>OZ022235.1:1147083-2347083 GCA_963978835.1 Tenthredo scrophulariae
TAAAGTGTTGTCACTGTGATTCAATTTACTGATATCATCGCAGGTCGATTGCCTGAGTCATCAAACATTGAAGAATTCAAACAGCAGCTATTCAAAGGAATCGATTTAGTCACCGATGACGAACGAAGGTGGCCATCCGGCCTTCACGGCCTACCGACTAGAACAGGAAAATTAAAAGACCTGAAATCATTTGACGCTACCTTTTTTGGAGTACATGCAAAACAAGCTGAAGTTATGGATCCTCAGCTCAGAATACTGCTGGAAATAACACACGAAGCTATCGTTGATGCCGGTATAAACCCCAGCGATGTCAGAGGAACTAAAACTGGGGTATTCATCGGTGTCTCAGATTCAGAATCAGACGAATTTTGGACTGCGGATCCTGATCTTGTAAATGGTTAGCTTAAATCCAAGACTCTATTCGTTATTCATAATAAATTGGTCCTTTTTTTATTTATTTAATATTTATTACAGGATATGGATTGACCGGATGCTGCAGGGCAATGTTTCCCAACAGAATTTCCTACACATTTGACTTCAGTGGTCCAAGTTTTGCCGTAGACACAGCCTGCTCCTCATCTTTATACGCTTTTAATCAAGCTGTGATAGCTATGCGTGCAGGACAATGTGACGCGGCAATAGTAGGCGGAGTTAATTTAGTTTTGAAACCAACAAGCTCTCTCCAATTTCACAGACTTAATATGTTGTCACCAGACGGAATGTGCAAGGCTTTCGACGCTTCTGGTAATGGATACGTTAGATCTGAGGCAGCGGTTGTATTATATCTCCAAAAATCAGCCTGCGCTAAACGAGTTTACGCAACGGTAGTTAACTCAAAAACAAATACAGACGGTAATAAAGTTCAAGGTATAACTTATCCCAGCGGTAATATGCAGAATAAACTTATGAGAGAAGTTTACGACGAGGTTGGAATCAACCCTAACGACGTAGCCTACGTCGAGGCACACGGAACTGGCACTAAAGTCGGCGATCCTCAGGAAGTAAACTCAATAGCCGATCTATTCTGCAAAGATAGAACCACCCCGCTGTTAATTGGATCAGTCAAGTCTAACATGGGTCACTCTGAACCAGCCAGTGGCTTGTGCTCAATCGCTAAAGTCCTGATAGGTATGGAGAGCGGAATTATGCCTGGAAATTTACATTATAAAAGTCCAAACTTAGACATACCTGCATTGAGCGATGGGAGATTGAAAGTTGTCGATAAAGCTACTCCGTGGAAGGGGGGTCTCGTTGCTGTCAATTCCTTTGGGTTTGGCGGAGCAAACGCTCACATTGTTCTTCGCAGTAATCCAAAACCGAAACTTTCACCTCTCCTAGATGTTAAATTCCCTAAAATCATCCCTGTTTCTGGTAGAACGCAAGAGGCTGTGGACTCTTTCTTAGACAAAGTGAAGGAAAACGGAAAGGACGACGAGTTTATTGCCTTGGTACAAGACTTACACTCTGTTAATATAACTGGGCATGGATATCGCGGATTTCAAATACTCGGGGATGAAAATATCCGCGAAGTTGACGAATACATTAACGACAAGAGACCAATTTGGTACGTCTTTTCTGGAATGGGATCACAGTGGCCAGGAATGGGTCAAGAATTATTCAAAATCGACGTTTTTGCACAGACAATGAGACGCTGCGCCGATGCCCTCAAGCCAGAGGGTGTGGACCTTATAGATCTGATTCAAAACGGGACTGAGGAAACTTTTGATAACGTTTTAAATGCGTTTGTAGCCATTGCTGCGATCCAAGTTGCTCTAGTAGACGTTTTAACTTCTATTGGTATCCAGCCAGACGGTATAGTCGGTCATTCTGTTGGAGAATTGGGCTGCGCGTATGCAGACGGTACTTTTACACCAGAGCAGACAGTCCTGGCTGCATTTTGGCGAGGTAAATCGATCCTAGAATCAGAATTACCCGAAGGTGCGATGGCTGCAGTTGGACTGAGCTGGGAAGAGGCTAAAAAACGTTGTCCAAAGGAAATATCTCCCGCATGCCACAACAGTGCTGACTCAGTGACAATATCTGGGCCAGTAAAATTCATCAAAGAATTTGTGGCTCAGTTGAAGAAGGAGGAAATATTTGCCAAGATTGTCAACAGCTCAGGCTGTGCATTTCACAGCAAATACATATCTTCCGCTGGTCCTAAGCTTCGCGCTTCTTTAGAGAAGATTATCCCTACTCCTAAACAGCGTAGCTCAAGATGGGTCTCTAGCTCCATACCTGAAGCTGCTTGGGGAACACCTGTAGCACAGCTTAGCTCACCCGCTTATCACGTAAACAATTTATTGTCGCCAGTTCTGTTTCAAGAAGCTCTTGCCTACGCACCTGAGAATGCAATAATCATTGAAATAGCCCCGCACTGTTTGCTGCAAGCTATTTTGCGCAGATCTCTTAAACCAACTGTGACAAATATCGGTCTTCACAAAAGAGATCATTCTAATAATCTGGCTTTCTTGTTAACCAACCTTGGAAAACTTTACAACGCTGGAGGTCAACCTAAGCTAGGAAAATTATATCCCTCTGTTAATTATCCAGTCGGAAGAGGAACTCCGATGATTAACTCACTCATTAAATGGGATCATTCTATAGAATGGAGCGTGGCTGATTTCTCTGGCAAAGGAGGACGTACCGGGGAAAGTGTTATCGAGGTCGATTTATCTAAGGAAAACGACGCCTATTTGGTCGGCCATACCATCGACGGTAGAATTTTATTCCCCGCTACAGGATACTTGACTCTTGTTTGGAAAACTTTTGCAAAACTTCAGGGAGAGGATTACGAAAAGCTGGCTGTAGTATTGGAGGATGTCCAGTTCCACAGGGCAACTATTATGCCTAAAGAAGGATCTGTCAAATTTTTGGTAAACATTTTCGACGGCACTGGAGAGTTTGAGATTTGCGAAGCTGGATCTGTCGCGGTTTCTGGAAAGATAAGTCTTCCTGAGAACGTGGAAAAACAGCAGCTCAATCTTCCTATTCCTGCCTCTAAATCTAACTCTGAATTGTTGGAACTCACCACTAGCGATATTTACAAGGATCTCGGGCTACGTGGATATGACTATAATGGTATATTCCGTGGGATAAAATCATCAGACAATAACGGAGTATCTGGTAAACTTTCGTGGGATGATAACTGGGTTTCTTATATTGACACTATGCTGCAGTTCAGTATTTTGGGAAAGAATACTAGGGACTTATACCTTCCTACTAGACTACAGAGAGCCGTAATCAATCCCTCTCTTCATAAGGAAATGGTAGAGAAACTTCCGCAGCAAGAAGGAGTTCCCGTTTACTCTTACACAGATCTTGAAGTCATCAAGTCTGGAGGAATCGAACTCCGTGGCATGAAGGCCTCACTCGCACCGAGGAAGCAGCAGACTCAAGCGGCCCCTAAACATGAACGCTACACTTTTGTACCTTATGAAAACTCTCGGTCTGTTGTCGAAGATCCAGACAAAGCTAAACAGTATGCTTTAACTGTTCTACTACAAATTGTCAGGGAGAACCTTGGCGGACTTAAAATTAAGGCTGTAGAAGTCGCCGGGGACCGGTCTGCAGAGGCTTTACTCGTGCCTTCAGTCTTGGATATTTTATTATCCGAACCAATGCTTGCAGTGAGTATTTATTCGATATTTTCCCTTTTTTAAATACTGGGAAAATGAATCCTCGTACAATATTTGTATGTTAATCAAATTTCAGGTTGATTTACAAGTGGCAAGTACTTCTCCGGACAGTTACAGCATATTCCTTGAACAATATGATACTAAATGCGTGGCTCGTGATGTTTCTACTTCTCCAGTTGGTCAAGATTTGCATTTGATAGTAGCAGCAGATGTACTATCTAACAAAAATTCAGCAGTTCTTAAAAACTCTGTAGCCGCGCTGAAGTCTGGTGGTTTTGTGATTCTTGAAGAAACTGGCAAAGTTGATGCTGCCTTGCTAAAGAACACTGGATTAGTATTCGTCGCTAAACAACTAACGATCGGAAAGAGCTATGTACTTTTGAAGAAAGTGGAAGAGTTCAAGGAGACAATTGTCATAAAAATAACCGAGGACAATTTCTCATGGGTTGAAGACGTCAAGGCTGCTCTTGTGAAATCTGAACAAGAAGGACAAAAAGTACTGCTTGTTGGTCAAGGAGAAAGACTACTAGGTATGTTGTTAGAAAAATCTGATATACTCACACTTTTAGCAATCAGTCAGCAAATAATTCGCGAAAACTGATCATTCATTTCAATTTCAGGTCTTGTTGGTCTGATGACTTGCATTCGGCAAGAAGCTGGAGGCAGCAATGCACGTTATGTGTTTATACAGGATAAAAAGGTGGCAGATTTCTCACTGAAGGCATCTTTCTTTACAAATCAATTGTCCAAAGACCTTGTAGCTAACGTTTTGAAAGGAGGTCAATGGGGAAGTTATCGGCACTTAAGACTTGACCAACAAAACGACAGTTCTTCACTTCAGGTTGAACACGCCTACATTAATACACTAGTTAGAGGTGATTTGAGCAGCTTAAAATGGATCGAAGGACCCCTCAGCTATTATCAACCTGAGAAATTCCCTGACAATGAATTTTGCAGCGTTTATTACGCTCCTCTTAACTTCAGGTAGATATTTTCTATCATTGAGATTCTAAGGGACAAAAGAAAAACCTTATCATTACTTAAACTATAATAAAAATGATCTTTTTCAGAGATATTATGCTCGCGACCGGAAAACTAACTGCAGATGCACTTCCTGGTGATTTGGCTGGCCAAGATTGTATTCTTGGTCTGGAGTTCGCGGGACGAAACTCTAAGGGAACAAGAGTAATGGGAATGATTGCCGCACGCGGATTAGCGACAACGGTTTTAGCAGATCCAGGGTTTATGTGGGAAGTACCTACTAAATGGAGTTTAGAGGAGGCTGCAACGATCCCTGTTTGTTACGCTACTAGTTATTACGCGCTTGTTGTTCGTGGCCGTATGCGACCAGGTGAATCTGTCCTGATTCATGCCGGTACTGGCGGTGTTGGCCAGGCTAGTATATCGATAGCTTTACACGCAGGGTGCAAAGTATTTACGACTGTTGGATCCCAGGAGAAGAGAGACTTCTTGAAAAAGACGTTCCCGCAATTGACCGACAGAAATATTGGAAACTCTCGAGACACTAGCTTCGAGCAGTTGATTCTTTCAGAAACCAAAGGACGGGGAGTTGATCTAGTCCTAAACTCACTTGCCGAAGAAAAATTGCAGGCCAGTGTGAGGTGTTTGGCTAAACATGGGCGCTTTTTGGAAATAGGAAAGTACGACTTGTCGAAGAACACTGGCCTGGGAATGGCATTCTTCTTGAAGAATACTAGTTTTCATGGAATTCTGTTAGATGCATTGTTCGACACTGATTCATACGAGAAAAAAGAAGTGGTCAGGCTGGTAAATGAAGGAATAAAAAGCGGAGCTGTTCGACCGCTTCCTTCTACTGTATTCTCCGAACAGCAGATAGAACAAGGATTCAGATATATGGCTACCGGTAAACACATAGGAAAAGTTCTCCTAAAAATTCGTGACGAAGAAACTAAGGGGGTGGTACAACCCGTTCAAAAAACCGTCGCCGCTATTCCAAGGACTTACATGAATCCTGACAAATCCTATGTTCTCATCGGAGGACTTGGAGGATTTGGGTTGGAACTTGCTAACTGGATGATTACCCGAGGGGCAAAACACATCGTACTTACATCTAGATCAGGAATTAGAACCGGTTATCAGGCTCTATGCATTCGTAGGTGGAGAGAAACTGGGATAAATGTTGCTGTTTCTACTACGGATGCGGTCACGCTCGTTGGAGCTGAAAAATTGATAAAAGAAACACAAAAACTAGCACCTGTTGGCGGTATATTCAATCTTGCTGCTGTTCTCAGAGATGCTACTATCGAAAATCTGACAGAAGCCGATTTCAAGACTGTTACTTTACCCAAAATTGACGCTACTAAACACCTAGATACTGCTTCGAGGAAACTCTGCCCTAGCTTAGACTACTTTGTTGTATTTTCGTCCGTTTCTTGTGGACGAGGTAATTTGGGACAGGCTAATTATGGACTAGCTAATTCTGCGATGGAAAGAATCGTCGAAGACAGACAAGCCAGTGGATTACCAGGACTCGCCATTCAATGGGGTGCTATAGGAGACGTGGGTCTAATTCTAGGTGATTATTCATTACTTATATATGTATTTATTTATTATGTATGAATATGCTTGATAAAATATCGTTCGAACATTGAAAAGGAATCTAAATTCTGGAAAGAAATTAAGAATTTTTTATATCTAATTCAGAAACAATGGGTGGAAACGACACAGAAGTTGGAGGTACCTTACCTCAGCGAATGTCTAGCTGTTTGTCAACCATGGACGTTTTCCTACAACAGCCACACCCAGTTCTCGCTTCAATGGTACTTGCTGAAAAGGGAAAGACTGGAGACTCGGCGAACCAAGTTGGGCTTTTAGAAGCAGTTGGAAACATTCTTGGAATAAAGGATGTCAAGACAGTTAATCCTAACAACACACTGGCTGATTTGGGAATGGATTCTCTTATGGGTACAGAGATTAAGCAGACTTTAGAGAGGAGTTACGACTTGGTACTTTCGGCACAAGAAATTCGAAGTCTTACTTTCGGAAAGTTGATTGAATTCTCTAGTGTCTCAAGCGAGGTAGCCGAAAGTGCTATTCCTACACCGGATAAATCCGGAGCAGCAGAGGATGCTCCTGATAAATTATTGTATCAATTTACTGGCACTGATATCATGCCTAAAGAATCACTAGTCAAACTTGAATCTAAAGGTAACTCTGGTACGGCGGTATTTGTCATACATGCTATTGAAGGCGTAGTTACTTCTCTCAAAGGCCTCGCCAACGAACTAAACCGGCCAGTATGGGGACTCCAATGTACGTCAGATGCTCCACTCAAGTGTTTGGCTGATTTGGCCAATTTTTACATCAAACAAATTAAGACTGTACAACCTAAGGGACCCTATTCGATCGTCGGCTACTCCTTCGGGGCTTGTGTGGCATTTGAAATGGCATTACAGTTAGAATCTGTTGGAGAAAAGGCAATTCTCACACTCCTAGATGGTTCCCCAGCATATATTACATCACATAGTCAATCGATCGCTAGCCAAGTTAATTCTTTGGAGGCTACTACTGCTGAGAATGGTCTAGAACCAGCGCTGGCGTTCTTCGCTATGCAGTTTAAATCTGATATAAACTTTGTTAAGGTGAGATTAAATAAATTTTTAAAAACATTCCAGCTTTTAAATTGTTTAAGAAGGCTTTTGTTACAAATTAATGTTTTATTACAGGCTTCGGCAGAACTTGAAAGTTATCCGACACTGGAAAAGAAATTAGACAAATTTGTAGAGATGATCGGTACAACGAAATTCAGTAATGAAAATCTGAAAATAGCGGCTGTGTCTTTCTTCAGAAAATTGGAAGCTGCTAATATCTACCAACCAGCTAGAAAATACAAAGGACCAGTGACACTGGTCAAAGCCAGAGATAACTTTGCCTCACTAGACCAGGACTATGGTTTATCAGCGGTAAGAATTATGAATAAGTTTCAACTCTTTTTAAAGTTTGATCAAATTTTATATCGAATGAAATATTTCATTGACTTTTTATATATTCATGTTTTTCAGATCTGCAGCGAGAACGTAATAATCACAGAACTACCTGGAAATCATAGGAGTATCTTGACTGGAGAAAATGTTAAAAAAATAGCTGAGATTTTACGATCGTAGATTAAGTGATCCACATATCTCTCATTTGATTCTCAAACTACACTATACAGATACATTGTATAGGGTGATTCATAATTAACGTTATTTCAACTCTACTTTTCATTTATATTATTATACATCAAGTGTGGAGAGTAACGATAAGTGAAGGAGCCCTTTGAAATGAGTCACCCAGTATTATTAAGGCATTCCTAATAACGGGGAAACTCCAATTATATCTTTATTGATCAATCTAATTATTATCATTATTATTATTATTTTTTTTTTTCGTGTTTTCTTATAATCGCATTGAATAGTTATAATTATAATCGAAGAAAATTTTTTTTTTTTTCTCTGTCTCATCAACTAGAAATATGTTTTCTTTTGTATAAAATCCTTTCTCTAAATTGGAGTTTCTCATCAGAATTAAAAATCATATCGTTTCTTTTATTTTTCTTTTATTCTTGTTCTTTTCTTTTTCTTTTTTTTTTTTTCTACTTCGTCGTTTACGGTATTTTATAGCATTATGGATTAGTTTAAATATGTAATATACATTCATAAATATTGTTTTTATTTATTTTTTTTCTTTTCTCAATGGGTGCAGCCAACACTTATAATATATTAATCGAGGTGAATTTCTCTATTCGATGAATATACAGACGCCGCACGTCGATTCTATGGCTGTCTAGGTACAATTTTAACTTTTTAAGGTCTTTAAAATCATTTCAACGAATTCAATAACAGCATTTCTTTTGATCATCAGTCCGCGAAATATGAAATATCGCGATTAAGAATTAAGGATAGTAATTTTTAAAAAATGGCTTTTAATAAATTCCTTCATACGATTTTTCAATAGTACTCAGTGGACAGAGTTACTATTGTTAAGTTGTATGGGAATTAAGAATATATTTATTTTGCTAGCATAATTATGCATAATTTAATCATTCCTGTTTGGCATTTGTATTAGGATTGAAATTTTATGAAAGTTCATATACATATATATATCTATATAGGTATAATTCGTTTATTTAAAAATGTTTAGGCGAATATATAATTTTTATATTCCTCAGCCATTAGGCAGATTATATGTAAGAAAAAAAAGATCAATATAAACTAAGGAATTAATATTATAGAAAATATATTCTTGACATTATATTGATATATTATATACAAAGAGCAACAATTTCATTTCTAATATGAACTACATTTAAATTTCGGTTTATGTATACTCGCAATGCCAATGAAAAAAAAAAAAAAACAATATAAACGTACAATGTTGTTTTCTTCATAATGGCAAGTTATGCTTTGTTTAATCCCATTTAGTATAATATCGCAATACATTATTATGTATACAAACGTTGTATTTATATTTTTTTAACACGTTTCACTTTCTCGGTTATTTGTGTATAATAATTGTGCTAATTAATGAAAGAGGTTGATGTAATATTATATGGTCTACTATCCACGTACTACAGTACTATAAATAACATGCGACATTGCAAGTTGTAGAAAAATTCTTATACAAACTATATAAGAAGAAAAAAAAATGTAATATTCATTCTTTCACAATGAGTCTATGGTCTTGTGCTCGATTGAATTGTCTAATCAATTGTGAATGATTTATAATATGCAAAGAAAAAGAAAAGGAAACAAAAAAAAATAATGTGCACAATGTACCCTGTAGTTGTATATATTTAAAAGATAAATAAATTATTAAATAATTAATAGATTTATTTATAGTTTGAAGAAAAAGAGAAAACTTTAGTGAATGATAAACACCCCTGTTATTTACTTTAATATTATGTGTTCGAATAGAGGAGAAAGGAATAGAATAATTTTCAGTGAATAATCCAAATTTTGAAGATATCAGAAGAATCATTTTATTTCAATAGATAAGTGATACAGTACAGTTATTATATCGGAATATTTCACAGAAAAATATTACCGCTATTCTATATTTATATATAATTTTTACTTAGTATTTTCAGTGCCCACCTACATAGCTAATGAACTTAAGTACATGAACAAAATGAAATACATATTACATAAGTAATAATTAGTGGAATAGTTCGTAACATATACATACATATAAAAGAAACATAATATTATTCATAATTAATGTGTACCTCATTTTTCAATAAGGCCTTAATTTATATTATATTATAAATTAATTTTATATTATATTATAAATTAATGCCTAGTTAACAAACATCAATTAGATTAATAATTGAATTGAATTGCTTTCAGTAAAGTAGATGTCTTTATTACATACTAAATATTGCGCATTCTCGGATAACACGTGAAATAATTATTGCTAACAATAAGTGTGATCAAATGATTGATTGATTGATTGTGAATCATAACTGCTTTTAGAATCGAAATTAATACTCTATTAGTTACGTCTCCTCTTTTATACCCTGGAAAACAGGATCAGATATTGCATATTCCGGGTCGCAAGTAAAAGACACAGTCAAAGCGTATCGTGTACCTGAAATCACCTTCTCTACCAAGTGTAAGTTCTCGCTTCCTGATGTGAACAGTGAAACACGACCTGAAACAAGTTCAAAACATTAAATATAAATGTAGATACTTTGATCAATCGTTACTGATTCACAAATATTTTGCGAACATTGATGAAAATCTTATACTCATCATTAAATTCACCTTTTCTAGGCTCGACAGTCATGTTTACATTATTTTTATCTAAAAATACGAATCGACCACCATCAAAATCTTTTCCAAAGTCGTTCAGGTATAACAACGACGTGTAATAGAACGATTTAAAAGTTTCCTGTAAGCAATTTAAAAGTTTATTAACGAAGTATTTTCCTCATTTGAGCGTGTCTATGAAATCTTGTGAGATTTAATTTTATTTTAATCAATTTCCATGAACATAAACACGTCTTTCAATCTAATTCTCACTCAGAGTCAGACTATTTCACAAACTGAGTCACATATCATAATGAAAATTACTTTGTCTACGTGAGGATGCCAATACTCGTCGTGGATGGTTTTAGCAGGAGAGTTTGTCATTCTTGAAAAGAATGTCGGATGTGTAAGATGAATGTTGTTTGCATCAATGCCAAAATGATGGGCAACTGTATGCTGTATCTTGATCCTGACGGCTCTAGAATGAGAAAAAAATATCTTATATATAGGGTACGAATTTCAAACTATCCAGAGAGTTATCTGAAGCAGTTTATTCAGTTTTGAATCAACTAGAAATAGAGAAAACTAAAATGCATAAATTAAATAGGTCACTAAATACGATTCTTCCTACTTGTAAATAGCAAGATCAACTGTGTTGAATATCTCTCTGGCTGCAGCTAGCTTATATATGTTTACGATTCCTGAGCCTTTGCTCAGAGCTCCGGAATGCAAATCGAGAATACTAGCTCCTCCATCAGAGCCGCCTAGACTAAAACCGTTCTTAGCAATTCTTAGCAATACATCAGTCTCTGTAACAGATACTAATTTGTCAGTAACAACACGGCTACACTTTTCTGGAATGCAATTTGGAAATTTGTTTAAATCTATTTTGTAATCTTCGGAACATTCTACAACTTGGTTTCGATTCAGAAGGACATCCTTCTGCTGGGCCAGTGATATTTCTTTTCCATTCTTGCTGTTATACCATACCACGAAAAGTACACCTAGTATTAGGATACAACGAGACCAGACTCGCTGGTATGGAAAAGTTATTATCGGTCCGTATTTTCTGTCGAAAAATTATTCACGTGTTATCTTATACTTTGATTGCTATAAAGATAAAGTAATTCCAAGCCTTATAACCTCTAAGGTGATATGAAAATTATTGTATTATTTGAAGTTTGATTATTTTAGTATATTTATGACATAGAAGCTGTTAGATTCGTATGGAATATTAGCATAATAGACGGGTTTTTGGTTTTATTCGGGAAATTCAAGTAGAAACAAAAACAAGCTTTGAAGTATAAGGAGTCACTTACGGTTTGACATTTAAATCTGTTTCATCTTTTGAGGTTGATTTAATAACTTTGGATTCATCTTCTAGTTTGACCTTTTTTGCATCTTTCCTTTTTAACTTTCTTAATTCTTGTGTCATATTGACGATATATTTAATAGTTTTAATATGAATTAATAATATGTGTCTGAATTAAATCCATGGTTTAGTTTAGACTCCTTTCTATGGTGGCACTACCTGTCTCTAGCTTTAGTGGCTATATCTGACAGAGAATATAATTAATAATTTTTTTTTCATCTATTTTTTAGAGAATATAACAATAATTTTTTTTTTTATTTATTTTTTTTCTTCCCTCTTCAGCAAGGGTTCTATTGCAATATTATAACGACTCTAGGTATTATTTCATAACGGCCAAGCAAACTTAATTAATTCTCTCGATTAATTCCTACAGACGTATTTATTTTTCAGGACCAATTGAAAATTGTACATAACTGTAACTATATAGGTATTTAATATTGCTTGTATGGATGCTTGAATCAAAAATGTTGATAATAAACTAAATAAATTCATGAATAATCTTTTGTTGTATTTTTTTTCCCCTATCCCCTATCCCATATATGATTATAGTATACCTATATGCATGTCAACTCGCGCGATCGAAACTATAAGTAACCTAAAATCTAGCAGTTGATACTTTTATTTTGGGAGACACTTTGCTGGCAGTTGAGACTTTTTTCGAAGTCACATTTCTGGTAGTTGAGACTTTTTCGGAGCCATATTTCTGGCAGTTGACACCTCAAACTTAACTCCTAAAAATAAGGTGTCAACTGCCAGACATATGACCCCCGAAAAAGTCTCAACTGCCAGAAAAATCACTCCATTTTTCTGGCAGTTGAGACTTTTTTCGAGGGTCATATGTCTGGCAGTTGACACCTTATTTTTAGGAGTTAAGTTTGAGGTGTCAACTGCCAGACATACGACCCTCGACAAAAGTCTCAACTGCCAGAAAATCACTCCATTTTTCTGGCAGTTGAGACTTTTTCGGGGGTCATATGTCTGGCAGTTGACACCTGATTTTTAGGAGTTAAGTTTGAGGTGTCAACTGCCAGACATACGACCCTCGACAAAAGTCTCAACTGTCAGAAAATGGAGTGATTTTTCTGGCGGTTGAGACTTTTTTTCGACATCGGCATGCATACGCTACTTTATACAGTCGCTGCTTCATGCAGTCGCTATATAGCTTATCTATAGTATCATTTATAAGAGTTTACGTAATTTCAAGTCAAAAATTGCTCCTGGTATCAGGAGAACATCTGACCCAAGGAGGTGTTCTAAAATTTTCGAGAGCTAAAATAATTTTAGGTCGAAAATTGCTCCTGGTATCAGGAGAACATAAAACCCGAGGAGGTGTTCTGAAATTTTTGGAATGCCTATCGACACATGCATGCATACGCTGCTTCATGCAGTCGCTATATAGCTTATCTATACTAGCATTTTTAAGAGTTTAAGTAATTTCAAGTCAAAAATTGCTCCTGGTATCAGGAGAACATAAAACCCGAGGAGGTGTTCTGAAATTTTTGGAATGCCTATCGACACATGCATGCATACGCTGCTTCATGCAGTCGCTATATAGCTTATCTATACTAGCATTTTTAAGAGTTTAAGTAATTTCAAGTCGAAAATTGCTCCTGGTATCAGGAGAACATAAAACCCGAGGAGGTGTTCTGAAATTTTTGGAATGCCTATCGACACATGCATGCATACGCTGCTTCATGCAGTCGCTATATAGCTTATCTATACTAGCATTTTTAAGAGTTTAAGTAATTTCAAGTCGAAAATTGCTCCTGGTATCAGGAGAACATAAAACCCGAGGAGGTGTTCTGAAATTTGTGGAATGCCTATCGACACATGCATGCATACGCTGCTTCATGCAGTCGCTATATAGCTTATCTATACTAGCATTTTTAAGAGTTTAAGTAATTTCAAGTCGAAAATTGCTCCTGGTATCAGGAGAACATAAAACCCGAGGAGGTGATCTGAAATTTTTGGAATGCCTATCGACACATGCATGCATACGCTGCTTCATGCAGTCGCTATATAGCTTATCTATACTAGCATTTTTAAGAGTTTAAGTAATTTCAAGTCGAAAATCGCTCCTGGTATCAGGAGAACATAAAACCCGAGGAGGTGTTCTGAAATTTTTGGAATGCCTATCGACACATGCATGCATACGCTGCTTCATGCAGTCGCTATATAGCTTATCTATACTAGCATTTTTAAGAGTTTAAGTAATTTCAAGTCAAAAATTGCTCCTGGTATCAGGAGAACATAAAACCCGAGGAGGTGTTCTGAAATTTTTGGAATGCCTATCGACACATGCATGCATACGCTGCTTCATGCAGTCGCTATATAGCTTATCTATACTAGCATTTTTAAGAGTTTAAGTAATTTCAAGTCGAAAATTGCTCCTGGTATCAGGAGAACATAAAACCCGAGGAGGTGTTCTGAAATTTTTGGAATGCCTATCGACACATGCATGCATACGCTGCTTCATGCAGTCGCTATATAGCTTATCTATACTAGCATTTTTAAGAGTTTAAGTAATTTCAAGTCGAAAATTGCTCCTGGTATCAGGAGAACATAAAACCCGAGGAGGTGATCTGAAATTTTTGGAATGCCTATCGACACATGAATGCATACGCTGCTTCATGCAGTCGCTATATAGCTTATCTATACTAGCATTTTTAAGAGTTTAAGTAATTTCAAGTCAAAAATCGCTCCTGGTATCAGGAGAACATAAAACCCGAGGAGGTGTTCTGAAATTTTTGGAATGCCTATCGACACATGCATGCATACGCTGCTTCATGCAGTCGCTATATAGCTTATCTATACTAGCATTTTTAAGAGTTTAAGTAATTTCAAGTCAAAAATTGCTCCTGGTATCAGGAGAACATAAAACCCGAGGAGGTGTTCTGAAATTTTTGGAATGCCTATCGACACATGCATGCATACGCTGCTTCATGCAGTCGCTATATAGCTTATCTATACTAGCATTTTTAAGAGTTTAAGTAATTTCAAGTCAAAAATTGCTCCTGGTATCAGGAGAACATAAAACCCGAGGAGGTGTTCTGAAATTTTTGGAATGCCTATCGACACATGCATGCATACGCTGCTTCATGCAGTCGCTATATAGCTTATCTATACTAGCATTTTTAAGAGTTTAAGTAATTTCAAGTCAAAAATCGCTCCTGGTATCAGGAGAACATAAAACCCGAGGAGGTGTTCTGAAATTTTTGGAATGCCTATCGACACATGCATGCATACGCTGCTTCATGCAGTCGCTATATAGCTTATCTATACTAGCATTTTTAAGAGTTTAAGTAATTTCAAGTCAAAAATTGCTCCTGGTATCAGGAGAACATAAAACCCGAGGAGGTGTTCTGAAATTTTTGGAATGCCTATCGACACATGCATGCATACGCTGCTTCATGCAATCGCTGCTTCATGCAGTCGCTATATAGCATACCTAACTATCATTTTAAGAAAATGGAGTGATTTTTCTGGCAGTTGAGACTTTTCAGGGTGATATTTCTGGCAGTTGAGACTCTCTCTTCGGACTCGTATTTCTGGCAGTTGAGACTTTTTTCGAGGGTCATACGTCTGGCAGTTGACACCTCAAAATTAACTCCTAAAAATGAGGTGTCAACTGCCAGCCATATGACCCTCGAAAAAAGTCTCAACTGCCAGAAAAATTGAGTCGATTTTTCTGGCAGTTGAGACTTTTTCGGAGCAATTTTTCTGGCAGTTGAGACTTTTTTCGAGGGTCATACGTCTGGCAGTTGACACCTCAAAATTAACTCCTAAAAATGAGGTGTCAACTGCCAGCCATATGACCCTCGAAAAAAGTCTCAACTGCCAGAAAAATTGAGTTGATTTTTCTGGCAGTTGAGACTTTTTTCGAGGGTCATATGGCTGGCAGTTGAGACTTTTTTCGAGGTCCACATGGCTGGCAGTTGACACTTCATTTTTAGGAGTTAATTTTGAGGTGTCAACTGCCAGACGTATGACCCTCGAAAAAGTCTCAACTGCCAGAAAATAGAGTGGTTTTTCTGGCAGTTGAGACTTTTTATCGACATCGGCATGCATACGCTGCTTCATGCAGTCGCTATATAGCTTATCTATACTAGCATTTTCAAGAGTTAGAATAATTTTAAGTCAAAAATTGCTCCTGGTATCAGGAGAACATCTGACCCGAGGAGGTGTTCTAAAATTTTCAAGAGCTAGAGTAATTTTAAGTCGAAAATTGATCCTGGTATCAGGAGAACATCTGACCCAAGGAGGTGTTCTAAAATTTTTGGTCGCCTAACGACATCGGCATGCATACGCTCCTTCATGCAGTCGCTATATAGCTTATCTATACTAGCATTTTTAGGGAGGGGAAAGTGGAAAATAACAAAGCAATTGATTATTCATATATCTAAAAATTTATTTCCGCAGCATTGATACAATCGCATTCATTGTCAAAGTTATGCAGAATTTTTAGATTGTAATTGATTCTCAAAAATAAATATCAAATATACATTTTTCGAGTGTCTTTATTTGTTTCCTGTACACGAAGAGAAGTTTATGGTCAATATTGAAAGTATATGACACAATTAGTGTATGAGTATGAGAATATTTACCATAAATTTCTCTCCGTGTATGAGAGTTATCAAAAAATAAACTGAGTACATTCCTATTACAATAAAATCTTACTTAATATAGTTAATTTTATAAAAAAGGAGGAGTGGTATAATATTATTGCGTTCGAAATATTATCCTCAGTCAGTGCTCCGTCATCTCGCGGTCGCATTGTCGAACTATTTCGTGCCGGTAACGTCGTGTGTCGATAACGTGCTGTGTCGATAACGTGCTGTGTCGATAACGTGCTGTGTCGATAACGTGCTGTGTCGATAACGTGCTGTGTCGATAACGTGCTGTGCCGATAACGTGCTGTGCCGATAACGTCGGCATAGCTCAATGTATGCAACTCGTGTGTCCCTAATTGTGTCCCTAGCTGCGATCCCTAACTGGAGATTACATATCGTAAGGCGTACTATTTTTACGGCAAAATAAGTAAGTCAATTTGCCCTCTAGATTTTAAGTAACGAAAAATCTGGTCGTTGAGACTTTTTTTCGAAGTCATATTTCTGGCAGTTGTTACCTTATTTTTGAGAGTTAAGTTTCAGGTGTCAACTGCCAGAAATATGGCTCCGAAAAAAAGATCTTACTTAATATAATTAATTTTATAAAAAAGGACGAGTGGTATAATATTATTGCGTTCGAAATATTTCTACGGGGTCTCGTTAACGCACCCCATACGTACTCATTGATACCACGAGGGCCACTGAGGTCACTGACTCCGCGACAGGTGCTATTAGCCTAGGTTAGTGCTCCGCCATCTCGCGGTCGCATTGTCGAACTATTTTGTGTCGGTAATGTGCTGTGCCGATAACGTGCTGTGTCGGTAACGTGCTGTGTCGGTAACGTGCTGTGTCGATAACATGCTGTGCCGATAACGTACTATGCCGATAACGTCGGCATAGCTGGTGTATGCAACTTGTGTGTCATAGCTGCGATCCCTAACTGGAGATTACACATTGTCAGGCGCATCCATGTTTGCGGCAAAAATAGTTCGGTGCGTGCAGGCAACTTTATGATTTCAAACTTATAAAAGCATCCGATTTTCATGATTTTTCACTAAGAGGCAACGAAAGGACTATAATTAGGCTGTACTAAAACTATTTATACTCTAAACTAATCGTTGCGACGATAATACATACATATACGTACGGAGGTATGTTTTACAGAGTGTCAAGTACAATGTTCGAAGCATGTAATTTCTATATTGGTCTCTAGAAGAACAGCGAGCTGTTTGTTTTTATTTTTCAGACCTACGTACGAATAGAGAACAGAGTCACTATTTTCACTATGGTTTTTGTTAACAATGATACGTTAACAACGTAATTTCGCTGCGCGAACAATAAAATAATTCATTAATCTATACATATAATTGTCTTCGAAAGATACTAAAGGGACTCTTCAATTCTTGGCTCTCTAAATTAACCACAATCCATTCATCAGGGACAATTTTACAAAGGGGTGATGTATACTTCACGAACGTATATCGTACACTCATCTATTATGCGCTGTTACCTGGATAGATTGCCGCACAGTAAGATAAGTTTCACTTGTCTAACAACACGTCTTCACTCGTCGACGGCACGGAGGTTACTGAACCCCGTTACTGGTTGCACCACTCGAGACGGCCTTGAGCGGGGCAGGGTCGGGGGAGCAAGGACGTTGTTGTCGTAGGTCAGTTCACGCCGGTAGCGCCATCCGACTTGAAACTACAGCACTATAAAGAGCGCAAATGATCCGCGGGTTGCGTACAATACGGCGCAATGAATTATAATCTTGTAAAAATCTTTTTGAGAAGTTTCGAATTTGAAAAGTAGAACATGCTACGTTGAATTATCTCGTAATTCATAATGAGAGTGAATTTTATTAATGCAATTATCGAATATTTTGAAATATCATTCGGCACGTCAACGCTGTATAATTTAATGTACTCATTTATATTGAGTCGTGATCTGAGCCTATCATGGGTCAATACGAACTTTATATGAAATATAAGATTGATTCTGTGATCATTGCAATTAGTTTTATGGAATTTCTAAAGAAAAAAATCTCGGGCGGTAGTCCGCGATATTCATCCTACCTAAACCCACATTCACTAAGGATGAACACGTAGTTAAAAACTGCTGTATGTATAATGGATAAAATTATAGAAATGTATGTTCGATAAAAAAATAAATCCATTTCTTATATTATTACTAAAAGAATTAATTAATTTATATTATACTATACCTATTAAAAATGAATATTTATTCAGCCCTATAGAATAAATAAAAAATAAAAAAATATTGGCAACGTATTATGCAGTCTCACACGTAACAGAATCCAAAATTCACCCGTGAATTCTCTACGATTTATAAGCAATGTATAACTATGACTCCATATGTCGCATCGAAAACCAAACCTTAATTATAACATGAGTTACTTGTTATTCAATTTAGTATTAGACTACCTTCGAAATTCTCCAAGAGATATTTAGACATTCACTCTCTGCTGCCTCGATTTATATTTTAACCGGAACTGTATAAATGATCGTTATAGAATTTTTTTTAAATAAATCATTTTTCAAAATCCAGTTGGCCGTGAAATATTGAAAAGGGATCTAGGGGGGTCGATATGATC
Source organism: Tenthredo scrophulariae (assembly GCA_963978835.1). NCBI lineage: Eukaryota > Metazoa > Arthropoda > Insecta > Hymenoptera > Tenthredinidae > Tenthredo > Tenthredo scrophulariae. The sequence continues at coordinate 1,166,085 of OZ022235.1, forward strand.
GTTCTGATTCATCGATAATAACGTGTCATATCTAATTTTCTGTATTTTACTGTAAAGATATCTGAGACTTGAATACTTTCACTCCATGACGTAGAGAAACCGCACGAACGGGGCTCAGAGAGTCGAGGCTTGTCCAGTCAGTATACGGGTATAACGGATTGTTGAAGGCGCTAACCTTCTTCAAGGCAAAGTTACTATCCTTTCAGAAATTTCAGGTCGCTTTCTACCATAAGAACAGTCTGCGATCAAGCTTTACCGAGACTGAGACTGTGTCCTCCGCGAATATTCATCTTTGTGTATTTGAATTATTGATTCCCCCAAATAGCGAATGAGAAAATTAAGTTATTCCAAGAAATGACTCGCTGATATTACAAAGAGACACGAAATAGTGTCGGGAAAAAAATGTGGAAAAGTTTCATCAAATTTACTTCTGTGATTGCAGTGATTTCCTGTTTTCAATATGGTAAGTGGTATAGTGTCACATATACCGATCTCTGTACTAGGTATACCGATTTTCTAATCGTGCTTAGAAATCGTTCAGAAAGAAAAGGGTATAAATAAGGTAAAATAATATAGAAGGTTTGAATGTCGAGAGCAAGTTCGCCCGAGGCGAATTTTGTATCGGAAAAATTAAATTATTATATGAATAAAACGTTGTTCTTATCCATAGATTAACTTGTTTTGCCAAATAATATGACGTTTTCAATCCAAATACGTTCTCAAATCAGCGAATAAAATAATTCTTACACATACGAGAGTTAATCGTAGTTTCATAAAAATCGGTCAACAACTGGATAAATTATCGGCTATTTCCGGGATGTGCAACATCCGTGAGGTAGATGATTAATCGGCCTTCGAATTATGAGTCAAATAAACTGTGTACCGATGTTTTCGCATTTGTTCAAAAAAAATTCAATGATATTAGATAGAAAATTGATGATTAAGAAATACGCGTTATTAAATTTGGTACATTTTAGCAAACGCTCAAGAGGACGATGACGAGGTATACAGGGGTAAATACCTGGGTAAATTGAATGCCTATCACCACCAGGTATCGGGCGATGTCTTCGCCGTTGATGAGTACACCTTACTTTTGACGTCGTTTAGTTACGACGGTAATGGAGCTGATACCTTCTTCTGGGCTGGTTCAACGAACCGTCCTGGTCCACAGGGTTTTATAGTACCCGACGAATGGGGAAAGTTAGTATATTATACTCACTTTGTTTAAAATTAACGCTGTTCAAAATGAGTGTAAATTAAAAATCGATTAATATTTCAAGGACGAACTTACTGAAGAGATATTTCAACAAAGATTTCACACTGACTCTTCCCGAGAATAAAAAGATAACAGATATCAAGTGGTTTGCTATTTACGACCTTTCGAATCAGGTAACTCCACCGTTTTCCTAATTAAAAATAAGAAAAGATAAAGAAGGAAAAAAAAAACTGATCTATAACCATCTTTATGATATATTGTTTGAAAATTTTAGAACACTTTTGGCGATATTCCTATACCCGAGGAATTCGACCCACCAAGAGTGCAAAAGATTCCTCATCTCTCGAAAAGATCCCATGAAGTTACCTCCGAGGAGATCGAAGTACTGGATGCCAAAACTATTCGGATATCACAGTTTACGTATGACGGATTGGGGACCGCATATTTCTGGGTCGGTGTCGGCCCTCAGCCGTCAAGCAAAGGCACCAAAGTACCGGACGATTACGGATAGTTAGTAAAAAGAGAAAAAAAAAAAAAAAAAACAGCTTCAAATTTCATTTGAATAGTCAAGTCTTATGGAAAATTGGGGGAAAAAAAATATAATAAAACAATGAATTAGAAAAATTGAACCGAAGTTAATATCGAATCTTTTTTTTCAGTCTAGATCCACTCAGAGCTTATAAAACTGAAGATATTACTATCCAATTACCAGGAGAGATGACTGTGTTCAATATAAACTGGCTGAGCGTTTACGACCTCGGAGAAAAGTCGAATTTTGGATCTGTTACAATTCCAGAAGGCTTAAACGTGCCTCCTTCGTTAGTAAAGGTAACGCGGTCGTAAAAAATAATTACGAAATACAAGTTCGAATATTTTATCTTTGGATTTTTTCTTCCAACCTCAGGTAACGAAGCGAGCTAATGCATTACCGAACTGCGTTCAACTCCACAAAAATTATCAAGTTGGTTGGGAAATATTCGGTCCCCAAATCACGATACAACTTACTGGTCAAGTGGGTAAGTTTCACTTAGTCTTTTTTATTTTTGATGAAATTTTGAAAATTCTATACGATATATATCACCTCGTTTTTCACATATAAATTCATACTATTTTAGACGAAGATGAATACATGGCGTTCGGACTGTCCGGATCTGACACAAAAAGCCAAATGGATGGTGCCGATGTAACAATCGCTTACATGGACGGTGCTCGAGGTTTTGCAAATGATTACAGCATCTCAGCCTACGCACCGGTAATTATGAGCATGAGAAAGAAAAAGAGAGAGAGAGAGGGGGGTCTACGGTCTAATCATAAGTGTGAATTTCTGTATGTATGAAATTTGAGTTTAAATAATTATTTTTCATTTCTGTGTTATTTTTTTTTCCCAGTGTGGAAAGGTCCTAGGGCAATACAAAGGCGTGTGTAAGGACGATCTAGTCCGCGGACAAGACAATAATCAGATTTATACCGGGGCAAGAAAAGATGGTTTGAACGTAATAACGTATAGACGTACTTTGATATCATGTGAGTCAAGAAGATGGATTAAAATTTTTGTAAAACAAATTTCTCTCTTACTGAAATTTGAACTTTTTTTTTTAATCAATTTATAATTACAGCTGATCCCGGAGATAAAGAGTACCCAACTGACCGTCCGGTGTACGTAGTTTGGGCTTTAGGTAGACTTGACGAAAATAAAGAACCAAATTTTCACGATGCTTATCCAAAAGGCGATCTTAAACTCGAGCTGCACCGAACAGAGCCAGAAAATTCGTGCATGGATTTTACCCAGAACGATAATTCACTTCGGTAAAATAGAAAAAAAAAAAAAAAAATTTCAAGATTTATCAAGTGAATCTATGATATTGTATTCCGAATGAAAAAAATAAAATAAAATCTGTTTCAGTACGCCGTGGGAAAAGTCAGAAATATTCGACAGATCTATAAGAATATTTATAGCAACGATCGGTCCATCCGGTGGGAGAAAAGGATATCAAGGAATGACTGGTAACGAATAGAAAAAAAAACAAAATAATAATAAAAATGAAAAATGTGATGATTAGAGATAAAATTTTTGCGAATGGGCGGCTAATTGATAAATAAAAATTCCCATACTTCGCTAAATTTTAGGACAAACATCTACGGGATTGGCTTGGTACATAAACGGTCAATTGGTGCCAGAACTCTACCTCAGACGAGGTTTGACCTACAGTTTCAGGGTCCACGGTGGTAACAATCCCCACAGTGCAAATACTTATCACCCTTTAATTATTACTGACGAATCCCACGGCGGTTACGACAGGCTAACAGACATTTCTCAAACTAAAATTCGGGTGTTAGCTGGGGTGGAATTTACGAGACGTGGGAGACCCCAGCCTACAGCAGGTATTCAATAAAATAATTCAACTTATTTTGTCAATTGTATAAAAAATATTGTAACTAATTAATTTTTTCCCCATATTTTTATTCATCTAGTCGGACCTCTTTGCTTGAGCAAACATAACGGTAGAGACAGAAGATTAGACGATGATTTTTCATCGTTTAGAAAGTTTAACAGAACTTTGATCCAAGTTTGTGAGCCAGGTATTGCATTTATTTTTATTTTATTCACTCGATTGGTATAGAAAATTGAGTTGTTTGAAATTTCTTTGAAACAATCGTATTACCATTTAGGGGAAGGCGGTCTTCTAGAAATCACACCAAATTCTACCTGGCCAGACACCGTTTACTACAATTCATTCACTCACGCTAATATGGGATGGAAAATTCACGTCGTCGATGCTTACACGAAGAGTGAAGCTATCGTACTGAGACTCAGTTGGCTTATCGGAATAGTTATTGTTTTTTTTCGTCTCATATAAAATGAGATTTGTTATAGTTAGACTGCTCAATTATTTCAGCTACGTAAAGATACGTTAATTTTCCTCAAAAAATTGTTTATTACTATATTTATAATAATAACTCACTGAAACAAAAACGAAGAAAAAAAAAGAAAAACTTAATCGTCGGACTACCATTCCCCAATTTTATCATTTATACCGCAGTTAGAAAGAAAATTTAATCAAGAAAATTATTTAATGAAAGAAAAACTATATAACATAAATTAATCATTTTTAAATAATTTAAACTTGTCAACTGTACATAGATAATTTTGTCATTTTTTTTTTTTTTTTTCTTATCTCGTATTTATTTATAGTTTTTCTTTCACTCCCTCCTCTCTCTCTCTCTCTCTTTCTCTCTCTCTTCGAATAAGGAAATTTATTGATTTTTTCCATTATTATTTGATGATATTATGTAAATAAGAAAATAATATGACATCAGAGTCGCTAATATATGAATTATAGAGATGATAATATTGTAGCCTGGTGTTACAAACGAATTAGTTTAAAGAAAAAATAAAAATTATACTATTATATAATCGCTACGTCACATATTATCAGCTGTAATTATTTATCATATATACATATTATATTATAATGTTGTATAAGTATATTTAAACCTTTCATTAACAATTGTCGAACCGTTAGTTTGTTCGTTTTTTTTTTTTTTTTTTTTCACCAATATAAGTATACAAAAAAAAAAAATAAAAGATGCTTGAATCATATACTTCTTTCAAATTTATAATATCAGTTCAATCCCGTCATATAATATAAAGACTTTTGTTACTGATCATATTTATTACGCCTTTTTATTTTCCCTGTAAATTTAAATATTTGATATTAGGTGTATATATATATATATATATACACACCTATATACTATATGTACATTGTACGTGTTTATATCCATGGGGTACTTTTATATTTATAGGTATGCACATATGACAGAGTTTTTTTTATTTATTTACGTTTTTATATAATTATCACGAACTGCTCTAATTAATCGTATTTATATAATTAATTTAGACTTTAGTTGTTAATCTTATTCTTCTCCTTCTTCTTCTTCTTCTTCTTATTGTTATATATTATTTGCTTATAATAAAATATCAGTGTACTTTTTACATTCTTCGTGTGATTAAACATTATTAGTTATTGGCAGCAGGCTCCAACTCAACAGTCAGCTATATTATTATTATTATTATTTTTATTATATTATTATTATTATTATTATTATTATATTCATATGTCAATTGACAGCACAACCGTAATGCTTTTGACAAGTTTCGATTAATATTCAAATATATATTACAATATACAATACGATGAAGAGTAACAGACATTATTCCGGCTCTTTTTCTCGTTAATTTAAATTTGTAGATATAATATACATGTATAATTTAACTAGTATTGCTCTACAGGTGCATCCATCTTAAAATTAAATCGTCTATACGTATATGTCAGTCGTACTATTTTCCACACGACTCTGTTTGGTATTAAATTTCATTAAATTGTTTCTATGTGAAGACATACGAAAAAAAGAAGAAAAAAAATAAATAAGTTCAAATGAAATTGGCAAGAATGTAAATGGTTTTTTTTCCTGCGAAATGATGATGATTTTTTTTTTTTTTTTCTTCTTAAATCTATAATGCGCGTATTTCATCTATAGTTACAGAATTTAATATAATCCACGTGTAGATATTAATTGAAATTCAAATATTACGTCAGTCGCAGGTATAAGTTTGTAAAATGATCGATTAGATTTGTGCTTGTCGCGAAATTTTCTCGATGAAAAAATAAAAGAAAATAATAATAATCTAACTGGAAAATTTCATACGAAAGAGAGCAGAATTTTTGTGTTACTCATTTAGGGCTCAAGGGTTGAAAGAAAATCCTTTTTCTTTTTCTTTTGGTAAATTAAAAAAATTCAGACTCAACATTTTTTATCTCGCATTATAGTTGAAAATAATTATTTCACTTCGACTTTGAATAAATATAAAATATCGTGATTTTCTACTCGATTAAATTCACCGACTATCAACGAGTGAATGAAGGTAAATGAATTTAAAATTCATTGAGAAAATGAATCGACTGATTTTAGGTATGTAAGAAATAGAAAAAAATTCAAAATCGTGAGCCAATAAAAACCGCGAAATATTGTCTACATAGAAATTTGTTGTATCTTATTTATTCCACAACTCCTTTACCATTGATTAGAATTTTTTCCGAAAAGTAGTAATGACCGAAAGGATGGAATCAATCGCAATCTCTTCTCTGGACGTTGAAAAGAATTAAAAAATAAGGAAACTTACCGTGTTTAGCAGCCGCGGTGATATAGACTAGCCTCAAATAACTGATACACAGTATAGTTAATGGCAAATAAATATAAATTAATAATAGATAAACCGTGTAGATTGTGATGATGAATATCATTCCGAATAATAACGATACCCTATTCTCTGTGAAATTCTAAAAATTGATGAAGTATAGCCGGTAATTCAGAGCATTGAATATCACTTTTGCAAACCGCTTGTGCCGCGAGGCATTTAAGAGTTATGTAATTAACCAAATTCACGTTATTGTGCGGGTTTATGGATATCAGTCGAGCTGGTGTTTCCCCAGATCTGTTTGGTGTATCCAAATGGGCACCGTAGTCGAGCAGAAGTTTAATTAGCTGAAAAAAATTGAAGAATAAAAAAAGAATAATGAGAAAAACGACACTGCGTTACATATTGTTGGAAAATTCATCATTTTCTTTTCGTTTTTCATTTCTTCTCCTATACATGTATGAACATTCATTATTCCGTGATGAATGATGAATGTATAAGACGAACTTACCGGGTTAAAAAAATTGTAGGCATTGCTAGCGACGTGTAGAGGCGTCGATCGGGATTCGTTTCTGGCATTTACGTGAGCACCGCATAGAAGTAAAAATCTGATGACATCAAGATTTGGGAATATCATCTGGAAGCAGAAAGAAATGAATAGATGAATTAACGAATAAGCCAATTCTGATGAAAAAATATCGTTCTCAGAGCATGAGCTCAGCAGCGGAAAACCCAACAGGCCTCTTATGAATGCTCACCTCGATCTGTAAGTGTGTGTAGAGCGCACAGACACTTCTTTAACAAAACGAGTATTAAATAGGTACAAGAGAGTAAAAAGAAGGCCCAGAATCTCCTGGCTATAAGCTCGCGGAGTCATGGACGAAGTAGTTATATTGCGTCGTGAAGTGAGACCGAGAATGCTGGTGTTTTCGCTGTTCTGCGTGGCGATTGCCTCGTCATATTTGGATCAAATTTTTGCTATCGAAGATGAGGATGATTCTGTGTTCGGAGAAACGGAGCAGGCACACATCAGTCAACTGGGAAGTACCAAAGAAGAGAATTTGAACTGTTTCCTCCAGTTCGATCAATTCGTCGCTGATAAATGGTCGGTTGAGTTAAATCTGCACGGAGTTGATCTGAATTCGAACGTACCTTCGTCCGTGGTGAATCGTTTGAAAGAGGACGAAAATGATGAAGATAATCGGTTAAAGGCAGATACTCGGATGTTGCTGGATGGATTAACGACCTGCATGACTAACCTCACTGAACAGTTGAAGAACCCATGGATAAAAAAGTGCATGGACGTTCTACTGACGAACGAGATTGAAAGTGACAGTACAATATCGGATCCTGAACTGTTCGACAACACTTTGCCACTCCCGTCCTCGACGTTCCTCGACATACGAGAGTTGGTCCAAGTCTTTTTCCCAAATAGAACAGAGTCAGATCTGAGCCCCGATGAAACAGAGATTTTTAAAAGAGCGGTAAACTATTCAATGAAGGATGGAAGCAACCGACACAAGGTATTCGTCTTCGATCAATCTTGCGAGTGGAAAAATTTGGCGGCATTAAGAAAGCGAGAGGGAAACATCAAGGATATGCTAAATGTGTTTAAACAGCAAGTGATGAGATCGATATCCGTTCAAATAGCTCGAGCCGTTATGAATACAGGAGATTTAAAGCCAGGTAGATGGATCAACGTTTATAGAAGATGGATACCGGTCAGATTGCAGAATATAAAGGCGTTAAACTCGACGTTGAACACTTTAGAAAAGCAAAGATTCAAGACGGAGGAACTTTGCGGGTACGTTGCTACGTTGGCGAATCACTTCAGTGGAGTGGAACTGAAGGCTCTATTGCCAAAGAGAATTTCACAGCTTCATTTGATCACCAAGGATCTCAAGGATAAGGTTAAATTGAAAGAGGCACTCCTGTGTGACGAGAGAGCCACGAAAGAATGCCAAAGCTTCAGGCTATTGAAGGAATCTTACGAGAAGGATCTCAGATGCGTTGGATCATTCGGGGAACTTCTTTCTCGTCATATTTTGAATTCGATAGTCGAAAAGTACCACGCTAATATTGTGCCCCGTATTACCTACCCAGAAATAGTGTGCAAAAAAAGTTCCCCGAATAAAAAGATCGCAATTAGATACTGCAGATGTGTTGGAAGCTTTTGCACTACTCGTGAGGTTGGAGAGGTCAATTCTGATCTCTACAGATTGAATGGTGACGTTGTCGAGAAAGTTTGAACAATGGGTGAAAAATAAGAAGAATAAACTGTTATGATTATGAATTTGAATAAATTACTGATATCGATTGGTCAACTAGTTGTATTATTTCTATACTCGATCATGTATGCTGTGTAAAACCATTCCTTTCCTATTCAATTTCGTCCTAGTGTACTGCTATCATCAATCGGAAGAATATACTGACCAATTTTGAATTTCGTTATGATAGGTATTTGTTGACTGCATGGGAATTCAATTTCTTCGTTTTAACTTATATACGAATATAATATTATTTTGTTGGTTTAGATATGTATAGAATTAGGATATAAGATATGTAGGTGTGCGGATATATGTATAGATTATAGAGATCCTTTAATTATGAGTTGTTTGAAATTCGAGTAACCGACTGTATGGTTACAATGATTAAAATGAATTTCATCACTTTTTTGTTCATCAAAAGTGATCGACTAGATCGTGTGACTGATGAGATTATCCTCTGATCATGAATCCAAAGATTCAGTAGTTCCCTTTTTTTTAAGAATTTTTTGAAAACCAATAATTATCCTTGCAATGAAATTGGAAGTTCAACACGCATACGATGGAGCTCGGAAAAACCACATCGCAGTATTCCTAGCATATAGAAAGTAGTTTATCAATGGAAAAAAAAAAATGTCTAATGGTGATGTATCAGTACTCTGCGAAATATAAACGATATCGATGTTACCGTTATACTGTCTATTTGTGATTGTGATTAATAAATAATTGGTAATTGAGAAATGAACCGAATTTTTGTTGTTAATTTTCCTGTCTTTTTCCGTTTTCACTGTGAATCGACGCATGCAGCTACTCTTTCACTGCTAAGAAACAAGTCTATAATAAATATTACACCCACAGAATTGAACGAAAAGTAATATCAGTCACTGATAATAATAGCTGCTGAACCTTGTATCGTGAAGTGTATCTTGGTAGACGCTGGTACCTGAACCAGATATGCCTAAAAAAAATGAATTTTGTTGGCAAACTGGTCCAGCGAGTTTGTTAACATATAAGCAATTTTCGAAAAAAGCTAGAGATAGAGTACGTCTACGCCTTGTGAATTAAGATCGTCCTGTACCTTTTTGCTAAAGGGATGACTAGAATTAAATTTTTTATTTTTTTTCTTGCTATTACCGAGCTTAGCAACATTTTCAAAGACCATCCGCATGCAATAAATTTAACTAAAATATGATAAATATTTTAATACTGCGTATGGCGCATGTGGTTACAGAGAAACTATACAGAGACCGGTTTTCATCGCGCAGATGTATAAAAAAATTATTTTTTAAAGGTTGGGTTTTTTGTTGAGATAAATGCTAATAATAAATGTGCCGGTAATAAAGTTTCTCTATTTCGCGATAGCGATTCGCGATTTTGGAAACTGCATGATATTCAAATCGCAATTATTTTAGGTACTCATCTAACAGTAAAAACGAATGGATTTTTTATTCGAATGACATTTGGTGATCTCAAAATCCCTTAGTTACCTTATTCGATGATTAACTAATTCGGAGTAAAATGTGTTTGAAATTTTTCAGTAAGTATATATGCCGAGTTCTAACGTCTAAAATAATAATAATTCGTTTTGCACAATATGAAAAATGGTGGTTTTTGATTTACAACGTGGACCACCTTTGAATTGAAACAAAAATACGTCTTCGGATTTCATATGAATATGATATTTCATAGACAGAGCTGTATGGATTCCCAGTAAACGAAGAGGGATTCGCCGAGTAAAAAATACGTTTCTTAATTTCTGTATATTTCTAATGATTGCGTTAACCGGTTCCTGCGCCTGATAGCCTTCGGGGAGATATCATGGCATTACGTTGGTCAGAAGACGATGTCGAATTCCCTCTATAAAAATCAGGTCTTTAGCCCCACAGAGCCAGTGCGCGTTTGGCTTTTGAAACGCGTTGATACAGCAAAAAAGAAATAATTGATGTACCTTTTTTTACAAAACTTTTGTACCTGCGTATTTAATTTCGCATAGGATTCATTTTTTCACATCGTAGTAAATCAGTATGGCGATGTATTATTTGTTACTGCTATTTACCTGCACGGTAGTTTCTGCAGCAACGAACAACTACGGATGCAAGTGTCCGTCATCGGCTGGTATAAATTCAGTGTCCGGTAATTTCCCTTTCACGACGATTGGGTCGAGGGTCGGAACAGATATGAACAATGTACAACAAAATCAATTGAAAGAACTATACTGTTTGAAAGTGTTGGATAAATTGCTCGCGACTGATTGGCAGGGATACATTGACAGAATATCGGTCTCAGATATTGGAAATTTTTCGGCCCAATATCAATTCTCCGAGTACAGTAATCCTTTGTACAGGAATCGCGAGTCGGAGTGGATACTGAAAGATGGAGGGGCCTACACCAAGCTTGATCGATGCTTTAGGAATTTGGTAGGTGAAATTTCGAAGAAAATGAATGAAGATGAAAGGCAGTGCCTGAATAAGCTGTACCCCGATTATATGGCGAGGGAAAGAAAAACCGCGAATGAACTTGGGAAATTTGTCGAGGAAACTTCTCGCGAAGATCTTCCTTTCAAGACAGTTTATACGTACTACGAAATAACGGAGCTTCTTTTCGAGAATAGAAATATCGACTCTTTGGATGACAGGGAGAGAACTATGTACGAGGAAATGACTCACAAATACATCACAAGCGAAGCGGATAAGGAAAAGAAGTTATTCCTCCTTGATCGAGAGTGCGATTGGAAGCATGCCAGATTATTGAATGAAGCTAAAAACGCAGATGACCGGCACCAAAAATTTGCCCAGATTGTTAAATCGCTCGCAAACAGATACATATTTTCCGAAATTCTACGGAATTGGGTACCCGGAACGATGATTCCTGACTATAAGTAAATTATCAGCAATGTTTAGAAAAATTGAAAAAAAAAATGTCCCTCTCGTTAACTTAGGTACATTTAAACAATTTTTTAATATCATTTACAGATACGGTCTCTGGAGGCAAGCTAGGACAGATATGGAGATATCGATTCTTGCCAAAGCGAGTAAGCTGCAAAAGGAGAAGAGGGATGTCGAGTTCCTGTGTACATATGCGGCTCGATTTGCGGAAGAATTCTTTCGAAAACAGAAGGCAATACTCTTCGACACGTCGACAGCCCCAGCTCTTTCAACGCAACTGGAAACCCGCGAAAAGTATAAATACGTGACAGCCCTGAAGGAGGCGCTGGGAAGAAGATACGACAATCGTCTTACCCACGTTCAAGGTTTGGCCGAAGAATTCAAAGAGGGTAACTTCTGCCTGACAAACTTTATACGAATGGTTGAAAACCACCAGCGATACTGGATAGCTTCTCAATTCACGAGTTCAAGACTGCCATACGGACCCAGCTTTTGCCTGATAAAGGACTTGCCTATAGAACTAATGAACGTGCGATATTGCTACTGCGAAGGTACATTCTGTGAAGGATACGGATTGTCAACTCTACGGGCTGATCGATACCAGCTAACTCAGCTTCAAAATGGAAAATATAAGGTGACAAAAAGGGACTGACATCGCAGACATCGCATATATATGCGAGAATAGTACATCTTATGCGCACGAAGATGGAAAAAAAAAAAAAAAAAAAAAATGAGAAGCAAAAGCTTAGAATATAAATCAAAGATAATTTATAATCTGTTTATGATGTCTATATAGGTTGTAATAATTAACAAATGAAACGATTGTATAAATGTATTATATTGTATTAGCCCTAGATCAATTTTGAAGAAATAAAACAAATTACACATAAAAAAGAACGAAATTTTCTTGGTTTGCTATCGCAATGAGAAGGTTCAGGAATTGAATGAATGGTTATAAAATCTTAGTGTACATCTAACAGCAGAAACGAATAGATTTTTTTTTTATTCAAACTAGATTTGACAATAAAAAAGAAATATACATATATATATATATAAACTAGAAGCACGATCTACGTATCCCTTAGGTAACTTTGTTCGATTATCAACTAATTTCGTAGTAAAATGTGTTCGAAATGTTCAGTTCGTGTGCCTGGAGCTAATGCCAAAATAATATGTTTCGTGCATCATTAAAAATGGTTGTTTTCAATTTACCACGTAGACAACCTTCGATCCGAAATAAAAATACGTATTTGGATTTCATTGGTATGAAACAACCGGATAAGTTTCAGAAAATACAATTTATACATCGGGCTCTAGGGATACTCAGCAGCGGAGAAGAGATTTAACTACAAAAGAGATGAGTCGCACTTTCCGTATATATTTTTAATAACGAAACGTGAACTGGTTCCAGGACCTGATGGCCTTCGAGAATATATAGCTGCGTGACGTTCGGCAAAAGGTAGAATCGAATTCCCCCTATAAAGACAAGATCTTCATTCTAGTATGGCTAGTATGCGTTGGCTTTCTGAAATGCCTTGACGCTCCTCTGTGCCATTGCGTTGTTTATTTTTTTAATTTAAACACTCGCGGATGTGTGATTTCCGTAAAATTTAATATTCATATGCTGCAGAATATCAATATGGCAATGTATTATCTATTACTGGCATTCACCTGCACGATAGTGTATGCAGCGACAAACAACGATAAATGCCAGTGTCCAACCGCGAGCGCATTATTATCTCCTATAAATTCAGTGTCGATAGGATCAAGAATTGGTGCAGATATGAATAGTGCACAACAAATGCAATTGAAGGATCTATACTGCTTGGAGGTGTTGGATAAATTGCTGGCGACACAATGGCAGACATACATTGATAGAATATCGGTTACAGACATTGGAAATTTTTCAACCCTTTATACAATTCCCCCGTACGACGATATCTACAGTAATCCTGAATCGGAGTGGATACTAAAAGACCAAATGGCTTACACGAAGCTTGACAAATGTTTTAGGAATTTAATAAGTAAAGCTGTGCCCAGCATGGATCCGGACGAAATTCAGTGCCTGAATAGAATGTTTCCTGATTACATGGGGAGGGAAAGTAGAACCGCTAGGGATCTGGCGAGATATGAGAAGGAAACGTCTCGCGAACAACTTCCTTTCAAGACATTTTACACGTTCTTCGAGATAACGGAGATCCTCTTTCAGAATAGAAATATCGATGCTCTGGACGACGATCAAAGAGCTGTTTACGAGGATATGGTTGCCTTTTATATTAAAACTGAAGAGGATAAGAGCAAGAAGATTTTCATCATCGAGCGAGAATGCGATTGGAGACATTCCAGGATACTGATGGAAGCTAAGACCGAGGATGACCGCCATCAGAAATTTTCCCAAATTGTTAAATCTCTCGTCAACAGATATCTATTTTCAGAAATTCTACGAAAATGGGTACCCGGATCGATTATTCCCGAATACAAGTAAGTTTTCAATGTTTAAAATCGTTACAAAAATAAAATAAAATTACCTCTTCCTAACTGAGGAACATTTAAAGATTTTTTCAATATCATTTGTAGATACACTCTTTGGAGAAAGGCTAGGAGCACAATGGAACAGTCGATTCTGTCCAAAGCAAGCGAGCTGCGAAATCAAAGGAGGGATGTTGATTACCTGTGCACATACGCGGCTCGATTTGCGACAGAGTTCTTTAAAGAACAGAGTAAAATACTTTTCGACAAGACGAAGCCCAAGCCTCTTTCTATGGAGCTGAAAACCCGCGAGAAATTTACATTCGTTGTAGCACTTGAGAAAGTGCTCGCAGAGAGGAGGGACAATCGTCTTTCTCACGTTCAAGGTTTGGTCAAAGACTTCCAAGAGGGTCACTACTGCCTCACTAACTTCGTACGAATGGTCGAAAATCACCAGCGATACACGATAGCTACCACGTTCACGAAGGTAAAACTACAATACGGACCCACATATGGTTTGCCAAAGGAAGATTCTGCGGACTTGATGAACCCCCGATACTGCTACTGCGAAGGTACATTCTGCGAAGGATTTGGATTGGCAACTCTACGTGCCGAGAGATTCAAGCTAATTCAGCTTGCAGATGGCACATATAAGGTCATCTCCAATCCCAATTACGAACATCGTCCTTTCGATCCTCTCATCGTCACTGCCAATAATCGCATAGAACAACAGGTGAAGAATACTTATTGGCACCGACACCAGAAAGTCCCTACTTAATTAGTCAACACGCATTTATTGAGAGTATGGAGTTGTGGGAATTCGGTATACCTAATACAAGATTTTCATGTATATGAGAATATTTCGTCATATAGGGATTTCAAAAAAGAAGAAAAATTAAACGAGGAAAAAACCCGCAGTATAAATTAAAGATAAGTTCGAAGCTGTTTATCCATGATGTTTGCTAATATTGTAATAATAATAAACCTTTCTAATGTAAAAATGTATTATCACATTAGCCGATCAATTTGAAAAAAGAAGAAACAAATTTAATTAACGTCGAACGAAAGTGCATGAAATTATATTATTTATGATACAAAAGTCCCGAAATAGATTAACATATGGGGTAGGCATGATAAATATACCTATAATCGCGTAAATGATAAATTCAAGTCTGTAAAACTTTGTCATTCTAATAAAATGCGAAATTATCAAAAACTGGATACTGGATTATCATGTGCATCAAAGATAATTTATGTACTGTTGTTATTGTCGATGCTGTATGTGAATCTGCACTGAAAATCCAGTTTCGGCATGCATCTCTCCTGCCAGACGTGCAGTCGACCAAAAAATGTATATCTTTATCGTAAAACTGGCGAAGCAGGTTTGTTGAGTAAAAGAACTGCGAGTTGGGATATGGTTTATTTGTTGTAGACGACGGTAGGTATAAAGATGGCTCCAGCCTTGCGATGCGAGTGGTTGATTTTATAAAAATTAGAAGAAATGAAGTCGATAATACTGACATTTTCGTCTTCCATTGGAATACACTGCAGAGCCGTTCTTCAAACATTTCGTTCTATGCGATGATGGAAGAGTTGCTGATGAGCAATGATGGTTCACCATCGCGGAAGAAGAAAAGAAGAGTGATGTTAAGTGTTTGAATCGATTGTTCGAGTCCCTATGGTCGAGGATCAGAATACCCAAACCGAGTTTGTCAAGTTTCTAAATAATTCGGGCCACGATGAGCTTCCGTTCAAACACTTTATATTTTTTTTGCGAGTTCGTAGAGATGATGTTCAAAAATCGTAATCCTGACGCTCTGTCAGATCTAGAAACGAGCGTCTACGAGCGTTTGGAAAGTCACTCAACAACGGAAGAGGACAAGGACCGAAATGTCTTCGTAATATTGCATCAGTATTTCTGGAAACGAACCAAAGCGCTGCGTGAGGCTCCGGATTCGAAAGCTAGGTATCAGGAGTCAGCATCCCAAAGTAGCGACGCAGTTAATTGGTGGCTTGGCAACATTATGTTACCTGTACAATATACGGGGCCATTGAACCTGACGTTGATTATAGAGAAACATGAAACATGGCTGAAGAGACGTGAGGCAATGAAGACGCGGTTATCCGAAGAAATTGAAAGGCTGTAAACCCAACATAGAGACATTCTGTGGCTTCGCGAATACGGGGCTCGAATTATTTCAGGATCAATTACCGATCTTACCGTTGGAATATGATTTTTATATACTAAATTAAACATGCATGACTCTATACCGTGTTGTGAAAATTAAGTAAATTCTTGCTGTGCAGTGCAGGTAATTTATTGATTTTTATTATTTATCAGCGATTCCACAGAGTGTCTTGTTTTCACTGAATTCCGAACCATTCGTTGAGATAAAAAGAAAAAAGAAAAACTTTTTCTGTTATAAAACAGGTAAAGCAGGTTTGTTAAGCATAAAAATTCGAGTGGGAATACTTCATACGACGTAGAATACGTATAAAAAGGGGCTGGTTGTTCGGTGATCACAGTGTTAATCACGACAGAGATTAAATTGCAACGATGAATTTAGTACTGACTCTATTGCTGGCTATAGGAACTGGCTACTGCAGTGAAGATATAAAATTTACGGAACTTCCAGCTGCCGAAAAAGATTATTTATTCGAACTTGAGGCTCGACATGCGTCAGAAATCAATTGCCTGAAGCAAATCGATGCAGCACTCGCTTTAAGATGGAATATTGAAGAGAAGAAAATTCCTATTGATGATTTGGGCGAAATACCTGACGCGGATCGAAGACCACTGGACGCAATACCTTCTTCAAATCACTTGTACAATACAGAGTTGGAAGAGTGGTTGCTAGACAACGATACTTCACCATCGCAAAGAATCGAGACATGCGTGCTGGGGGTGATAGAAGATATCTTGCCCTTGGTCCCGGTACGTGATATCAAATGTTGGGATCACTTGATCAAGTCGCATATAGCCGCGGAGGTAAAAATGGAAAAGGAATTTGTCGAATTACTGAATAACTTGAATGGCGATCAGATTCTGTTCAGAAAGTTTTGGAACTTTCGCGAGTACGTAGAGATCATGTTCCAGAATCGTAGTCGCGAGGGTTTGTCGGGCATTGAAGAGGACGTCTACGATCACATGGAGAATTACTTGCCTACGAGAGGGGGCAAAGACCGTAAAGTATTCGCAATACGACAGGAATGTCCTTGGGACAGTTTCAGAGCGCTGCAAGAAGCTCCGAGCTCGGAAGCTAGGCTTGAAGAATTCAAATCTCAAGTACGTCACATGGTGAATTTGAAGTTCGGTAGGGCAGTATTACCGATGTCACACATCTCGATACACAACATGACTATGATTATAGAAAATCATGCGGAGTGGCTACAGAGTCGGGAAAAAACGATGGTGCAGTTAATCGAAGAAGTTGAAAAGCTCAAGAGCGAAGAAAAGGACGTGAACTGGCTGTGCGAGTACGCGAATAAATTGGCCAGCGATATATTCGACAAGCAATCATCGATTCTGATGTCGAAGTACGCGCCTGCTTTCACATTAGATATATCAGAAACTGCCTCAAGGATAAATAAAATCGGGGAAGTCCTGAAAGATCATAATGACGGGCGTCAGTCCTCGATACAGACGCTAAGCACGAACATCAAAAAGGACTGGATATGTCTAGGGGCTTTTGCCAAAATGGTAATTAACCATCAGAATATCGCGGTTATATCAGCATTGACAGACTCTCGACATTCATACCAAGAGATAAGCTGTGCAGATCACACATTAGGACCTACTCTGGGAATATTCAATAGATATTGCAATTGCATCGGTAGCTTCTGCACTACTCACGGTCTGTACAGTCCCCATTCGACTGACTATGAATTAGTACGAGAAAACGATGGTGTTTATAAAATCATACCGTCTAGCCATCTCATCTGGGTTCTGGAGCAAGAAAGAGAATTTGCCATGGCAAATTTAAATACAACAGTCGAAAAACGGCGTTGAAGAGACGTCGTGGTCCGAGGTGATAGTTTTTGCAGATTTTATACGTCGTTATGATAGCATGAATAAATTAATGTTAAACTTTGGTTGCTGTTTTTGGATTCGGTTTTATACTGATAGGTATATGAGTTTAGTGAACGTTTTTTACCCGTTAAAAATTATGAATTTTTTTCTTGAGATTAAATTTCTTATTTCTGTGTATCTCGTTTCAGCACAATATCTGATTAGAAAGATGATCATGTATTCTGTAATATCCACAGATTGATTTCTACAAGATTTTTGAATAAATGATGAATCGCTATATGGAGATCTTCCTCGTTGGTGGTTTTCTTTTTTTCCCCTTCTCTTGTGCGCGGAATATAATTCCCTGTAGTTTATCGAACATCCATACCTCTTTACCCGGGTTTACAATCTAAGTAAATTTATGAACACGTTGTTTTCGAAGTTTCGTTAATTAGTGTCTAGATCTGCGCCTAATTTATTCCATGCTTTCGGGATCGAGAATTTATGAGTAATCGTATGAAATATTATTTTTTATTGACTACTCATCGCTTTAGGCGTAGAAAAAAGTTAAAGTTCAAGTTGAGTTCAATCATGATCCGAAAATAGAAAGATCGTGACGATCTGAATCGAAATTTCTGAAATCCCGAATACGTCATGCTATAGCAGATATTATCATTGTGCAAGCTGCGCCTAGAATATAATAGTTGCTTACATCTTGTTATAAAACTGACCAAGCAGGTTCTGATCCTACATCGTCCAAGTCCATACGGAATAAAATTAATAATTGAAATATACACGCTAGAAGATATAAAAGAACAAAATTCCACATTGTCCTAAAAACTCCAGGACTATATTATAATCAAGTCTATTCAAAAAGTCCGTAATCACAACGTTGGGCAAAAAATTGGAGTCTCAAAAACAGTTGGATTCTTTTCTCGTTAAACATAAGCGAGTAAATTAAAAACTGGTTTGTTGATAACCTTTAATATTGTCATAGATTGACCAACGTCGTTCATCTTGTCAAAGAATAAACGGAAAATAAAAAAAACAAGGAAATACAAAAATACTGTTGCTATATAACCTCCGCTCACCAAGAAGCTGGAGTTAGATAGACTTCTCCTGTCGCGACTATGAAGATCATCCTGATCTTGTCTCTGTGCTGCGCGGTGCCGATATACGGTTGGCAAAATTTTTCGGAAAAACTGCCGGCGACGGATGAAAGGTACTTCTTTGGTCTTCAGCAGGAATACTTAACTGAACTGAAATGCCTGAAAAGAATGGACGCGATTTTGAAGTCAAAATGGACCACGGACTTGAAAAAAATACCGACCGAAGACCTGGGCATTGTGGAGTCAGAGTGGAGCCCAAGCATACCGTCTAAACCGATGTATAATACCGTCGAGGAAGAGTGGCTGATGGAAAGTGGCTCGGCAGGTAAGCAAATCGAGTCCTGTGTCCGCAGCCTGATTCCTGAAATTGTGCCATTGATGAATCAGGCCGAGATACGTTGCGTTAATTCAATTTTTGCGAAGCATATACAAGAGGAAGCTGTGCACGAGGATGAGTTCAAGAGATCATTAAGAAGCGAGGCTCGAGACCAGCTCCCTTTCCGAAAAATCTTCAGCTTCGGCGAATTCGTTGAGATGATGTTCCAGAGCAGAACTCCAGACGCTCTTGGCGGCTCGGAAAGAACGACTTACGAGCATGCCGAGAGCTACCTAACCACTGAACAGGACAGGATTGAACCCACGTGGGTAATAGAGCAGGATTGTGCGTGGAAAAATGCCATGGCCCTTCGGAAAGCGCCAAACGTTGAGGCGAGGCTTAATGAGTTTGTACGTCAAGTGAAAGACTCGGTTAATCAACTGCTGGCTGGTCGAGTGGTCAAACAATGGTATAAGAATGCTACTTTACCACGGGATAAATATCTGGCTTGGTTACGAGTCCGAGATAATATGACGCTGAAGATTAACGAGGAGGTTGAAAGACTGAGAAATCAGGAGAAAGACCCTCAGTGGCTTTGCGAACACGCTACTAAATTAGCTCATAAATTATCTAAGGAACAGGAGACTATCCTCCTTGGGGAAGATCAATCGAGGATTCATCTTGAGTCTGAGGATGTAGCAGAGAAAACTAGAAGTATAGAAAAGGCCATGAGAAGAACCAAAGATTTCCGACAACCTGTACTAAAGATTCTAGCCGATAAATTCGAAGAGGGTACAAAGTGTTTGTCTGCCTTTGCACACCTCGTACAAAATCATCGACGGTTTGATATCGCCCTTGCTCTTGTAGACTCAGAGTATAACTACTCAGATTTTTATTGCAAGTACGCGAACGACAATTTAGGCCTGATTGGGACAATGTTTTGCAAGTGCGTTGGTAGCTTCTGCGTCTATCATCGACTGGCTTATCTATTTGCTGAGGAATACGCCCTTACGCAAGGACCGGATGGTATCTACAGGGTAGTTCTCAGTGGTGTTAAAACCAGGAAGAAGGTCACATCATGGTAATCGCGATTAGCTGATTACTGCTATGTCGTCTCTCTTCGTCAAGGAGGAAACTAGTTAATAAGAAATTTTCTCTTTTTCTCCTGGGGCGCGGAGGCAGTTTCAAATCTCATTTCTGCCAGGTCTTTCAATCTTTATGCAAGTAAATAACTTTTCCAAAGAATGAGACTGGACAGTTTTCGAGAACTAATGATAATTAATCACAATTGTTGTACTAATAGTAAGAAATAATGAATTTTTTAATTCGAGGGAAATTTGATGATAATAAAATGAAAATATTAACTCCGATCGTGGCCTACGTATCCCTCATCATTCTTTTTTTTTCTTTAACAATAATCACGAAAATGCGGTGACTAATTTTCTGACTGTCCGATAAACGAAGATCGTTGATTGAGTATCGAAATACACGTCGCGATAGAACTAATACATTTCGCACGTTATTCAGGGAAATATTATTTGCTGCTCATAAAATCATCAAAAATACGAAAGAAATGTTCGATTGAATTTTTATCGAAACTAATCAGCCGACTGTGCTGTGTGGCTTTTCTCTGCAGCAACGAGACCATGTGAAATAAAGATAAACGAGAAATTTCCGCGTACTTTCCGGTATACCATTAGCAACTCTTCGCCTGAACTGGTTCCTGAACCTGATAGCCTTCGGTAAGACAGTGGGAATATCTTCGCGAAAAAAGATGAATTAAATTCCCCCCCATATAAAGATCAGGTTCTCAGTTTAATTTGGCTAGTATGGGTTGGGATTCTGTTACGCATTGACGTGAGTCCTGCCTTTCTTCACTTGTATAATGTTCAATAATAAATGAAGTAAATATTAGACTGTAGTATTTTATCAGCAAGATTTTTCGGGGCTCGAAGTAAAAATACAGGGGAGAATAGCTGTTCATAAAAATTAATATCGCGATGTATTGCTCCGTATTATTTCTCGCCTGTGTTATCGTGTCGGTCACAGGTCACTACGATTGCCACGATTCATCGTCATACGAGTCTTCGGCTTACGATTCTTCTTCACTAGAAGATTACTCTGACCCGGATTATCCTCCATTCTGGCCGATAAAAGGACCGCCATACTGGCCGACAAAAAGACCTCCAACTACAGAAAAAAGCCCTAAAATCACCACGAGACATCATGGTACCAAAGTTCCAGTAACCACCAGCACTGTGCCACCTAGAGTAGATACACCTCCTAAAATCACCACGCAACATGACACTACCGAGACTCCAGCAACTACCAGCATTGCACCACTTGTTGTTCATATACCTCGCCCACCTCCACCTCCTAAAATCACTACGCCACATGACAATACCGAGATTCCAGTAACTACCAGCATTGCACCACTCATTGTAGATATACCTCGCCCACCCTCAACCCCTTTGACATCTGAGTCGGATGAAATCCCTCCTTTGATTTCTGAGTTGGATGAAATCCCCCCTTTGACATCTGTATTAGATGATATCCTATCTTCGACATCTGAGTCAGATGTTATCCCTCCTTTGATAACGGTAGTATCAAGACTTGGTGAAGATATGAACACCGTGCAAGAAAAGCAAACGAAAGAGCTGAACTGTTTAAGGTCATTCGATAGTTTGATAGCGTCTCGATGGCAAGAAGAGATAGACAAAGTTTCGGTTAAGGATTTAGGAAATTTTTCAACCCTCATGCGAGTTCCTCCGTTCAATCATTCGTACAGTAATCCCGAGTCGGAGTGGATACAAGAAGAAGGAATGGCTTTGGACAAGCTTGATCAATGCTTCAGAAATTTAGCCGGTACCATAGCGCCGGTAATGACAACGGAGGACATTGATTGCTTGAATGACTTGTACGAGAATTACGTGCCGCGGGAAAATGATACCCTGAAACTGATGGAGATATATTTCGAGGAAGATTCGCGGGAACAACTCGCTTTCCGTTCATTTTACACCTACTTTGATATTACGGAGGTATTGTTTGACAATAGAAATATCGAATCTCTGGATGCCGAGTTGAGAGCTGTTTACGAGGATTTGCATGACTTTTATATAATAACTGAGGCGGATAAGTTGAAGAAGAGTTTTATTATCGAGCAAGAGTGCGAGTGGAAAAATGCCAGGCTATTGAAAGAAGTTGGAAGTGAAAATGAACGCTATCAGAAATTTGGTCAGCTCGTTAAATCTCTCGTTAACAGGTATCTAACCGCAGAAGTTCTACGTAAATGGTCACCTGGAACGATTATTCCTCAATTCAGGTGAGTCAGCGATGTTTAATGAAATTAGCGAAGCTATACATCGGTAGCTGTTACATATTCCGAAACTTTATCTTATACTTCGTTTGTAGATATAATCTCTGGAGCGAAGCTAGGCAGAGAATGGAAGAGGAGATTACGAACAAATTGAGCGAGCTGCAAGAGCAAAAGAGGGATGTCGAGTCCCTGTGCACGTACGCGGGTGTATTGGCTAACGAATTTTTTCTAGATCAGAAGGAAATACTTTTTAACGGAATGAAAAACACCTCTCTCTCATTCGAGCTACAAACCCAACGTAAATATGCATACGTTGTAGCACTGAGTAATTTGCTAGCAGAGAAGCAGGACAATCGTCTTTCTCACGCTCAAGTTTTGACGAAACAATTCAAAGAGGGTCACTACTGTCTCACTAACTTTGTGAGACTGATCGAAAACCACCAACGAGACATGATAGCTTCAACTTTGACTAAGGAGGTCCTACCATACGGAATAACTTATTGTCAAATAAAAGAAGTGTCCACAAAGCTGCTCAACCCACGATACTGCAAATGCCAAGGTACATTCTGTGAAGAATTTGGATTGGCAACTATACGAGCTGAAAGATACCAGCTAATTCAGCTTACAGGCGACACTTACAGGGTGATAACCAACTCCTCATATCGACCTCTTTCTCTCGATGAATTAATCAACAGTGCCAATTGGCGGATAGCACAACAGAAATTTAATACTTGGTGGTATTACCATCAAAAAGTTCCTGCTTAATGATTCAATCAGTCATTGTAAAGCTAATTATTAATCCTCCCAAAATATTATGTTGCATGTCAGAATAGTTCGTACAAATATGTTTTAAATTCTGTTCATGGTGCGAGTTTTTTGAGATTATAAATTTGTAGACATGTATTATCATCATTCGCCGATAAATTTTCATTGAATAAAAGATATTTTTTCAAAAGAAACTGAATTCTCATGACTCAAATTCCTTGGATGATGTTAAGATTAATTAGAATTTAAAAGATTAGTAAGCCGTATTGTAAATAATTCACGATTCATAAATAGATTTTTATTTCCATAATTACCGTGAACTATCGAATACTGGAGAGGACAAGGTGTGGAATTATAGTTATCAACAGTTCGAAGAAGTTACATTAAATTTTAAACGTGGAAAATATAATTATCATTCAACATTTTTATTAGTCAAAGAAACTCATTCAAATTTCTTTAATCCCAGGCCAAGCTACAACTTTCTTCGTCGGTCTGTTAACATTTTTTGTAACTACTCTATACGATCCCGACGTTTCATTTTTAGTCAGTTCAAATCTCTCTGCAAAGAGAGCAGATATGGAATGCCGAACGCAAAAGCTACCAACACATTTACAATAATGAGGCGCTAAAAGTCCAAGATTGATATTCATCTGTCTACAATAAATCTGAGAATAGGATAAGTTATTGCTGATAAAATGCTTAGTTAATTCGTAACGTTGCTGATTTTCCAACGCGTTTATAACAGACGTCCAACAATGCATTCTGTTCTCAAATTTATCGGCTAAAGTGTGGAGATTCTCTATTTGAGTATCATTAAGTTTTTCAAACTGTTTTTCCACCGCTCTAGCCTTGGTGACAATGTCATCTGTCTTACGATTGATGCGATAGAAGGTATGGGATAGAAGAAGGGTTTCCTGTTCCTCGGCAAATTTGTATGCGATCTCATTCGCGTATTCGCAAATCCATTGAGAGTCGTTTTTCACAGAATCTAGCTTTCCAACAATAGTATCTATTTCGGTAAGCATATTCTCCCTGGCTTTTACCCAAGCTGTGTAATTGGCGTCGCTTATATTCACGCTAAGATCAATGTTTTGTACCAATGGATTACCTAGGTAGTAGTCAACCGACCGAATGACTTGATTTTTGAATAATTCAAACAAGTGTTTGTCGTCCTTTGCATTTCTCAGTTCTTCTAAGTCTTCCCAATGACATTCTTGCAGCAAAAGCCACGTCTTTTCTTCCTTATCTTCTACCAAAGGAACAAACGATTCCATATGACCATAGACGCCCTGCTCGTGACTGGTCAAATTGTCTACACTTCGATTTTGAAAAAGGAGATCTTTCAGATCAGAGAAGCTGAAAAATTGACGGAAAGGAAGATCCTTGGTATTGTTTAATAGTGCGTTGTTAATATCAGTTTCTGCTTCATCCTGATCCAAGAGTTTTTGGAATAATTCATCTGCACATTTTGCGGTTTCTTTCTCGACTGAGTCTATTGGTGAAAACAAGTGAGCAGAACAGAGAACCAGTTTCCAATGTGGATCTTCGTCATCCATCAGCCATTGCTCCGTCCGAGTATTATATTTAGGTTTGCTTATGTCCCGCGCATTAGATGTCTGAGACCAAAACTCGGATATTAGGTTCACGCCGTTTACATCAGTCTCATTCAATTCACCTTCCCATGACTTTGCAAAATAACTATCAAGCTTTATAAAACACGATCTTTCTTGCCTTTGAGTCTGTTGTAACTTGACTAAATCGTCTTCGCTCGAGGGCTGAGGCAACGGCAACTGACCACTAGCTAAAATGAGCTGCCCAAGTACAATACTAACGATTATAAACAAACTTTCCGATAAATTAATCATTTTAAAGAGTAATAAAACGATGATACAATGAATGAAAGAACTCTGGCTAAAGAGACAGACAGAACTGGCAACGACTAGTGTGCTTATGCGTATGAATACATTAGCTTCTTTCCTTTCCTTTTATAGCTGAAAGACAAGCTAGTTAAACCTGTTACGATGGGGAAATGGATAGTTGAATCTAGATAGATGTATGATGCCAAGTTACCTAGGAAGGTCAGAAGTGGACGCAGTTGCTAAGTTAGTTTTTAATAATCGCGTATTATTGCCTTAACGCGAGTATTCAATTACGTAAATTTTTTTTCTCCCTTCTAACTGGTATGTAAGGCTCCAATGAGTGGGAATTCCACGAATTTCATGAATAAAATCAAACAATTTCCTGTAGTCGGTTTCAATATCACAATAAATCTCAAGTATTACACCAGAAATGTCTTAAAATTAAGAAGAAAGCAATAATCGAAACAAAGACAAAAAACATTGCCAAATAGTAGTAGAGATCTTTGATTTACTCACTTGTATATCGTCAGCAGGAAAGTAGCTGGATCTGATGGTGTTCAGTCTTGATACGCAAAGGTGAAGAAGAGAGTCTCCCGTAGATGCAGACCTCGGACTCTGTCTGACTAAGTTGTAAACTAATTGCTGCGCTTCTGCTCTCTCCTCTTCGGTCTGTGCTGTTTTAACTAGGAGGTATATCAGATGCGTTACGCATTTTAAAATGCGATCGTAACTGTCCTGCTGTCTTTTGTACACTGGACGGATCTGCGTTAACGAAATAAAAATCCATTTAGAGAAGATGACAAGTATTAAAGTTCTGAAATTATTGGGGCTCTGAGCTTAGAAGATTTTGTTTTGATCTTGATATATCTTTAATTGAATTTGTATTAAATGAGAGAGTATATATCCAGTTTTAGTCATTATATTAACTTAGAAGACGATTTGACGACGATCAAAGTAATCTTACTTCTAACAATTGCCTTGCTTCAACAAGGGGGCTGGCTAGGAGATGAAAAATTGCAACTACGTCGCTGAATCTCGGCTCCTCCTTCTCTGGGACTCGGTCATCGAACTCTACCGTCTTCTCATTAATATCTACCATTAATCTCACCAAAGCCTGCGCCGTGAAACAGGTATCGCTGTACAGAATCTGTAATGTAACAAAGTAGCGGGTAATTAATGAAGCTTGAAGATTTCTTTAAGAATTTTAATGTTGTGGATATTATCTAATGACAATGGTTCTCATTAGAGCTCATTCGTTGATTTAATTCAGTATAAGTTCTGAAAATTCGTATATATGACTGTATTCAATAATTTCTTGATCAATTATTGAATTATTAGTGAAGAATCAGTAATAATGAAAGACAATTTATGAGTTAGAGAAGAAATTGCTTACAGAATCTTTCTCAACTCGAATCTCAAGCGCTCTCCTCCACAGATCTATGCATCTTTGATATCTGTAATCATTTATTTATTGTGTAAAAGAAAAATTAGATCGATAAATGCAATAGATTTCTACTGAAACTAGTTAAAGTAAATAAAAATAACACATGACGATGCTCACCTTAAAGCATCGGCATATGAGGCTCCTCTGTACATTAATCTGAACAAAGTATCTTTGTGATGAGGTCCGAGTATTCTTTCGCATATCAAAAGACTCTGTATCCTAACTGCGTCTAGATCTAAGGCTATGGCATTGAGCTCTTCAGCAGTTGTGAATTCGGTTGCGTTTCTAAAACTATCCCGCTTAGCTATAACAGGTAGCTTTGGTAGAGGTTCGTTGTTTATTGCATGAGCTTCCCTTATCACCATAGCTTCTCGCCAGTATTTAACTGCCGTTTGAGAGTCGTTGTGTTCGTCCAAAAAGGTTGAACCC
Organism: Tenthredo scrophulariae; assembly: GCA_963978835.1. NCBI lineage: Eukaryota > Metazoa > Arthropoda > Insecta > Hymenoptera > Tenthredinidae > Tenthredo > Tenthredo scrophulariae. The sequence continues at coordinate 1,193,366 of OZ022235.1, forward strand.
ATCAGCTCGTTAGCGTCAGCTAATCTCTCAGGAGAATAGGTGATATTTTCAACTGGAATGCGAAAGAGATACGTTATAGAAATCAGTTTCTTTTAAATTCGAAATTTCAAAGTACTAAAATCATAAATATACAACACTGAAACAACAGAATTCAAATTTGATTATCCTTTAAGCTATTTACTCAGATATACCTAGGTAATCAAATATTTGGGTCGATCCTTTCAAGCAGGCAGTTTGAAGAGCGTCATCATTATATCGAGAGCATAGAGCTGGATCGGCGTTATGATCTAGGAGCAATTTAGTTGTAGCGAACCTATGCTCTTGGATGGCATAGTGTAAGGCAGTCTTGTTCTGAATATCTCTGGCATTGACATCTGCTTTGTTGCGTAAAAGAAACTTGCACAATTCAACGCTCTGTACAGAATTTATCAAGCAAGTTCCACCGTTGAAATTTGCCCTTAGAATATCAGCCCCGTTTTCCACCAAGTACATTACGATATCTGTAAAAAAAAATATATAAAAGAAACTGTATTAGATTTTGTATTATTATATTTATCATTGATTATAATGAAATAACGTATCTGAAGAATCTAATAAACTTGATAGATTCATTTTTTTATTTTATACAAGCGTAATAAGAAATGGAGAAACATTTATTGGACTTGGTCATTTATTGTAAAAAGTTTTCTTTACTTTAGACAAAACTTTTTACCATTTTCAGACCACCCCATATATTTTTCAAGCTTAACGAACGAACAATCGATCGAGTTATGTAATACGAAGCTATAACATTGTTGATAGATACGAAATATATGAATAGAAAGTTTGAAGTAGTGCTTTTATTCATTCCCTACAATATTTTGCTGAAAAATAATCGTTTTTGATCGGACCTATCGCTGTAGAAATTGTTTTCGATCGTTACAATGAGGTTTTGAAACTCTTATAAGTAACCGAACATATAGAAAAACCGAATAAAAGAATAATCAATGTTTTAAAGGTGTTCATTTATACCTAGATGAGTCATGAAGCATGCGGACCTAACGGGCGTCGAACCAGTGTCTGAAACAGCGTTAATTTGAGCGCCGTAAGCAACGAGGCATTTGATAACCTGTAGCCGCCCAGAAACTGCCGCGCACCATAACGGAGTAACGCAATGTACAGATCTATCGTCAGGAACTTCGTACATGCCTCGTTGTTCGATATCGGCTTTACAAACGGTGATTAAATATTCAACAATTTCAACGTGTCCGCGTTTACATGCTATGAATAAAGGGGCACATCCATCCTTCATACGGCAAGCGATTTCTTTACGAATTTCGCACTTATATTTTTCCAGTCGATTTCTCAGCTGATAAGTTAGCCGAGCACCGGGAGCAGCGCATTTGCATTCTTGTATTAAATCGCTGAATAAAAGATCATTGGAATTTACAGCCTGGCGACAATTGATCCACATTTTAGAAAATCGACTGTGATGTTTGTTTGTTGTTTTTTTTTTTACGAAAAATTGATCGGCTGTTAATTTTTATGATCTAGATTCGATGATTTTGTCGATTGGATCTATTGGCCTTACTACTTATTCGATTTAAACGTTTATTATTATCCGTTTATTATTATCTTAGCACTATACTCTGATATAACTCGCGACTACGAAACATAACCTTCAAATTTTTCGTCGTCTCTCTATTTAAAACGAGGCTCGAGACACGCGAGCATTATTGAACCGTTATTCAACGCTCACTGGATGGAGACACGTCTTCGATACGACACGCACTTGTTGTTTGATTTTAGAAACGGAGAGGTGAAATGAAAACAATAACACAGATTGAAGCAGTGAAATTTTACGGCCATCACCAGCCATCAAGTGACAGGCGACAGCCACAAATACACGCGTCACGTGACCTGGCCGTGTGACGTCGGCGACACTCGGTAAGACTCGGAAGTCAGGGCCGCGCGAAGGACGATAGGCGCCCGATTCAACCTTCAATATATGTGATATAAATCGTCGTATAATATATGTATAGTATTTTTGCGTTTCTAATTATGAATTATTGCTTATTTTCTTATAACTTGAAATAAAATATGCTCATTTTTTTGTCAAGAGAAATAGACTTCCAGTTTTTCACATGTACGATCTAGCGTGACACGAATCTTATCGTGGCGGGAATTTTTCGATTTGAATTATTATCCGCGTAGTTGCAATGAATATTGAGAATTTCTAAATTAATAATATGTATATGTATATAATAAAATGTTATTTATCTCTGGTATTTTATTTAGATGCAACTACGAGCATATACATTCAACGAATTGCAGTGAACTTTCTCCGCGAGTGAAATCTGCAATCTGCAATATATACTCTACAAACTGCATCATCTGCAAATACTGATTGAGAAAGTTTCGCTGCACTCGTCAAGATTTTAATGCCTACTTATCCGGAATGAGAAATGCATGGTTTATTTTATTCAATCTTGAATAAGAATTGATAACTAGATGCGATATAAATTATTTTCGCATGTTATACTATATTTTTATTGAATAAAATGAAAATATTTCAAAACGATATTAGCTATATACTATTATTATGCATTTTTAATAACTGTACCCCTTAATTTAATACTTGAGGATATAACGCCCTGAAGAAAGCAGGAAAGTTTCAGTATAAAAAGAGAAAGATAAAAAGAAAGAAGCTGGTTTTCTGTGGGGCAATGAAAAGGTGAAGAAAGTCGGGAGGGGCTTGCATTGCATTGCTAACTGCAGTCACAGAAGTGTCTCTCTGCGTTCTATCACATTCACTAAAGTATACATCTCTGAGATATAATCGGATTGATAAGTTTCCTATAAAACATATGACATTATTCACAGTTCTTAGTATCTAAAGCAGATATATTGCTATCTAAAATTCGATTTACCCATAATTAAAACATATTCAAACATTCAATAGATTCCTAATAACAATATATAAATATAAAACTAATAAAAAACCATAATAACCAACCAGATACATAATGGCGTTGACATACTCGACTATTGATGGTGAAATTGGTCGAAGATTAGATAAAATGTTTTCCGTAAAGAATGGTTTTGTTCGAGTAGAGCCAGGAGAGTGTATATTGCCACCACAGTTTGCGCTTTACGGTCCAAAGATTCGAGACATGGAAATTCGGGATGATGATGTCTGGCTGGTATCATATCCACGGACTGGTTAGTTGAAACTTTTCCAGGACTTTGAATAGGGATAAAAATGAACTGAAAAAAAGTAGAATAAAATTTCTGATTAGCTACTACGTGAAATATTTCCATAAATAAGCGTCTAAACTGGTTAAAATCTCTCAATATCATAAAGAATTCGTATTTTAATCCTACATTTTCATACAGGTAGTCATTGGGCTCAAGAAATGGCTTGGTGTATCGGTAATGACTTTGATTATGAACAAGCCCAAACTCTATTGGTATTGCGAAACCCTCTCCTCGAGTGAGTCCGATGCATTATATTAAGATTAAAGTGCAGAATTATACAAGACTTAATCGATATCAAATAATAAGATGTAATTATAATTAATAATATTGTTCTGCGGATCAGTAATCAACATTTTTTATTACCATTTCATTTTTACTCAATACAGAAGCTCTGCTCTGTTGGTGTCCGGTGAATATGTGGACTGGTTCACAAAACTAGGCAATAGCGTTGAGAATGTTGAAAAGACGCCGAGTCCAAGATACGTAAAATCCCATTTACCGTGGGATTTACTCCCGCTGGAACTGGGAATTAAAAAACCCAAGGTATAGAGAATGTAGATGATTATGATTGTCATTCGAATTCTGTTTTACAAGCATATATATAACGAATTTTCCAGATTATTTATATAACGAGAAACCCAAAGGATACCTGCGTCTCGTTTTACCATTACTGTAAATTGATTCACGACATGAAAGGGACTTTCGAAGAGTTTGCCCAACTCTTTCTACAAGACATGAGTAAAAAAAGACGGGAATATAATTATTTCAATAGCGTTATATCCAGGCTCTAACTATTTTCTATTTCAGCACCTTTGGGTCCGTTTTGGAAGCATGTATTAAAATTTTGGGAGCATAGAGACGACGAGAATATCCTCTTCTTAACTTATGAAGAAATGAAAAAGGTCGGCTTTATTACTATAACAATATCAATTGTTGTGTTATCATATATTATATTACGTGATTTCTGTATTTTAATATCATTTCAGGATCAGTCAGGCGTTATAAAAAAGACTGCTAAATTTTTGAACAAAGTTGTAACGCCTAGTCAAGTATCGGGCCTTTGCGAACATTTGAAATTTTCTAAAATGGCATCCAATCCAGCCGTTAATTTAGAACATATGATAGGACAGAGATCATACACTGACGATAATAAATTTATAAGAAAAGGTAAGGTTGGGGATTGGCGTAACTACATGAGCGAAGAATTGGCACAAGCGTTTGACGAATGGACGTATAAAAATACTAAAGGTACCGGACTCACGTTTGAATTCAAATTACCTGGACTTGAGGAATGAGTGTTTCGTTTTTACGCTGTGATAATCGCGTAATAATAAAATTCAATAATATGTAGAATCGTCGGAGTTATATGGAGTATATAATATGTATAAGTGACGATTTATCTTTATGTGTATAAAAACGTGTACATGGTTATAATTGAATATAATAAAATCTATAGGTTGTTGTAATCGTTGAGGAAATGTTTACCTTCAAAAATCCTTTATATGATGTATGTATATCGAATAAATTCATTATTAGCGTCTGTTTTATGTTTTATACGCTCTGAATTTGATTTCTTCTTGAATTTTCGTGCCTGAAGTTAAGCATCGAGTTGATACTTGATACGACTCTCCCTTTCGATATATCGAGAGGAACAATGCGATGTATTGTTGGATTGCAAATAGTTGATTGTTGCCGTATCGCGGGCATATCAGTGTCATATGATACGATAATAATCGTAGTTGGCGATATATCGACTATTAGTATATAACTATAGTATATTATATTATCACGTACCGTAGTAGGAGATCCAGGGAATATACTATATGGTTTAACCATAATTTTTGCTTGAGTTTTTTTTTAAATTAAGTATTATAAATTATTAATAAATAAATATCGTATCTTGTATAGATATTGGTTGAAAAAATCAGCCATTTCGGTTTAATAATATATCTATAATTAGTGATAAATTAAGGTTTGATAAAAATTGTGATTTAACCATCGTATATTAAAGATATACATACGTTGTAGTCGAAAGGAATGATATACCCTGAATTTGTTTAAGTGACATTTGAGCGGAACCTAACCTTCAACGGGCATTGAACTTCGAATCTTATTCGTATATTTAGATAGTGACCAAAGTTAAAAATGCCCAAAATAAGAACTAGACAAGTTTCCAACAGCTCGTGGCTTAGACAGAGAGAGATTGGCTTCAAATTTCCTCTAGGTCATAACGACCGTTTTTACAAAACTCTATACTCCTCGATACAACCATGCACTTCATGGGATCACGGCGAAAATTTAACGAGCGCTATGCACGGGGGTGTTTTTAATCTCGAATATTCACCAGACGGGTAAGAATCGCAAATATTTTAAAAACAACATTTTTCATTTTTTTTTGCCTCCGATTTTTTTTTTTTCAATTCTTTTTACTAAAACAATAATAAATCTCAGCTTTTCAACAAAAATATTTGACACTATTATCGTCCACAACTATCGGAAAAAAGAAAAAAAAACAATTTCAACAATAACCAATAAATTAATGTATTGTTCAAATTCTAGATCTCTCTTACTCGCAGCGTGTGAAAAACGCAGTATTTTGATGTTCGATCCGCTCTGCAGGCGGCTGATACACGCTATAGATAACGCTCACAATGATTGCGTGAACTGCGTGAGGTATGAATAAAAAATATAATTTATTATTTGTTAATATTAATGAATAAGTTTGAGACTTTGCGAAATAATTGAATTTTTTATTTCATCGCTTTAAATTTTCTCATTTTCTTTTGTCCCTTTATCTATTTCCTTAGGTTTTTGGATCAACGGATGTTCGCTACTTGTTCTGACGACAGTACAGTTGCACTTTGGGATGCTAGGAATTTAAAACAGCGAATTAGAACTCTCCAAGGACATTCAAATTGGGTCAAGAACATTGAGTATAGTCCTAGCGATGGTTTATTGCTTACAAGCGGATTCGACGGCAGTATATATACCTGGGATATTAACAGGTAAAAGATTGTCTATAACTGATAACGAGGATATTAAAAATAAACTCCCTAATTTCATATTATACAAGGCTGTGATGGCAAAGGATATTTTTTAATATTCTCATCCCTCTCAAGGTCTATTAATTATTATTATCATTCTCATTTTCATACAATGTTTTAAAGCATCATTTTTCCTTGTATTAATATAATCTATAATTATAGATGATAATATTTTACTCTATATCTTTATCTTTTCATTGCACAGTTTCACGGAAAATAGTTTTCTCTACAATCGTGTATTCCACACAAACGGACTGATGCGTACGAGATTAAGTCCCGACGCTAGCAAAATGCTGATATGTACAACCTCGGGCTATTTAATCATCATTCATAATCTTCAACTGAGTACATTGACGCAAGACTTGGCAGGATTTAAGGTATACTCTATTACCTAATCTCATGTTTAATAATAGATCGATTTTTCAATAACTGAATGAAATTTTCTTACACGAATAATCATCTCTTAATATTATGTGTGTACTTTCTTGAGATTATAAATCTTCTCAAATATAAATACCCACTGATTTTTTGGTCGGCTCTTATCAGGAGTGATAAAAAAATTCTTTATGCTCAATTATGATACAGATATATAAATATATCTGTTAACGTCGGGTTATCACACTACCATACTTGAGTATAACTGATAATTGGGCTTGAAATAAATGATAACTAATTTTAATTTTCGTCAAATATGACCATGCCGAATAAAATCTCCCTTAAACAGCTAATTAAAATATCAATTCTATAGCACAAATTTGTATATTCTCGCTATAACATGCTATAAGATAATCGTGACAATTATAATCGTGATAATTGAAGAATTACATACCTTCTCCATGCATAATTTCGACTTTTCTTTTTATAGCCGAATATGTACCGGCTTATGCAGCTGTCTCAGACTACTATACCAGCCGCAGCAAGTTTCACACACCTCTTTTCTCACTCTCGTACGCACAACAGGGTTGAATTCCTTACTGATTTCCCTGCAGGTGATGATGCCGAGGTAATTTCGAGCCTCCAAGTACATCCACAGGGGTGGTGTGCTCTCTCGAGGAATGTCAGTAACGGAGAGAAGTCTGAGGTAGATCCTAGACAGATGAGAAATGATTTTAATGCATTGTTTAATCTTCTGATCATTATTAAAACGGCAATTTCTTTTCTAGTGGACCTGTGTCCATGATATACAAGAACGGGACGTATCCGAGGCTGAATATCAGATAAAAGACAGCCTTGAAGATTCGCCCGCTCATCTAAACGACCTTTCGGGAGAAGAATTTGAGGAAGATCACCAGTCCCAACCCTCAAGATCGGGGATATCCGGGTCTCCTTTTATAATAGACAGCGCAAGCCGAGCGAGAATGGTTCAAGAAGTAACAGACATAATGACCAACTCCTTTGTATCAACGGATGCAGTTCAACCAGTTAGACCTTCGAGAACAAATAGCTGGCAAGAACTACCGAGGCGAAATTCTAGGTCTCAATCGCGTACGAATAATCAGAGAATGGAGAGAAACATTGTTAGGACAAATTTCGGGGTTGTTGAAGTTAGTTCGATTGATAATTCTTCGGAATCTCGGCTAAATTCAAATTCCGAAGATGAAATAAGGCCGGGAAATAGACTACAGGATAACGAGGCTAGCGATGACGAGGGTGATAACACCCAGAGGAATAATTCCTACTCTGTAGAACATGTCGAGGACTTTAGACTACCAAGACAAAATTCACAGCTCAGTGATCTCAGGCGAAGAAATGTTATCGATGGGGTAGAGCTACACGTAAGCACAACCGATGTTTGGGAGGCTTTAGTAGCTATTAGAGAAGCTAGAAATAGAAGAGAACGGGAAAGGGAGTTTAATCAGTCTTCTGAAAGAAGAGACTGGCTCCCCAGGTCCAGCAATGGAGTGAGCGTAAATATACCTCGATCTTCACACACCGTAGTTATATACGGAGAAAGAGCTAGGGCGCAAAACCAGAACAGGCAAATGTCTCAAACGATGTATGCGATTCCAAGGAATCATAAAATCCACCAAAACACACCTAGGCTTACGCATTACATAGAGGAACCAAACATGGGCTCTGGGTATATAAAGGAATTGTGTTTCTCTTCAGATGGAAGGCTTATTTGTTCTCCGTTTGGATACGGTGTACGTTTACTTGCCTTTTCTAGCGACTGCCAAGAATTGTCTAACTGTGTACCAGCAGTTAATGAATCTGTTCAATTGTACGAACTAGCGACTAATCTTAGCCACTCAGATACCGTTGTTAGCACAAAGTTTTCTCCAAAACATTGCTTACTCGTGTCTGGATGTCTAAGCGGTAAAATTGTATGGCATCAACCTGTAGTTTAGCTGATTCATTTATCAGATTTTTTTATTAAACGTCTGTTAATTTCACACACAGATCCATTGCAGAGTTAGTTACGCTCGTGAAAATATAAGTTTAGAGGTAAAACCGCTTTACTTTTTGTCTTCTATCAATCGAGGGGCTACTTAACAAGCATTGTATCAAGGAAAAAATTGTTTTTAAACTATAGAACGTTAATAGTAATCATGATGCATTGAATTTCGACGATTTATTTACTAATTCTCAGTATAAACTGTGTATGAATTTCTATTAACTTTTTATTACAGTTTAAGAATAACTATTTCCTTTTTCTACAATCGAAGTTTTAATGAAAATCTATTTAAAAAATTCTTGCAGATATTCGTATATTATAAACGAGGAGAATGAAATATGGAGAAGCGTTAGTTTCGTCGTAATATATTATTTTTGTACCATAGATGTGACTTAAAACAGTTTTTAACTCGCTATGCTCATTGTCAGTATTTTTCCGGTGATTATTTAAAGAAAAAACGTCTTATGTTTTAATTGAAATTAAACGCCGAGATGTAGCACCTGTAGTTGATCCTATAAGTATTTTCTAAAAAAGACGGGAATGATGATGTCTCTATCGCTTTGTACTATTACCCAGCTGTACAGAGTGAAAGAGTTTATTGAATAGCTTATGAAAATAGTATTCAACAAGTTCAGCCACCAGTTTTATACTTTATATATTGAATATTAACATTAATACTTGTATATTTCGCCGCTCATTTTTTCAACAATATATTATTTTTCAAGATAAATTATTCTAATTATTCTAAATCTAATTATTCTAAATAGAATTATTTAAGGTATACATACATACCTAATTGAAATTGACTCTTCGAGACTAGCTGAATACCGAGAATGTTAATTACCTATATACCTAATCAAGTAATATATTTATTTCATTGCTATGGTAATGCTGTTTATAAAACTTTTGAAAAATCATCCTTTTATAAATTAAAACAGAATTATATATGAAATACCTGAAAGGCGAGACTTAACCATTAATCTGATTGTCTATAGGATTTAATAGATAGATTTAATGGAACTACTGCTGAACAATTGCGAATACCTATATGATATTATAGTTTGATTACTGAGAAAACAAATTGTATAATATTATAATATTGAATATTTGTAAATAATTTATTGTCTAGTTTGTAATATATCTTATTGTTAATACTATAGGTGATGTAACTGGTTTTTCTCGTTACCGTTCAAGAGGCCATCGTCGATCGTACACGGCTAATTTCTTTCCTTTCTTTTTTCCTTTTTATATTATTTGCATTTCAATAAGAGGCTCAGCGTAATTAATAATCTAATCATTTTGCCAAGGCTTATATATAAGCAATAGATTATTATAAAGAAACTATAAAGATATGCTCATGCCTCGCTTGTTAAATAACTATGAAAACGATATTTGATATAGTTTATTTGCCCCAATAGATCATGTATTTGAATGAATTCATAGAAATTTCATCTTATCTTAATGATTATACCGAATCAAAAAACTTCTAGGAGATTATAAGATGAGAATAAAAAGTTGGAAGCGAGCAAATGTGTTCAATTAAATAGCTCATCGTCATTTCAATACAGATACAAAGAAAACAAGAAAACAAATACATAACAATAATTATTTAAAACTAGAAAAAAATTATTATTTTCAGGTGTATGTGTGTAATATGTTTTTATGCCTATGTTAAGAGAGCTGGGAATTATTATATTTATATATAAATATATATATATATATATAAATATTTTTTTTATTTCGTATTATATATAGTAAATAATAAAAGCGATAATGTTTATTTGAAAACTGAATTTTCTTCTATTTATTATTATTTTCTATAATAGTTCTATAATATAGGCATAATTAATAATTAAAATTTCAGTTTGCCATACGTACATGTAACATGTAAGTGTATTATATATTATATATTATATGAGTAAATTGGAGCCTGTTATAGCATTGCTAAATAATGAAATGAATACTTTTTTTTTTTTAATCAAGTGATCATGGCCGCGGTTTTTTGAATTTCTTTTTCGTTTTTTGAATTTAATATAGCAAATAATGAGGGAAAAAAAAAAAAAAAAAATGAAAAAATAAAAGTACTTAAGCGTATATAGACGCGTTTCTGAAACTGCAGGTGATCGTCAAGCCGAATTACACAGATTACCAATGTCGATATGTGAACTTAATATGAACGTAAATATAATTATAAACAATAACGATAAATAAAAATCGCTATAATAATGGCAATGGCAGCTTGTCGATGTTGAAAATGTACCTTATTTCATAAATATAATATCCAGGTGTACGTCTATCACACTGCAATAAATCGATGATAATTAATATGTACATACATACATAACATACATAAATAATAAAAGTATAAGTGATTGTCGATATATACGCAGATTTTGATAACGGACTGCAGATACCTCGAGTTAAATACGTATAATAAAAATGAAATAAAATAAAACTGTATAATCAGCGAGCGTAATTACTATATATAGGATATGAAAGAATGATGTAAACTAATCTCCTCACCCCCCCCCCCCCCCCCGACCCACCACTCCCCCTACTATATGTTCTTTTGAGTTCTTCTTCTTAATTTCCTACTTTTCTCTTCATTATTTCGTATATATATAAATAATATAATAAAAATATTACAATTACCCAGATAATTCTTAGTCTTGAATTTATTTATTCGATCCTAAATATCCTATATGCAATAATACCTTTCCCAGCCCCGAAAAGAAATTAGAAAAAAAAAAAACCAACAATTTACCTAAACAATAAATTCCAAATAGCAAATGGCAAAGTAGGAAATGTCACGTTCAATAATAGTTTGATCAATCGAAACTCGTATTTCTCTATCTACACATATGTCAAAGAAATCTGATTCATGAGCATAATAATTTATTGGACATCAAACGATACTTTTGATTGACTAATTGATTAATCATCAAACACAGTTTTGTGCGATACTCACACGGTGGGGTAACACATATCGAGCCTTTCTACAGTCTGTAGTTCAACGTTGAAACTAATGAAAGCGATCATGGCTTTTACTTGGTTCCTGGTTTTTATCGTTGTTAAGCTTTTTAGCGAATCGACATGCACATCACCTGTTAAACCAGTATGCGAAGATTTGTCGTACGTATTGTTAATTTTTATAACTATAATAACTAATTGTATCATCCCTCCCTGAATCAAGGATTGTCATTATTCCTTGAATTTCATTCAACTATTTGATTGGTTTTTAATTTTTTCAATCGATCAGACTACAGTATGCCTTCTTCCTCGTACCACCTAGCAACGAACTCGAAAACTTGATGAAATTTTTGGGCAATATCGAGTCTGCGACGATTTTCGAAACCCCCGAAAACGACGGTATGGTCCAAGTGATCTGCGACCCGAAAGACTGGGAGGAAATCTACCGGTACACCAAAGATCAAGGCATTAATTTTCTCGAATTGACTTATTGCATTGAAAACAGTGAACTTCCAGCCCTGCAAGAGCTCCGTTTACGCAGAAAAAAGCTACGTAAATTCATGATCAACGAAGCTCTGGATAATATTTTGGAAATAGATACAGGCCAGGGTAAAAATGTAGCTGGTGAAAAGGAATCCAACGGCGGGGTATCGAGGGTTTTGAAAAATGGTAGGATAATCAAAACTAGTAGAGCTGTTCATTACGCGATGAAGAAAAATGTTGGTAAAAATCGTTTGATGAGAACGACTAAGAAAGATGATATTCGTACGCCATCAATGACGAGTTTACGTGAAAAATCTAAATCACGAAGAAGCGTTGATACCGAAACTGCAGGAAGCTCTTGGATCCGCAATACTCTTCGAAGAATAAAGAGATACTCGTGGGACATTTTGACGAAAAATTACAACTATGAAAACGGTCGTGGTGGGGACGATGTTGTTTTAAATCGAAGGAAAGCTCGTTGTCGTACTATGCCTTCATGGGAAGAAGACACTTTGTCGATGCCAGATCAAAAAAAAGATGCCAGTGATGGGGAAAGCACTGCTACATCCCCGGGGGAATCGGATAGCACTGAAAGCACCGGGACCACGGCTGATAGTAACACGACAACCGAGGTGATATCAGAAACAACAACTTATACAACCAAAGAATCTGCCGAGGAAATAATGCAAGCAGAAGAGGACAGTAAGGATTCCAAAAATCGCGGCTCCAGGGACAAAGGCAGCGGGTTTAAAGTGGAAATAGATCGTGAACGCGTTGCTCATAGACATGGTACGACTGAAGAATTTTCGGATGAATCAAAAACGATTGAAAACCGTCCAGATGAGTCTGGAATAAAAAAATCCCGCAGAGATAACGATCATTCGAAAACCGATGATTTTTATTATGTGACTATAGCCCCGAGCTCATATGCAGAACTTGCCGGTCATATTTACCACGTATTCGAGTGGGTGAAGGATCTGGAAAGTCGTGGTAAAATGGGGTGAAGATATTGCCTTTCTTTTATTAACAATAAAAATTTATAATATATGTACAACTATCTCTGCAAACTTAACAATCTCGTATTATAATGATTAAAATTAGTATAGTTCTTTTGCACATCTTGTACTCGCGTTTATATTATATATTAATATTAAATATTAGTCGGTGATGTAATACGCGGTCATATATAAATCTATATTGTTATTATTCATAGATGACTTTTATTACCTATTATATATCGACCTAAAATCTCGTGGTGGGTATTCGAATCGGTCAATTTCTTTTCTATATAGCTGCTGACAGTAACGTTGGATAATATGTATAGTGATTAGGGTATACAGACTCGGCGATTATTGCGCGCCCATCCGAGTAGCCTAAAACAATATGAAAAATTGAAAATATAATTATATAAGTGATCTACGAAGGTGAATAACGTACAAAAACCATTACATCAGACTCTGAATTATTTCTCAGTATACTAGATATAACCATATGATACCTAGGCCATTAAATGAAACTCCGTCATCCCTGAATCTATCCTCCGATTACCATACACACATATATACGAATGAGAAAACTAGAGGGAGCCTACACAGAGAATAAAAGTTTATAAAATTCTGCTCAAATTTCATTGATTTTCATTTTTACCATCTCGAAGTATCTGAGCAGAAAAATGGCTCAGATTGATTACCGGACGTTGAATGATCTTCCTAGGCTCCTCTCAATGGCGCAATATGTCACTATGGTCATTTTTCCGACAGTGATAAAGAATAAATTAAATGACGAAGTAGAGGATAGCCGTGAGTAGAATATATTGTATATTCCCTAGTACAAATTCCCCAGCACTGGGAACCTGGGAACCTTCTGCAGTTGATTCATGATCATGATTCGCATGTCCGTGATCGATGTTTAAGTATTCTTCGTGCGAGTGTCCACGGTTCCCCTCATTAGTTGGAGTAACTTGAGCATTGGTCACAATACTGGTGGTAATATTTTTATCCTCATCGTCATTGTCGTCCACATGGCCAGGTACGTGATGTGGAGATCTCTTAGATCTCTGTACCAGAGTCAATCTCGTATTTCCCACACTTCTGAGAGGAGTAGAATACGAGGCTGAAGTACTCGCACTCAACTGCTGGCTGCTTTTCAATTGCGGAATTGTTTCAGGCCTTATATTACCAGGGATTGGTGGCGGGAGTTCACCTCTGAATTGTCCAAACTGTGGTGTCCTGCTCAGAACGTCTGACGATATTCTGCTTCTCATACGTTCATTCACCCTGGGTATAGATCGAGCAAGGTTTGAGTCTGATACTTGGGTTCCATCGGCTGTGACCAGTGCCCCGTCTGAAGGTTCTTGATTTTTCGGTTTCGGGCTTGGGTTGAGTCCTGTGGAAGCTGGGGGCAGATAGTAGGCGTCTAATCCATCAGCAGCTGCCTCCATATCGTCGGTTTCTTCGAGCCTGGGCTTGTTTCGTTGAATCTGTGCCTTCTTCCTCAGTTTTTTGCTCTGGTTACGATCTGGCGGTGATGGGATAAACATTGGTTCGAAATTCTCTGAGGGATGGTATTCTCTGCTGTCCGGAACGGCGTCCTCTTCGTTTACCTCGAATCTTCTGTCCTCGGCGTGGTCAGTGACGTCTGTGATTCTTATGATGGGTTTGAAGCCTCCCTCAACGACAACTGACTCTGGTTTAAACCCGGTGTTTTTAGCTGGTGATTGTTTCGGACTGGTGGGACTGGCCTGGGACATCTTTGACTCTATGGTATTCTGGTTGAAATCGGTTTTCGTTAGCTTTGTTATCTGGGCGTTGAATCGTTTGCCACTTTGTGTAATATGAGGTGATGATGTAGCGCGGTAAATGGGTTTCTTCCTATCCGTAAAGTACTGGGGTCTTTGTTGCAGCATTGATACAGGGTTAGAAAGAAGGGTGATTGGTCGGACCGGAGATGACGATATTGGTCTGCGGTTTTGGACGGGTCTTCTTACGACCATTAGCTGAGGTTCGGGTCTTGAAAATATCGGAGTTCCCTGAGGGTAGGTAAACTTCATGCCGTAGTTTGTAGTTAGTGGATTTCCGCGTATTCGCGAATCTGTAATTAGTTTTTGTTGATAATTAGAGGCGTGGAGATCCTGATCTCTCTCCCTCACCTCGTAGCTAATTATCGGATTCTGTTTCTTGTTCATTTTTCCTTGACCCTGACCTTGATTTACATTGTAGCTTTGCAATGAGGGTGAATTCTTGTTATGTTGAATAAAAAGCGTATGATGATTTGGGTACAATTTGTGGTTCTTGTTGCTCGTATCTGCAGATGAAGGAGAATATTGACCCGATATAACCGTCCCGGGACGATCATCGAATGATTGCAAGCGTTCGTATGAATCGAAGATGGGATTATTGTTAGGGCGTATTAATTGCGTTATAGAGCTCTCTTTTCCTGCAGCAGTAGCAGCAGCAGTAGCAGCATTGTGGTAAGTGTTAGCCATTAATGACGGATTACGAATATATTCCCGATGTTCCTGGAAGAATTCTGGCCCTGGTGTTACCTTGCTGGATACACGGATGCTGCCGACACCTTCCAGGTCAATATCCCCAGCCCCTTGTTGTCCAGGAATCTCAGCATAAACCTCACGTATTTCGCTAGCCGCTGATTCAGTCGCGTCACACTCGTCAAGAACGTTTATCTTCCATCCAAGATGACGATGGGTGTAGCACTGCCGATTTTCATTCAAGAAAAAATGAGAAACCAATACAGTTCCATTAGTTGGTCAAACTTTTCTCCATATTTGTTAAAAAAAAAAAAATGACGATAGACTTACGTGGTAGTACACAGTGTCTGGAGTATCTTGGTCTGGAGTCCATTCGACGATTCCTGGTTCTCCGTGATCGCATTCTAGGACAAGAGTGCGTTGATAGGCACCAAACGAGGTGAATTCATCAGCAAGTGGTTGAGACTGATCAGGTACCCAGTTACAGAGTCTACCGACACCGGTAAGCTTCGTGGTACCACGGAGCCGTTTTACTCCGGCAAATATTTTTATGTTCTTTAAGGAAAGAAAATAATATCAGAGTTATGCATCGACCAAGGAATCGATTGAACCCACGAAAATTGTACTCACTTCCTTCTCTTCAGGTGTCTTGTGCTGATATCCACCGATCGGATCGTCTGTTATATAAAACGGATGATATCTGGCCGGTGTTTCCGGGTCCGAACCACCCTCGACAACGAAAGTATACTTTTTACCCCTTACTACGTTGATCTCTGGGATAAGGAGGCCGTTTATATACCAAGAGATTCCCCAGCCCACATGACCTGTGTTATTCGATGACAGGGCATTAGCTCTAACTTCATATGTGTTAATCAATATTTTCCAAGCATTAGTCAATATTTCACCTGTTATAGCTGGGTATCCGTGTTTTCCCCCTGTCGGTCCCATTTGAGCGTAAAAAACACCGTCTTCAGGCTCGTTGCATTGAATGGGAGGAATCTCCCAGGCTCCATTTTTCGAGGCTGGTGCAGGTGTAGGTGGTACACGTTGTGGTCTTCTGGTAGTGACTGCAGTTGTCTGTTCAAAAGATTCACGAATGACTCAGCACTTGATCTTTTTCATTATTTTATCAATTATTTAAGTTTACCTGAGAACTGGGGTCTGACTCTTTGTCTTCTTGATCCCTAGTCGGCCGATCTTGATCCTGGGAATCAGGCATCGGGCAATTCCAGCGTGGAGGTCTACCGAATTCGATCAATTGATCCTTCTTTGCATAATCGCTGTGGAAACTGACTTCTTTCCTTTCGTTCAAGGGACCGATTGCCCAGATGATGGCCTGGCTAGTATTTGTTGTGATCGCGAGATCCAGTTCGTCGGTTGCCTTCAATGGACGCTGGTATGTCACGATACTATAACCATTGACCATCGCTGCGTTCAATAGTCTGACGGAGTTGGAATTTTCCTGAAATCAATGTCCCTGGTATATTTAGCAAAAAAAAAAAAAATGGGATGCCGCTCTTTTCTGTCCTCTTTGCAGACACTGAAGCCTAATCACCTGTATACGTATGTCTGGACAGCTTCCACGTTTTCCTGAACACTGAGACTTCGCGTCCAAAAAGTAGTCGATCGCGTATCCTTGGAGAGTCTGTTTGTCAACCCAAGCAACTACTACGTCGCCACCGACCATCACGGTCTTTTTTGGATCCGGGGATAAACCGAATGACATGTACTGTCCACCGTCTGAAAAACAGGGTAAAAAAGAGTGTCGTTTTCAGTCCCCAAAAAATTTGAAAATAGTTTCCACGTCGAGGTTCTTTGAAGACATAGGGAAAAGTTCGAATGCCTTTCATTCCTTTTATTTAATATTTAATATTTTACTGTTCGTGATTCGACCGTATAATTACAGCTGATCTTTGTGCCTTGATAAAACCGTGTGAGGAATATATCCGCGAGAAAAGGTGCGGCCCTGTTCGTGATGCCTTTCTCTTGACATTTTGCAATCTCAATTCGTTGAATGAAATCATACGGGACTAGCGTGCGAGTGCTAATTATAAAAGTGAAATTAAAAATGGTGACAGAGCGGAGGTGGAACGATGATACTTGTTAGATTACAAAAATGATATCGATTATTATATTTTTTGGGTACAGACATACTACTCACCAAGTTTTGCGACCAACTGAACGACCACACTGTCTCCAGCAACCGCCCACCGTACTTCGAAGGCCAGATCATCTTGAAGAACTTCGCAATTTAATTTAGACTGAAAATATAAAAGATACAAAATATTATAGAGAAAATTTTCGATTTTTGGCAACGACTGTTTCCATGGTTTTATTTTTTATCAAACGATCTGAATATGTTTATGTATAAAAAATTATTTATTAGATAAATTCTGAAGTATAAAAAGTACAAAATATTTTATAACATAGGTATATATATATGGAAATACATTTAAATTATATAATATATATAATATCGTGTAAAACTGGCTCAATAATTATTGCGGAAAAGACTATAATCATTTTTGTTGTATCCAAAATCTCAAAATAGTTATTCATATGTATAGAAATAAATTTTTTCTTTTTTTTTTTTCTTTTTTCGGAAGAAAAAAAGTGGCTTGTATCACAGTCCAGAAACGTACTCTTAGTGTACCTACACGCGTAATTGCTACACTGATTATATAGTTAGAAGCATTTATTATTCTCGTAATGGGGAATAAAAAAATTTGCACGTACCTGTACCCTATAATATATAATAGGTACGTGGATCGCTATATTCTAGTAGAATCATACGGCTGTATGTTGCGAATTATAAATATTTAATTTCTAATTTTCAAGCTATATACGCCGTTATAAGTTTTGATATCCTATTTATAATATACTAAAATATACCTAGCGCTTAACTCTCTTCAATTGAACGATTATATTATACCTGTAATTGTTTCATGCGAGTTGTAGCACTAAATAAATAGAAATAATACATCATCGTTATTCGCCGAACGTATGATATAGGAGTGTAAAAAATAAAAAGCGAGGAATGCGATTCAGGTGGATCGTGTAAAATATTGTAGAAAAATGCGTAAGAATCTTCCTGAGAATGACAAAAAATTGGGAAATATTTCGAGGTGGAGGTAAGCCGGACAGGAGGAGAGAGAATTTCAGGCTTTTTGCACATCTATGTAGTTTGGCTAAAAAAAACTCTGAAGTAAAGTAAAGAGTAGGAAATTTGATTTCAGAAGGTGAAAGGAGTGAAATTCTTAGTACTGAACGTATGAATTCAGATTCTGATTTCCCTGATAGGCTAAAAATCTCGCATAAGATCGTTGCTGAATTTGTTGCTGCTGTTGCTGTTGTCGAGCCGATTCAAGGTTGTTGTAATAATTAGGGGTCTGTAAATTTTGGGGATATTCTAACGACTGCTGATTCAGAGACGAGTATTGATTGACGTATGGCTGTTGCCTGAGAGGCGAGGAAAAGGACGTTCTAATATTGGCTAATTGCTGTAGCTGAGGAATAGAGCTTGGAATTTGATAACCAGCCTGACTATCACGACGTAGAATATAATCCTGGCGATTTTGAGTATATTGAAGTGGCAGGACTTGGGGAACTTGCTGAAGAGGTTCTTGGTACTGAAGACTTTTTGGGATCCTGTAATCCAGGGATTGTACGACCTGGACCTGGTCGTTTCGTCTAAGAATTGGACGATACGTTGTCACGCGGTGATCCTCTTCTTGCTTATCGTGCGGGTGCAAAGTCGGAGTTAAACTCGAGGACGAAGAAGAGGAAGAAGAAGAGGCGCGATCGGATGATAACGAGAGCTGATTCTCAAGGTATGTCAACTGTCCCTGTCCTCCGCGCATATTCTGCAACACAAGGACAGAGACAGTGGTTATAGAAGTAATTTCCTAACGATTTTCTCCTCGAAGAAGAGAAAGGTAAACGAGGGGTATGCTCATTTGCCAACAGGACTCTCACAGTGTTGAACGAGACGCACAACGGCCGTGTACGATTCACTCCGGAAAGTGCAGGTAGCACAGGTAAACCTAGAGTGCTGACGTTTGCTGTCTGCCACCAAGACAAATATTTACTGTGAATGCAAACGGACCTTGAACGTGTATCTACTCGTTGATGAATCTACGCGATGATCATGTATGTACAGAGTGCGGCGTACCCAGTACCAAAATTAAATAAAAAGTAAAAAAATACCCGTTCAAACTATTCAGGCATAAAATAGTCTGACAAATATTTTTCCTCTGATTTCTTTACTTCTTACTCTATTTTTTTTAGCTGGTCTTTTTCTCTTCGTTTTTGTCACACATCGAGAGCGTTAACTCGCGACTAACTGTACCTAATTATTGGCACGTTTAACTCACCTGAGGCGAGACACCGAGCATCTTAAGAGAAGGCGGAACGTTCAGAGTCTGAGGTATCTGGACGTGGCCAAAGTCCACGGTGAAGGCCTCGCACCAAACACCGAAATGTCCGAGTTGGTGAACGGTCAGATCACCAGGAAGAGTAAGGACGATTGTTTTCTGGTCGTATCTCCTCAGAGGAGCGACTTTCCCGTTTTCATCTGGTATCTTGATTCCCTGTGGCGTCGGATTCGGTCCAGGACCAGCCCAGAATTTTGCGTCTGAGAAATTATTTGGGCGGTTTAGTCTCGTTGCGACGAAACGAGGAACTCGGAGTCGCTATGATTTCTAAAAAAAAGAATTTAAAGAGAATCGACTCTTCACTCACCAGGTGCTTCCCCGTCGTAACTGAAGCTCGGTATCAGTAGAGTTTGTGCATCGACTACTACGACTGGCTCGGAACTTACGCCGTGGATACCCTTAAGTGGTCCCAACTTTTGGGGTCTTGGGTAATCGAATCCACGGGGTATTCTTACGTCTCCAAAGTTAACCTGGAGTTATATATGAATTCTATTTAGGTAATATATTAACATGCTTGAGGCTTAATCGAGCGTTTATTTACGCTGTGATACGATTATCTATAGTTCTTTCAGCTAGACAAATGGACGAAGGCCACGGAGATGAAAGGTACTTACTGAAAAATCGTCACACCATATGGCAAACCATTTTATATTGCCCAAGGTCTTGCCCTCAGGTAATGTCAGAGTAATGTCCTCCTTTCTGTACCTCCGGAGAAGGCCGAGCCTAAGAATTATTTGGACAGAAAAGAACAGGTCAAAAAATATGATATAATGAAATTCGTATAGACGTGGTTTCCTGCATAGAACGGGGATGTATTTGCTTAAAAGTTTAGGTGAAAGGCAAATGAACGAAGAGACAGAAAAATGAGAATTTCTCATTCTACCGGGAGGATAAAAGCGGTATCAAGTTTTTAGCCAATTCTTAATACCGAGGCAGTAGTATACTCACGTTCCTCTCTCGTCTCGTACTCTGAATCCATTTACGATCGGTCCCTTAGAATTTCCGGCGTAAAAATACGCGGCTGAAATCAGATGAAAATTCTTATAATCGATGCGAAATGACGGTGACTTTCATATCTTTGCTTTTCGTTCTTCATTTTTACTCTTCTCTCTGACAATAGGCAGATATTTGATCCAGGTTGGACTGCGGTATTACATAGAAAAGTGAGAGCCTCAAAGATTGTCGTCGAAAGAAAGCGGCTGATCTTTTGAAGCCAAAAACTGAAGAGTAGGTACGTCGTACAAACAAGTTTTAGACGTAGGACGATACAGTTCTTTATATTCCAGTTCGAAACGAGAGAAAGAAAGAAAAAAAAGATCGAAGAGAAAAAACAAAAAAAAAAAAACACGAAAGTTGTGACTGATTCTGAGCCCGAGACGCGCGTGGGCTGATGTATAGGAGATGGAGATGGAGACAGACTCTCTAGCAGCATCGTTAGCTAATGAAATCTGTTGAATTGCTCACGATCGATAAATTGATACTTGAACCAGACGGCGACTATATTTCCTTTAAAAGCTAGCCTCCGCAGCCTCCCATCGCACGAGGAGCCTCGTGCCTCTCAGAAAGCAATTACAAGGCCAGTTAATTATCGTTCAACGTCGTAAAATAAGTCTTGCGAGAGAAATCCCGTACCCACTTTCGCGACTAAGTTTTCGGAAACAAATTTCTTGCCCAAGAAATCAAATGGTATATACGTATAAATATATTAGGGTGGACATCGATCCAGTCATATTCGAATTTCAATGCTTCCATAGACCAGGACGTCTCCAAATAGATACAAAAAAAATTTAGCCAAAACCCCAGGTTCCTATCTCAATTCTAAGTGCCGTCCCGAAGCCTTCGAGTTTTCCCATTTTCATGAAATACGATTTCTGGCATTTTGCGGTTAATTTTATTTCTTCCCATCGCAGTAAAGCTCCGAAAAACTCGATACACTGATCCTCACCTGTAGTAGTAGGTGCTTTATCAAAATTCGACAGATTTTCAACGATATAATTTCCGAAGCTACAGAGCACCAAAGAAAAAAGATGGGAAAGATCGAAGGTTTTCGATGAAATATTTTGTATATATTTGGAGACGTTCTGGCTCATGGGAGGATTGAAATTCTACTATCCGCAATGCTATAATTAATTCCTATATCCAGCCTATGTGGCTGTACCTGATTAAGATTTACTTGGATCAAAAAAATTTCTTTTTATTAGTTCTGAGCTATTATTTCTAAATATCATTCAAACAGAATTTCTAATACGGTACCTGGACCTTCTCCATCGTATGTGAAGTCTTTGAGGTAGAGAGTGCGGCCGTCAACGGCAAAGACTTCACCCGAGACACCGTGATGAAATTCGGATAATTTTCCCAAGGGTTTACCGTAGAAAGCACCACTGCATGGTTCTGTAACGAATGAAAAATAGATTAAGAAAAATGGGGGGGAAAAAAAAACGACACATGTCAATCATAATCAGTGATAATATGCTGCTTAAAAATTCGCTATTGCATTGTAAGGTGCTATTGTTCGATTTGAGCAAGACGAAGAAGCGCAATAATCTGCTTCTTTTTCCTCTCATTTTCCTTTTTCTTCTTCTTCTTCTTCTTCTTCTTCTTCTACATGAAGGTACGTAGTCAGCAAGGAATGCGGTTTAACAACGTCAGTAACGATTGCTAGATATAAAGTGAGTATAAGGACAAGCCGAGAGCCACGTATCTACATATTCCGGACCGGTAAACGTCGCCCGTATTCAAAGAGGAGCTAATCATTCCCCGTCTGAAATATAATCTGGTCCAGATCTATTCCCTGCTGATCTTCGTTGTCAAGGATTCTCGACCGATGCGAATTCGTTATTCAATCATGTCTGCGAAAGACATACATTCACTATGATAATAATTATCGAAAGATTCTGAATGAAATTTTCAGATATATAAATGTTTTCTGCATCCTAAGGCATCAGTCAAGATTTAATAGACGATTAGCAAAACGCCAGAGGCTAAAAGTCACCGAGAGGCTCTTGCAGATATGATACTAAAATAACTGAAGCATCGCATCATCATCTTCGATCAGCGTGTAATCAAGGATTTTTTCTTTTTTTTTTTTTCTTTTCGTCAAAACCGATTTAATCGCTGTTGCAACATAGTGGCCTACTTATTTCTGGCTTAGCTATCTTGTATAACCAGGCCAGTTAAGTTACCTCGCGGGCAGGCCTTCCCTTCATGAAAAATTAGACAGTATTACTGTTTTCTTCATTTATTTGTTTTATGTGTATAATATTCCATTTTTTTCTTCTGTCTTCAATCTAAATTCTCTACTAGATCCTAGATCCTAGAATTCGTCGATTGGCTGATGTGAGATAAAAAGCGTGAGATACACAATGTCTTATTTGATACAGTAATAATCCAGGATTTTCTGTCCAAGATAGCCTGTGTGAAATTTTATTCATTCATTTTTATGAATCGTCTATTACACACCTACGCGTCTATATACCTGGATATATCGTAGCTTTGAAGCCTTTCACCGGATTACGTAATTAATAATTGTAGAATAAAAGAAAAAGTGTTAAAGAGCTAACGCATACGATTATGGGTATACATCGTATATCCGACTGTGCGAATAGAGCCGAGAAAGAAATAAAACTTGTTGAGATTTTCGGTTTTATTGTGATTAATCGAAAGTCCAGAGACGATCATTAATTCGTTTTAGAACGGGCATAGACGTATACAGATTGCGAAAATTCAATTATTTTAATGGTATTCAATCCGAGAGATGAGACAAGGAATAAAGAGAATAAAAACTGAAGACCAGACCGTTTATTTTCTATGGATAAAATTTTGTACATCGATCATTTCGCACGTATATCATAGCACGTCTGCGATCTCTGATGGGTTACAGTGACAGGTGTCTATCCGGAGATGAATGTATCAAATTCAAAGTAGATTCAACCGAGTTGCGAAATATCTATGCCAAAACAGATCTTCGAAATCGTGTAGGAGGTGTCACCGACCCCACGACCTTTCGAGTCAAGAGAAAGCAAGAGCAAATAGACAAGTTTTAAATAATTATTATTGCCACTTATTATTACGAAAGTTTTTCAATACCGAATTAAAGAAGGGCGAAAGAAAAGAAGAAAAATAACTGCTTCAAATAATCGAGGATGCGGAGAAGAAATAGATCGCTTTTTTTATGTACTCTATCGTTTCGATCGAAATTGAGGACACAAGAAGATAATCGAAGTACAGCGTATCGCGGTTGTACTTTTTCAGATTCTTCAACTTCACTTTCGCCGATCTAATATTTCGCAATTTATAATCCACGCGCTCGTATCTCCGTATTATTTTATTATTCAAGTGGGGTACGATGAAAATATTATCTTGAGTGTCCGTGGAGCCTGCAATTACCGCGGCAATAACGTATGTCGGTTGTAAGATATTTCGTAATTAAAAATTGACGGGTTCACTCATCCTCGGTAAAAGCTAGTCTAGCCCGAAGACAGTTTAGCTCGTGGTCTTGAGCAACGTATTTCCTAAGTACCATATATCTAGCAGATTTAACGGCTATGAAAATGGAAATAATTTCTATCCCCAATTTCTCTATTTTCATTTTTCTACCCGGCCCAAAGCCCCGCCCTAGAAATTGAAGAGCCAACGTACAACTTCACAGATCAGACGATTTTCCCTTCTACCTACTTTCGTCTAATTGACATACGGCGAGAAGAGCTGCCTCGCAACCGAGTCGGTCTAATTGGGCGAGTAGTGGAACCGCGATTTTGACGAGACGCACAAAGTTTGACCCAACGAAAGAAATAGAGCAGAAAAATGACTCCGCACGTGGCGATAACAGTAGAGTGAATGTTCCCGTAAACCATGATCTACTTTTTATTTTCCACGATACTTCCAGCCGGTTGCAGACTCCTGGGGCAACCATATGCATCTCGTAAATCATGCGAGCTTTTCCAAAGATTAATACATCGAATAATTCGAGGAATCGGTAAATGGAATAAAAATTGAGAAGAAAAAATCGTTTCCTATATTACTGAGATTTTCTAATTGTGGAAATTTTACCCCGTATACCTACAGCTGTTCTCGAGTGGATTCAAGCCACGGTCCATTGCACAGATAAACTGAGATACTGCGTGGTAATTTACAGGCTACACAGAGCGTGTCTTTGACTCGATTCTAAAACTGCATCAACTGAACCGGAATCAAGTGAAACCGACGACGCGGACGCAGGATATCGGCGTATTTTCAGGTAAAAAATTTCTAAATTTGTCTACATGTATGCATACATACACATGTATGCGGTATACTCAATGACGAGTCGTTCGTTTTAAATATAAATGAGAGTTGCGAGTGGAAAATCGGCGGTGAAAGGTAGCAGCCTGGTCGATTTTGTAATGAAATAGAATTTCCCTACTTCGGTTGACGGTGTAATTATAGATCAAGGCCAAGTTTATACGAAAATATCAGTTCTGATTTCTCCATAAGATTCTATGCGCGTGTGGTCCGGCTACGATCGGTATAGATCGTATCTTCTTCAATAAAACTGGTGAGAAATGATATTTTCGGGAAGTGATGAGCAAATTTTAAAGACTCACGGAATGTTGAGATGAACAGAATCGCCGAAGCGAGGCTCAGGATCAGTTTTGAGTTTGACGCACTGAAGCACGAAGTCAAGGGTGCTGCTGGTCGCGTCATGATGCAGGCTACTTGATTACTGCCTCAGAAAGTGGCGGCTGTTGACCACCTAGCTTCGCTGGTCCCACCACGATTCGCTTTACCTTGCCTGAGCTGAGCTCCCTGGCCGATGTTCTTCCTTGGTTTAAGAGAGTTAGAAGGAGAGAGAAAGAGAGAGAGGAAAATAAAATAGAAATAAAAAGAGGGAAAGAGGGAGAGGAGCGACCGGCCGGTACAGAATCGTTTTGCATACCTGATCCAAGAAGCTGCAAGAACAAGATAAAATGCGAATAAGGAACCTTGGTTCTGATCGCGAGGGATAAAGCGTAGAGGACTAATAGAACCGATTTTTCTGACTTTTATTCAAAAATCGGATTCCACTTCCCTTTATCGTCATCCAGGAAAGTCCAACTTCTGATCATTCGGGTTCAACGTGAGTCAAGAAATTTATCCAGAGATTTTGCACGGGAAAGGAATTGGCAGAATTCTTAATGTATGTATAAGTGATGGTGTAGCAATACCAGGATCATCTTCTTCAGTGAAATTTTCGATTTATTGAGACGGGGTCAGCATTACAAAATAATCGGTGTGCTGGTATTGCGTAAGGTCTTTCGCCGCTAGAAATAGAAGATGGAAAAGAAGCGCTGACCACTTCGGGCAAAGCTTTTGCCATTTCGTTTATTTGCCTATACCAAGCCTGCATAAACGACTGAATAAATTAAATTCAATTCCGCATGCAAATTCGGATTAATTGTAAGCCCGGTTTAATCGATTTGACATTCGGTGAAGCTGGTTGTTTAGCTTGTTGTCAAATTCCCGTTATAACGTGCCGATGGTACGTACTATAGCTAGAGGTATACTTCCTCGTTTTTTATTTCTAATTTATTTTCTAATCTATTCTTGATCGTAAATAAATTGCAAATTAGATCAACAACGATGATAATTATTGTTATATTAAAAGTGCTTCATTTAAGCGGCAATGAAAATCTTGATTACTCTCTATTTTGTCATGGCTCGAAAGGTATGCAGGACGAACAACAGCAACATATCTTAGACAGGTAGGTGTAGTGTATTATATACCTATTACCCACCTAGAGCTAAACGTTTGCAACCTACAAACTCACGAGTTCTTGCAGCGTTTCGAGACCGTTGAAGATCTCGAGCTGTAATTATGAACAATTAGAACGCGCATAAAGAAGTGAATAAAGAAATATAGAATTAGATAAAGAAGCGTCTGTCAAGAAGTCTTCGTCGCAATAATGTGACTCCGTTTCGGTGTACATAGTTACCAAATTTCTCACTCGTATTTCAAATTTACGATTAGAAATACTCAGGATAGAAAAATTTGGCTGATTTTTTCGAAAACGTGAAATCGATCCAGAATATGATTCTCCTTTTTTAACTCGTCGATATTAAATTTACACACCTCCGACACGTGTGGGTCTCGTGGAACGGAATTCACCTCACTTATCTAGGTATACGTTAAGAACCTGGTTCACGCACGTTCACTTGCAATTGTGTGCGGGTCAAGGAGTTCAAGTGAAAGTATTAAATATCAGTGGTCTCTGGGATGGATATTCACACACTGGCACACTGATCCAAACTGCACTAGGCTCTGTGGTACACGGTTCAACCAGCTCTGAAGATATCACCGAAAACCTGCACAGGTAGACGGATTTCGGACGTTATACATTCGAGCTAATTAATCATCGGTGAAATTGAGCCGAGCTAATTACACTTTAGAGACTTTTACACTGCAGTTCAATACCTAGGTAACCAGTGACGAGCTGTACCTACAGTATTTCGAAAGAATCACGGCGCACTGTGTACACAGGTATACCTGTCTGCAATTGCACAAACTTATAAGTATATAAAGACGGTAAACAAAACAAGTCAAGGTTATCAAGTATTATTTATTTATTAACAGCAGACCCTCTCACTCGACCATACGAATACCTAAAACGAGATTAATGGCCGAAAGTAATGACCACCAGTCCTGATATGATCCGATAAAAAAATCGCTGTTATATTTCGCTTCGTACGTTTTCGGATATTCAATCATTCAGTACATCCTGAAGTTTGGCAATAAGAGATAGAGAGAGAGAGAGAGCGAGGGGAAAAGTTGGTAAGTAAAAAAATGAAAAGAGAAAAAATATGAGGATTCCTATATTCGCCTGCGGTTACTATCGAGGAGCTACAAACTCTGGCGAAAGTTCTTTCTCGGTGTCTGATATGTCTGTTTCTGCAGCTATATATGTCGGTCGACTGTCTGTATGTAGGTATATACATAAGTCGCGAATACGTGGCTCTTACGGCTAAAAATGAACATTATTTTCGTGACTAACGTGGTTCAAACCTACTTGTTACGAGGCTGGTTATTACGCCACCGTGATCTTCTGATGCTGCACCAGGTGTATTCTGAAATGGTAAAACAACGGGTTTTATTATTTCTGCTTCACTTATTTTTTCCATCTTTTATTTTATCTTCTTTCAGACTCACTCTCCCATAATACAGCATAACATTGCAACTATCTTTCATAATGTTAAACGTGAGCATGCGAGTGATGTACCTATCTACATACGTACATCATGGTCAGTGAGCTCGAGTACTGCAATATACGGAGGGAACAATTGAGTCGGAGAAACGTTTTAATAAAAAGAAACCGTGACAGGGAATAACGTTATGTTATATTACATTGGCATTTATTCATTTATTTATTCATTTATTTACGCATTTATTGGTAAAGGCGAGGAAGAATGCCAGCCGTTTACTAGAGCGTGTTTTATAAAGCCTGTGCAGTTTACTACGCGAATTCATTACGCAGACGATCTGCACTCTAGTATGAACAAAAATTTCTTCACAGATTCGTTTTTTTCGTATAAAATACATCCGATTTGCTATTTAAATTTGATAACAAAAAAAAAAACGAAATATAAAAAATGACCCCCCACTCGTTCTCCACATGTCTCGATACTTCTCATTATTCACCATATCCTCGACGAAAATTTCTCCGCTAACTGATCCACGTATACGTATATACGTACTACAGTGCGCCAAATATCGCCTGCGATGTCCCAAAAATAAAAAGTCACTTTCGATTCTCGACCGCTTGATCGTATATGAGGTCATTAACCGCGTTGATCAATCTTCGGTGAATATACTTCCATGTATTTATAATCATGGTGATGCTTGAATCTTGAGTGTAAAATATCATTATCAAAATTCTTGGCTTGATGAAATAATATGATATATCAGTAAGAAAATTCCCCAGCTGTACTCGTGTTTATATACGTGTAAAAATTCAGTCCCGCGGGTATTTCGCTAGCGCTGCAGTTATGGTTGAGAATTGTTGCCAGTCAGTGTGCAAGTCACGATCATCATGGAGTGGAGTAACTTGAGTGTGGTAACTGGAAGTAGTATGAGGTTTTAATGACACGCGACCAGAGACAATCCACTGTTACGGAATTAGGTAAGACGAGTTAAACTCGTCAGGTATGAAGAAGAGGAGATATTTATTCACGCTACCTAGACAGAGAGAGAATGGCTAGCCGAAAACCGTTCCAGAAATTTTCTAGCAATTTTTTTCCATCCATGAATCTTAAACCCCATATTAAAACACAGAGATATATTAAAGCCGGTTAAATTCCAGCCTTGGACTTAAACGACTGGTCCAGTTAGTGCCGCACATGCACAGTACTCTTTATTACGGCCAAGACCAACAGTGTGAGGTCAAATAACCGCTGCACCAGCGAATAACTCGTAAGGATTGTTCATTCTAAAAAGACAGAGAAACAGGGAGAAGTATAATTGTTCGACCAACTTATCTTCTGGTCCATTCTCATTTTCGTTTTTCTTCTTTTCACTCGACGCTTGATGCAACCGGACGTATGCAGTCCGGGTATCAGGTTGTGAAATAATCTGCGTTGGGGCTTTCGGGTGGCACAGAAATATCGGGGGCAAAGTTTATTTAATTTCGCAGGATTTCGAATGTCCCATATAACGTGGATGAATGGATATTAAAGGCGGAGAATCAGCACGAGAATACAACTCACGATGTGCAATTTGGCCCAGTGCAGTAATTTCGCGTACGAATACGCGTCGTGAGTTAAGTACGTGCGTGTAAGAGCATGCGTGGATGGGGAGAGAAACGTGAAAGTGAGAGCAATGATTCACTCGAAACGTGTATACATGTACAGTATATGGTGTATATATATAAGAATATAAACTTGGCCAATAAAACCAAACGCCTTTCCTGTATTTAGACCGCAGCTGCGTTTCAAACCTCTTGACAAGTTGTCAATTGCTTCTAGTGTAAGAAATACCGACTATTATCGGCGCTAATCACATATCGAAAGTGGTAAACAGCCCACTGTATACACAAGACACATGCCCGTCAAACTGTTGCCAAAACATATACATACGTATATCTCTTTATCACCTCTCTAACCGGAATTCATTTCTCCTCTCACGTATGGTGTATATATGTATTATATGCGGTATGGGATGGGATTAGAAAAATGTTCATATAGCCACTACCTTCTCGTTGCGAATTCAAATGATCGTAATGCAAAATTACTGGGATATTATAAAGTTGCAGTATTTCATTGTAAGAGGTATACAAGAACTCTTATTAACTGCGGAGTTGGATGAGACAATCCGAGTCTGACTGACCTCACACACCTTTATGATACCTTCACTCTCGTCCGCGTGCAAGTAGGTAGTTATATAGTTATACGACGTGGTTCCCAGTGAAAGCGACATGCCATGTTGCCAAATGACGAAAATTAAACCGAAAACTATAACGAAAATAAAAGAAACTTGTTCAATTTGTTTCAAAAAAATGTTCAGAATCGTACGTGCAACTCGAATGCAATGAAAGTTCCTGCAATTTCTCCTACAGCTATTGATAAAAGGCCACGTATATATTTCGGTGAGAATATCATTTTCGATCATTTCGTTGAAACGTGGAATCTGATAGATTATAAAAATGGTCACGCATCTATGACCATAAATTACGATGACTACTCTAGTTTTGACGCTGATCCGAATTAAGATTTTAACCCGGTGAAGAAATCCCTGTCACCGCGGGCTGCACCACGTCGAGAGGATCCTATAAGAAGAAATAAGCGCGAGGTATGAGTATGTGAGTTCGAGGCACACTGCAGCGAGAAAAGTATACTGGGATAACAACCTCCTGGGGTAAACTTGACCAAGGATTGAATGGTATTAGGGAATTAGAAAGAACCTCGGAAAGCAGCTCTGAGTTACGACGGAAGTAAATTGGCGAGAGGAGGACCATTTCTTTGAGGTCAAACCGGCGTGTATATCTCGTGGGCGAAAAACTCCTTTGTCCAATCTACAAAGGATGGGAAAAAGTTTAATGAGCTCCCTTGCTCCCTGCAGGTAAAAGTATATGAGTGCATGAAAATCGCAATTTGCAGCTCTCCATGTACTGTAGGTACACGCATACATGTCTAGGTACATACACATACGTAGTGATGAAACTACAGAAACTCCTCTGATATATCCATTCAGTTTCGTATATCATTTCTTACGCGGTTTGAATATCTCGTTGCATCTTGCCCCTCTCTGTCTTCCTATTTACTTCATCTTTTCATATTTTACCGGAAATATTTGCGGTCGCATATGATACGCGTGTCACGCACTGCGGGGGGTGTCGTTATCTCCATCTCTCTCTCTCTATCTATCTTTCTCTGTTGATGTATATACGGGGGGGTTTGTTACATGGATCTCCACTTACTTTGGACCGTTCTGGGATCGACCCTTTGTAACCTTTCGAGGATAGACTGGAATTCTGTCTGAGGTGAAATAGAATTTCATATTTTTACTCAGATATCACATGGAGCTTTTCTATGCCAAGTGCTTCGTACGAGATGAATAAAAATTTATCATCTTAAACCGAGGTATGATTTACACCACTACACCGACCGACAAGACGCGGCTGCACTTGCGTCTGCGATATAGTGTATCTCGTCCTTGAAACTTCGCATCTTATCTCTACCTATAGAAATAAGTTAATTCATTCATCGGGAATTGTTAATTGATGTATTTCACGTTACTCGCAGATGGCTTGGTAATCGAATTCACCCATATCTACCGGATCATAGACATAATCAAGGTTTTCTCGAATCGAGGCCAAGATCATTACGCAGTCTCGATTCATTTTTCCTTTCGTAAAACGAATTGATTTCGGCAAATGAATAACCGTTTCCTTACAGATCCCATGATGAATAGTTTCACCATTAACTACATCGAATTTGATAATTATTTCCTACTTTTTCGTTCCTTTTCGTAGTCGCAGAGATTTTCGCGAGGTTTTCTGTCAGACGAGAAGTCGTACAAGCCGGGATAATCTGTTAGAGAATTGGTAGGAAATAATATAATTTCCGGTCTTCTGTTTGCCATGGAGTTTCGTTTGCTCTCCCACGAATGTGTGCTACGTCCCATAGAGGATTTCTCGGTCATGTTATGTTATGTGTAAAGTGGATCCGGTATTTCTGTGTCTACACACACATGAATATAGTATGAATATATATATATATATATGGTTCCTTCGTTTTATTATTCACCATGTCAGTTCGACTCGCTCAAGCTCAATTGACTGCTGCAGCAGCAGTACCAGCTGCATTTCTCTAACCAGTGTATTGATGGGCGAAGTCAACTCCGAATGGAATTCACGTTTATTTTCCGATCGCCCGTCGTCCCGGGTACGTGTCTCATCAAAATTGACATAACTGAATCTATCGACAAGATGCAAACCTGGGTTCCAGGTATCCAGCTGGCACAGACGGATTTATAGACAGCGTATTATCGTATACGCAGATCGGAATTCCGACGAATTAGTGCACACGGTAATATATACCGCGGCACACTTCACCTATGCCTACTATTTCTCTTTAACTATAATCTTATATGGAAAATAACGGATTCAATTTTTGCATACATTTAAATCGCCGATCCCTATAGGATATACTATTCAGGACACATGTAGTTAGCAGAAATTATTATCTAGCGCTGTGCTGTTAGAGGCTTTCTTCATCATATTTCCGCAAATGTGATAATTCATGATAATTAATGATCGATCTATAACTCGCGAAAGTCGGAGGTGTTAATTTCATTTAAAAACGCGTTCTTTTTCCCCGGCAAAATTCATCCAACGCCATCTAGCTTCGAGGAAACATCGTGCCGTTCACTTTTCGGTTGATGTTCACTGAGCACCCAGGTTCTCCATTCGTTCTACCTTCGATAAAGAAGATGCCTGAATTAAAGCGGAGATTTTTATTCGTCACGGACTTAATCACGCTAATTGAAAGTCTCCCGATTTGGCAATTAGTAACGATGAAATAACGGAACTGGTCTTTTATTAGACGATTTTTATACTTTTTTGGTAAAATTTTTCGTGACAGAAATCGCCGATCGAAAACAGCCTCTCGACTTCCACTTCTTCTTCTTCTTCTTCTTCTTCTTCTTGTTCTGCGTTTTAGTCGCAATCAAGTGATTCAAAGCTTAGCAGCTCAAGGCGTGAAGAAATCTGGTAAAAGTTTAGTTCGAGTCTAAATTACATCCCAGTAGCCATCTAAGAATCGTTGCGTGGGGCACCAGCTGACACAAATCCAAGTTACATTGGAGTCGGTACAGAGTTCTTTGAGAACGGTCCAAGTTTCGTCGTCGTCGCGTGTAAAGGGTAAAATAAATTAACCTTGGAGCCTTGCAGCGGTAGTAGCACAACGACTTATTGTTAGGGACGTGCGCCCCGTCGACTTCTCTCTCTCCCTTTTCCTCCTCTTTTTTCATTCGCTTTTCTTACTCAATCCTTGAAAATTCGCTTCTGAATCCACTACTGTTCTTACACTTTTTACTTTACTCGATAAAACGAGCGGGCATCGATCAATACCTCGTGAATATAAAAAGAAAGTGGAAAAGAAAAAAAGAAAACTGATAAAAATTCCAATTCAAATCAAGGAGTCGAAAAAATATTTGAACGGTTGAATTTTTTTCTGATAAATTTTCAACCCGATCAACAGCCTCAGCTCAAATTTACACACCGTAAAAGAAAAAGGTCGAAAAACCAACCAGAAGCTTCGCTAAATCGTTTCTTACGCTGAGACAACGCGCGTCTGACCATAGCGTTGAGCTGTATCACTGCGCGCTTATTTCTACCGATTGTGAGCTCTCCGTGCGACTTAAAGATTAAAGTAAACGTTTCGGAATGAGAGCAGAGGCAATAATAATACAGAGAGGGGTAAATGGACGAGGTATTCAATTGTGATTGTAAATTGGGGTTGAAACTATATCAGAATTGAACATCAGGGGTGTTTCTACGCCCGCATCATCTTTGCTCGAAACTCCCGAGGTTTCAGGCTATACTATACGTCTGAAGGGTGATTTTTTTGCTAAACCTCAATCATTAATCACAGTAGACTGTTTTTGTCAGATCTAACGTAAGTCTTGAGGTTTTCGACGGCGAGGGGATCCTGCTGCCCTTTGTCAGTTCGGACGTTACACCCACACCTGACCATACCAGTTGATAACAGATACGTCAAAATGTTAGATAAGATCATCCCGCATGCATCGCTTTCGTAGGTTTGAAAAAACCGACTACATATATACGACATACTTTATTCCTCTCGGTATTCAGGATCGAAAATTGACATGCTTTTTTCTCGGGAGACTCAGAGACTTGGAATAATCTCAATTCGGAGCTTTTACTTCGAATAATATGCTGTAATACATCTACGTCGGTTAATTCGGTGGAAATAAAAACCAACAGATTTATCAAAGATTTCAAGTGATGGAACAATTTTAATTCTCGTTTTTTCTCTAAGCTGACCAGCCACGCCAACCTCAGGGTGAATGTTGGTAAACGGATGAAGGGAGGAAAAGTTTTTGAGTAACAACGAATGTACACAAAATTCGCATCCCGGTATCACGTCCTCTTTCCTCTTCTCTTCTCTTCTCTTCTCTTCTCCTCTCCTCCCTCCTGTTCTCTTCTCTTCTTTCCTCTTCTCCTCCGGTCGCCCCACCCTTATCTCTCTCTGGCACATAGAGTCGGGGATTCAACAACCCTCTGGATCAATGCGCGAATAGACCGTCGCGGGGTTGCTGGTACCCAGTCGGCGCCACTGGCGTCGCGACGTCCAAATTACGCTCGGCGTTCTCTGCCGTCAGACCTCGCGTTCACTCAGTCCACGACCACAGCCACGAGACCTGCTTTGGCCTTCGGGACTTTGAGGACCTGCACCAGGAGGAAAAGAACAAGCACGTCGACTCTAACAGGCAGGGGGTTGAAGGAACAGAGAAAAACATACCACATTGACGTCTCGCGAGGTGAGTTTAAAATAAAAGCTATATAAATTTCAACCCCTATTTAGAGAATCGTCTGTGACTTTATTCGCCTTATTTTCACCTTTACCTACCTGAACTACCGATAAACATTACCAATTTATAACCCGCTTTACCAAGCTCCCTTTTCTGGCTCAATACAACAACCCCTGCTGGGTTAGGTTAGACCCAACATCGATTTCAACCGCTGGTAGTCGCTCAGGTGTTGTTCTCCGTGTTTCTTCGTCTTTTACGACGTCGCTTCCTGCACCCCCGTACGGCTCCCGCCCCTATCCATATTTATGAAAAATATTCCTCGTTTAAGAAAGAACTTGAATTTTTCTTTCATTTTCCAGTTTTCAGTTTTCATTTTCTTTTGTTTACACTTCTTTCAGATCTTTGATATTGAGGTGAGAAAAAGTTCTCCTTTCTTTTTTCAAAATAGAAATAGAAAGAGAGAGAGGAACAGGGAGGGAGAGACAGAGACATATATTTATATATTTCTTCCCCTTATCCAGGACAGAAATTTTTGGCTTTTTGGGTCACGGTTTAAGTGAGTACAGCATAGTATACCCACTGATGAAATCGTCCAACGGCATGAGAAGCCCTTGGACAAAGCTGTACGCCAGAGCTTTTCTGATCCTAATTAATTGACCCGGCGACCTTATCTCGACGTTCTCTCTATTCTACTCGGTCTGCTGAACACGAATCGCGTTTTCTGTGTTTTTTATCATCCCCTTTGACTTTTTTCCTCCCCATTTTATCACGCGTTCGAGTAGCGTGTAACGATGTTTTAAAAACTCTATTCCTTCCTCGTGGAACCCCACCTATACCTCCACCCTTTTCGATCACCAGCGTGAGCCAACTACTCTTTTACCCATCAATGTGTCTCCTTGATATTACAGCAGGTACGTTGCAGGTACATGTGGATCAGATTCTTGCGGAAAGTTATAATAAACCGATTTATTACATCATGTATTTGAATAATAATTATTAAACTTCTTAGGGGTGAATCGGAGCAAACTCGCGTCGGGTTTCAGAGAGTATAATACAATTTCTATAACGAGGTAAAATTATTCATCTATCGTATCACACATACGCACGTATTATATGCGTGCACGTGCATAGATCAGGTGAACTTGTTTGTTTACTTGCCAATACGCGGGCGCAAGGGGTTGAATAAAGAGGCGGTATGGCGAACCGGAAGTAGCGGTCGTATGGGAATCCTCTCTGTGGTTAGCCTGCATATCTGTGGCTTATCAAACCCATAGTTTCGACATTTCACCACAGAGATATTCAGTTTATACATATCAGAAATACAGCCCCTAAATTATAGGGGTGAACCTTCGCGGTGATCATTTTGACTCTCGAATACAAAAACGAACTTTGCCTTTTACCTTCTTTTATCAATTTCAACAGATTTTCATTTACTTTATCATCGAATCACGACGCTTCTTATTTTATTAGATAACCGAACAACCCTTGTATGGATTTAATCAATCTATTATCGATTTTATGCATATGCTATATAAGATCTAAACGTTTTGGGGTGAATTTTCATTGAAATTTTCTAAGACAAAGAACGGATATTGGGGAAAAATTTGACGGGTGAAATAAGAAAATAAAAAAAAATAACGCCTTGTCATTCTTGATCCTCGAAAATGTCAGCTGCGTGTCTTGAGATTGCGTCTTGTCAAAGTATACAACAGGACGTTTGAGAGTTTGAAGTTATTTCGTCCGTTTCGATTACCGTCAGCTGCTCAGGGTATCTCGACTTGTTTGCTGCTTCTTTTCTTTCTTTTTTCATTTTGTTTTTTTTTTATCTTTCTATTCTCTTCGCGTCATTTCATTTTCATTTATATCGCGGTGATGCTTCTATCGTTTTATACTCGATTTTCAATAAAATTCATTCAATAAAGTGACGATAATCAACGAACAGTATACTGTTATAATTTCCTGACAAAATTTTGACATACTTTAAAGTAGGACGGTGGGAAAATGAGAATAAAAAAAAAAAAAAAAAAGAGAGAAAGGAAGAGATTTCGTAGCCAGTTTCCTCATAGCTCTTCAATAAAGTCGATGGGTTGACGTGTTCGACTGACCGCAAGACGGTTCTTCCCCGATAAAAAGAGAAAAAAAGAAAAGAGAGAAGAGAAGAGAGGGGAAAAAAAAAAAAAAACGAACTACCGAATCACTCGACCTTGACCAATAATCTCTAACCTTTGTCTTATTGGAAGTTGAATAAAAGAAAGTAGTAAAAAAGAAGGGAAGGTAAGACGTCGCGACATCCCCGAAAGAGTTGGTCATTCTTTTCAAACTATAACAGCGTA
The DNA here is from genome assembly GCA_963978835.1 of Tenthredo scrophulariae. Taxonomy (NCBI): domain Eukaryota; kingdom Metazoa; phylum Arthropoda; class Insecta; order Hymenoptera; family Tenthredinidae; genus Tenthredo; species Tenthredo scrophulariae. Next base: position 1,230,749 of record OZ022235.1, read on the forward strand.
AAATTTATCATTTATTTCTCACGTCATATCCTTATATCACATCCTTATATTTTTATACGGGTAGGTAGCTAGTTTTATCACCGGCGTCATTACATCGTATTTATATCTGCATATAGAAATTTTATGATTCCTTCGTCGTCCTCGTGAAGAAAATATATTATACCACTTAAAATATCCGAAGTTTGTAAACCCGAACGTTGGGGAGGGGGGGCTAGTCTATATCGCGAATGGGATCATCGCCTCGAAACGGATGTTCTTGACGAAAACTGCTCGACAAAATGTTATATCCTGGTGAAAATAGGGGGACTCTCCCCGCCTCGATCTTATAACGGTGAATAAAATTCTTGGGGATGAAAAAAACGGAAGGACACTTGGGTGTGATCGATTCCTTGAAAATTTTCGCATCATATGCTATAATCGGTATAAATAATTGTGATAATTTCACAGCGAAAATAAAAGGAAGAGCGTTCTTCGATCGAGGTGTAAATCACTGGGTATAGGGACGAGGTATAAGAAACGTTCCCTAATAACGTAGTAAGACTTAGGGCCTATTTTCGTGGCATTTCCGGTAAAGAGGAGGGTAGAAACTTACGGTCGAGAAACTACGTTCAAGAAAACTCCCTCGAACCTCAAACCCCTCGTCACCGAGATCGGTGTAAGGAAAGGCCGGCGATTATTTTTCTCTTTTAACTAAATTTATAGGCAATTAAGGCCAGCTCGGGTCTTACTCCTTGGAGAAATCGAAAAACCCTATCAGAAGAGGAGCGGTGGTGGTTGTGCTATAGATATGGGTGTAGTTGGCTCATTCGAATCGAGTTATCGCGTTACAACTCATTTTAGGAGTAATTAAAGAACTTTTTCTACACTTTCGAAGGATTCAAAATTCATCCCCCACGTTATTTATTTCGAAAATTGCAATTATACTTTCTGCTCGCTCACCTGCAGCCTTGCGATTTATTTTAATTAACAACCTCGTGATTAGCTTATAGGTACGAAGGGGTGGGCAGGTTTGCCTGTGCACATCAGGCAGGGGTAAAGCAGGGGTGAAAACGCAGGTTGTTTCTCCGTACCGTGTCGCCGTCTCGTGTTAAAATATTGTACCAGGATCTCGGGGCGATTCAATCTACCACCTCATGCCGAACCAACCCCCAGGGAATAATAACACGTAGATATGTGTACAGGGCAGCCTACCTAGGATTGAAAAGTCATATCATTCTTTGAAAAAATATTATTTTTCTCCCTCGTTTTTCTTTCTCTTTCCATTTTCATAACCATCTTCTCGCCCCTAATTATCCATAGAAGCGGTGTAACGATTGTTTATCGCTTGACTCGCAGATCAAGAGGCTATCTTCTGAAATAATGTATTTTCTTTCAACCCCAAGGGATTTAAACGGCTCGCCCTTGTTCCTTTGCGTTCATATACTTTCAAAGGGTTTCGATTATTCCTGAATTTTCGGCTTCTCGATCTGTTCCCGTACCTATACATACGAACAAAGAAGTCTCGAGGGATTCCTGAAACCTTGTGTATATAGCTGTTAAATTCCGATTCAAAAATCACTGCGCATAGAAATACGAGGATTCCAGTCTTGCTTATTCTCCTTCTCCTTGAAGTTTTTCGAATTCTCTTACCCCGTTTGGTGATAAAAATTTGAAAAAAAAATTATAGAAACTATCGGGACGGATATAGTCATAGAATTCACGCAGAGTAGCGAATTCGGCATATTTCGAGACAGTATAAGGGAGCGATTATCAAGTTAACTAAACTTCGTGTCTAGTCAGTTAATTACCGATAAAATCCTACTTATACCGAAACCCTGTCCTCTCTCTCCCCTCTCCACTTCCCTCTTCCTTCCTTCCTTCCTTCCTTCCTTCCTTCCTTCCCAAACTGATCGTCACCTAGAACGGCAGGAAGGTCTTGCGATTAACGACCCCGCTACGAACGTAATTGAAATATTATCCTGCCCTCCTAATCTTCATTTCTAACTCCTCGCTCGACTGCAGTAGATGTAATATATCCATTCGGTATATTAACCGAATGAAAATCGAGCACCTCTCTCCCTTTCTTTGAATTCTCAATTTATATCTTAGAATGTTTAATTAACATATACCCGTACAGATATTATACATATTATATTAACAAGAGGAGTGAAAATATTGGAGTACTCGCGCATGGTTGAAGCGAGTCAAGAACAGATCTACTTATACCTATGTGTATGTGTGTAGTGCCTCTATACCTTTACTCGAGACGTTACATCGAGTAGGAAGAGTAATGGATAGTTGAAATGTGGGTACCACGTAATCGGGTTTTCACGACCGAAAGGACGTCGATTATTTCTGTTGCCAGGTACATTTCCGCAAAGAAGAAGAATGGGAGGGACCAAGGAAAAAAAGAAATGAGTAAAATATCGAAAAAGTCAATACGAATGATTCCATATTCATTTGTTTTATCATTTTTTTTTTAGTCAGGAGGGAAAATGGCTTCGTATATGTATGCGTGTATATGTGTCTCTCGGTATATAGACCACTTCTTCAGAAAAAGAGGAATCCTTGGAAGGGAAGGAAAAGACGCGGGTCGACAATTTCCTGGCTGTCCGATTCACTCACCCTTAGTTTTCACCAGCTGACCTCGCAGCTCTAAGTAATAGATTATCTGTTCTATTTTATTTTCCACCTGTCCGTCTCCTGGTTGACCGCGGATTTTCTTCAGATGAAAAGTAATAGGCGAATAGGAAATGGTCGGAGATACTCACAAGGAGATTCTTTTTTTTTCCAAATTTCTATCTCCCATCTCTCCTCTCCTTTTCCTCGAATTATTGTAATGTAATCGCTTTGCGGTCCACCTGTGTATCTCATTGAGTCAAGAAATCTGCATAAAATCCTTCCGTATTTAAAACGCAAACATAAACTGACTCCGGGCGAAAAGCAAGTCTCGGAAAGAACGCGACTCGTTATTGAACAAACAGCGATTGATAAACAGGGGAGGATACGCAAATTTTTTTTTCTTTTTCCCCGATTGAGAAATCGCAGATTGCAGTATAGGCGAATAAAAATTCTGGGAAAAATGTGGAACGAAATGAAAGGGTTGCAGAATTTTATAGATCGGAAAATTTCACGGACTAATATTTTTTTTTTTTTTTTTTTCCGATCCATTGTCTCGATTTATGCATTTTTTTTTTCCTTTCCTCCCATTTTTCTTTTGTTTTCAAAACGACTCGCCGCACTAATTTTCCATCACGTATGTGTATACGTTATATGGGCTAAGTTAGTGAAAGAGAGCATTGTTGTCAGTGATACTTCATTGTTTAAATCCCATTGTGTTTTTGCACGTAGGAATTAAGTGAATTCGCGGTAGTTGCCAGTGCCAGTATCAGTGGCAGCTTATATGACGATGAAGATGATTTTATTGCATATTTATACGTAAAATACGACGGAATTAAGGGTATATCTTGAAGCTCAAGAACCCCCACACATCTCGGGTATGTCTTTATGCGCATGGTATGAGGTGCGAGAACGTTTTGTCTCTTATGTTTCCTAAATACCTGCCAAAGGTCTGAACCCTTCTTCAGTATTCGCCGTACCTGCAAAACAACGGGGGAAAACACACACATTCGCATGGGTTCTCTCATCGTGTTATATGATATTTTAGCTGAGTGGGTAGAGAATTAGGGTTGTAGAGGGTAGGCGAAAACCCTTTTCCTGTTCACGTGCCAGAAAAAGGTGAAATTTTATGAAAATATTAGGGGAGTAGAGGGGGTGAATGGTGGTAAGGCGCTCTGTTTTTCTTTGAAACATTTCGAAAGGGTGAAAATACGAACGGACGAAATGAATTAACAGACAAACAAACAAATAGAAGTAAAAAACTAAATAAATACAAAGTTCCTCGCATAAACTTATACGCGTCCAATACAGACGGCGTAAAGAGCTTTTGTAAGCTCCTCAAATCCGTAAAGATTTTAATCTTAATCCCAGGCCGTTTAGCGAGTCTTCACGACTGTCGTACGATTCCACGGTAAAGTTCGCATCGCGTTCGTATCTACAAGTTCAAACCACCGAGTTTTACTTTCACTTGAACTTCCATGTATCTCTATTTCCACAATTTCGACACTTTTCCCTCATTTTTTATTTTCTATTTCAGTTCTATCACGGTCTGAGTCCAGACATCATTTAACCGCGTGGCTATACAGCCAACGATTCAAAGGCTGGAAAAAATACCCTTTAATTTTTAGGGGTAAGACGACGCCTCGAGACTTTCACTTCGGTGGATTAGTTTAACTCTAATTCTCCCCTATCTTCAGACTGAAAATTTTCTAGACAAAATTTGAGCAGATTCACACCCCGTTCTCTGAGGGTATATACAGGCATATGTATAATATAATGCCAAAGCCCGTAGAAACTAATAACGCAAGCCTACGCGCGTTGAAGTATGTATATACCTATATATTCGCGAAGCGTTTCTCAAAACCACGAAATTCCAACGTAACACCGAAAATGACGACTTGGGTTACGAAACCTTCGAGCTTGTATGCGGTTTAAGGGTTGTACACATGCTGGTACTACACATACACCTATATACACACATATATGTACATACCTAATAGTAATATGTTTAGGGATTGCGCGGCTCGCAATCTCATGCCGACAAGGTTTTAGACTCTGAGACGCACGAGACGTGCGACGCTATTCTCAAAATCTCCGCTCTAAATTGGCCAAATATTTTGGGTAGGTACAGGGGTTTCAACCCCTCATTAGAGAGAGAGAGAGAGAGAAGGCCTGTTCTCTCATAGTAGACAAACGATATTTCGGCTATAGTAATATCAGGATGAAGATTCAAAATTTACATCATCATACGTGGGATAATTGATTTCATTTCAATTCCAAAATCACGAGCATTTTTGAAATTTGAAATTTTCGTTTTTTTACCGAACTGGTATAGCCACCTACATGTTTTTATTGTCTTAAAGAAGTCTCCAGCTTTACCAAAACTCTCGAAAACTCGGTAAAACACATCTTCGGAATGTATGTACACGTATGTATCTACGTGAAAGTTATAACCTTTGTAAATGTGTTTTCGTTGGACGTTAGAGATCGTTTTGCGAATAGAAAAGCCGAGGTGTGCAAGTCTCGGAAAATTGCATGGTATCTAGAAAGCTAGTAGGACCATAACCATAACCAGCAATGCAAATGTATGGGGGACAACTTCGTTATCGCAAACGTCCGTCAACCGTTTCCGTTGCTTTGTACCTATACGGTCCGTTCTGGACATGTAATGTGTAACGTGTAGCGTCTGGCTTATCCGTTTAATTAACTACACAATACACAGCCAGAGATATTCCCATAAGGGATTCCTGCGGGGGTCCTCCGTCTGGATGTATAGCTAGATCGGATTCTGTCATCGCTATTCATTGTCAGACTCAAGCCCAGTTCATCCCTCTGTACAGTCTTTGATCTGAAAGAAAGAGAAAAAAAAAAAAGAAGTTTCTTCAGAGACTCGGACGTCTGACTATTTCTAATTTCGGAAGAAGGTTTCGTGGCAATGTATTCAGTCTTCAAAATATATGTTCAAGCCGTTTGACATCGGTTAGAGAACTTACCGAGGTCTTCGTCCAGAACGTCGAAAGCACTCGCATCGTTCCATAGCATATGTACGGGGTGTTGAACGGTTGAATATGAGACCTGCAAGGGTTGGTCAGCGGGCCGATTTCACGTCCGGTTGATATAGCGGGTATTTTGAGTTCAGCTTCGCCCGACGATTCCTAGACTCCTGAATATGGGCTGAAACCCGGAATGGAAACACGAGAGATTTAAACTCTGAGTTATATGACCCATTTCAATGAATTATCGCACAAACTGCAGACACATTTCATTTTCAGTTTGTATAGGTATACCTATATCCGGAGAGAATTCTTGGATTTATTATGTACTTGTTTAACGTTTCTCTGCGGTAGGTACATGGGTTTTATGATAAGCACTTTCAGTGTAGCTGTAGTGGCTGTGCGGTCGTAATGTGTGAGGATTTTGTTGAAAATTTATAGAAAACTCGATTAAGAATATGGGGAATTATTTTCACTAGGAAAAAAACAGAAATCCTCCATGGGGTGAAGAAAGTCTTTGAAAGTTTTGGGAGGATTTTTTCTTAGTGAAAATATAATACGAGACTGAACTCTGAAAGGAGCGTAAGTTAAGCCGTAACAATCCGGTATACCTTATAGGACCGTTTACATAAATTCAACTACTTCCCACCCCACCATCTCCTTCCTCTTATTCCTCTTCAGAGTAAACTTAGATCCGATCCCCGGCGCTTAACCCGAGAGAACAAACAACCTGGAATATGTATATTCCCTGGTGCAGTAGTAGCCAAGATTTGGAATAGCTTCACTATCATCTACCGCGATATAGTATGTGTTGATAAAATGAGAAAGAAAAGAGGGATGAAAAAAAAAACGACGAAAATGATGGTAAAAAAATTCGCACGGAGTTCAAATTGGTGAAATTTGATGTTTCATTTATTTTTGAAAAAGCTCTTCTACTCTAATATCGACAAATATGACCGAATACTCAATCATTCTCTAATCTACCCTTAATATGGGCCATTTATCAAGTGTAGTTGCTCGAGGCTCCCATCCCAAAGGAGCTCGAATTTAAAGAGCGAAACGTTCGCGCACCACTTACCCTCGGCACTTTACTGCAAACACAGAGCTTCCTACTTTACTCTTAGCTCAGCGGTACTTCCTGAGAGTGAAGCTCTGCACCGCTTGCCCGTTGTTTGTTTTCGTGTTCTCTCATCCTCTTTACCTCAAAGCTCTTGACTTTATGTATTTGGTAGATGCTCTAAATTCGGACGAATCATTCCGATTCCGGATAATCTCATCCGACCTATGCATAGCCCTTGTATAAATAATCGTAAAAAATTTCAAGAAAAGTCGAAAATTCGTTTCGCGCGATTCTCTGCCCTCTGGTGATATCCTTTCGTCTTATTTCCTTGTGCGACTGACTACTGATTCAGCTAGTCCATTATACTACACGGTAACACAGTCACGTTTGACCTATTAGTTAGGAATTAGTATTCTCGATATTAATTCATCCTCCGGGTCTAGTATCCTGCCTTTATCCCGGTCGCCAGGGATCAGACCCTCTCCATATTATAAATTGCCGGAAATTATCTCAGCCAGGTATATCGCGTTGAAGGAAAGCGCGTGAAGGCCAACGCACAAAATCATAGAATCGAATTTCATCCCCTGATTTTACAAAGAATTTATACCCATAAAAGAAGAGGAAAGAGGGTTGATCCTCGTTTATTTTTTAACCGAAAACTCGATTCGAACATATGGTTTAAAATTCACCTGGCATTTTGAAGAGCAGAAATATTCATACATTAAGAGAAATCCCTGTAGATTGAACCGGGAAACCCCAGCTCTCTCTTCCTCATTCTATCTTTATCGCCCTCTCTCTTTGCTTTTTCCGTACCTATATACACTTTGGCTCAACCTATTTTCTGAATCCTGTCACGTTTGGGACGGAAATTTGTCCAGGAACGTAGAATTGGACTCTATGTAGGCACTAGGCCCCCGCGCTATGTTATGTGCGGGGGTAGTTCTGGTCAAGCCCGAGAAACGGTTGGGAAAATAGAGGCGTTTATTTGAGGACCAATTACTCGTCAGACTTAGGGGCCCGGCACGTTTTTGACCTCAATTTAATATCGAGTAAAGGTATATAGGTAGGCACACTACATGTGTACATACAAAACGGTTCTGATTCTCTTTATTTCACGTATTAACACGCAATCCCACGTATGGATCTCTTCCAGCCGCGAAATAACTCCCGGGAATATACACATGTGAAAAAAGTATATAATACATATCGGGTTGGATTGATGCGGTTTAATAATGCAAGAGCTCTGCAGACCTGCAGGAATACCTAAAACCGATAAGATTGGATGGTTGTACCCATTCCCCTAGGGTTTTCTGGAGACATTTTTCATACGGTTTTACCGGGTCCATGAGTATAAGGTGACGCTACACGCCGTTATTATAACCCCCGCGTATCGTAATGCCTAAGGGATACGCCCTGGTCGAAGGGATGAAATTGAGTCGATTTTTAGTTTTCTTTATCGCATTTCTTCATTCACGTGTCAGAGTCGATCTCTCCTTTTGTTTTCCCAAAAATCGTTCGACTCTCAGGAAATTTTTTAATCATAATTTATTCATTCAATCCTACGGGGTTTAGTTTAGAATTTTCGGTTAGCCCTAAGCGATATAGCTATTCTGGTTAACAAATGACGCGATCCGAACTTAGGCTCTAGTACAATTATACCGATGTATCTATACCCTGGCACCCGACTGACGTGAGTTAGTTCTCTGTATTGTATAATTCAATCAGAACTTGAATATACCGTCGCGTCGACGGTATTATACAACGTCGGATTTATCCTCGGGCCTAAGTCACATCAAATTCGAGAATATACACTGTATCAAGTCCTTGCGTATAGTTTACTTCCTGATTGTCAATCCTGCTAAGTTTTCAAAGATTGAATCCGTCTTCCCGTCTTTGCCCCATGTCGTCCTTTGTCCTTATTGTTCGTTTAGTTATAAGGCGTAGATCCCAACTGCAGATGTATATGATCAGAATGAAATTTTCATCAACGATTGGTGAGAAGCGTGAGCTAGAGACAGAGAGAAAGAAAAAAAAATGAAAAAAAGGAGAAGAGAAAAGGGTAAGAAAGTAAAACAGCCGATGTTTGAGAAAATCACAAAAGAACTTCACCTCGGACATTGGCTAGTATTTTTCTCACCCGTTTGCTTGACGGGTTTCATCGTTATCTTAACGGGCTACAGGTTTAATACAAAGCCTACCCCTCGGCATTCACCCTTCGCAGACTTCAGTCTCTCTCTCTCTCTCATAGGCTGCAGCACGCCAGGGACTGACTTATGTCTGGCATTAGTGGTACATCTAGGGAACTCGGTGATTCGCTGGTATGAGGTAAACGAACCTAGCTATACCGAGATTCTACTCCTCGTCAGCTCTTTCGGAAACCATTTTACGTCAAAGAATTGAACCGTGTTGGAAATGGCGGGTGTATAAATTCACGTACAGGCAACAAAAGCATTCCGAGACGTTTCATGTCAGACCCAAAAACCCTGGGTGTAGAGATTTCATATCCCAAGACCAAAAACTTTCTATCTCCAAATACATAGATACCTCGAAGAGACAGAGAACACTGTGAGCGAAAAAATTACCCAAACATCTGAGTACCTAGACCGGGGTTAAATGAATGAAGCGTTTATTCATCCGCTTGAAAATTGTGTTAGAAGTGAAACGAACCCCTACAGGGCATGAACGGATTCCGTAGTCCATTAATGCGGGGTAGTGGTTTCTACCAAATTTCAGTGCTCCAGTGGTTGCGAAAGGGACTGAACCGTCTGATTTTCGGTCCACCGCTCGTCTCCGGGCTGCTGAGCTGAGATTACATCTCTTACAATCTTGCAGTAGCAGTAGCAGCAGCATCAGGTTGTGGCAGATAGTGATAGAGCCAGATACCTACCGCTACCTAGCTGCTTGTCAGGTATAGGAGAACGAGAAAGGTGGTCAAGATAGGAGGGATAATGGATTGATCAATCCGGAAATAGACCGTGATCAAGGTCTGGGGATTCCGGATCGAACGGGACGGGTGGCTAAATGTATCGTAAATCTTTGAAGAAAATTTATGATTCTTTGAGAAGTTAATCGATTTTGTGTGGTTTCAATGAATCTAGGAGATCATGCAGCCAGCTTTTCGCAGTCCGGACGTTTAGGAGTTGATATGATAAATGCTGAGTGATAAATAATTGGAAATAAATCGCTGGGTCACACCCTAAAGTGGTTTTCGGATTGCGTAGAAAAATCGAGCGATGTGTTATACCGAGCTCCCGAAGACGATTGTAGAAAGTTTAAAAACAGGAGGGAATTCCGAGGATATCTCTTCTCGCCTGGACGAGGATCGTATATAGAACCGAAATTCTTGACCTCTTTCACACCCATCTAATTCCATACGGTTCTTTCGATTTCACGTAGTAGGGGAGAAGGTGAAGAGAGAAAGGGGCCGAGAAATATCTGATGTTTAAGGATAGACCTACGTTATTTCGTGAAAACCTTTTAGTTTTTAGACGAAAACGACACATAATTACACGTTTTGATGGTACCTAGGTATTCGCAGAGCTATACAGCCACGGGGGAAACGATTTCCATCGATTTGAACTCCATTTCTTATTCACTCGACGTGCAAGTTTCAAGGAAATTTATATTTCGATACCAAACTCCTTCCCTTAAAGCTGTTTTTTTTTTTTACACGTATGGAGAAATATAAATCGTATATCCATACGTTGCACGATTGAACGATCGTGATAATTTGGTAGAAAAAATACAACTCTTACGTTCATAAACAAACAATGAACTTAATCAACCGAAGACTCGCCGTTTTTTCATCGTTTGTTAAATAAATTAATTAACTTCCCTCTATAATATTTAGAATAACATAATTTCCTGTAAATTTTATATAGGAATGAGTGCGATGTGCACACGGTTGGAACGTGCGGGGAATTCCATTTTCCCCGAATCAATCTTCCGGTGGATCACACCAGGCACCGTTTTTCGCGTATATCTACCTCTCGCCGCCCCTTGCCTATACACAATAGTATCCGGCATGCAAACTCATATTTTCACCATCGTTTATACCGAACTTCCTTCTTCCTTTATTACGTTCTCCTTCCTCTTCCTTTATTCCTTTTATTTCTTTCAAGCTTTGATCGGATGCAGTCCTCTCCGAAAGTGTAGAGCTCTGGAAAAGAAAAGCTCGCAGGCTTTGGTAGATTACTTTTCTCTTCCTCTTGGGATTCCGCGCTCCGTAGCTGCCTCATGCTTTACTGTGCAGAGTCCTCGCCTCATCCACCCTTGCAGCAGTAGGTAGGTACCTTCAGAAACCCGACCTTTGAGTCAGCACCCCGCATTCTTTTTCACAGAATTGTGTGTCCTCCGCCACCTGAGAACCTTATTTCATTTATTTTTCTTCTTCAATTTTTCTCCCTGTCTTTTTGAGTTTTTTTTTTTCATTTTCATTATCAACGTACGAAGGATGGAAGGTGCGCTTCTCTTCTCACGATTAGAAATACGAATAATTATTCCGCGGGCAGTTCTCTACCCTTCCACTTATCTCCCTTGTATTAATCGTCTTAATCTGAATCCAACCGCAACGTTTAACGCGCCCGGTGTTCTAATTGGTGTGCGGTTACTCGTAGATATTTGTATATCATACGTACACTATGTATGTATATACGTATATTTCTGGGGTTTACGCTTCCCTCTTGGTCTTCCTTATTCACCCTCCACCCTCACCTCCTAACGTAAGACAAACAAAGTCGAAACCGAGGAGTCTAACGAAAGCGCGTCAAGCCTCGTCGACGATTCCTCTTTGCCCCTTTCACCTTCATGTGTGTTGAGCTTGCTACATGTTAAACCAGCTGCTTCGTTTCTTCACCGAATATCACCAGGACGACGACGACGACAACGAGGACGAGGACGTTTCTCCTCGATTCTCAGGATGGTACGCGGATATAATGATGTGTACATTTGAACGTCGGTTACCACCCTCCCACTTACCACCCCTTTTCACTCCCCTTTGCCCAGTAATACAGCCTTAATAAGCTGTGTTGGCAGAACTGCGTTTTGTTGACTTAGGGAGTTATACCTACCAGGGGTGGGTTGGGGTATGTACTTTAAAAAGCTGCCCAATATACGAGATAAATTTTCGAATAAAAATTTTCTACAAACTTTTTCACCAAATTCTATCATTTAATTTAAATTCACACTTTTTATTTTCGCGTCTCGTAGACAGGCGAGAATTTTGATTAAATTTACCAAAAGTTCAATTAAATCCAACGGATTATTGCCAGAGTTTAAGATTCTCGATTTCGGAGTAAGGCGGAAGGATCAGAAATTTGAAGAAATAAAAATTAATCGTTACGTTTCAATTATTTATAATTAATTTTGCAAATTTATTTTCATTTTTATTACAGCTCCTATACGAATATCTCGTACAGGTATGTGTGGACGTACATACCCCCGTATTATTATACCTCTAGATTTAATTAATTTTATTCATTTACCTCCGGGGGTCTAAAGAGCTGGGAAATTATCCCGAACTTGAAACTCGACTGCCTAATTTTCACCACGTTAAAATCTGAGGTGAGAGAGGTGGAATGAGGAGATCCTTGCCGGATACGGCGTGAGCCACTTTATTGCTTTAGGATTAATCATGCATGTACCTTTAATCCTGCAGCGTAATACCACAGGTATAAAATTTGTTACGATTATTATCAGAGTCATTATATTTCGTATTTTTCTTTACCTTATCCGGCGTGATCGATGGCTTTACCTCACCAGCCCCAAACCCTACAGCGTGCAGTCATGTGGCACGACGTAGACGAATTATAACAATAATCTGCACAATCAAGGTTTACTCGTTGTCAGACCTACTACCCCCGAATATCAATCACAATTTTGCGAAATCTGCAGATTCGAAAAGAGAAAAAATACAGCGTTATTATCCGACGAGAGTAACAAGGGTAAACGTTTTCCTATTTATTCATTAATTATTTTTAATTATTGTCATTAACGAAGACGCAATGCTTCCGACTAAATTAACTAATTATACCTACTACATTTCCTATACATATAGAGGAGTGTAATTAACGGAGTAATTGATTGCCCAAATTGTATATGATGATAATAATAATAATAATGATATTAATATTGATGATGATTATGATAATAGAATGATGAGGACTGGGCCGATTTTAACGTAACCAATTTCGTCTTCTGCTCGGCTTTTTCCCCCAATTTGAAATTGGCTTCTAACTGGATCGCTGGTGCAAGTTGACGAGAATTAATAAGAGAAGAGTTCTGCGACTGTCAACAGAAAGTTATCCTTTCGTTGGGTAGCGCTCTTGGCCCCCCCGGGGTGGTTGGAAAAGTTAACGATGGTACGGCCCGAACTGAGTTAAAAAGTTTTAAGGGAACTTTTCGAGTCTTCGGCAAGCCTGCGAAGAGAAAGAAGCATATATATATATATGTATATAGGTATTTGGAAAGCCAACACCAACATCTGTTCGTGCAGTATATATAAAAATTTCAATTGGTGATATATGAAAGCTCATTTTTACGAATTTCAAATATAATTTTCACCCACCGTAGAGAGTCTTCATTTTCTAAATTTTATTCATATATTTTAAATAATTCGTAAGTCAATTTTTCATCCCGATTTCGAAGTCTGATTCTGGGATTTTTTCGTAAAGAGAAAAATCTAGCGGTCTTTATACCTATATGTTCTTTATATTAAAAGGGTATGATATTTTCGCTATCTAACACCCCCAGCTACCAGGAGAAAAAAAAAAAGTGAAAAAAAGGAAAAATATATACCCGCGAAAGTTTTATATCTCTAAAATGACTCGAACTTGACAGACTACTTAGTCAAGGACGGTTCGAAGTAGACGGTGATCAATTCACGGCCTGTCAACCCCGTCAACGCGCCCCAAATTTAAGTCGAAAACACGCTGCTACTATGAGATTATTCGTTCGTAGAAATTTATTTATTTACTTATTTTTTCGCCTTTTTTTTACCCCGTTTAATGGAACGAGAAATAATAGGAGAAGGGGATGAAGAAATGTTTATTTCAACAACTGTATGACAAAAATCCCTTTTTTTGGTTTTTTTTTCTCTCTCTTCACAGCCCCGAAGATTTTCGTAGGATTCGCACCAGACATGGAGTGAAATTACGCCTGAGGTGTTCATTTGACGCGAAGTAGGTATAGTCATATTATACAGAGGGCCAATATCTGGGTCTAGGTTGTGACTAAATTTCATTAATATGAGAACATGACGCCCTCCGAGGTATATCAGAGTCTGAACTCTTAGTAAATTCCCGTCAATTAGTAACCACCTGGGTAATTGCATTGATCTATGTCTATTAAGAACGAATGCTTTTAGCTGCGTGCTCGCACAGCTACTCTACTCTTCGTATCAAGATCCTACGTAGGTATAGGTACATACATATCTAGTTGAAACAGGGCTGGCAGGTTTCCTCCCTAATTAGCACAGTAACGTGATCATTTCATCCCTCGTCCCAGTAGAGAGGACCCGTCTACTTCTATTACTTCTGATCCCTCGATATTATATTGGCATTGAGAATATTCGTTTTTACCTTAAATATTATATTTATTTGAAGAATAATGAACTTTCTATCATAAATCAGTTGTTTTTTTATTATTCGTTTGTTCAGTTATTCTTTTTTCTTTCGTCAATATAACATTATGGGAGATTCGATCATTACGGTTGACGCAATTTCGCGGGGATTCCAATCGCTCTGAGGTAATAGATATTAAAAAAAATAAAGAAATTCAGTTATTTCATACCTCAAAGCAAACTTTCGTAGGCCTTTTTTCCTGTACTTGCCTTTTTTCTGCATTCGCGTAAGCCCCTTTTCATTATTTGTCATTTTTCTCGTCAAATTCCGTTGTCTATATCGTTAATTATTCAAAAGTATTAGAAATGCCGTTGGCAATTAGAAATAATACGAATAAATTAACCGCACTCGACTTGTTTAATCGCGTTGCCATGGCAACCGCTGCGTCGTCCTGTTAGAACTCGCAACTCGTCCCGCTCCGGTCTTATTAATTGATAATCATAGCTAAAAAGAAAGAAAAACAGGTATTTTACCCTCGAAATGCATTCCCGTAAGTCTCTTTTCATTATTTGTCGTTTTTCTCGCCAAATTTCGTTGAATATATCGTTAATTATTGAAATCTAGTAACAATCTGGTCATCGATAAAAAATAATAACAAGAAAAAACGAATCGCGGCTCGATTATTTATTCAACCCGTTGTCATGGCGGCAGACGCGTCGTATAAACAACTTGTCTCGCTTTAATGTTAATAATTATGGGTGAAAAGGAAGGAAAGAAAGGTATTCGACCCTCTAAATGCATTAGCGTAAGCCACTTTTCATTATTTGTCGTTTTTCTCGTAAAAATATCTCTGATATATCGTTAATTATTCAAATCTATTATAAATGCTGTTAGCAATGAAAAATAATACAAATAAAATAACCGCGCTCGACTTGTTTAATCGCGTTGCCATGGCAACCGCTGCGTCGTCCTGTTAGAACTCGCAAATCGTCCCGCTCCGGTCTTATTAATTGATAATCATAGCTAAAAAGAAAGAAAAACAGGTATTTAACCCTCTGAATGTATTCCCGTAAGCTTCTTTTCATTATTTGTCGTTTTTTTCGTGAAAATTTCTCTGATATAACGAGAAAAAACGAATCGCGGCTCGATTATCATTCAACTCGGTGTCATGGCGGCAGACGCGTCGTATGATCAACTCGTCTCGCTTTATAATATTAATAATTGTGGGTAAAGAGGAAGAAAGAAAGGTAGTTGACCCTCTAAATGCATTCCCGTAAGTCCCTTTTCATTATTTGTCGTTTTTTTCGTAAAAATTTCTCTTAATATATCGTTAATTATTCATATCTATTAGAAATGCCATTGGCAATAAAAAATAATGCGAATAAAATAACAGCGCTCGGCTTGTTTAATCGCGTAGCCATGGCAACCAACGCGTTGTCTTGTTACAACAGGTTTATTCGTCTCGTTTCGGTCTTAATAATTAATTATTAGGGATAAAAATAATGAAATTAGGTTCGTTTATCCCGGTACGTAAATTCTCATACTCCCTTCTCAACTGCGTATAGATATACCGTGTATAATTACGCGTAGTTTCATTCAGATTTCATGACGCGTTGTGAAACGCGCGATGTCTGACGTCACGGTAGCCTGACAGTTCGGACGCTGCCGTCACAGCATGTGTTCAGTCTCAGTTGTGTCCTTGACCGTGACTGGTGTCCTTTAACCGCGATCCATTTATTTCTTTACCGAATATAAAAGTACCTAAAGTCGTAGGATAATAATAAATAATTAGTTTCCATTCGTTAAAAATAATGACCTTCAGTGTGTGCAGTATTCTTTCGTATGTGCGCGAGTGAGAATGTACAATAATGTGTTGAAAAGATCGAAAGACTAAACGTCTGAATTTTCCTCGATCTATTCCGAGACCTGAGCTTATTTCTTCCTTTCTAAAGCATGATTTAATTGCTAATCATTATCGAAAGTATAATTTACGTCGTAATATCTACGATAAAAAACGAGTGAGTATTGAATATATAAGAATTAACCCTGCTTGTAAACCCCTGCTAATCCTATCCTAACTCTTTTATGTTTATCAGTCAGTTTATCAATCCTCTTTGATTTTCGTCCATGGTTTGACATTGAGAAGGAAGTACATAAAGAGGATACTACATATATATATATGAATATGGAAGTTCTAGTACAAATTATGGCTGATAATTCGAGAAAACTAATAGGTATGGAGGTATGTAACAATCTGATTACGATTATCATTTATTATTTTTACATGGAATTTCATTTTATGCTCATGTGATATTCACGTTTCCCTGTTTTATTATATACCCTGTTTTATATATATACATCCAATCTAACATAACATAACATAACTGTGTGTAATAATTCATCGTGATGAAGCTACGAGGTAAAAATTGGTAACATATTTAATTGATCGATTTTTCTACCGAATATAAATGTCTATTACTAATGTTTAAATTAAGTAATGTTGTCGCTGTGGTTTTTCACTATATACTCATGTGCTCAGGGGGGTATATACCCACCTTGAAAATAATTTTTCTCAAACACTACTACGTCTGAGAAAACATTAATATTAATATATTATCATTTTTGGAGTACATATGGCTGCTGCTGTAGGTATGAACATATTTATTCGTCCTTTCTTCGTATTATTATAATTGATTTCGACTTGAACTTATCTACTCAGTTGAAGGTG
The DNA here is from genome assembly GCA_963978835.1 of Tenthredo scrophulariae. NCBI lineage: Eukaryota > Metazoa > Arthropoda > Insecta > Hymenoptera > Tenthredinidae > Tenthredo > Tenthredo scrophulariae. The sequence continues at coordinate 1,247,687 of OZ022235.1, forward strand.
GGGGTAGGTAGTTATATGGTAATTAATAATTTGTATATCGCGAGCTTATTTGCTCCCACGAGTACTGCAGCGCAGAAACTTTTTCGCTTATTCACTCTCTTTAATAAGTTGATTGAAAGTTAATTTTCTATTTCTTATTTTCACGTGGAGTGTTTCTTCATTTCTTATTCCTTTATTTATCACAATTATTTTACAGTCAATGGAAAATCAGTTCTGGGGTTATATTTATTACTTTCAAATCTGCATTGATCTGGGCAGCAGAAATAATAATAATAAAATAAAGCTGGATCAGAGAATGATATCATAACTATATTAGATTATATATCCTATAGAAAAAATTAATCGATTTCACTTAGAAAGGAATTTTATTTTAAAAAATTTCACTCCAATTTCGTGGATAGTTTTTTTTTTTTTTTTTTTCTCTTATATTTAGTCGGTTTACGTTGAATTTCATTTACGCGACGAATAGTAACTCAGACGCGACAGTTTAAACTCAACCCTGTACAGCATCCTCAAGAAAGTTCTCGGCTACGTTTGCCTTTTACCTTTGATTAAAGCGGAAGGACGAAGGACCTAGGGACTAATGTTAGAGGACGAGAGACGAGACTCTCGTGTAACTCGCTAAACCACGCGAAACGACAGTGCGCAGCAGAGACACTACAAGGGAAACTTTCCTAAAGGGACACAACCCTCGTGCGTGTTAAGAATATCGAGCTTCACGCTAACGTAACTCTCTATTATCTCCATTTCTATCTCTACACGAACATATATACCCCAAAACCTATATATACCTATTTATTTTTATTATATTTCACTTTCGGTCCATTCATCTTCTCTTCTTTTCCTTTTTTCGTATAAGTTTCGATTCACTGAAGAATTTCTCTCGCTTTTCTTTCCTTTTTTTTCCTTTTTCAATTTCTTTTCTACACATATGATACATAATTTTTCATCTGTTAACGATATAATCGAGGAAAAAAAAAAAAAAAAAAAAATAAGAGCACAGAAACAAATCGCGAAAAGGAGTTAGCTGCATGGGAAACCCTTACTTAAAAATTTCATTAAAATTTTCCCTTGAGTTTCACTGCCACTCTTTCTCTCTTTACTTATCTACCTACCTACCTACGGCTTTTGGTATCTGAATATTACCCTGTAGAAAAGGTTTTGGAATTTTCCTCGGCATTCCGCGCCGTGAAATTTTCAACCCGTATCAAATTTAGCTATATATACACTGCACTCTCTCTATCTTTCTCTCTATCTTTCCCACGTTTTGCTTAAGTAACCATTCCCCGTAAGAAGCATAGGGGAAATTTTCAGTTTTTCTATTCCTTCAAGTAAAAGAATAAAAAAAAAAAATTACTTGGAATATCTCTTGAAGAAGAGAACCAAACTGAAATAAAGTAAAGTGAAGTAAAGTAAAGTCAAGTAAAATGAGGTTAACCAGTGCACTTATATACCTATATAGTCTTACAAGAATCTCTCTTGCTCTCTCTCTCTCTCTGTCCATTCCGCTCTCCCAAAGAGTATGATTTGCGTTTTAGATTCGAACAAAGTTACGAACTTTATATATTCTTTTTCGCCCATATATATATATATATATACGTATAAGGGACTTTGGATAGGATCATGCAAAGCAGCCCTTATCCTATCAACAGCAAAAGGACCCTTGCCTTATCAGAAGTAGGTAGGGGGTTGGCAGCAGCTTTGCTCTGTTCTGTTCTGCCGGACTTCTCTCGGGTTTGAACAGCGCTTACGCGATCAGCTGCGGTAATCGGATTGATCGGCAAAGAAAGGCCAAGGCCTTGGCCCCGTGGCTTACTAGTAGAATTTCTCTTCGATGCTGGTAGCGGGTAGTTTAGATAGAGGAAAATTGAATTCACAGTGTTTCTCTTCGCATAGGTTTGGTTCCTTGTCGCCTCTCTCATGCTTCGGCCTCCTACCTTTATTCCAGTTCTCTTCCCGATCTCCCATCATCGTTTATGATCAGACTTTACCCACATGCCCAAAAACCAACCGTGTAGTTCAGTTCGTATCGCCATGTCGCCTGTGTAATTCTGTTGCGACGAGGAACGAAGTTGCCTTGCCTTCCTTATCCTTCCTTATCCTTCCCTTTTCCTTCCTTGGTTCGTTGTGGGTTAATTCGACCCTTTTGACCCTGGAGCAAAAATACCTCTTGTCTTCTTCCCTTGCGGGTTTAAGGGTTGGTTGGTTGGTTGGTTGGCTGTCTGCCTGCCTCCGGATCATGACATCCTCGGGCTATACACCGCTCCGAGAAAGGATACACGATTTTCTATCAGAATTCGGACGTGTAGGTATATAGAGATTTTTCGGGCGTATTTTCAGATCCGATTATATTATAATCGAGAGAGGGTAGAATAATAATCCTCTCATGGATAATTCCGATATAGAAAAGAAATGTCTTGGTATAACTAAGGTAAGAGATGAGATTATCCGCGTGGCTCAGAATTGCGAAATATTATAACCTTGGGGAGAAGAAAAAAAAATTTTTTTTTCCACATTTTCGCTCTTCGAAAAGTTTTGTCAGCAATAGCGGGGCTGGGTGGAGGGCTAAACGTCTATTCTTGTTACTATCGCGAGCTTTCCATTATTGACGAGCAAGCGAACCACCACCACTACCACCGGTGGCACCAGTACTGACTCGCTCCCTTATTCCTTAACGTTGAAGATGGGGATTGGCGAGGGGTTTGGTAGGGCACATCCGCTATCTGTCAACCTACTTCACTCCTCCATTTCGCGGACGCGCGACGAAACCGACGACGACGACGAGTAAACTTCTTGCCTTTGCTCACATATAAATATACATATATCTATATAGGAAAACGCTATATATGGTAGTAGAACATTTTGCGAAGGCTTGAAAACTTTTTTTTTTTTTTTTAAGGAAGTATAGAATAGCGGAGGGATGAAGAAGTCCTAATATTCGTAAAGGTTCGCTCTGCTAAGTGTTAGGGAACTGGAAAAAAAAAAAAAACTGATTTTTCTCTTTCTTACCTTATTTCTTTTTTTCTCTATATATTATATACATATATGATAAATCAAAATCCTTTCACACCTCAACTTCAGATCAAAGAAGTGATTTTTTTGGTAGTATGTTTCGTTAAAGTACCATCCAGCGCTAGAGGATATCGAAGGATCAGGGACCACCTCCACATCTTCTTCTTCTTGCCCTTTTTTTTTTCTTACCTTCTATTTTTCACGTTACTTCATCCCTCCTGCTAAGATTTTAGCAAATTTTTTTGCGGAATGATGTTGTATATAGAGTCGAAAAAATGTCACGTCTTTATCGTTTTTTTTTTTTTTTTTTCAACATTATGAAGATAACTTGCTGGCGGTTATAATTTTATACACTGTAGAAAATTTCGCGATGTAATCTTGGGTGATAATAAAACGTACGTGGCGAGGTATTCCTCATATTATGTGAGTGTATACTATATATATATAGTATTTTCTCGAATGGCATATATACCCGCAAGTTGCATGTACTAAAAGTACTAGATATTTTCTAAAGTGCTTAGAAAAACTGTGGAGGAGGAGGAGGAGGGGAGGGGGTTGGAATTTCAACCCGTATTATAGCCAACGAATGCAGCAGGGCTGATGCTGAAACCCGCGGAGTGGTTCGCGGATGTGTGTCCCAGTTTTTAAACCGCTCACTTTTCTCTTATTATACGTGGTATATATATATGCATGATTTATATACTTTCATCGCGTCGCTATTATATGCCAGCCGTTGTGAAAAAATCCACCCCGAAAAGAGCTGGGAATTCTTATTTTCCTTTTTTTTTTATTATTATTATTTATCGTTATCATCAAAAATGAGGAAAGGAAGAAAATGCTATAGTATTAATTTTCCCTTTTTACGTATCGCTTTTCGTCCTTGCTTTGATGATCGCTCGCTCTTCCAGCCGGTATATATTTGGTATTAGGGCAACTTTTGTTGTGTAACGTGGAGGGTGGTACCTACCCTTGGTTCCCTTTTAGCACGCAGTTCTCTGAGTACTTTATGTAATTACTCGAGCTACGAAAGGGTGGGTATAAGACCAACGAAGCGGTGCGTCGCGACGCGGTGGCGTCAACAATTCAGAAGAACACCGAGGGCTACTGTTGCTACTGCTATTGCTGCTGCATATACGACAAAAACGAAAACGACAACGACAACGACAAAGTAAAAGCTAAAAATGATGCTAAAAGCACGAACGCTGGGCTCATATTTAGCCTTATTTAATTAAACTGAGTAGACGAAGGAACAAGACCCCTGTACCCCAAATTATTATCACTACCGAATTTTATCTCACCTCGTGTACTCGAAACTCTGCGATGTCTCTAGGGTTTTTTTTTATATTTTTAATCATTTTTACGACTATTTTGCGACTGGAGATTATTTCAGCATTGAAAGTTGATCACTATCACGATCAAAAATCGACGAATCGTGAGAAGAATTCTGGATTTTAATACGAGAAAAAATTTGAATAATCAAAAAAATTCGTTCTTTTTATTCTAATGACAAAAGTCACGTGCGCAATATACCTATGTGTGATAATATAATCAGGGTAATTAATAATAATTTCCAGTCCCAACGAGCTATATGGTGTAGTAGGTGTATGTATATAGATATACAACTATCGAACATGCGAAACTATAGGTGTTTGCTAATTGCAAGCACGTACTACTAGATAGTGGTATAGGTGCTGCACCGGGATGCACAAATCTCTAATGCTGGACCCCAGCTGTAATAGTGTGTACTAGATACTTACATACGTACCTATTTGTGTTTCTACTCAACGTGGGGGGTATCCGTTCATCCGATGTATGTATGCATGCATGCAGCTATGACGTATCTCTGTGTCTAAGTATATGTTCGCATATATCTATACATATATACAGAGGCACACATATACATCGTGTAAGGCACGTATGAGTAACAAATTTTGGAGGGAAATTTATGCGTCGAAGACCCTCCTAAATCTAGTTTACACTCTTGCGGTACTGTGCACCGCCATACCTCATTCGGTTAATTGTTATTTACCCCTTCTTCTTGCTGACACCCCTGTATGAAATTTTCTCATTATATTCGAGGCGAATAAAATTTGGACTGTCGCAAATTTGAAAGAAGAAAAAAAAATAAAGAGAGAGAGAGAGAGATAGAGAAAAAAAAAACCACGAGTTTCTCCCCTAATTACTTCCGGGGCTCAATTCTATCCGTTTCATTTACTTTATCCTTTTACTTATTTTTTCTTTTTTTTTTTTTCTTTCTTTCTCAGCTATATATTTCTGCAAAACTTTATGCATTGTTATAAAGTCTAACTCGAGAATTGCTACGTATACCTACTTACCTACTTTGGATGCATTTTCCGAGAGCGTTGATTCAATTATTATTTTTTTTTTTTTTTGTCATTTTTTTTTCTTTTTCTATACATTCTACTTCGGATTTACGCGAAGAAGTTTTTCAACGAGAGTGGCGGGCGAGTTCCCACTAGCAAGTCAGGCACTTTACCGCAGGTATAGTGCAGTTGCCATTAGCCGTGCGGATAATTTGATAAAAAAAATTTCTCTCTCTCTCTTTTTTTTTTTGGTTTTTTTTCTCACGATTTTCAGCGGTAAAGAATTTCACTTTTTTGAATATACCTATAGAATATTTTTGTAAAGTCTGTCCTTATGTCAACGATTTTTATTTTACATATATAGAAAATTATACAGACGTGTTAGCTAGTTCGTATCTCCGTCTATCGCTCTCTGTATAGAAAAAAGGATGTGCGAGGATGTGAATTTGACGGAACAGCTATAGGTATACCTAGCGCAGGTTTTATCAGAAATTTCTTTTCTCGCTCGATTACTTCGTTCACCGAAGTGATGTCTATAAGGAGAGTAGCGGCTCGGTTTGGTGGTTATAGCAGGCGTTGGTTGGCCAGGGTTTCTTCCTTCCTTCCTTCCTTATTCTCTGCAGAGGGATTCCGATGTTACGAGACTTGCTGACGTAATTGATCACTTAACCCTGTCAAAAAATATAAAATCATCCATCAAACGAGGGAGGAAAAAGGAAGGAAAGGAAAGGAAAGGAAAGGAAAGGAAAGAGAAGGGGAGAAAAACCCTTTAAGAAAATTACCCGCCTATCGTCCCTTTCTGTCTTATTCTTTTTCTACTTTTTCTTACTCACCAAGCAAAAGGATTGGCGGATAGAAGAGAAGAGATAAGAATATAAGAAAACGAAAAAGATCGCTGGGGTGGAAAGCAGGTTGCATATATATATATTAGGCATCGCGTATTGGTGTATTAATGAACATTTTTGAATTCAACAAACTTCGAGATGAAAAAAACAAAAATTAGACGTTTTATCGACCAGTGCAGATAATAATTGTTTGAAAAATGTGAACTGGCTATACACGCAGTAGAATCTGAGCTGCAGCAGCTAGGGGATGAAAGCCTGAATAACGACGACGTTGAAATACGCTTTACGAGCTTCCAGTCTGCAGCCTCCTCCATCCTTCCTCGTTTCGAAAATGGGTTACACCCCTATGCACTCGCGGATTGTCTTTACCATCAGTGTCGATGTTTCGCAATTTTACACCCCTTATAGAGAAAGACGAGATATTCCGTACTACCTTACAGCTGGAGGTAATAAATGGTTTGTAAAAAAGACTATAAATCAGACGAGATATTTGCGGTGCGGAAACGAGAAATTTGAAGAAAAAATTAATGGGAATAGAGTTTCTGATCAATCCTAGTTTTTGAATTTTTGAATTTTTGAATTTTATACCGAGACATAGATCGTTGATGTTCAAATAATTAATGAAAAGACAAACAGAGAGAGAGAAAAGGAAAAAATGAAAGAAAAAAAAAAAAAAAACGAAATATAGTCAAAGTAATCGAAAAAGTACCTTTGTGCGCTTAAGCAGAATTATATTGTTTGTTTGCTGTTAATCTGTCGCGACTCGCGAATAACTTGCGCGGATTTCAATTATATTCTGTACGAAGGTGGTTGTAGTATCGGTAGGGGTAGGAAGACCAGTGGAATTTCAAATTGCCTGGGGTAGGAAAACATCAGACAAAAGTTCTGACGCGAATCGGTTGGCGGGGGTAGTCAGGTAGATACAGGTACCTACTCGTAAAGGACTTTTGAGCGCTTTAGAAGCTCCGAAAACGAATTGTTGTCAGTTTAGGCAAGTATAACCCAAAACCACCTGAAATACCTTTTTGTTTCTTCTCGCGTTAAACACATAGAAACAAGGGTACAATAAAGTATAAATACTGTCAAGTGTCGCGAAACAACAACGGACGCCTCTTACTCTATGCCTATAAATATTCTCTCACTTATACATCAGAAGCTTGCAAGTTTTCGCATGAACTCTACAGACAATTTTTCTACAACTAATAAATCGTTAGCCTTATCAGGGATTTTTGTTTCACCTATCTACATCGTATAACGAAATTCCCGTTTGGTTATACACCAAAAGAATCGCTAATGCCTTTTTAAATTATTCCTGCCTATATTACGCCTGCTGTTGAATTGATATGAAGCAAAATGAGGAGGAGAAGGAGAAGAAGAAGAAGAAGAAGAACAGATTTTATTACGGATTTTACGCCGACTAAGAACTCCCTCCAGTTTTCAGTTTCCTACAAGAGTCGCTCGGTTATCTTTTAGGCTCGCACGAGTTGAAAGAGGATGTTGAAAAATGCGAAAAATACCTTCGAAAAACCGCGAGGGTGGCCTGCCGAGGGTTTTCCTCTGTTTTTTTTCTTCTTTATTCCCTTCTTCTTTCTTTACCCTCTGTAATGCGAAATTAAACGCGTGTTTCTGACTCGTTTAGGTTATTTCTTTTCATTCATTCATTCATTCATTCATTCACTTGTTTATTTATTTCCTAATTCTTTGCTAATTTATTATTATCTTCTCTGACTCAATCGTCGCTTAATTCTATCGAGAAAAATGCAAACCCCCAATCTTCTTCTTCTTCCCTAAAATCTCAACATATATTACATCATTTCGATTATGTTTTCCCACTTTTCCACCCTGCTGCAGCTTCACTTTGCTTCTATACGATTGCCAATCATAGTTGCTGCGGCTTAACAGTCTCAAAGTCTGATAATTGGAATAGTTCTACTTCCTCCTCAAGCGTATAGTAGTACCATGGCATAGTATATCAAGACCCCCAGAGTTTCCTGAGACCTCAGTTCTACCGCGTTTCAGTTCTCCATTTAATTGTTCAATGGCACCCTTAACCTGTATAACTTCGATGGAATAACGATTATTACCCTTTTTTCTTCTTCTTATTCCTTGGATGACATTTTTACTATCTACACGTATTGTAGATGGTTTTTTTTTTCTCGTTCTTCGTATCGGTTTTACTTTCTCATATACACTTCCATACACCTACATATAAACATATACCATATACCGAGCCTTCAGGATTATGGTAATGAATTTCATTAAGCAGGATCGTCCAGGTTAAGCACCCCTTAGGGAATTTCGAGGGGAACAGTGGACAATCCTGATGCTGCTCCAAAAGTACCAAAAAAGAGAAATGTTTTAAAGCCGATAGAACGATGCGGAAGAATTCATGTTTGATCAATGCTTTTTTTCTCACCTTCATCTTTACTCCGTATTTTCTTTCTTTCCTTTTTTTTATTTTTCACATTTTCCATTTTATTTTATACTCCTTTGCTTCATGACTGAAATATGAAATTTTGAATAACGTTATTTTTATATTCGCTGCTGCACACTCTCAAATCTTTATAATACAATCGATGGAATAGAAAAAAAAGAAGAAAAAGGTAAAAAGCAAGGGTGAAAAATAAAAAGAAAAATTCTTTCACTCGTTGGAATATTTGCGAAAAATAGGGGTGGGAGTGAGTGTAGTAAATATTTGATGTCAGTTCGGTATTTACTCGAAACCGTCTTTCTTTTTCTGGCAGACATTCGCTTATACATACATCCAGAAATGTATATACATATCTACCTACATCTACCCTTGTTAACCCCGTCGTTGCTGCACGTCGCTGTCACATACCTATATATGCGTGAGTGGAGTAAGCCGTTAAGGTCACATACAACCCCTTTCTCTCCCTTTATTTCTCTCTCTTTTTTCTTACATAGTGAAAAGGCACGGCACGAACATCTCTCGACACATTCTTGTCCGTCAGTTCTTTCCTCCCTTATTCTTTAGTTCGCGTGTCCTGCGATGGTTATCCCCGATGCTATAAAATCAAGAGAAAAAAAGCTCATCCTTTTTTTTTTTCTCTCTCTCTATCTTCTCCTTTCTCTTCCCGTTTCTTTCTCAAGGGAGTCTTTCCTATCTTGCGACGTAATCGAAGAAAAATATATCAATTATATACGTAGGCCTGACCTCTGTCTTCATCCGCCTATTGCATATGATCATCGATATCTTCGGCTATGACATAACGTTTTACGATGGGTTAAAATAAATTCTAACAAAAAATGAGATGCAATGAAATAAAATAAAAAGGGGAAACAAATAATAATGGCCTTTGTTGGACCAACCCAAAATCGAGAGCAAGGGCGTAGTGGTGGCAGCCATCTTCCCCGCTCGATAAAGTCCGATGGCGAATTTGATTACTCGATTCAACGAGCAGTCGCTCGACCGTTATCGGTTGACAAACCGCGTGCCCAAGCACCAAACTCGGGGAAAACTCCGCGAATTCACTTCCGCGAGAAAAAAAGAGTTTTCGCCATAGCTACGTATATGTACACACACTCTGCCGGGATCGTGTAATCCCATAAGATGTGCATACCAGTCTGGTGACTTTTCTTTTTTCGCAAAAATCGTCATTTTACTCACGACTCGTATCCTACTTCAGTATATAAATTTCACTGCCATTAATATGCCCATTTATATGTATACCTATACCCTGAATTATATAATAATCCATTTTGCTGCTGGGGTAGAATATCTATTCTATTTTAGCTCGCTGGACCAGCCCAGCTCGAAGTTATATATAATTGGATTAGCGAGAGACAATATGTCCAAGATTTGCAAAAATTTTTATGGAGACAATGAGCTGGATCGCTGCCTAGGATACGAGATTTTTTTTTCGTTTAAAATGAGGAAAGGAAGGAGAGAAAAAGAGGAGTTATTCATTCCTTATGAAAGGTAGCTTAAATTAGGGTGAAATTATCGTATAAATTCGATTCGATTTCGAATTGGCTAATGATTGGATCATGATTTATGCTTCATGGTATAATAATCGAATCCTAGGGTATACTAATCGTTATTAATATAACCATGATGTATAATGCGTCCTTGTGCAATTTGGGTCAGTCAAGTTTGTCTCTTTAGGCTAATCGTAAATTCATCCTTCTCTTCCTCCACCTTCCAACGGTTAATTGAAGGTTAGCTTAAAGTGATATTAACTCGATCCCTTGAGCGAAACATCAAGCCATAATTGTTCTGGATTATAGCTACGGTATATCCTGCCACGATACCTTATCTCGTTAAATGCTATGCACCTACTAGTTACTCTACAGAAACTTTAATAATCGTTTCGTTCCGAACGGTAGAAACGTTCAAGACCACATTTCGTATTATCGAAAACGTTGAAGTTTTAAACGAAAGTCCAGACTCTCGAAAATCCAAAGATCCGGAAATTTCAATCTAATATTTCTCGGGATGTGAAGAGTAATAATAGTTCATCCTGCAGATCGAGACCCTCTTTGCGGAAGCCCATTTTATCTACTTCAATCGATAACTTTGATGTGATAAGTAATTTATAGGATTTTAAAACCTCGTTTTCCGAAAAGTCAATTTCGAAACGATCAATTTGATCGCTCATTGGTTTCGATACGATCAATACAGTCCGAGTTATTAAACACTGAATGAATATAGATGCGAAAATTTCAAGTTTCGGAGGTTTTGGCTTTCCGGATTTCTGACTTTCCGAATTTCGAATCTCCGGTGTTCGTCGTTTGATAGTATTTCAAATCGGCTATGTGAGTCGGTGATATTCAAATTTGGAATTTTTTTTTACCGCTCGGAATTTTACCGCTTGGGAATTGGAAAATTCCCAACTTCAACTCGACCCCTTCGTTTCGCGAGGATTAATGGTGTACACACCTATAGCCAGAGGGTTTAATCTAATGGAAGAAATTTTTGCCAATTCGCAAATTCGTAAATTCGCAAATTCGAAAATCTGAAACGATGTATTAACGTTACATACCTACGCCTTGCGTCAGGTCTATATGCGTTCATCCCTAGCGCAAGTACAAATGCATATACATATACATATAAGATTCGCGTACATCTCCACCCTTGAACGCAAGCTTGGGACGATGGGCCACAGTATTAATTAAGTCTCCAGCAGTCTGACTGCCCGGAGCTACCCCAGAACGACGATTCGTCTTTGTCTCTCGGTTAATACCTCGTGATGAATGTATTGTTCCCACAAGCCACTTCTTCGTCACGTCGCGATCCGCGAGCTATATAGAACGGGAACGAACGCTGTTATCTGTAATTACTAGAGAACCCTTCCCTCTCTTTTCTGCCCCGGCCTTGTATCATCGAGTAAAAAATACTTGGCATAAATTAGATCAGAATCAAGTGAAAAAAGAAATAAAAAACAGAAGTTTCTATCCATTTTTCTTCTCTCTGACATCATTTGTACACCCTGGTTGGTATGGATTTGGAATATTGAGGAGCGTGGGAGATTATTTTCAGACAGATGAGGTAAAAGTAAATTTAAAGGAATTAGAAAAATAAGAATAAAAGAAAAAAAGAAAAAAAAAAAGCGAATTTTTAGTCCTTTGTACCGAGTGTGCCGGAGAATAAGGAGCCAAGGGAGAGTGAGTATTTTACGAGGAACATGCCGCTCTCAAAGGTATAATCAAGCGTTTCCTTTTACAACCGTTTAATTGTTCCGTTCGTAATTTAACGTAGAGACAGAAAGTGTGAGAGAGAATATAGACGCAGGTTTGTCGCTTGGTATATCTACTCTTTTTTCGTCACTCTTCTTCTCCGCGTTTCACGACGATTCTCTTATTTGGCAACTGTTATTGCGCGCTGTTTGAACAGAAAATAAAAAGAAATTAAAAAAGTAAAAAAAAAAAAAAAAGAACGAAAGAAATTGAAAAGGAAACTCAACACACTTTCCCCTTTTCCTATTTCGGTTCTATCTACTATATTATGTAATCACAATCAGTCCAGAGAGGCACTTTTTTTGGTAAATTATTGAACTGAGACTAATCCCTACTCGAGGTTTTAGCGAGTGATTATTATGCCAATTATTTATCATTAATTAACGATGTTGAGTCAATGGATTATACATTTAATAGGAATTTGAAAAAAAAAAGTTCATTACATATGACCATTAATTCTGATCGATCTAAGTTACATACTAATCAAGGTACACTGATCCTAATCCGAGCAGGGGTTAACTAGTACAAACTAACAGATTGGTTCAAAGCCTGTGCCGCAACACACCGAAAATCGTGACTTGTATCTACAACCGCTGAATCAATGTCCTGTGTACATATATGACATAATCACCCAGTAGCATTACCCTAGCTTGACAATCATGATCGAGAATACTGTAGGTTCACCTGCGATTAGAAAAAAAAGCGGTGTAAAATTTCTCCATCATCTCTGTCGTGAGATTTTCGAAAATCTTCGCCGTTACTTATTTCTTGCTCTTTTTTTTTCCTCCTTTTTTTCACATGTTCAACGCGTTCATGGTAGTCGAGGGTGGCGCAGGGCTGTATATATGTCGGAAAATGCTAAGCATGGCGAGAACCGTACCTAAAGAGTTCCCATTCCGTTCCTTTCAGTTATTTTCAGTTCAGTTCAGCTAGGGAGCTTGGGTTCAACGGCACGTACCTAATTTTCAAAATCCCCAAAATTCCACGCCTCTTTCGTCCGCTTAGGGACCAGAAATTTTACCCCGTTGGAACGTACACGTATATATATACCAGCGGTGAAATAGCGATAACGAGAATAGCCAGAAGCCCCCTGATACCTGCTGCTGAACTCATGGGGCCCTTTAACTCGTATCAATAATCATTATTTGTTACTCGTTGATTTTCCAAATGGGGTGAAAAATAGAAGAGATATAAATAAAAATAATCACGGTGATTACAACCGCGTGGGTTCGTCGTCTTTTATCTATTATTATACTTATTCTCGATTCATAATTCATTTCGACGGATTTTATCTCATAATACTCCCGTTAGACATACCGTGCAGAGTTACGTCCATAGTAAGACGACGAGAGGATTAAATACAGGATGTAATTACCTCGGATTAGGGTACTTCGCTATACCCATATATAACGGTGACATTCTCACTCAGATTTTACCGCCGACGTATGCCGTGTATAATTTCGTATGGAAAATACAGCGTAGCGAAAATTAACCGTCTTTAATATGTCTACCAAAATTTCGTTGATTCACTTTCCGCGATGTAATTTAACCTTTTTTTTTTCTTTTTTTACTTTTTGGTCAAAATTAATGACACATCGCTGCAGTTTGGCAAGGAAATGGGTACAAGAAATCGCATCTCTTAGTTACATATAACGTATCAGATTAACGATGGTTTTGATCACCTTTAGCTAAATCATGCACGTGTCATGGTGATACGGATACCATACCTCACCTACCTTCCTTCCTACCTACCTATCATCGTAAGGTCGAGTGCCGTTAAGCACAATGTATTGATCTCGCTATTATTAGAGCGATGTCGACCTCTATTAGTCGACGCAGTCTCGTGGCTTCTTCTTATTCTTCTTCTCTTCGCTTTGTACTCCGAAACGCGGTTTTTGCATTATTTAAAGCCCCTCGTCTGATCGATCTGCGAGGACCACGACCACCTCGAAGTCGAATTCGACGAAAGGTCCGTGGGTTCAGTTGGGGATGTTAAAACTGATTTTTAGCTAAATTAGAAGATGCTGTATTATCCATTTGCGAAAATGTCACATCGCCACGCTGTATCCTCGCTCTTGGATCAGTCTCGAGAGAGACTTCGTGGACCACGTATAGCACCCTTCATATAAATATATATGTGTTTATATCCAGGTATAAAAATAAATAATAAAGAATATAGACACAACGGGACCCTCCAGACGGTCGACGTCGTTGACGTCGACGCCGCTATACACGTTTAGGGAATTTCACCTATAATTTTATTTAACGATATGCATTGTGGAAATGTGCAGGATTTATACGGGGTCGCACGTAACTCTGACAGAAATTCGCTTCAATGTCACTTTAGTATTACTTTAGGTAATGCGAGAAAATTCGCGCTCATATTTTTTTTACTTTTTCGAATTTATATGCGAACATTTTCATAACGTATTTATAATCAAACAGACAAGGGTAGTGCTGCTGCAGTCTGGCAGTGATTTACTTTCGAAAAAGTAGTTCTTCACTTTTTACAATCAGGAAGTAATATCCTCTCTACGGTTTTTTCTTTTCGTTTCTTTTTTTTGTTTTTTTTGTTTGCTATTTTGAAAAAGAATCTCCACAGTCGGAATAACCAGGAATCGATACACCAACCCATACTCAATTTCTGATCAGGCTAAGAACAATCGGTGAAGAGCTTTCCGTCCAGGGATCAGTCGGATTAATCGCGACAACCCTTTATCGTCGGTCTGTCTTAATCTCGGCTAATTTGGGTCGACCGCTCTGAACGTACATATATACGTATATGCTATATATATGTGTGTATACTACACATATGTATATAGTTGGACAATTAGTGGCGTAACTAAGAAAGTTTACCGAATAGATAGATAATAGATCGAAGCAAATGGGTCTGGGATCATATATGGGATCTGAAAAATGAACAGATAGGCTAAAATTGTATTATTTTTATCGTCGTTACTCATTTCATTTCATGTCATAATCACATACCCAGCGAAAAAAGGCCCTAAGAATTACTAGAGAAAGGTAAGAACGACTGATTCAAGACCGGAACAAACTCACATGTCTATACCTCAGTGCGCAGAGGCACGCCTCATGTGTTTACACACGGCTAACATCTTCACCTAGGGCGATATATACCCTGTCGTATGTACATACCTATATACATACATACATAGTACTTCATACGATGTGTGCTAAGGCGTCGCACCCCTAGCAAGAAAGAAAGATTTAACGTATTGCTGCTGCTGGTGCTGCTGGCTCCTATTTCCTCCGCATCACATCTCGTCTCGTCTCATCTTGCATTTTTGAAATTTAATAATTTTTTCGACAAGAAACGAGCGATGTTTAGTACGTTTTCTCATTTTTTTTCCTCTCTCTCTCTTGAGGGGCGAGGAACAACCCTTGAACTAAATTTCTTTATCTAAAGTTGAGAATCTTTACCTAAAGATTTAAAGTTTCCTTGACGTTGAAGGGGACCAGGATCCAGACGGGACTCCAGTCTCTGGAAAATAGGTACGCACGTTCTAATTATTGCGAGCATCCTAGTTTTCCGGTTCCGGTTAGCGAGCTAGGCTGGGGCTTAATTGAACTAAGTAAACCGCTCGGGTCTTGGGGAGAGTGAAATAGGGAAAGAGAGAAAGAGGAGAGACGTCTTTAGCAGAGCTTATTTAGCGCAGCTAATCAAAAAATAACCAAACTCTGTGAGCAGCCCTGTACAGAGGCGGAGGAGCTCTGGGTAGGGTAGGTACTATCGAGGGATGAAATCGCACGGGGCTGTATTCCCCTCACGTAAATCTCCCTCGAGGGCAATTACGACCCCCTGATTTAGCAGTAGATTTTTTTTTACTTTTTTTTACTTTTTTTTTCGTATTTTCGTTTGTTTGTTCGGGTCATTAAAACCTTTTTTGTTTCTCGTTTTCTCTCTTATTCTTTCCACATATCATCAGGAAATCATTCGATTCTTGAGACAAAGTAAATCGAGTGGATGTTTTTTTAGTCAAAAATTTTTGTACCGTGGGATACCTGCCCATCCAAATCCCCAAATACCAGGTAACATAGAGACGAGGTATATTAACTTGGAATTTGAGAACCACAAATTAGTCTTAGGGTTCGCGTTTCACTATGATAAAATGTTTTTGCTCAACGCGATAAGGGTACGGGGAAAATAAAACAAAGTAGCTTTATGTCGTCGTTAATTTGCAATCGAACACCTATAATCAATTTGCTGTAACAGATATCTTTCAAGTCTTGATCTATACGTGGAAAGGGAGAAGGACATTTTCGCGAAATATATACCTGCACCCTTGAAATCGAAGAACGGAAATCATTTATTAATGTATGTATGCTTCGGGTGAAACGCGTTGTTTATTCTTTTCATCGTTAATACGTAAAACAAAGCGTATAACAACGCTTATAATAATAATAATAATACCACACCTTGGTAGTTATTAGGGAGACTTAATTTACACTGAACATAAAAGTTACTTCTCTTTATATTTTTGTTCACTTAATCCTATTAACGCGACGACGTTTCCTCTCTTTTCTCGTTATATCATTCTTTGCGAGTATATCTAATTTTCGCGAGAATTCGTTTAAAATAATAATAATTATGATTTTACGCGAGTAAGTATACCTATATGCTGTAGTTTCAATCATCTTATCATTTACTATTTAAATATATACATATTTATATATAGACAAAGCGAGCGTGATTCATTTTTATAAATAATTATTCAATCGGCTATACGAAACTGGGGGTTGTAAATCATCTTGGAATCAACTTTAAATCGAATTTAGAGTTTCAATCAGACGCGACCATCCAAGAACTTGATCAACTGCATTCAATCTTAGACAACGGGGTGCTAACGAAGGGGTATTTAACCGAGAATCAAATTCAGTATTACGTGTAATTAATTTAACTACGTTATCAAATAATCGAGTGGATTCAAATCTTGAATAAAATTATACGTCTGTAAGGGTTGAAACAGATCGAAAATAAGTTTTCTTTGTGTATATTTATTGAAGTTAGATTGTTTTTACAAATATTATATATATATATGTATATATAGATGTATATTATACTCGTGCAGTCTAACGTATGGAATCGGAGTGAATATAGCAGCCCCTTGGGAGCTATTCGATACCCAAGGGTTTTTTTATATATCGGAAAAGACAAAGGGATGTACGCGACGGTGTATTTGCGGAGAACAAAGTGTATATTCATATGGGAAAAATATATACCACTGCATAAGGAGGGTATATCCTATTTTTTTATTTTTATTTTTTTGTTTTTCGCAAGCAGCACTTCGATATTAAAGATCATTCAGGGATGCTGCTCGGTGATATGTGTCCTCTTCTTATGTGTCGTATTTTGATTTTTTCATTTTGCTTGAAAGTGTGTATCGAGATCCTGAAACAAAAGGGCCATAATACAGTTTTTCGAAAAACTGTCGCCACGAAGAATATTTTTTTCCCCCTTTTTCTTTTTCGTTTTCTTTCATACGTGGACTCAATTCGCGTGGGTGGAGATAATAATTACGAACATGTGCGTTGAAGATGTTCAATAAAAATCGTTTAAAATTAATGAGGAATAAATAAAGAAATGATATCGGTGTGAGAGAATTCGTTGTAATGTGGAGAAGTCATAACTTCCATTACCTCGCTCCCGATGCTGCCTTTCAACTTCTTATCAATTCATCTCTCGAACAATAAACCGTATGATAGAAAAATCAATGAAATTAGGATTCGTATGTATATATTAGATGCCTATATATGTATATATATATAAAATTTCGATGGGACTCGGTTAGGTACACATGCATACATGGATCTCTCATCTCTCAGACTTAAATTGGATGAAATTCTATCTACCTATGCGTTGCTGTATTGAAATTGATTACCGAGAAATGATACGGTACTCTGGAAAATCCGGCTTTGTGATTTTCTCCCTTTTTTTTCTCATCTTTTTTCCTTTTTTCCTCATTTTCCTCCCGATTGGTATAAAAATGTTATCCGTTCTCCCCATACATACATATGTATATATATATATATATATAGAATATTTTATTTATATACCCGCACCCCTACGTACGGGATGCTTTTACACAGGGTAAGAATATTCATATAAGAATTTTTTAGTACCAAGTACCACCACTTTTGACTGTTTTCTTTATTTATTTAAAATTCATATAAGTTAAGTAAAAGGAAAAAGCAGCAGCAGCAGCAGCAGCAGCAGAGACATAGAATATACGTTATACGATTCCAATCGATTCCCTGCAATCGTCTGACGTCCAAGATTCTTTTTTTTTCTTTTCTCATCTTTTTACCCTACCTACCCGCTTATTTGGCTCAAGTTTAGATATGAATAAATAAATACATAAATAAATAAATCGACTTAATCATTCGTGCTATATTTAGCCTATACGGAGTTCAAATTCAAAGAGTAGGTACTCGTCTATGTATGACCCAGTTTCTCTTTTACTATATTCTTCTATATTTTTGCCAATCGATTTATATTCTGCGAGGTGATTAAATTCACAACGGGTTTCTAGGTGAAATTTTTTTTATTGCAATCACCGACAATTTAATTAGCTAGACATGCAGAAAATTTTTGGGCTACGTGGGGCAGGATCGATGATTCTCTAATGAATTTCTTTCTCTATATTATCTATCGGTATGTATAATTAAATACGTGATATCGGAGAAATGAAAAAAAAAAAAAAGAAAATGAAAAAATTCTTTGATAATGTATAAGCTTGTGTGATAAATATCATAGATTATTAATCTTCAGGGAAATCTATGGTGATTTCGATATGGGATATATAGTAGAGAGTAGAAATTCGTTGATCAATCCATTAATATGAAATATTATACGAAATGAACCGGAGGTAGAATTTCAAGTGATCCCTGCGATATGCGACGCGTCTGAATATTCGAAATGGTTGAATATTTCAACCCCCTTCCCCGCTCCCCGACAGGTCTTTGGAATTTTGAATATTCAGGACACAAAGTTTAGTCGTTAGAAATTTGAATATTCCCTTTTCCCTCACACCCTGTGCACCTGCACCTGCCTGGTCCCATATAGGTATACCTACGCTTGTCGAAAGTTTTGGGTCAAATGTGCGTTCGTAATGTATGGCTCTTCTAATTGGCACCATTTTTCAAAGTTGTTAAGCACTACGCGAAAATTACGATACGATATACAACATTGGAAAGCTTTACGTTCTGGTAGTTACCTTTTTTTGATTTTCAATTATTTTCAAAAACATTTCAATCCATGAGAGGCAAAAAGTCCCTTATACCTTTTTTCAAACTCCAGAAAGTAGAGCGATTTATTTTCGTTTTTAAAAGCGACCGGGCTTCGGCTTCGGGCTATAGGAGCTTTACGTTATAGCAAGCGAGGTGCAAAAATAGCCGAGGGGCTCCAGGCTACATCAAAAGTATTTTTTTTATGACAACTACTTTACGCGTATCCTTAGATTAGATTACAGTTAAGATCCGGCTTATTTATACCGCGACACTTTTACCCATTTCGATATCCTTCTGTC
Organism: Tenthredo scrophulariae; assembly: GCA_963978835.1. NCBI lineage: Eukaryota > Metazoa > Arthropoda > Insecta > Hymenoptera > Tenthredinidae > Tenthredo > Tenthredo scrophulariae. The sequence continues at coordinate 1,267,112 of OZ022235.1, forward strand.
CTGACTCTTCTCTCATGCACTGTGTGGGTATAGGTACTATAAAAGGCGATTCATATCGATCGAGATATTCGATGATGAAATGCCAGCTACAGTTAGAAACTACCACCATATCGACTAGCTGAAATCCCTATGCAGATTTAAACAGATCAATCAAAGGTGAGGGAGAAATGACGAGAGGCACTGCAGGATGACAAATGTTCAGAGTCGTTGTTATGCTCTTGGCTATAAAATAAAATAAAGTTAAAAGTGAAAGGTAAAAAGGCCCTAATCCTTCAGGGAGGAGGCTCTAATTAAATGGAATAAAGGGAGTCAAGAGACGGGGTGGGCTGGAGAGTGTGCAGCAGCAGCACCAGCAGCAGCTAAGTCCTCGAAAGAAGGTGTTAAGGAGGGACGTTCATCAGGATTCCCATTTGCAGGACGTCGGGGTTAATTGTCTACCTCCTTCAACATTCTAATGACGTGTTTTCCCCTCTTCTCTTAATCCGGCTGGTTCTCTCTCTGTCTTTTACTTTTTTCCTTACTCGTTTCACCCGCGAATTTCTTTCTCTGATTCTTGATCCTTTTCAACCGCTTCTCCCTTCTGACTTTTTATTACTCTTTGTTACACACACGTGTATAATCACGCGCCTACATTCACACCTTCACTTTCCAGAATCACACTGATCAAAGGAAACTACCCTCTGATCTCTATGTCTCACTGAGCTATCCTTATGGTAATATATGTTCGAGGCGTCTGTGCACCAAGTATATTGCATAAAGTAGAGTCGAAATGCGAGTTTGGGAGACGTATAACATGTCCCTGTTGTCGTAGCGCCAGGTCTAATCGCCTGTTAGTGTCGCTGAGCCAGGGTGACGAGTCATAGAATTTATCCTACCCCTGCCGAAGAGAGGAGATCAGATGATATACGGATAGGTTTGGTGTAGATATTGCGAAGGAATTTAAGGGATAAGGATAAGAAATAGATTTCGTTTAATTAGTGAACGAAATGATTTTCTTAAACCTCGAAAGTTTCATCCCCTCGCACGTTATTCGTGCTACGTCCTCCCTTCCATACCTCCATACCGTAAAGCGAGCATGGGGCACTTTGCATTAGAGAGAAAAGCACTCTTGAAACAAAAACTGGCATTCAGGGGGTGCCCAGAGTCTTAAGCCTCTTTGAAATGCTTCTGTCACGACAGAAACTCTCTCTCTCTCTCTCTCTCTGTGCGTAAGACTCGAGAGACTCGGCTCTCTCATTGTTTCTCTAAAATCACTTATGCCAGATATTCCCGGGGATAAAACATCCGCATCCCACATACTACATACCTGTATTTTATTTTCACTTCTCATCATTCCGCTTGTTTATTATATTCATCGAGCTGTGATTGAAACTCTGGATTTTCGTGCGTTTCGACCGATTTTTTTTTCTTTCACTCTCCCCCCCCCCCCTCCTTTTTTTTCAGCAACCCTTATTTATGGTTCATAAAAAGTATCAAACCACCCCCTTGAGAATCGTAAATTTTTCAAACTGATGAAATTAACCTGGGAAAATAACCTCGGTTCAATTCACCACCACCCCGCGCTTACGCTCGATTCACTCTCATTAGGCTGCCTGCGATCTATGGGGTGTCAGGGATGATAATTTTGAAAAAAAATGAAGAAAACGAGATAAAAAATAAAAAACAAAACTAAAAACGGTACATCGCGGAATTATTACAGCGAATTTAATCCGTCAATTGAAATTTCGAATTTTTCTTTTTTTCTTTAATTATCTCGGCCTTGTTTTTTTCTTCTTCTTCCTTATGCTTTTCTGTTCTTCTGTTGTTCTTCTTCTGAAAGTTAAATCAAGCCTTAAAGGCAGCAAAGGCGTACTTCAGAGTTTCAAGGAGTTTCGGCGAAAGTCCCTTACCGAGATGCTTGCTCACTCGCGCTCATCTACTGTTTGCTATTAATTTTTGCACTGTAAGCCTGGCCGAGGTAAGAGTCACGCGATTTTATTTCAAGAAGGATTACGTCGTTAAGGGTTACTCGGTACGTGACTCTCCCGGGGTTTCATGCTTCTAAAATTGAGTGGTACCCACCGCCGACGACCCACCACTCAACGATTTACTCCTCCTCGATTTATTATTCGACTTTATAACGCGCCTGCAGTATAAGACAGTTAAATAAACTACGGACGATTAATATACGCGAGATGTACGTACGTGCCGGTATTATTTTTCTCGACATTTGCATTTTATTTAAAACTAATTCTTACTGGGTACAGAGATTTTATAAACCATACAAACCCATATGTATATTATATAGTGTTATAATCATTGTTTAAGCCTAGAATATGCGGCTTTGCATAGTTCTGAGCGAATATTCTGCTATGGGGTCTTCAAATTCCTAAAGCCATACCTAAACCTTGGATCTCGATTACGGAGTTGGTGTTCCATTACCTTTAGCATACATATAAAGGGTATATACACATACATCTATACGCCTTACCTTACTTCATACCCTTGCGCTGGTGTAACTCGCTGGTTGCCTCTTCGTAACTCGATCCCACGCTGAGAGAACTATTCAAGTCATGCGACATGGTCGCGTTGTGGACAGAAATCTTACACCGAAAGTTGAAAGGATATTTTGTATTGGGGAGGTTAGAAGGCGAAGGATTCAATTTTAATAGAAGAAAAGAAAAAATTTTGAGAAAAAGGGAGACTGTCGAAAAGTAAATTCAATTTTCAAATTTCTTCGAACATTGAAATAATATTCGAAAATGTATATATATATATATAATTATATATATGTACATTTCGTTTATTCAAGCTTATGATTTTCATATTTATTGTACAGGGTCATCATTATTTAGCTATATATGATGAAAATTTTATTATACGGAAGTTGTTTGAGAGCCGCGTTTGTTTAATGTTTGCGCAAGATGTTTACGTAGCAATCAAGCCTCACTGTTAATTAATTTACTTAATAATCTAAACCATACTTACTCACCCTGGTTCTATATGAAACGAATCTATTATATGCTTGTATATAAACGAGACGTAATTTCAAACACTCTCCCATATATACCTCGATATCGTACATATACCTACTCCATCGGACTTTGAACCCCTGGGTTTTTTTTCCTTTTTTTTTCTTTTTTTTTTTAAGGGTGGAAAAAATAACGTCGATATAATTAATGAAATCGTTGATTACCCTTCGCATTTTCACTCTTCGGTATATATATAGGGTTGAATTTTATTTTTCATTCTCAATCCTTAAGGATCCTTTAAGGTATATAGAACGTGTTTCGTCTGCTGGACGGCAAAATACTATTAGCAGTATATCCGGCAGCGATGCTATTACAGAAAATCGTTGTGTTAGGTATATCAGGTATATATAGTATATAGCTGTATTTGTATGTACATCGAGTTAGCTGCGCGAGGGATGGAGGGAAAACACGTCTAGATTTTCCGCGAGGCGCCGAGACGTCTCGACGCCCGTTGTCGCGGCAGCCTCCCGTCTCCATCTTTCTTCCTTCGTTCCCTTCCTTCCTTCTTCATATCGATTTTGACTAACTCTCTCTCTCTCTCTCTCTCTTTTATTCTCGCCTTCTCTCCCGTCACTCCATCCGACTCCAGAAATGTTTGTTTGTCGTTCCGTGCCGCCTGGACCGTCTCGTCGTAACGTAGCGGAAGCAACGTATGAATAAATTTATTTTCATCTACCTACATACGTACCTTTTTTTTTCGAAACTAAATGGCAACACTTTCACTCGTCTTTGGCGGAAAATTTTTGCGCACCATCGCCCGGCACCAATTTCCATTTCGAAAATAGTCGCACTTCTCAATTCGCGATGGAAATAAATTGACAGAAATTAATGGTATGGAAAAATGTCTAGGGGTAAAAACCCGAAGATATGAAGAGAAACACCTTGATTTGAAGAAAAAAAAATACGGTACCTATATGGTATCAGTATAGTTATTAGAAAAGCTAGCCACAGGAGATCAATATATCCAAGATCTGTTCAGTGGGCATCTATACCTACCCTTGGGAACTACTAAGAATCCCTTTTCTATTCTGTTGTAGGTTTAAAGGGCTAAGACATCAGATTAAAAGAGATCCAAGATGGCGGCGTTCGTAGCCAAGCAGATGGTGGGGAACAAGTTAAACGCTGTCAAAGGTGAGTCCGTCAATCATCCCTTATTTCTTTGCACATAGAATAAAAATGGACAAATATCTGTATCTATGTATATATGGTATGTATGTGTGGACGGAAGTTGGTATCGTGACGGAAATCTCCATGCAGATGGCCCCGAGGAGTTCTAGAAGGCGGGTCCGGCGTCGCCCTGGCAGTTATCGCCGTAAATTTTGGGATATTTTCATAATGCGGCTACGGGGAGTCGCGCTATTACCATACATTACCATAACGCGGAGTTTATCTCATACCCCCGTTTGTATAACTGGCCTAACTTTCACCCCTTCTCATACGATATAACCAACACCACCGCCACATCACCATATCAAACCCGTCATTCTGATCCACACGAAGTGGTACGGATGAGAGAGATCCCTTGACGTGTATCAAACGCTCTTATCACCAATTTCTATAGTATGGAAATTGGGTCTTTCGTTTTTGAAGATTTAAAAAAATTAGGAGAACCCGAATGGCCAGTCTCCTTGATAGAATAAAAAGGGGTAGTTTTCTTGTTCTTTTTTTCAATACTAATAAGATCGGAGTCGTTGCATCGTGGGGTCCGCACATATTGGTTCGAATCGTTTCATCTTCGACGATTCCGCGAGTACGGGTATGTAGCTTACCGCGTCCAACCGCACATTAGACGTATTCGCGGCATTGGCCCCCCAACATCAAGCTTACAGCTCACGGAATACTAGCCTCGTACAAAGTCGCTAATGGGGCTTAAAGGATCTGCGGTTCTGTTGCGGGGAATTTCGAATCGATGGACAGATGATAGCCTTGGATTCTCCACGGCTGTTTAGGGGCTGACGCGATATTATCAAACCTGTTTAGTACGGTGCAGTTATTTTCGGTGAAAAATGTCAAAAACGTACTTTTGTTCTTTATTTTTTTTTTCTTATTCAAATTCTGAAAATTTACCTACGTACGTTTTGAGGTTTTACTGAAACTGGACAACCGAATGACCGATTTCTCTGCTTTAATACTGAAAGGGCGAGAGAACGAGGGGCTGTGTTTGCTGCGTATAATAATGGATAATAAATTAGGGTAATTGGTTGTTATCAACGAACGCGGTCCGCGCTGCGCGGGCGGTTATCGACGAGGAACGAACTCGTATATACATATAGGTACCTGGTGCAATTCGGTATAGAGAATCGTTCGTTTTAACACAGGTAAATTAGTAATGCGATGCTGAAAGCATGCGCTTTTGATATTTTCGAATCGAGTATAATTGAGAGATGGAAGTTATATTGATACGTGTAGGCTGGTACTCGTATATATACATCTATGCCTACGTACGTACGTGATGCGATTATTCAATTTCCACTCCGAAAACACTTTATAACTAATTTATTACCTATTATTACTGCAGGCTACGCATTGTGATTTGAAATTGTTGTTTAATATGTACATAGTAATGATAATTTACGAAAGTAATGCGGTATAATAATTACACTAATAATTAATCGTGAAAATCATCGTTACTCTTGTCGATATACTTGGAGTCAGTTTATTTCATTTTTTTTTTCTTCAATTAATGAAACGGGAAAAACGAGGTTTGAAATTAAGCCAAAGTCCTCGCTTATTTCGCTTTCAAACTGTCCGGGGGAACTGACTACGATCATTAATCGAATAATTATTCTCTTTGAAGCTTAACGTTTCGCGTAATTTTTCTTTCCTTAAATTTTATCATCTTTTTATTTATTACATGCATATTATACGAATCTCTAATTATATCAGCCATATTTTGCGTGTTCTTTAAATCCTTGGCAGTTGGATTTTTGTAATATGAAATAACGAGGCTGATTGCAGCTAATTTTTTTCCTCCTTATTCTTCTTCGTCTTCTTCTTCTTTGAATGACGAGAAATGGTAATCCTTGCTGGCTTCCTGTTGCAACCTTCTTTTTTCCTTTCTCTCTCTCTCTCTCTATTTCTTCTCTTCGCTCTTAAACCCTCTTTAGGTAACGATTTTAAGAGAAACAAAGGACGAATAAGTCTCAGCTCTTTGAGCTTCGAAAATCTTCTCTTTTTCTCCCGCGCTCATTAGTAAGATTGATACTTTTTAATTAGAAGAATCTTCTAAAATATTAAACATGTTTATTAAACCGTTGGGAAAACTGGTCGCAGGCTGGTGGGAATTCGTTGAACTTATTCATTCCAGAGTTATGAAATTGCTTTATTATATAGGTATATATATATACTGCACCAAGAATCAAGACTAAAGTAGTACATAATGATAAAATAAAACTAAAATCTTATGTACGATTGAATCATTTTTATACATCTATAATAATATAATTTGATAGATCTTAGGAAATTGAATTTTACGTCATGATCTGATCCGATCTGATCATCACTGCGACCGATACTCACCTACCCTTCGCCAGGGGCTCGGAGGTAGTTACAGAGAAGCTGATTTTAAATTGGGTTAAAAAAATTATTATTGAATTTAGCTCGTCACGTCACCTCGTTTGATAGATATATATCGCGAGAGATAAACGTTGAATGAATTTTTTATATTACACAACCCCTACCCGGTAGTGATTGGAAATTTTCAATTTCCCTCAAGCACTTTAGCCCGAATCTTTTTCTCCTTCTTTATTTTTTCGTTTGTCTGTGGTTTTTTTTTTTGTTTTTTGTTTTCTCTTATTTTTTCAATCCATTTCAACGCGACGTACAGTTTCATTTATTTCCGATGAATCTCTTCGATGTATTATGTATAAAATGAAATTAAAAAATACCAAAAATTGGGAAGAATTTCTTCAACTCAAATTTAGAGTGAAAAAAAATAGAATAAAAAGAAACACCTATACGAAGGATAACTTTTATGAAGATATTTTGAGCGAAGAGAGAAAGAGGGAGAGAGTTGTCCACTTTGATTACGATTTTTCTTATTTTATTCTTCTCTTTTTCTTCTTCTTCACTTCACCACGTGGTCCGGTCCATCTTCCGTCCGGAGATTGGCTCTCGGATGGACCAGACCGTTTCATCGTCAAATTTGATAAACGGGTTGGATACCAATCGCGACGAAAATCACTGTAGTCCGCCTTTGAAGAAGCCAGATACGAAAGAAGAGGTAAAAGAATAAACGAACTAAAAGACGGAAAACTAGACGCTCATCCGATAAATTGAAAACTTCTTTTCTCTCTCTCTCTTTCGTTTGTCTCCTGATTTACTATTCATTAGAAGTAGGTGAAGAAAAATGCTAATTATTTGCGAATAAGGGAACAGAGAGGAGTAGAAGGAACTGCACGTGGCTCACCAGTATTGTAGTGCGGGATCCTATTCATCCATATTTATGTGTTAGCACTATTTCCATTTCATTCACTCTTCCGCAATCGGAGGGTGTATATAGGGCATAGGGTAGTCGAGGGTTATATTCCACGAGGCAAAAGCTTCATGACTTAAACAGTAGCCATTATTTAGGCCCGTCGACCATCGGCTATCCAAGAAAGTCAACCTTATTCTTCCTCTCGTATCTGAAGTCGTGAAATCGTTGATTTTTCCAGACCCGTAGGTATTATGGCGAAAGGTTTTGCTTGCGCCACTCTATCGGATTTCATTTAGAATTCTATTTTCGGGTGAAAAATTGTTGGTCAGCACACAGGTTTTTCACGTTCGTTAAAATTTACCGAATCTCTTGATTAATTGAGGATTCATGAGAGGAAACCAGCAAAAATAAAAAAAAGAAAAAAAGAAAAAAAAAACGTATTATTTTTGTAATTCTTTTGTTTCTTTTGTATATCAAATATTTGACTCGTGAAAACCAATTTTAAATTCAATCAGATTTCCCTCGTTCTGCTGCTGCAATGGCATACCATGGTGGAGTGGTAGTCGGCACCCCCAATATCCGAAAGACAAACACGTCAGAGTGATACACGCAAGAATTGCAAATTTACTCGGTAATTTTAATCAACTCTAATTCACTTTGTTCAAATTTATTATACAGTTATATTATACGGCGTGTCGCTACCGAATTTTCGTTTACCTGTCACAGGTATTTTCCAGTAGATGTATAAAATTTGGTAAAGATCTATAAAACTATAGATAAGCGGAAGAAAAATTTAGTCAATATAAATTATCTCGTATAAATCGAAACAGAGCTGTTTCAGTATTTCAATGTAAATCATCTCTGCAGGTCACACGCCGCGTTATTGTTTGCAGAAATTATTCCAAGTATTTTCTCCGGCAAACAATTTTACGGTAAAATATCAATTATCGATATTTAATTACATGCCATTGGCTTATGGGAAGGGAAACACGGTGCTGCAGCGCACGCTGCATACCTGCAGCGCGGTTCCGCGATCCAATAGTCATATAGTATATAAATACTATACATTTCAGGTAAAATAATACGCGTTATACTACAGCACGATCTGCCTTTCACCGATATTAATAATAATATATCTACACCAGATATTACGATGGTTGTTCATTAATAATACGTAACATAAATTTCTCGCTATTATAGCGTAAAAATGAAAATGAATTTCTCCACATTTTATCGGATTATACCTGTGATAAACGGCGGACGAATCCGAGGATCTACTTATTTCTATTGCTTAATATCTTATCATCGATTACGTAGTAGTATACATGTATGTTGAGATGTGTCGAATACTGATATAGACCTATAACCCAGTGGCAATGGCATGTAATATATCTTCGTGACTAGATGGTATGTGGGCTTGGGGCTTTGGAATGGCACTAGGCATCAGACGTCTGCATTTTCTGCCCATATTGCAGCGCGGAGGATTTAGACCTCGCTGAATGCAGTTATTGGCATCCTACACATGTCCTTGTGTGCTCTCGACCCTCTTAAGATTCTGCGGTATAGATTTTAGACTTGAAGTCGAGGAAACGTTCGGCAAAAATTATGAATGAAATAAAAATGGGGAAATTTTCATCTCGAATGATAATTATCCATCGTTATATATTTAGGAGATATGTACCAACGTGCGTATGAACTACAGTTTTATTGTGACCATTATTACGGTCATTAAAAACTCGTTTGCTTCGTGTGCCATTATTCCATTGCGGAAAATACACCACCGTGCAGGGGTGAAAAAATGAATGTATATTTATGTATTTCTGAAATATTTTTACTTTCCGGAATCAGGGGGTGAAACACCGAAATCAAGGAACCGGGTGCACAGGGCACTCGGATCTTATATTTCAACGCTTTATTATACCCATTCGAAAGAAATGGTGACATTAAAAGATGACCCGGGGGTACCTGAAAAATATATAGGCATGGGTGTATATAGAGAAAGAGAAGAAGTGGTATAGATATTTTCTTATATTCCATACCTGCACACGCACTTGTGTCCTTCTGCAATTTATTCTTCTTCTTCTTCTTCTCCTTTTTTTTCATTTTCGCATACTATCATTTTCCTTTCCGTTCAATCGGTTGACCCAAATTTTTTCAAATCTATATTTCCGCTTTGACGATTTATCGATAACAACAACCACCAACATCACTTCTATTAGGGTATGGTGATCGTAAATTTCACGTCATATTTCCTGACCCGATTATAATTAACCGATACACTGACCGCATATGTATCGATGCGATGTTCACTGACTGATAACAAATCGCTAATGGATCAAAACTTTATCCCACCTATTTCACGCAAACAAATATTTGCACGTAATTGCACATATACATTATTACAATTATTTGCTGTGCAGATTTTATGCACAACATATTATTGACCTCGATAAAATTTTGAATTTCATTTACGAAAAGAGGAATATGAGATGATCGTTAGAAGTTTTTTCGAAACATTTTTTCTTCTTTCATAATAATTTCTCTTTCATAAGTTTTTTGAGGGTTGTGAAATTATTTTTTTTTTTCTCTCTTCGTTTTCATTCCTTCATTCATTCATTCGTTTATTTTTTTCTCTCTTTCTTTCTTTCTTTTCTCGTCAAAGTCGATGAAGTCGAGGCGTCGCGGGGCGTCGGTTAAGCTAAGGGGTGGTTAAACCGGGCAATTTGAAAAACAATTTCTAGCCAAGTGGTCGATGAGAGCTGCCGGTTCCCATTGTACGTGGTAAACGGGGCGGTCGACCTTTTCACCCGCTTTTATGCCATATACATATATATATATATAATATATAATATACTATATACCATCGGAATAAATACCAGCCCTTGCGTAGTTTATCGCGAATATGTATATATATGTTTATACATATATACGTAATTTATCGGCGAAGAGTTCAGGGGGGAAAAAAAATCAAGATCTTGTATGGGGTTTCACTTTTTCGACATACCATCTTGGGGAAATAATCGACAGGGGAAGAGGAAGAAATTCATTTGACATAATTGTTGACAATTTTTTTTAAACTCGGGGACGGGGTTTTAGGGGTGATTATTACCAAGGCGCGTACGGTACATACCTGGGTAGTAATTTTGTGGGGTCCTACGTTGAATAACACTTCCCTCTTCGTCTGCTCTCTGCTCCTCCTCCTTTCGGACTATATTAAAGATTCCATTGCTCTCGTTTCGAAACGCCAAAAAGAGAATAAGAGAAGAAGGGAGAATCGCGAGATGCGAGGAACGAGGAGACTTCGAGCTAAGTAAATGAGCATTCAACGCATTCAATTTCTACGTCTGAGAGAGACGAAGTGGAAAAATTCTCAACGCAACGCCAGGACTCTGGCTGTGCGTATGACGCTTTATTAAGTTCCAATTCAAGACGAGATGGAATTTCATTGAGACCAGACCACGCGGAGATGTGGGGATAAATAAATTCCTTTCCTTCCCCAGGATTGAGGGCCTTGACTATACTGGGATAATTCTCACCGTTTCGGTAATAATAATTCCTTACATTTTTTCATTCCTCTTTTTTTCTCATCATGTTTTTTTTTCATTCTCTATTGATCTTCACCGATACTTCGAAAATATACCTGAAGAGGTTCAATAATTTCAACTTATCATCGATAGTTTATTTTTAATCAATATCGCCAAGGGAGAAATAGAAGAGAAGCGAGGAGAAGAGAAGGGTGGGTTTTTCTTTCCAAAGTATTAATTGTCGACTCTTCGGAAGAGCTAAATACCTACGGTGACGGTAAAGGAGAAGGAAGAGGAAGACGGCGGATGAAAAGAGAGAAGAAAAGCTAGGTGGGAAACTTTTCTATACGTTGGAAAACGATTCTTCGACAAAAGTATCGTTAAAGGAGTTCGGTTCGAGTAAAGTTTAACTTCGGCTCTCTACCAGGTCTCTAATTCTCTTTATCTTTTTTTTTTTTTTTTTATTTTTATTTTGGCCCAAAAATTTTACCCTCTTCTTCCGACGTTTTGAAGACTGAACCCTTTTTACTTTCTGCATCTTTTCTTCTTTTTTCTTTATTGTTGTTTTGTTCTTACTTTTCTTCTTCTTTTTCTTGCACCCCTTTTCACTACTTCACTCACGCTTCTTTCATTTTATTTTATTTTTTTTGCTTATTTGCTCCCGACTGCGAGGGATGAGGAATGAGGATATCACTTTTCTCTTTCTCTTCAACTTCAAGAATGCCAAAGGATTGAATAAAATTCTTCCCTCACTGTTTTCTCCCTATTATACCATACATCTATATTCTATACATACGTGTGAATTATACATTTACACAGTAGAGCATCTCTTCGGGCATCATTCAAATCTTATCATTTTTCATCGTCGTATACAAGTAGTAGAAACGGGGTGGTTTTTCACGAGTCGAGTATTTATTTCACCCTCTTTTATACCCAGTACCGAATTATTTGCACCAGCTCGTACCACAGCTATACGCATTCGTTGTTGGTTCGACTGCTGTTCTTTCTTGATTTTTTCACTTTCCAACGAGGAAAATGAAACGCGATTTAATTTCAATCCGGTCGTTTTAATAAAAGTTCAATTTTTTAAATTACTCGCTTTTTCTTCTACTCGGAATTTAATTACGGATATCATAGAAATTTTTTAAATTCTTTGGGGTTTCCTGGGATACGGAGAGAAATACTTCTTTCAAATGAAATATGAGAAATATTTACATCAAGTATTACATGATATTGTAATTAAATAATTTAAGAGAGTGTTGAATTTTTATTTATCATTATTTTTACATAAACGAATGAGAGAAAAATGGAATTTTCTAGTGACTCTAAAACGCCGGCACGGGGTGGTATAATTTTCTTTTGATAAAGTGGGGAAAATTTGTTCTCGACACGACTAGGTACGCGACATCTTGAAGAACCAGACAATCTGGGCTGTTGATCGCCGGGGCCGAGAAACCTCGGTGCTTTTTCTCGCGCTATGCGATAGCTGGGGGATGAGAAAGCGGGATGGGGTGAAAAAGCTGATAGGACGCCGTTACGCTGCAGATGACCCTATTTCATTTGAACCCCTTATTTTCAAACATCAGCTCGTACAAGTAAAAGCTGTCGGTCGTTTTCCAGACGCCCTTGCTCGATTTCTTCTTCCTCCTTCTCCTCTCTATCCTTTTTTCAACCCCCCGAAAACTAATGGCTTTCCCCCAGCAGGACTTTCAAACCGCTATTTTAGACAGTAAAAAATTCAGCCAAGTCAGCCTAAACTTTTTACCTGCTCTATCCGCGACGGTGCATGCTGCGTAGATGTGTCTATCAGTAGATCGCGCTCTACCACCCCTATCACCTTCCCCTACTTATTTCACAAATTGGGGATATTCTCTGCGGTTTTCAAAGTATAGATCAGATAATCCCCGAATCAATTAGCAATATGGTAGAGAAAAAGGAGAAAAACCCCTAGCTGCAAATTCGCACCCCCCGAACACAACGGATATGCATTATTAATGCCAAACCCCTGGTACCAGGCGCGGAACCAACCCCTCGGGCTAAGAGGTAAAAACTGTTAAATATTCTACCAATTTTAAAAACTTTCTCCTCCACAATATCATGGCTCACCCATATATAACTTTGTACTTTTTATTATATCAACTCCAACGTCGTCAAAGTATACCTATATCCTTCCATCGGCGATCTCTATTCGACGTTTTGGTAAGTTTTTTTTATTTTTATTAATTTTTATATCTCTCTCTCTCTCTCTCGATCGCTCCAGGGATAATTATTTTTCATATGCGGTTCTTCTCGCCTAATCACATCCCCCGCGTGTCTAAGTATAAAACGTGCATACTAGGTAGGTATGGTGGGTAAATTTAACCCCGTGAAAATTAGTTTCTACAAAAGCGAGCTGCGAATGCGATGGCTATTAATTACAAAGTCCGTGTCGCAGTCGTAGCTACGACCGTGTACGCGACCCCTATTTCCCACCTAATCTAAGTAATTACTACTTACACCAGTCGAAATTACTCTGACTGGTTTCTAACCGCGTGAAGTGTCACGTTATTTAAGAAAAAGCCGATTATTTTACCCTAGGAAATGATACAAGAATCAAAATTGACTTTTGTTTTTTCTCTTTCTTCCCTCTTCTTTATTTTTTCTTTCTCATATGCAAATTGATAATGAAAAAGTACCTGTAACAGTACAGTATTTTAGGTAACAGAAAATTTTGGTTTTTCATATATTTTTCTCGATTTTTATTCCAATTTCTTCCTCACGAAGTCGAGACTTTTTTTATATTCTTTGCCTGGTCACGTTTCTCGGCAATTATTATTTTGCAAAAGTTTTTTTCTTCTTTCTTTCCTTGTTCATCGACCAACGGCTACAGTAGCCTTACTAGCAGTTCGACACGGTTTTGATCTATATCTATAGCTGCAGTATACGACTCGGGAAAATAAAGTGATCTTTATTCTTTATTTCTTTCTTAGTTTCTTATACTTATTTTATTTTACCTTTTCTTTTTCTTCTTCTTTCGACATTTTATAACCACGGCTGAACGACAAGTCGTATTAATTCTGAGTTTTGAGGAGGAGAGAGGAAAAAAGGTAAAAAGAAAAAACAACCCTTAAAAAAATCCTTGCTTCGTTTTCTTCTCATTTTATCACGTCAGTTATATCTACATTAACTTTTTCCCCCCGGTTCCCCCACTTTCTTATATATATATATATATAGATTACACGCATATGTTTGTTCAAGAAATATGCGGTGGGCTAAAGCCAAACTAGGTTGACATTGTTTGTCATCCCCCATCGCGACGACGACGAGCACAAACACGTAGCCAAATTTATGGAAAGATAAGAGACGACGGGGTGGCGAATAATTATCTTATTTTTTTTTTTTTTACATTCTTCTTTTTCAGTAATACTACAGAAACTGTTTGAAACTTGACTGAAAAAAACTGTGCAAATCATTATTTATAGCGTATTCTGTCGACCGACGAAACCTTCATAAGCGTCGTCGTCGTCGTTTCGAATTGCCTTTAGTCGTTATAATAGCTGGCAGCAGCAGAAGCAGACCACAAACTATTGATTTCGGATTGTGCGGTCCGCGTGGCTTTTGTTCGGGGGATTATAGTGCCGTACTAGAACTCTGCTGAAGCTGTGGTGTAGTAAAAACGAGCAGATAAAAGTTCGTAGGAGGGAATAAATTTTTAGTTTATCCTACGTTTTATACAATTTATCATGATTATTTCATAGGAAAAAAAAAAAAAAAAAGACGAGTCGCGTCTCAGACTCTCAGGACAGAAAAATTTGAGACAGAAGGAAAGGAAGGGAAAAAAAAATTGTATAACTTTGGATGAATTTGGAAAGGTAAAAAGTACAATATCACTTCCATAGCTCTTAATTATTGGCCAATTCTTAGCGAAGTGGGTAGAAGAACAAGAAAGGTTTACGGTCCAGGTGCAGAAAGGTTGGAACAAGAAAGTGGTCGTAGATCGTAGAGGGTCAGACATAGTTGCAGGACTGTTATTTCCCTCACCTAACTCCCGCATCTTTCGCCAACGGAGAGCCGGATAACAGAGGATCGACAAAGAATTAGGAAAAAAGAAAGGAAAATAAAAAGAAAAGAAAAAGAAAAAAAAGGAAGGGTCTTAGCCGGATATAGTCGCGCGGGAGTCTTGGTCAGCCGGAAAAAAAAGTGGCGATATATCAGGTGGACTCCTGGGCTCCAAGGGCTTGAGAGAATTTAGTTTAGTCTCTCTTCTTCCTCGCTTCATCTCTCTCTTTCTTTCTCGCATTCTCTTTCCCTTATGTATTTCTCTCTCCTTTTACTCTTTCTGATATACAGGCTCGCGTATTGCTCAAGGCGCGGCCAACTGAGTCCACGAATTTTTGCTGCTGCTGCTGCTGTTGCTGGGAAAAACGAAGTAGTTTCTATACAGCTCTATATTATCCCGGCCCCTCGTCTTCCTCTCTTTTCCTATACGCCTGGATTATATGAGATCCTGAAAAACACCAGTCGATGAGGTCCAAGGAGATAAATATCCCGAATTATTGGTACCATCATCTCACCCTCTGCGAATTTGCCGAAGAGAATTTCGAAAATCGCATCATCTACTTCTGTCTATAATTCAAGAAGCTTTATCACGATTTTTTTCCCCGAAAAATTCATTTTTCAAATAGAAATAGAGGTCAAGGAATTGGCCGCCTATTCGTAGATTGAAATTATCGCTCTACCGTTGAACTTTGAATCGTCGAACGAGTCACTCGTTAATTACTATCCGATAATCCCTTCAAGAGGGTGAAAGATTGACAGTGCGTTTTTTCAACCCCCCGTTAACTGGTAATCAAAGTCCGAGTGTCAATTTTTCACTCATCAGTCTCGTGCCCAAAATGTCGTAGAGAATTTTGGTCCCTGGTAACAAGGGATTACACTTTCAGGGGTCGTCGTTCAAGGGTTAAAACTGCGGTTACCACTGGGGGCTGATAATAATTAGCCAAGGTTTTCTATACCGATCGTTAAAAAGCCAAGATTTTTAATTAATCATACCCCCTTTTTATTCCAAGTTAATTATATCGTCATTTTTTTTTCCATTTATCCATAAAATATTTTTTTCCTTTTTTCTTATTTTTTTCTATACTCTTCGAAATAAATCTCTATATCTTCATCCCGAGTATATTCCCACGTGTATCTTCTGCACCGTTTATATCGTATAGGGAAGAATCGAACCTACATCACGGTCTCTCAGATTTATTCCTGTACCTGTTTGTTATACAATGCCGTATGCATTATGTATGCGGAGGGTCTATTAGACAATAATTCAAAATTCTGAACGTGCTTTCTCTCGCCCTTATATATCCTCGACCTCGATCTATATGACCAAATATATGTACATGCAGATTTATTTCAGATTCACAGAATTTATGTGAAAAAATACAAAAAAAAAAAAAAAAAATCATGATTTTACAATCGATAAGGAATAACAATAATTAATAAATATTTCATTATAACTAATTTTACGAGAATATATATCTGCTAATATTATATTATTTCGACGCTGTCTAATATGCGATGCAGTCAAGCTATATACCTGTATGCATTGCGTACCATCATACATGAATACGTAATTAATACCAACTCGTGATTTATGGTTCAATGAATTAAACCAATTGATAGATAACCGGGTACCCTGCATACATACATCTATAACGTACTGATTTCATATTACGTATGCTTCTGGGTGAAAGAAATTTAGAAAAAAATTAGATGATAACCGTAGTCGGATATGACATGAGAATATTTACATAATTTTTATCTTTACGGGGGGGGATTGACATTATTTTTTTTACATTCGATGAAAAAAACGGATTTGCATGTACATAGCTGGGCACTGGTGCTGCAACGGCACAGAGAAGTAGGGATGTAATATTTTCTCGGTTGGGAAAGAGAGCGAGTATTTTCCCTATTTATTAAACGTGTATTTTATCGAGTTTCCGTCGTATGCTGCAGGCACGAAAGTGTAATAAATCCAGTTAGAAATCGAAAAATAAGGTAAATGTAGATCTAGGCACGAAAAAGCTTGCCTCGCGGAGCTACGGCAGATATGCGAACGCGTATGTACAGACATGTGCATATACGTACCTTTCCTTGATTTCAATAAATTCAAATCCTCTTTCATTCGTAGAATAAAATTGAAAAAAGAAAAAAAATGAAAAAAAAAAAATCTACACGTCTTCTGCCGTATTCTGCGGAGCTAGACTACGACTGCGATAAGGCAGACTTGCATTATCGATCGTTAAGAAACTTTTATAACGATAATATCCCTGGACTCTGACCTCGTGTAGAAAATGGTAGACGTTTAGGGAATTGGGGCAACTCGTCGCGAAACGTCTCGAGAATAATTATCGACTTTCGAGTAATTGGGGGTGGCTTCCTTCCTTCCGGGTCGCAAGTCCTTTAGAATCGTGTAATTTCTCTGTCTTCAACAGGAGGCATCAGTTATCTTGTCCTACAGAATTTCAATGCTGGTGCAGATCGAGATGTTAGATAGGTATTGCTCTGCTGAAATTCATCCCTCTCTATTTCTAT
Source organism: Tenthredo scrophulariae (assembly GCA_963978835.1). Taxonomy (NCBI): domain Eukaryota; kingdom Metazoa; phylum Arthropoda; class Insecta; order Hymenoptera; family Tenthredinidae; genus Tenthredo; species Tenthredo scrophulariae. Next base: position 1,284,634 of record OZ022235.1, read on the forward strand.
ATCTCTATCAGGTGCATTTGAATTAGTTTGACGACAATTAGACGAGGAATTTGACGCGTGTGAAATGAAAATTGATTCACGTGTTCATGTGTATGGATGATTTTTACTGACTACGTTTATAGTGTGAGAAGAACCTTCCGATGCAGCTAACATTAAACGGGCGAATTTCTGTGGGTTATATTTGTACGAGAAGACTTTGCAGAATTTTGGTCGTGGTAAGGAATTCATTGTTCGGAAAGCAACCTCTAGGGCTCATTGTGTCGATGATAATGGAGGGAATATCTCTCGCGGTATTGAATGACGGGTTTAATGAGTGAAGGAGATGGTTTTAGAGACCATTTCAAAGCCCCGTTTTAATTGAACCGCCTAATTGACCTCGGGATAAAGTCGCTGTAGTTAGATAGATAGGAAGATCGGTGGGTATATACTATATAGGTATATATATATTATATCGCGGTTTTATAAATCGCGATACTTGATTCGATTTTTTTTTTTACACGAAATAGCCTCGAGACTAAATCGGAAGAAACGCGGTGTATTATAGCGAGACTCGAGAGGAGGGAAACGGAAAGAAGTGTTTCGCCCTTAGGTGGTGGACGAGGAACTAGTAAAGTGACACGGGTTGAGCCTTAAAAATTAGGGAAATAAATCTGGCCCCTGTGGCGGTTGAATTTTTTGGCTTTAACCCTCCGGGCCTATTTCTTCCACCACCAATTTCAGTAGCCTACCCCCAGTACCACTCAGAAGTTTCATAATAAAACTCCTGACTAATAAATATACGAAACCCGGTGCAACCTCCAACCTCCAACAAACGTCGACTCTCTCTTTCTCCCGCTCTCTTAAAGCATTACGAAAGTTTTGTATTAAAATTTTCCTTTTTTTTTTCTTCTACTTTTTTTCTCGATAAATTTACTCCTTAAATTCTTCCATTATACCTACCCCCATCGTAGTCTGTTGTGTATAACTCAAGCTCATCATCACCACCCTAAGAATTTTTATGTTTCGGTGTATAAAATCTGAAAGAATATCGTAATAACTTAATTTATATTGGCACGTAAAATTGAGTCAAGATCCCTTGGACGGGGGCGAAAAATATTGAGAAAAAAGAAGAAAAAAAAAAAAAAAAGGTGGGGTGAAAGAGAAAAAATAAATAAATAAGAAAGATGAGAGAGTTTTATAAGACTGTAGCCTGAACCCCTACCCCCGTCAACTACTTAGCGTCTTATTGCCAGCACCAGATGTTTCATCGCGTTCGTACAGGTCTGACCCATTACAAACTACCATCACTGACTATACTTGGCGGACTACGAACCGTCCGCGGCGTCGTTCTACTGATCGTCATACGTCCCCTTATAGAGGCAATGTCCGGTAATAGGCTTCCGCCATGAATCTACTGGCCATATGGGGGTGGGATAGAACGTGACCTTTTACTCACGTAGAACGCGACAGCGCGATGACCCATACCGGAACCTTTCGAAATGTGAAAATACTCTTAGGATTATAACACCGGTAGTGACATTCGGCGATGTATGTATAATTATACAATTTTAATTATAATAGATAGAAATCCGGACAAAGCGTTGAGGATGATCCATTACAGGGGTTGTAGAAATGGATACAAAACAACTGAAATTTTTAATCAAAAAACAAAAATTGGCAAGCAGAGGCGATAAAGCCTCCAATTTTCCGACACTAAAAGGAAACCGATAAAAGCTTTCTCGAAAGCTTAAACTTCCCTGAATACACCCTGACCATACCCGTGGTGGTTGGCTTCTCTTCTCACACTCCACTAGGCATCTACCTCGAGGCTTCTCCACAAATCCTGGTCGGCAGTGCTTCTCTAGCTTCGCGAAGTTGTTTCTAAGATCCCTTTCTGCCCTGTCGTCATCGTCGTCGTGGTCGTATCTTATTGTCTTTCTCTTACAAACTCTCTTCCTTTTATTTAGCTTGGATTTTGACTTGGATTCTGTTGTTTCGAAATTTTTAAGGACGAAAGTCAATTAGCTGAATTTGAAAATCTTTTTTATTCAGCCTTTTTTGTATGTTATATTTGTACCATCAAACAGAGAGTCTTTTTTATGATTATCGTGCCTCTGAGCTGTTTGCCTTTAATTTCCGAAAAAAACATGAATTTGACTTTTTTTTTTTCTTTTTTTTTCGTTTATCATTATTTCAAACGAAGTTCCCTCTTTTCGAATGTATCTGCGTACCCCAATTCTGATGTATACAGGTGTATAGAGTTTGCGAGGATGAAAAATACGGAAAGTGAAATTGAGTCTTTGTCAAATCCCTTGAAATCGATTTAATTTTTATGAGAGAAAAATCGACGTATACCTACGACGTTGTTTCTAATTTATAAAGAAAACAAAACTTCATTTCTTCACCGAAACAATTCGTTGTTCTAACAAACTCCTCGGTATAGCGACCGCTCCATCAACCTGGACAAAAGTAATTGGACGCATCTCCCGAGGGAGTTGAGTCTGCCCAACTTGAACCCCGATGACGTAACGCCGTCTGACGTTACGGTGAAGTGGGTAGGGTTTTAGGGACGAATGAATGGGAGGGTAGTTGGGTAGGTAAGTAAGTAAACGTGGAAAGAAATGAAAATAAAACAGAAAATAAGAATTAGCTGTATACTTATATGGTAAGGGAAAAGACGAGAGGTGAAAACAAGAAAGTAGAAAAAAAAAGAAGAAGAAGAAGAGAAAAAAAAAGCTAAAAAGGAGGAAAAGAAGAAGGAAAATAAAATAGTATAGCGGCTTGTAACAGGCTGTACGACGAAGCCGCACCGTCCCACCCTTGTCAGAAAACGTTTTTGAAACCACGACGAGACGCGCCGTTCTTCTGCGGTACCACAAGCTACTGTGTACCAAGCCAGAGGGTGGCGTTGGAGAAAAAGAAGAAAAAACAAAAAAACACGAACATTGCAAAAGTTTGCCCAGCTAGTCGTTTGAATCACCTTCAGTAGAAAGTCCGGCTTTTTTTCTAACTGGATTGTTCATGGTACTTTAATTTTCTAATTTTGTTTTTCCATTCATTCGTTACATTTCATTTTACTATCGATTTATTTATATACGTGCATGCTAGAATCGTTTGCACTTTACTAGACACAAAAAAGAATGCATATTCCATAAAAATAAAATTCTTAATCCTCGTTGATATTAATTTGCGGAATTAGTATCTACGATCAAAGCCGTTTCCTTATACCGTGATATTATCAGCATTAACGAAAATTTTTCTAATCACGTGAAAGGATATAGTTTTTTTTGCATCTTCTTCTTTCCCTTATTTTTTTTTTTTTTTTCTTTCTCTCCTTAATTACCACGTCGACAATAATATGATGGATAATTTTATCTTCATTCAAACAACTACAGATAGCTGGTATCTTAATTTAATTACCAAAGTATATATACATACATATACATATTATATAAATGTGTCAGCGAATGTTCATCCATATTTAAAAAAAAAATCTTTTTCTTATTATTTTACTTCGCGTTTTTTTTTCTTTCTTTCTTTCTTTTTTTTTCGGTAATTAATTTGAACTCACGTTTTTGTCCCCCTACCACCATCCACCCCGTGCTTTTAACTCGCCGTTGAATTAGTTGACATACTTACAACGGGAAACTAATTAGCGCAAAGTAACATTTGCTTGCTGAGTAAAAGGTTTAATGATACGGAATACGTTATTATTATTATTATTTTACATGGAAAAAGAATTTTCGTTACAGCTGGTAAAATATCATCTGATACTTGAAGAAGTGTAAACTTTTTCTCTATTTCCGTATAAAACTTCTTATAGAAGTTGGATCTTATACAATAGTTTTATACATCGAAACTTTATTATATCAATTTCGGATTGAATAATGAAATAATAAATTTATCCAGGGACAAGAAGAATATATCTTATAGTTTACTTGAAACTATACTAAAACCCGCAAGAGAATCTCTTCCATTAAACCCGACCTGGCGTAGGTACTAGTATTATATAATACCTACGTTTCTAACTAGCTTCGGGTTATACGAGCTATAATTTCAGCTCTCTTCAACCAGCTACATAGACTGCATGGTGACCCTAATGTTGAATAGTTTCGGTGGAGATACGTGCACTCGTAGATCACTGTCCAAATTGCGGTTTCCAACGCGAGAACGAAATCTCAGGTCCGAGGAGAACCCTATATTCACCAGGTTTAGGTCGGCTATTCGTGTGGCCACTCGGTTTCCACTATATCCCGCATGTATATATATATAGATTTCGTCCCGTTCAATTTAGTTCAGTTATACTATTGGCCTTTGTACGACGATACTCTATGATTTCAGGGAAAGGAAGAAATATACTTTGTAGTTAATTCGCGGAGGGAATTTTGGGTAATGAATAATTTAAGTCAAATCGATATTCTCCCACCTATATACATATTTATATATTACTGAAACTGCATTATGTACCTGTAGTACCTTCGGGTTCTGTGATAATGTTCATTCTAGCGGTAAATTCTAGGTGAATTTCAGGTGCATACGTTATGATATGCCGCTTGGAATTGGTACATTTCCATATTACCTGCCGCACAGAAGTGGCTAGGATTTAAACCAGAGGCTGAAAGACAGCGGTGGTATAATATTTGATGAATACATGCATATAGTATATCTGTAGGAAATCCTGTACTTATATCGAGGTACATACGTGGTACATAATATCTGGGATTTAATGTTATGTTTTTTGAAAATAATTGCGAAAATTATAGATCTCTATATATTTATCTCCGTGATTGAATTATCGTAATTAATCATCAATTTCATCAGCGATGCAACAACATTTTTTTTTTTATTATATCAGTAGACGTCGCAGCTCTGCCTTACAGCTTGTGAGTCTGTCTATCTGTAGGAACTTTATTCTCATTTGTTCCGCGCGTTCGGATTAGTATTATTATGTAATTACAATTAGAATAATCCTGAGCGAGATGTAAAAAGAAAAAGAAAAAGAAAAAAAAAAGAAAAGGGCCGAATGATGTGAAAACGCGGGGGAAAAAGAAACCAGGGCAAACAAACGGGCAAAGAATTGAAAAAAAAAAGAACAGATTCACCGGTACGAGGGAATAAATGTTCTTCAATTTCTTATTGTGCTTTGACGAGACGAAGATAGGGCAGCAGCTATTTTTGAATAGCATATTTTTTATAATGAAAAGAAAGTAGACAGTTTTGCATCCGAGAAAAACGCCACCCTATAACTTCGTAAAAAAATCATCGCAATTTCATTTGATTCTTCACGTTTTACAGATCGTAGTTTCATTATTGTTATTAGGGTAGGAAAATTCTTCGCTTTTATTTTCACCTGATTCTATTGTACCTACTCGGTATTCTGAAGTCTAGCTTTCTCACCTGCGACCCAACCGTGCAGCATACTCGGAAATTTCCATCAATTTTCTACCTATCGACTATCGGCGAACCATCAGCAAAAGTCTTATCGTAAATTCGCGTAATACTTTATACTCATCGTAAGAAGAAGAAGAAGAAGAAGAAGAAGAAGAAGAAGAAGAAGAAGAAGAAGAAGAAGAGCTGAATTCGTTGAAAGAAGAAGATTAAGATTGAAATGTCCTTTGGTCTGGCTGGATTGGCTTCCGGAGCTGATAGTTCTGGATAGTTTCTAGGGATTTCGATAGCACTGGCCCGAGGGTTCGGCGTGGTAGTGGTAGTTGAACATTAGAGAGACGCCATGTTGCCTGGAAACTGGCAATCTTCCAGCTGGCTACGGGGTCGCTGGCTTATATTTCGAATGCGAACGAACGAACGTAGCAGTAGCAAGAAGCAGTGAGAGAGTAGATAAGGCTGTTATATAGGTATCTTCTTCGATAAAAATCATGTTACTATTCGATCCCACCTAGAATATTGGAATCAGATCTTCATCTCGTTCGTCTAAACTCTGAACGATTTCGGATCTCATAACGAAATCCTCCTCTTCGTCTCTCCGTTCATTATCAGTGTGCAAATTTCTATTCACAGACTGCTAATCTGTCTCTTGAACCAACCGAGAGATCAGAGATCAGATGAGTTGAGAGAAGAGAAGAGAAGAGAAGAGAAGAGAAGAGAAGAGGAGCAAGGCTGTGTGTACTCTTGCCAAACAAACTGGCTTGTATAAAGGCCACGTAATTTCGACTGGCTCGATTGAGTCGTGTGGCTTTGACGAGAGGAGGAACGTTACTGAAACACCCTAAGTCATAACGCAGTACTTGATAGTTGAAAATTTACCTTACGTAAACTAGCTGATTCGATAGTTGCCTTTTATCCATAGGGGATAAACCCTATACGAGCTGATCGTCGTGGGTCTGCATACGTGAGAGGATCTTCTTATCGTTTGATTAAATTATTGATGGATAGGTTCAACTGTCTATAGAAATAGTTGGTGAAATTAGCGATGAGTTAACTCTCTCGAGGATCAATGAACGTCTTGAAGTGCCAGTGCTGGCAGACCTTTGGAATATACCTACAGAGTTTGGGTATAAAGGCGGGAGGTAAGCCCTCCCGTATTCTTGTTCGGGATCAAAGGCTGGACCATTTCGAGGTAGAACCTGAACTACCTGTTCAAGGGCGGAGGGAACGTCGAACGAGTCTAATTTACATGTCAGTTACACGCTGGTTAAAACGCTTTCAAACGTCTCCGGATTTATCCCCGTAGTCTTGACTCGGAGAATTTTCATCTCTGGTTTTTGAGTGACCCTGAAAATCCGCGATATTATTCCTCTCATTGTTTGATCAGAAAAAAAAAAAAAAAAAAAACACGGATTTATCCTTAACTCCGAAATTCAAGACGAACGATTTTAGCCAGAGATGAACGGCTGTGAAGGGGCTTCTGTATTATACGCGGTTAAATGATCCCCCTATTCAATAGACACCAATACCTATTCACGTTTTCGGATCTGCGTGTCTACTTACATTCGTAGATATCGGTCCATGTACCACTACCAAACCCCATAGTTTCTGTACCAGGCGGAATAGGGAAACACAATGGAACTGAACGACAAGGCGATAAATTAGAGCATACAGCATCCGTGTTTTGCTCACTACGTACCTATATATACTTGGCAGGGTCGACCATCGTCTATAAATCCATTTGATATCATCCCATAGCTTATGTCGACGGTTAGACGAGCCTGAAATCTATGGGATGTTAATATCAGGATTCTATGTCATTTATTCGGTTTATATTAATCAGAATCGCAGAGTCCTAACTTATAGTTATATAGCCGGTAGTTTACTTTTCACAAAGTTTCTGGGAACTTTACTTTAAACAACAAAACTCTCGCGCGAAGAAAAGTCCTGCCCGCGTTTATTACACAGAGACCAAGAAAAGGTGCCGGAAAAGGACCAGTACAATCCCGAAATTTACGACTCGGGGGAAACCGACGAGCCCCATCCAGTTGCGACGAAACTCTAACTTCCCTACCCCCTATACTGTACATTTCTACCCTTGGCCCGACCTCTGCGAAGAGAAAACTTTCGATGCAAATTAACCGAATGACTCAGGGCTTCTAAGGGCTCTGATAACAGGGAATTATATTTCACGATTTGACACCGTTTCTCGAAGACCTTAACGTTCTTCTTCTCTCGTTTTAGGTTTTTGATTTTCTGAGGTACTATATAGGAAATCTCCACTCGTTATTCTTCTCTTTTTTCTTATATTGACACCGGGAAGAATTACAATTTCAAATGCAATCTCCGATGGCCAGAGCGGGGTGGGTGCTATACCTCGCGAGTTCGTTCGTGTCGTAAAATCGGCGATGGTATAGCTGGTAGCTAGTTTTAGCCGGGTAGCTATAGAATTACGTGGGTTAAATCGCCCGGAAATGGAAGAGAGAGACTTGCCAAGTCTTACAAACGATTCTTTGGACTACGACACAGCCTCGAAAACTCTCAAGATAATGAAACTATTGCTTCGGTTAAGTTAATTATATTAAAACGTGTTGAAAAATGGTCTTCTTCCTTTCCGTTTTAGCAATTTAACGTATTCCGAATATATACCTATATGGGAGTAGCTTCGGATTCTTCCACATCGCGGGGTAGGAATGGAATAATTGGGTGAAATTAATTTTCGCGAAAAGCCGACCTTCTTCCCGAAGGGGTCGGAGAAATGATCTGCTAATTACCCTACCTGGCATGCTGCAGGGTGACCTTGGGTCCCTAGGTATAGTGGCGTGTAATCTGCCGCCCCTTTCCCACCTCGTACGTGTACTTTGGCTTGTTATGAGCAAAACATACGCTCTAGAGCTAGGAATTAAAACGAGAATGAAATTCATCCGTTTCAAAGCAATTCCAGTGGGCAAGGCGAGATGATAATTTTCTCAGAGACAAGGTAGACGCTAAAAGTCGACTTTATCTTATCACAGCAATATATCAGTGGTGCCTCGTTCCATGTCTAGGTAGGTAGGTAGATAGGTAGGTAGGTAACTGTCGTGTTTATCTTTAACGTTCGCAATTCTCCAGAACTTGGCTCGTCTCCAACCCCTTGCGAATCCTTCCAACACGTAGACTTGGTAGTTCCTCGACGACGCGACGGATGCAGGTGCAGAATAGCTAAATCCTGAAGGTTGGAACTGTTGGCGGGCTGCTCAACCTGCAGATCGGATGAGAAAGTCGGATTGAAATTTGATATAAAATTTTATACTTCTTCACGTCGTTTCATATTCACCAATTCACCAAGAATGAGAATAAGAGTGAGAATATGGATGAGAGTGATAATCCTCGATCCTTCTCGCATGCAAACTCGCCTCCGTTGAGAAATTCGTATAGCGCGATCGTTTGTCGTTGGGACAAAATAGGCAATCTCGTATTGGGATATACGGAATTCAGAGTCCCGTATATCGTATATCTTTCCGAGAATCGCCTCGCTCTCTCTCTCTCTCTCTCTCTCTCTCTCTTTCTCTTTCTCTTTCTCTATATTCCCTGATCTCGGGTGCAGGCTCAACGCTTATTGTTACAAAGTGCCTCGTTTCTCAAAGGTCTTCGGATATTTCACCCCCTGCAATATCTCCTTCACCACCCTGCGCCATTCTGCAGAAAGAAGCCCGTCGCTATTTGATAATAATTGAAACTCAATTTCCGTCGCCAGACTACCTTTCTCTGCCCTTTATAGAGAAATTTTCTCTCAAATTTTCATCCACCGATTATTACACACGCGGACACATATCTCTTCGGGGGTGTAAAATTTTTAATCATATTTTTACACCATCAAGATCTTAGTTCGGGCTCGTTAGGGTTCACGAGAACACTCGAGACAGATTTCTGAGAATAACAATTACCGTGATACGGAGGAAAGGAAGAGAGGATAAACATCATCCTTGTACTTATATAGCTAAACGTATAAAGACAATTCGCTGGTAGCCTCGATAAGGCAAGAATGGTCGTCGATAAAACGTAGGTGTATACCTCTGCCCGGATCACTAGGTGCCTTACCGTTATCCCGTTGTTTCGATACACCAGCCCTTTTCTTCCACCCGTTATGGAACAACTCTCCTCTATTCTCATCCTCGAAGTTCCTATTGCCGATAGTCTGCAACCCGCCATAAAGGAGGACCGTCTCGTAAACCCCTAGCTGTCAGTCGTCCTCGTCCTCGTTCTCGTGTCATGTCAGTCCGTATATCTGGCGCGCATATATACGCGAAAGCAATATCAATTGGTTAGGGGTGGTGGGTCTCACCTCCAGCAATAGTGAAGACCGAGTGAATTTTAGCGAATGGAAAAGAGGAGGGAAAAGAGAGGAGAGAGAGAGAGAGGGTGAAAATAACTGCAAAAGATTACGAGAAACATTCGGTTTTACTACGTTTTTATTTTATTTCTTTTGTCTTTCTTTGAGCTGGCAAGGAGGGAATTCACCCGCGTAGGAATAATTGACTAGATTTGATATTGTGGTAATTTTGAAGCCAGTTAAAGCTGACGATAAGTACTTCATGTCAAATGCAGACTCCGTTGAGTAGCCAGCTAACATATCAAGTGTAAAACCAGCCACGCCTATTCACAGTTCACTGATGGACCCAACGACCGATGTTGCATGGAGCTGAGCAAGCGGGTGGTTCATTTCATACCTAATGCTACGTACAATTTGCATTAGGTCACTAGTCGATCTCATCGAAGGTAAAGAGTTCGACGAGGTGTGACCAGCTAGTGAAATACTTCGATGAATCAGAAATGAATTTTTTTCCTATCTTTTTTCTTGTCGTTTAGGTTTAGGACAGAAAATGGTTCATTTTAGAATCGGTTTAGGGTCAGAATGTAGGGTTTTTCTTTTTTTTTTTCGAGGGTGTCCCGGAAAACTGCCGTGAACCAATATAAATGCAAAGACGTCTGGTACCGCGTGGTATAAGCGGACTAGGCGCTGGGGGTAGAATCGGTTCGTTGGGGTTACAAAAAAGGCCATACTTTCGACCTACGCGAATCTTTTTTTTACTCTCTGGTACTGCAGCAGGGTGAAGCCCGTGTATACCTACCTACCACTCGAGTTACCTGATTGATATTCCTCTCAGGAGATTCGAGAACCACCGGCACGGATGTGATACGATCATGCCATGGGATTAGAGCGAAGAATGAGAAAATTCTACAAAAGGGAATTGATCAATTAATTGATTAGTTAATTGATCGTGGAAAATTGGTTATACCAATGATGACTTCTCATTCGAGATCCATTTCGTAATTTTCTGTCAAAAGACAGAAAGCGGGACCTATCAGTTTGTTTAAGCTCGTTTAGTTGGTTGGATGACTGGCTGTTGCCGAGAAGAATCTTAGGCCGTCGATCACTGTGCAGAGTAGAGTCTGAGGGATGAGATGAGACTGTAAGTGCGGCGTCGGTCCAACTCTGGCTAAGAATAGTAATAACTCAAATATCTTCCTTGGTTACAGATAACTCAAGTTAATGCTTCGGCATTTATAAAGGAATGTTTCGCGGATCCATTTGATGTCGGGTTTTAATGAAACTTTTTTTATCTCCCTCTCTTCTTAGCTTCTTTTTCCCTTTATCTTAGCCTCTTACTCTTTCTCTCTCGCGCCCTTAAGGCCATTTGCGAAACTTAAACACAGAGACTTTCTCTCAGCACCAAGACGGGTTGGGGGTTTGTCCTTTTTTTCCCTCAAGCCGTTCCTCGAACCGGATAACAAATTTCCTACTAGGGAATAATCCTCTCCTTCTCCTTCTTCTTCTTCTTCTTCTTCTTCTTCTCTCTCTCCCTTTCCCTGAACTAAAGTATTATAAAATGAATAGACCAGGGTTCCTCTACCTTCTCCTTCATCATCCCTCTTTCTGTCTTTCATTACGAATTCAACCACTCCCTCCACCCCCCGTTACCTTACTTACTGGCTTAAAATTCCCGTCGTGTTCCTACAGTCAGGATCACGACCAGAGATGATCAGTTCCCGCAGGATAACACCTTCACTCGAATAGGATCTATACCATGAGCTTGTGTGTGGACTCCACTACTTTTCTTGTTTCTGTATGCTGTACCAGTTTCCTGGATATAATACAGTTGTAACAGTGTTTCCTCTTTCTTTTTTTAACCAAATTTATGGCTACAGCTATCGAGATAACCGGTAGCTGGGTATACGTGCTTATCCTTACTCGGTACTTTTGCACCCAGCAGCCATACCTACCCCCGAAAACCAATCTCTATACATCATCTCTCGGCGTATCTTTTGACCTGATTTTTTCCCTCTGCCAGATTCCTCCCTTTTTTTTTTTTCATCTCTATTTCTTGCTTTCATACGATTAATTATCTCATACTACAGTAAAGCATAATCTGAAGGAGAAGAAAAGAAAAATATTAGGATTTATGAAATTTCACGCATCCAAAGTTTTGACTTTCAAAGAGATCAACCATCACAGGAATGCTCGGTTCAGGTTCAGGTTATCATAGAGACGGACTTCAGAGGGTATGAAATCCTCTGTAAATGCTCGTTCGTTCGTTTCCACGGTCATTTCTCTTCTACGCTTGCTCTGCCCTGCTCTGCCCTGCTCTGCTTTGCTCTGTTGCTCTGTTGCTGTTACTGTTGCTGTTGATGTTGCTGTGGCACAGTGTACGAACCTTGATTAATTCGGTACTCTGTCTGATCGGTGATGCGTTTCCTAGTCGACTCTGTGACATCCACCCCACATCGGTTTCCAGCTCTGTGAACGACCAACGTTAGCAGAGACCACTCCCTGTTTTGAAATATATACATGTACGTATACGTATATGTGCAAAATCCCTAAAATCGAACGAGTTATACCATATGACCGGTTCGTCGTCATCATCATTGATATTTATTTGAATATCTTTTTTTTTTCTCCTTTAATTATCGTACTTCACTACCATTAGTCAATATTCGTACAATTTTGAACACCAGGAATCGACGTATTCCCTGATGAATATCCCACCAACGGTGTGTAATAATTTATGGAAAATGTAGATTCGTATAATATCTATAGGGGAAATGGAGTGAGACGAGGTCTCACCGGTGGCGCAAGGAAAAATCTTAGTCTGTGATTTCTTTTTTCTAATTAAAAGTCAGACTAATTAACGAGTAGTGGAATTAATTGCAGACCGCGGTGATATATCATTTTATTCCTCTGATTTTAAAACCTCATCTTGTTCTTATTCTTCTTATTTTTTTGCTGCAATGTCAGGCTGCACAGTTCGCAATTATTATTACTCTAATATCCGGAAACGAAAAAACCGCGAACCCACAGTCAGATGACAAATTATTATCGGAATTATAATCGCTGTAACAAAGGAGCTGGTTCCTCGTCCTCCTCTTTACCACGCTTCGGGAAATAAGGGATTTTTGAAAATTTATTACAAACTTGAGTGATGGCTCTAACGACTTTTCACCACTTCCCAAATCCGTCTTATACGAATACAGTCTCGAAGTATAAAGCGATCGATATTTACCTCGAAGGGTAAAATCAATCGGATTATATTCGGTATACGGGAGTAATTTCCTTCGAGATTGATGGACTTTTTAGCCTTTTAAATGATCACTGAACCGTTCTTTCTTCTCATTCTCTAAAGCTCATCGTATGAGTGTACGAATGAAATTTTTTTAATCATACCTAAACAGCTATCTAGCGAAAAATGCCTCTCTCCGATGAAATCTTTATTCAATTAACTAACCAGATTTACGTTTTTCTCTGTTTCAGGTAAATCACACGCCTCTCCTCTTCGTCTTCTTCGTATTTTTGCCATTTATTATTTAGTCCAGCGAGTTCGATAAACAACGTGGCGCAAATCCCAAGGTAATACAAGCAAACGCTGCAATATTACTTTTACACAGTTTTACTTTTTTCGTATTTTATTCTTTCATTTCTCCTCTCGTTTCTCGGAAACGTACTGTGAAACGTAAATCCTAACTTCTGACACTGACCTGTCAAAATAATTTCCGTTTTTGGATCGCCCTATACCACTTCTGCTCTTCAGGACGTGTTTCGCTTCGCGTCACGCGCCAAACCATGAAATCCGGATCGCCGAGCTGAGCTAATCACGAGATTTCTTAGGCGGAGTTTTCCACCTCATTTACTACCAAACTTGCCGCATTTCGTGAGACGAAATTCCCTGATTCCAACCACCTTTCTCACCCGCCTTACCTTACATCCTCACTTCCTCCTTCCTGCCCTATCACGGTTCTCTTCATCTTTTCTTCTCTCTTCTCCTCGACTCCATTATGCATGAGACTCAGCTATGCAGAAACAAAGCAATTTTAGGACTACCTATACCCAAGACTCAGAGAAGACATACGATTTCACGGTGTAACCAATTTCCATGAAAAATTCTGGATTATCTAACGTTGTTAGGAAAGGATGAGGAAAAATATTCTTTTTTTTTTGCTACAGTTTGAACTATTGAAAAAAAAACAAAAAAAAAAAAAGAAAATGTATAGACGGAATGATATCCGCTGCAACGTGTCGAAGGAAAAGGTATACCAGGAAGAAACAGAGAAAAGTTGACCTCGTAACGCCGCGAGGGAAAATTCTCGTATCCAATTTTCGTTGGAGCGAAAAATCTCTGCAGAACAATATCGAAGAAAATTATAGCAATAATCTGGACCGAGAGTTGTTTGGCTGTGTTTCGCTATGTTTGGCTGGTTCCCCGTTTCCGCCAGTTTCCATTTGCTCAAATACTACCCCACAGCGTCGATTGCAAGCAACTGCTAGCCAGGCCACTCGCTCAGGCCAGACGGCCAGAGGCACTAGCAATAATTCAACTTTTATTCTGTCCAAGTAAACAATAACTTCGTGGTTTATGCTAGTCTTGCGCAACTTTGGCTGATTCTATGACCGCGAAAATACCACTGGATGCGATAAAAAGAAAAGTGAAATAGGATTATCCTTTCAAAATTCTGTTACGATCATCCGAATCCATAAAGGGTTAAATTAATTTCATCCTAGGCTCCCGCTGGTGTTAAAGCAAAAAGAGAAGGGAACAAAAACGAAAAGTAACTTGCACCCCTTTTCTCCGCGCAGAGCCAAAACTTTTTTTTAATGCGTATTTCGTGTTTCCACTCTCCGCCTATATATCCTCTAACACTGCTGCTATTTCTTGCTGGTCTCTCCTGTCATCTGCCTGGCTAACACGTCTGGCTAACACTCTCTAGGTAGAAAAACAGAATCCAGTTCTCTCGCTTTCGCTCCCGCTAGGATATATAGCCTCTCGAACTATTTCAGGCTGTAGGTATATGGGAGATAATACCGTTTGATATATATTTATTTTTTTTTTTCCTCCGCGAAAGGAAATTTATTGAAATTCGGAAAATATCAAGCTTTACATTTTTTTTCCGCAATTTTATTAAAAGACAATTAAAAATTTGACGGACTATCACGTTTCCCGCTTTTCTTTATCTCGCTTGTCCTGGGTACCTTTTTTTTTTATAAAAAGAAGCTGGAAAATGTCCCTTGTCGCTTAAAACACGACCGCAGAGATCCTTTCCGTTTACAACTTGGTATAACAACGGTTCGTTCTCTTCAGGCAATTTTTTTTTTTCTTTTTCTTTTTCTTCTTTTCTTTTCCTTTTTCTTTTTTACTACGTCCGAGTAAGGTTGACGGGTTCTCATGAAGCCGTACTTAAGACTCTTATTAAGTAACCATGCGGTAATCTTCTCTGGAAAGACCTACAACGTCGTTTCCTGCGACTGCGCGATATTCACTTTTAGTATGTATATCGTTGATTATGTTCGCCGTCTCGAATCGTTATCCGCTGTATTTTTTTTCCCTCGTGGGCTTGATCAAGAAAATTGTTGATCAATTATTCCGGTTTTAAGAAATGAAATTTGAGGTTTTCAAACTCGTTGAAAAAATATGTATAAAATATTTTCACTCGAAAGTTCGACCCATTGTTTAGTAAGGGAATTATTTTTCGCGACGAATACGACGATCGCGATTATGTAAAATGAGGGAGATAAAAAGAGAAGGTAAAAATTAAGTTCAGACACGAAGATGGTTGTTCTAAATTGGAAAATGTATTCCTCTACCTCCTTGTCATGATCCAACCGAGAGTTTCTCTGTTTGTTACGTATTTCACCACTTGAATTTCAGCTTTTTCAAACTTCGATACTTACGTATTATTATTACGATTCTACCCGTCTGCAATCAACAACAAAATTGAGAAAGTACTAATTGGGTTCGTACCACGTTAGCTCTCATTGTCTACTACTCGTCCATATACCTCGTGACGAACTCTTATAAATTACAATAATTTACTAAAATTTGTCGAATACACGAGTCTGAGAAAAAAAATTCATCAAAGTGGGTGAATATTGGATAAGATGATAAATGATAAAAAAAAAATGGAAAATACTTCATGACCCAGAAATCCAGAGTTGTATCGTTCTAAATATGATATCCGAGAAACGTAGACCTGATGGAAAAAGGTGTCGGGTATCACTACTATTTTACGGTATAAGTGTTTGAGCCTTTGTGAAAATCTATCGCTGGAAAATCTCGTAGCGAGAGATAATAAAGTTCGCTGTTACGTACAGAGTGGTTACCTCGTCTAGATCGTGTCGTCTACTGCCCTGGGCTTCGAAAGAAGCTCTATTCTCGTTCAGGGAGAAACGTGTACAGCTTTCGTATGTATAGAGATATAATGCAGTCTCAGTTTTCATTCCTTTTCATTCCTTTTCGGAGTGTATAATATGGACGTGTAGGTGGTGGGACAGGTAGAATTCGCGACTTTGTTATATTACACCTATACCTACCTCTACGTATGCCTTTTATCGCATATGCTTTACCCAGGCACGGTGCGGGTTTTTCAATTCCCGTTCCTTATCCTCGAGGATTTTTACCTCGGTGTTATACAGCTCGCCGTAGCCATATCATTTTTTATTTTATTTTTTGTTTCTTTTAACACTGCGGCGAAAAGAAAAACCAAAAAGAAGATAGAGAGAGAGAGAGAGAGAGAAAAAATACATATAGAAATAGAGAAGGAGTAAAAATATTAAAATGTGAAAAAGTAAAGAGAGTAAAAAAATAATACGTTATTCACGTTTATTCTACTCGCGGGAATAATAGTTGACGGAAATCGCGCTTTTTCGCTTTTTCTCTCTCGCTGTTGCTACTCTTCTGCCCAAGCTGTCGCGACTCGTTTCCCAAACCCCTCGACTTTACCTTCTATTCAAAATTTACATCTAAAGTCATCTCGCGTTTTGTCGATCGATAGAAAAACAGGTGATGGCGTTTATTTATACACACTTTTATGTATAACAGGGTGTTGAAAAAGTCTATATACCTATCGAGACGGAAAGGTATACCTGCTGTGTCTTTTATTATGATTAAACCACAAGAAAAAAAAAAAAAAGGAAAAAACGAAAAATCTCCTGAAAATTTTAGAAACACCAATTTTTCTCATTCATATTTCAACGTACAGGATAACTTGACACGGTTCTCGGTCGAAGCAGAATTTACTTTTTCTCGATTAACAAATGCTTCAGGGGATGACGAAATTTCATTATTAACTTGCTCTACAGGAAGTTCGGTTCGGTATATTTATATAATTAAAGCCTGATGCTCGGAGAGGATTATGTTCTACGTACTTTTAAAAATAAATCGATGATCGACCTATACATCTTGTGGTATACCGTACGCTGACACAGTTTCCGTATCCCAGTTTCTTGCTAATAGCCCATAGACCAGTAGAATACTGAATAGGTATATGTATAAGCATATAGGTCAGCTCTCGGTGTCATAAAATCGCGCGTAAATTCCACGCCATTGTTTATGGCACCCATGTATAGATTAATGGTTACCGAAGAGATATGAGTCGAAGTTTTACTCCGGTGATTCTGTGTCAATGACTCGTCAATTTTCATTGATAATTATATACATAATGATCATGAAACGTAGTATCAGAATCCTATTCTTATTTCTTTAGTTTGAGGCTCAGATTCCATTTTACCTAGGTCTCACGAAAAATTAAGCATAAAAATTGTGAGGAATTATTATAGCATCTATAGTAAACCAACTCGAGCGCAGAGACCTTATTTCGGTATTCTAGGTATATCGTTGACAGGAAGAAAGTTGGGCTGGTCGATGTCGGTTCATATGGAAGTAGGTATGTAACCTGCCCACCTACGACCCTCGGAATATTATATATCCATGGCCCACATCACGGCAGGGAAGATTTTTGCTCCGCGTACAGCGCCATTCGTCAAATAGTAATATATTCCGGCCTCACTGCTCTGTCTCGAAATAATTGATGGCTTCGATGCTCGCGTTTCACTTCGAAGGTAGCGAACAGCGAAGAGAAAAAAGAAAGAAAATAAAAAAGAAAAAAAAAAAAAAAAATGGAAAAATGGAAAAATGGAAAAAGAAAATACGATTCATAGAACCATGAAAACTCGATTTCTTCAGCAGCCATATAGGTATATTCCATTTCACATATTCCTCTAAAATTTCATTGCAGATTGTATCACGTAGCTTTTCGTGAATGAAAAAAAAAAAAAAAAGCATTGCTAATTATTTAAGAATAAAGACGTATACGGTATGGTAGGATCTATGTATTGTATATAACGCGATGTTGGGGATGGGGATGGGGATAGGGATGAGGATGAGGGAATGAATGAATCGATTTGAACGCGATTATATCGAGCAGCGATGTCGAGTCATTCCGAGGCGCCGGAGCTCGGGGGTGGATTAATTATGTAAAATACAATACTGCCAGGGGGGGTTGGGGGGCCGTATCGATTGGGGGTTGGTTTTAGGTGAGTTGGAGTAGAGCAGAGAAGGGAAGAGAGCGAAGGAAAGAGGGTGCTGTCTGAAAAACTGTTTCAACAAAAAAGGGATGGACCAGGAGTCTGAGAAACTGTATCATAAATATACATATCTACGTATAATCCCTAATCTCAAACTCGTTCATTGTATTATATCAAAATCAAAATTGTTTCATAAAGTACGTCGAAAGTTTCGAAATTTGGTAGTCAAAATTTCGAACAGTTTATCTACAAGGGTTTGTTATCGAATTGATTCTAAAAACCATTACGCCATATAGAATTTTTTCGAATCAACTTATCGTATGCCATAAAAATTTCGGTTTTCATCAATAAACGAATGAAATTTGTTCCTACTATTTCTCCAAATTATTTTATCAACCCTATATTTTTATTTCCTTCCGTTCGTTTGATTAGCATACATAACGATAGAAAAAAGTTTGTGGGAAAAAAAAAAAGAAAAAAAAAAATTCGATAACGACCCCCAATTTGATTGTAACTTTTTTTTTTTTTTTGCTTTGGTTTATTTCTATTACGCTTCTTCTCATTTGATAACCGAAATTTGTTCCTTTTTTTTTCATTCTCCTCTTCGACAAATAATATCAGGACGTTTGTAACCACACAGAGATGAAGAGTACAGAATATGGATATATGCGTGTTTGATCAAATGAAATTAATTCGAATGAGCTCAATCCTCGGTGATCAAATAATACGAGAGAGAGAGGGAAAGAGAGAGAGAGAAAGAGAGAGGCTAAAATAAATATTATCTCAATTTTATAAAATTAAAGTGTTATTTAATCGAGATAATATATGAAATATGTAAAAATCAGCCGTTTTACTTAAAGCAATGAAAAACTCATTAATTTTTCTAGCAATATGAAATTTTATTAATTAATCGACAAAGTAAGGATAAAAAATTTCTTCTATATGCAGTTTGATGTATTGTATCGTGGCTGCTTTCAATCTCCTGCACACGCACCCAGCACCCTACAGACGAATATTTCACCTCCAGCTCTGTCTATATTATCAGATCGTACATTGATTCTAACGGCGTTATAATGCACTGCATACAGCTGGGTAGAAGCAATCAGGCACACAATAACCGTAAGCACAATGGGCCTCTAATGTGCCTGAATAGAACTCGGTACTTACTAGGCGCACCATTTCTTGCTCGAAACACCTTCGAATACCTTGAAATACGGAATGGCTTATGCTCCCAGCTTCGCGTGGCATTAAGATGCACACAGGCACCGAATCGTGGCGCAGATTCGCTTTTCATCTTCACGTTGGATAAGGAAGAAAAAAAATTTGAACAGAGTTTAAGTCAGGTTCGAATCGTTTGAGTAATTTACGATCCTTGCTTTCTACTTATTTCGCCTATATTAGTTAAACCTCTGAGCTTTTCTCTGGTATCAGTAGTGGTAGGCAGTAGTAGGAACAGTTTAGCTCTTCGAAACGTGACCTGAATCGTCAGTTTGAACAGCGATAACTACGTACCTTTACCTAAACTACGATAAGTACTAAAGCGAAACAACCCAACGTATAGCGTAATAAACGACCGTGGGATTCGTCAGTTTACGCACGTCACAGCTGAACATTACATTTTAAAACAAGTAGTATTAGATATTGCTAGCAACGATGACAAGCTCGTTTATTATCCCTAGGGTAGTTACTTCTTTTTTTTTATTATTATTTTTATTACATCTAATAAACGGACGAGTAAATGAACGAACGTATAATTCGACGTAAAACAGACAGACGATGATTTTCGCGGGGTAGGTGGATATTCGAGAAATTATTTATCCGGAATTTAATGGGAAATATGAAAATACGTGAAATTTTTTTCGTACAAAGTTAGAAATGAAAAATTCTTTCATTCGCTTTCCGAGGGTTTTACTCTTCTCGTTTTTCAATCCTTGGTCTTTTCCATTTTATACATGATTTTTAATAAATTTTGACGCGTAGGATGATCCTCTCTCAGTATTCACATACACCACCTGGACAGAACAGAATTGAATAAAAGGCAAAGAAATATTTTTTCACAAAAGCCAATTCAAACCGCCATTAGCCAGGGTCTGATATTCGAGTGAAACGGTATAACAACACTTGTTTTCTCGTAGAGGAAATTTGAGTCTGAATAACGAATTGCGCGGGTATAACCGTGAGGTTATCGTTTATTTATTCACAGGTATTCAACGGGGTTGAATGTGTACTGTAAGGCCAAAGGAAACCCCTTTGTTCAACAATTAACGAGCCAGTATCCAACACGTTTATCTCCCCAATAACGCGGAGCGGTTTAAAAAACTAATACAATTTACATCGGAGGAATCGGAAGTGACTTTTGCAGTATTGAAAAAATTAACCAATTTCAACTGTCAGAATGTAGAGGTATTTTTAATCTAGCGCATGTACGGAATCTAGCTCGAGTTCATCCGCGAGAGATCGCAAGAAAAAAAAAAAAAAAAAAAAATGGGGAACTAGCATCGAATTTATTTTCCAAAACCGACCATGGCCAATTTACTCATAACGAAGGTTACAAACGAGTAAGTATTTTCATTTTTAATTAACGGCATATATGGTCAGGCTAACGTGTTTCAAATTGAACCGTGGAAAAATAAAAACAGCAAAAAAGGAAAAAGAGTTGATAAAAAGAAAAAAAAAAAAACACTGCGCAAGAGTGCCAAAAAAGGATCGAGTAATCTCCTGTCATTTCGAGCGATCCGATGTTGTTAGTAGGCATCTACGTGAAAACTTTAATATCAATAATTGAGAAGCTGGGCGAAAAAGGGTCGCGAAATATTAAAATTGACAAACAAAATGAAATTGCGAAAATTTCACCGCTTCGACTGTCAGGGATATCCCTTTCCTCTCTTCTCTGCAATAATTGATCGCATAAATTTCCAAGTTTTTTTGTTTGAAAAAAAAAAAAAGAAACTAAGACAAAAAAAGAAAGAAAGGGAACAACTTTCAATCGTTTGCAAATAAAAAAAAAATAAAAAACGGTGAAATGGGTGAAACATTTTATTACTTTATATATATATTACGTGGATTTTTGGGTACATAGTTCGCAGAGTTTTGGGTATTTTGTCCGTTTTAATACTCGAAAATACGGAATTTGTTTGCGTGTGTGTAGTTGGGGGTATGGTAACCGACCCACGTCCAATCAGCCGTGTCCGCAGCCCTTTAAAGTTTGGCAATTACCAGATGAGAGAGCTCTGGCTGGGACCCGAGCCGGATATTACAAGAGATAAAAATCAAATTAACCTCACACGTTATCTCGCGCTCTATGGCCGAAAGTAAAATCACCGGTGAAACTTAAACTAGTAGTTTTATAATCTGCTTAAAACCGCCTATATCTACCCAACTAAGTTCAACCATTATACGCGCGGGGCCCGTCTGTCAACCTTCCGACGCGAATAATTAATTAACTTTAAGCAAAGAAGAACGAGAGAAAGAAGAAGAAGAAAAAAAAAAAGCAATCACTGAACGATGTATTCGATTCTCTCCACCGCTATATTTTATTGTTATAATTATTCACCATCATCGCTTCATCGGCTCTATAAGACTGATCTAATTAGATCGTGCAGCGCAGTCGGGTAGAGCCGCGATCATTGATATTCATTTTTATCTCGTCTTATACAGTGCAGCATAGAAGCTATTAATATTAATTTCTTTTCCAATTTCATCTCAAAGGTATAAGACGAGGGAAAGAGAGAGAGAGAGAGAGAGAAAGAGAGAAAGAGAAAAAAAAAAAACGAATTGAAAAACGCTGGAAAATATAAGTAGAACTCATGGCATCAATTTAATACCATATCGATGTACCTACATCTCTCAGCTGGGATTGGGTTAAACTTTCCGAGTAGGTAAAAACTATGAGTTGTAGGACAGAAACTGTACATCATGCTTTATGTATGTAGATATCTCTGCCGCGATGTATCATTAGCCACGAGAGCTATTATACTACTATTGCGCACGTATAGCTATGTAGGTGGGGTATACAGTATGTATTCTCATGCGAGACAGGCAGCCAGACAAGCAGTTCGCTGATAAAATTTGTTCCAAGCCCGTCGCGAACGAACTGCTAGCTTTAAAGTTGATTTTTTTTATACCTTTTTGTGTTACGGTTTCATTTATAGCAGAATTTTCTTTTTTTTTTTTCGATATTTTTTATTTTTTTTTTTGTTGTTCACGAAGCACAGTGCACAAATACGAGTACAAATAAAAAATAATCCATTCGGGAAATGGACCGGACATCGAGAATCCAATTATAATTATTTGAAAATATTGATGAAATTCGGATCTAGTTAGCTCGTCTTTTTTATGACATATTTATCCCATATTATGCATTCGAAAGTCTATGAAATATTTCCCTTGTATTGATCATTGACAACCCAAGTTCTTCGTTTCTGAGTTATGCTTCATCTCATCGACGATGCTAGATGATAGGTTTTCGAAGACTGCAAATTCTTCACGTTTTAAATTCTTCAAACAGCTGACCTAAAAAAAAATAAAAAAAATAAAAAATAATGAAAAGAAAAAAGGAATCCTTCCTTCCTTCTTTCTTCCTAAAGAGAATTTTTCCTCTTCCGTTTCTCCGATTTCTGGCCCCTGGCCAAAAAGGCGTCTAAGTAAGCTGGCTGGTGGATACTGCTAGCTAGCATCAGCGACTGCAGTACTGTGACTAGCGGAAGGTTATGTAATGGGAAAGAGGATCCGAGTCCCTAGCTTTCGAGGAGGGAGTCTGAGGGCGAAAGAATGGAGGGATAGAAGGAGAGACAGAGACCGATAGATAGCGGAGAGGAGAGGAGAGGCGAGGCGAGTTTTCCAGCATGCCCCAGTTGGCAGGAAATCGCTAGCTTAGCACCCGCACCGTATCTACCACGCTTCGGTAATCCGACCGAAATTTATTCCCGCAAAACCGAACTCGGAAGCCGCGGAAAGTTTACCCCCCACGATTCATTTCTTTTCCCGCGATTTTTGGGGGTTTTTCTTCTTTTTTGGTTTTCTTTTTTCCTTTTTTTTTATCTATCGCCAGAAAAACCGTTCAACTTTTACAGTTCTGCTTTTCCGACTTGCTGCTACCGCTACCGCTGACTGTGGACGGTATCCCATCTGTACCGGCGTCGCCTCTACCGCGCGTTAGCTTTAAACTCGAAAATGAAACCTGACGCGAGTGGTGGAGCCGTTATTTTTCCTTTTGACGTTTTTACTTGACGTACGGAAATCCGGATATATTCTGACACCGAAGGGTATGAAAGGAAAGAGGAGGGAAAAAAAAAATGAGATACCCATATTTCATCTATCTATGTCCCAAAAACTACTAGAGACGCTTTTTCTTATCACACATAAATGTAGATAGGTATTAGGGTATAGTTCAGCTCTAGGCCAAAGATTAAACAGAGTTTACCTCCTGCACTGGTCACGGAACTGTGCGGGGCAAAGTTTGCCTCTATATCAAAATTATAGGTATAACCGCGCTAGGTACCATCATCACTCTCCTTCCTCTCTCGGGCTGGCTAGTTCGACAAACTCCAGAATTTCCACCTAGCCAATAGATTGCAGAAGCCAAGGTGGTAGGTAGCCCCGATCTTCAAATTATGTTATCCGTTAGTTACAGCTGAGGCTTTAGTCCCCCCGATCATCGAAGGGTATCGATTCATAGCGTCGGGTTGAGTTAGAGACCCTTCGACAGTCTGGGTACCGAGGGAGAATAAAAAGCGGACAAAAAGTCAATTGGGGGTTGAAATTTTTGAATATTTTCATAACTGCGCTCAGAACGTTTTATCGTTTAAATTTTTCACCCTGCAGCTCTTCGCTGCGCTTTTACTTCGGCCTATTGTTCGGTGAAATTTGAATTTATTTTAATAAACGTAACTCGTGTGGGCGGAGGTTTTTATTAAATTGAAAATATACTAAATTGACGTGATTTTTGGGAAAAAATTAATAGTTTTATGCCAACTGGTAAAGAGAAAAAGCGAGCATTCGTGAAATATGGGTGAGTTTATTCCATCGATTTTTTCAACTCGAGTGCAAGTGGAGGGCGCGAATCAATTACTAAGGGCTTAAACGACACGTAATACAGATTTTCAGCACGGATTTGTAAACGACTCGTGCTGCGTCGTTTGGCACATCGAATTTCGACACGTATTCTCGCTATACAGTATACACTGTGTTTCGTGGCTCGTTTGTATCGACGGTAAAATACATAAACCGCTTTTGTTGTCGTTTGTTCAAATAAATTACCATTACGTCTGTTATTACGATAATAATAAAAGAAAATGGTAAACAGTTACAGTTTCGAACTAAAATTTCGGAAAATAAATAAACGGGAACATTTATTCCCCGCGAAAAATGCGATCGTTATTTCAAAATTGAAAAGTATAATTTCTTACTCCGGTTCTAACGCATATAGCTGGATACATCGAAACGCCCCATTTCGACTATTTATTTTCTTACGCCTCGATCTTTTCCCTTTTTCTTTACATTTTATATTAAACCGCTTGCCAAAACTGTGCGATATGCGTTACGGAACGCCGAAACCCATTTTCAGTTTAAAGTGATATACGGACACGTTTTCCCGCAGTGCACCAGCTATTGATTTACGTGGAAACTACCAACATACCTACCAGCGGAGAGCCGAAAGCCACTGATACTTACGAAGGATTTTCATCAATTTAGAAACATCCTCCGCATTATTATGGCCAGAGTTCAAAAAGAGAAAAAGAGAACAACAATATTGAAGGAAAATGAAAAAAATAGAAAAACGAATAACATAGAAATAGGAAAATGTATGATACTTATACCTACATATCTTCTCTTGCTCCAAGACGGGAGAAAAAGTTTTGAGGAATGTCTACAGGCGCCAGTTGGCGTGTCATTTTATGGACGTCGCTTATCGGCTCTTTCTACAATATAAGTCGGTTTCTGCTCCAGGTTCTTCTCAGACAGGAAATTTATCAGCCGTAAATTCTCAACCGGAATGGCGAAACGGCCCGCGTGTTAGTATGATCTGAAATTGGAATTACCCGCGTATATGAATATCGTTATAAGTTTTGGCAGTCCTCGTTCAGATGGGATTTTTCTTTTTTTCTTTTTTTTCTCCTCAAACCATATAACTTTCGCGATAATTTCCACATATTAACATTTTTCGCTATCTCGTACCCTCTATCCTCAAGTACAAGTACAGTCTTCTCCGAATGGGCTTAAAGCATCCCCCTGAATTGTTGCGCAGGGGTTAGGAAGTTCAGACACACAGTTACGCAGTATCGAGTAGAGTAGCTCGGTTAATTGTATAAATTTACAATGGATTAACACGCACCCGTGTCAGGGCTCTGAGGTTCGACGAATCCATCTTTACCAAAGTAAAACAAGCTCGTCTGAGCCAGGATCCAGGATTCAGGATTTGGATTAGGGATGCCAGTTTAAAAATTAGTCGAACTCATGTTTTCCTTGCGATTCTAAACTGCACACGAGTGCAGAAAGCCCCAGATAAATCGCGATTTCATCGTACCTAGAAAACGCGAAGTAAGAATACGAGGAAGAAAAATATCGCATTATGTAAAACGATGTGGAAGTCGACGGCGGACATCATTTGCAAAGTATCACGCACCTTGCCATCCATATATCCAGCCCCTTGTTCACGATATCGAACAAACAGGGGAAATAACACGGTATCGCTCGCGTTGCAATGTTTCATTGCCCAGGGGCAACAGCTCCCTTGAAAGCAGCACCCTGGGTCGCAAGCTGTACGGATCCATCGTCAGCAAATATATTTTATTTTATTTTCTACATCATATACGAATACTTTCGTTTTACTGTCCTACATATCCGATGCTCCTTCGTGAGTTTACCCGTTTTTCATAAATCTCTCGCACTAATAGAGAAGAAGAAAAGAAAAAAAAAAAGAAAAGAGGAACATATTTCTTTGTATAAAATTATGAAAATCGTTGGATACCGACGACGGTGGGCAATTATTCTCGGCGCTCCCAGCTGCGACTATTAATCTTCTTTCATGGAAATGCGTATTACCTAGTCCCTAATCCCTAATCCCTAATCCTAATCTCCGATCGTTTAATTACTCGGTTTTTGCGCCGCCTTTGTAGGGGCTCGTTTCGGTTTCATAGTATGAAAATAAATCCTGACGTATCGTGGGATCGCGTAAAGAACAACACAATCAGTGGTGATAATGGAAGAGTTTATAATCGATTTATTCTCATCCAATTATACCCACGGATGTAAATTTCGTTTCTCCAACAATTTTCATCCCTCTTGTTTCCAGATTCTAATTAACTAAATGTCGCGACATAGCACGACTGGGAAACAGTATGAGCTAGAAATCTGGAGTCTAAAATCTAGATGATTAAC
Source organism: Tenthredo scrophulariae (assembly GCA_963978835.1). NCBI lineage: Eukaryota > Metazoa > Arthropoda > Insecta > Hymenoptera > Tenthredinidae > Tenthredo > Tenthredo scrophulariae. The sequence continues at coordinate 1,311,209 of OZ022235.1, forward strand.
CTTACTAATAGTTTCGAGCAGCTGAGACCCAGTCAATTATCAAGGCTATCGCAATAATTAACAGTTGATGTTTCCGGCGGCCTTCTTGACGTTGGTACCTCGTTTCACCTCTTGATTTAATCAGCATCGTCAGCCAGCAAGCAGGGATTCGTTACCTCATAAGACCGCAAATCTGTGATACGAATATTAATGAGAATAACTTTGAAGATACAACCGATCGGAATACCCCATTTTATTTTTATTTTTCTTCTTTTTTTTTTTCGTCATTTTATTTTTTTGCAACCGGACCTCGGAGGCTGTGCGGCGCGGAGGCATTTGGGATCAACGAGGTGTGAAAAAAATTGTTGAAAATTGTATAATATACTGTAGATGTATAGAATGGGTCGAGGGTTAAGAATCGAGCCAGCTTTTACCGACTTTGCCCGTTCGTTCCTTATTTCCTTCGAGCCATCATGACCGTTCGTTCCCTAAGAGCATTCAGCGATTTTCAATTTTTCACACGGGAGAACTTGAAATAAGCGAGAGTTACGATCATAAAACACGAGGAGGAGGAGGAGGAGGAGGAGGAAGAAGACGACGACGACGACGTGAGAAGGGGAGAAGACCGAGGCAATTTCTTTTTTAACAAAGAGTGGTTCTTCTAATGCTCTGAGTTGCCGATTAAACTCATCATTTACTCCCTCTGACTTATTCTTTTTTCAACACTTTACACCAGGATACGTAGACGTAAAGATGGATTATTAAACTCCCTATAGACGGATGGCGATGGTTTGAATTATAGTACCCACAAAGCTGTACGGGAGATTTTCAACTATTATCGATAAGTCGTAGCTCTATGTTTCTATGTGTTGACTTTAGTGATCGTGTGCTGCACCAACCGCTTCACTTCACTTCACTTCACTCCGCTTCGCTTCGCTTCGTCGTAATTTGAGTGGTTCTCTTATCTTCTCTGCAATAGTAGTCACGCATACGAAAACTACCCTCACCCTCACCCTCACTCTCTCTCTCATGCTGATTTCTCCCTCTAACATTTACTACTAGTCGACTATAGTAACAATGCGAATTGTACAGCGGAGGGATGGGGATGGAGGTGGTGCATTCCTCTAGCCTCTTTCTTCTCTACGCCCCCGCGGAGGCACCAGCTTTCTATTTCACAATGGGAAAGTTTCGAGTTTTCGAATCAGTCGAGAGGGAAATGGTTGTCTTGAAAAAAAAATCTCGATTTTTATTCTCAATTTTCCTGACGTTCGCCTCTTTCGTCTCTCTAGTATTTCTCAACATGAAAGCATCGTGATAATCGAACAGAAACGATACGGAATTGTGAAAGGCAGGAGGAGAGAAAATGGATTAGAATATAATGAACGAAAGGAAGAGAGAAATTTTCATATTTTATAAAAAAATAAAAAAAAAAAAAACAACCTGTCAAATATCTAACTTTGAACTCTTTGTTGTTCGTTATGAGTCGACGAGGGTAATGTCGAGGTAGTAGATATATATGCATGGTGATCTCGCGAGAGAATTCTGTTTGGTAAAAGAGAAAAATTAATGACAAATGCGAGAAGGAAAAAGAGAAATAACATAAAGAGAGAAATTTTTAGGTGATTGAAAGGCATCTGAAAGAGATGGAAAAATAAAATTGAAATAACTCGAGCTCGTGCTGTTGGCGGATCAACTCTTTGAGGTATACGTGTATACCCATAGCTTCTACTAGCTACGGTGTCGTCTACCGGTTCCATATGAGGAAGCTTTCTTCAGCGAATACGAAGAGGAATCGTCTCTCTCATTTTCGCTCGTTCCCTCGTACCGCAGGAGACGAAACCAAGGCGTATCGCGTTTCCGCAAGACTTGATATAATCGCGTTAACGCCTCGACGTAGTAGTAGGTACGTAGCTACCTGGTAACGAAACGAAAGGCAATGTAACGGCGGCTAATCTGACCTAGCCTAACGCCCTGCACCACGTATATTAGCGAAAATCGTATTAGTATCGTCATAATTCAAAGTGGATATTGGCTTTGACAAATTTTCGCTGTTTTATACGCCACGTATGGATTCAATTCAGTTCATATAAACTTTACGCGCTTAACGCGAAAGGGAAAAGTCTGATAAGAGACGGTAAAGAATACTCAGTCCTGATTTTATTCAGGCTTATTTCCCGAAGATATGAGAAAAATAAAAATAAAAAGAGATCCTGGATCGCTGCGGCCAATTTTCGGCTCCTAGAATATATCGGGCATAACTTTAACCGAGCTTTTGAATTTCTTCAGCCCTAATACGCCCTTCGTTCCGGAGCCGACCAATAACCGGGAATCTATCGCTAGCTGGTAAATACTCTGGAAAATACTCTTTCCCGATGATCATTTATAACCTTACCGAGAGAAATGGCTCGTTCCTAAAGCCAGGGTGTTACAGATATAGGGAGTTTACCTAAGTGAAAAATACTACATCAACTACCTGCACCGACGACTACTAAGATTCATATTATACCATAAAAAGTCGTTTAATCAATTCAAACTCATCTATCTTTCAAATATATTCCATAACTAGACGATATGGGGTATGAAATCGTCGCGGAATTTACTATCGAAACAAGGGAAGCTAAATCTATAAGGTATATGGGATTTTAACTTAAGAATCTATCACCTATGCGGTAGAACTGTGTATCATATATTTATGTATGGGAAGAAATTTTTATCCAAGAAGACCTTTTAGGGCAGTCAAGTCGCAACCCTCTGGGAGGTAGGTGGTTGGTATACTAGGCGAATCGAGTGAACTCGTCTGCGAAATAAACTCACCTCAATTTTTTTTTCTCCCCACACACACATGCACACTGTGCTATAATAAACGGATTTTCGTATCGATCTTTTTCAAACACCAACATATCACCACTCTTTGAATTTCGCTCACCTACACCCATGTCGCTGAATAGCCATGCAAATAAAAGCAAACTTTTCTGCAAGTTGCCTTTCAATTCTATATGGTGGCTCGGATGAGGGAAAAATTCCACGAGTAATCAGCTCTATGCGTCACTAGACCAAATTGCTACCATATGCGTCAAGTGGGCGAATTGGACAACTGTTAAAATTATTATTAACATTTTATTCGCCGTTTCTAAACGCGGAACGTAGTGGGATTTACTTTATCCCGGGTATGCAGCCTCGGTTTGCCATTATTCCGTTACCCAGGAACCTTGATATCCGCAGTGCCCCGAATGGCACAAAGCCAATTCTGCCGCTACCCCTCTTTCGACCGGGTTTCGTTGCTGTGGCTTATCCTGCGACAAGCAGCTGATGCTAACCTAGTAACTATTTTATTATTATACTAAGGTAATACGGAGAACCCTTTGAGATTATTAATTTCATTGTAATATCGCATCGAATTCGGGTGTAAAAAATAAATATAATTGAAGATTTTTTAACGAACGTTTAATTCATCGCGTATTTTCGTTCGTAGTATGACAAAACTCGACACACGCAATTCTCTATATGACGAAGTTTCACCGTTTCGTTTTATACACCGAACCTGATTCTTCCATTTCACTGCGGGAAGTGGGCTTGAAATTGAACTCCACGGGTTACGATCACGAGCTGTGGCTTTTAGCCTGATATGTGTGTAGCTATTTCAAGAAACCGAATCACATATCATGATTAAAGAAGACGTAGAGTTACGGTATTCACGGTACAGAATTTTTATTATATTCCCACATTCTCAGATGATTCTCAAGAACGGAGAGACAGATAGATAGATGAGATATTTTCTCAAATATTCAGATCGGTCCGTTCTCGCATCCATGAATCTCGTAAATCATTTCCAACCGCCAATACGCGCGGTGAAAGATGAATATAGTTCCCAGCACCTGTTCGGTATTTGGGTATTTTTTTTTTTTCTTTTTTTTCTTTTTCAAGAGTATAAAATCCTTTATAATTGATGAAGAGATTAAAAAATTAAGCTTCTCTGATTTTTTTTCCTGTCATCGCGTTTCATACAGCGGTGAGTTAGGTATGTATATAACGTCATGTGCACGATACGGCAATGATCAGGCTTACAAAGCCCCGAGGGTGTAGAATCTTTTTCGCGTTCTCACAACCGCCATCAACTAGAGTTGAAACGAGAACCGCGAGGGGTTTGGGAAAGACTGTTTGATAAATTAGTGACAGGCGTCCGCCCCCTGCCCTTACCCGAGTCACAACGTTTTTGATAAAAGGACGCTCTTCCAGGGTTTCAAATAAAGTCAGGGAATAAAAATCTTCTTTTTTCTTCCTACCGAAAAATCGACTCGTCGATTAAATCCATGCAGAGCGTTTATGAATCCCCTTCTTCTTATGCTGTCTATATATATCGGAATTATACCTTCACCCTAGACGTGTTTTCGTAGAATTTTCTCAACCAACACGTGCGGTGCATATACGTTAATTATCACATGTTAAACGCGGTTAGTTTAGCTAGCTGGACCGGTCACGGAAACTGGGATTAGGTTTCCCCCGAGACTGCAGAGGGATATCTAACTATGGTACCTAGTCCGTTACGGTGGATGCGGCTGACCAATGCCAACCGAGGCTCGTCTAGTCCAATTATAAATAATAATTATAGGTATGTATGCGTAAAATGAATAAATTAGCGGTGCACCGTGTGGAGAATTTAATAATGTATTTAGGGTCAGTGGTTTAAACCGGCCTTATATCCTCGAAATAAATTTTAAAACTCATTATCCCTGACCTCTGGAGAAACAGGATGAATGGAAAAGAAAAAAGAAAAATGAAAAACTGGATAAAATTTGAAGAAATAAATTTCTCCAGCTAGACATTAATTGTATCGTTTCACGGTTAACTGACAATTAGATTCACGCAGATTTAACCACATAACGTATTATAGCCAGACTTGGGAACCCATTAATCCCCAGTAATCAGGCATGGACGCAGAGTAGTAGACCATCCGACGTATGTAGACGACACATACATATACGTTAGTATTGGTCTAAACGGCGGTATAATAAGAGAAGATATTCAACCGGCATCATAGTGTTGTGTTGTCCACCGATTATGATACCAACATATATTTGATGTACATATATCTATGCGTATCGTGAAAATCGTAGCTGAGTTACACACCCACGCGGATTTAACAGGGGTGGGATAGCCTGATGGGATTACGCCAGGGGCACATGAGCCTTTGTTTATCCTCGAGATTAAGCCCGGCTTGGTTCAAGCTTCAAGAATACATTTTCATTCGAATGAAAATAGTCTATCCACGCCTCTCCACATACCTGTACCGTGAAGAGTCGAGTCGCAGATTTTTTCCCAGATGCAGATCATGTGTGGGGAGTCTCCCACCTGTATAACTCTGGATGTGGAATATTATAGCCTGGAGAATTCATGCCTAGGTAAATATGGGTCAAACAATCGAGGGAAAAAAATTATTTTCTCTATTTCAACGGGGGATGAAATGAATCAATCGCGATAAAGAATTGTTTCGTTGTTAAAAGTATAGCGGTTGTGTTATACTGCTAGGTTTTTTTTATCGTATGACACTCTGCGCTAAGTAGATTTGACTGTAAGGCGGTTATGGTTTATCGTTGATTTACAGTAGTATGGGTCTGGTTAGTGAGGGTTGCACGCAGTTCAAAGTGGGAAATGTTGAACGTGATTCGACTGCGATTCACGATCGGTGAGAAGGGACCGTTAGCACTGGCACTCGGTATATATATGCGAGCGGTTTTCAAAACGTGTAGATTTTATGAAAGCCGATTTCCTCGGAGCTTGTTTCTCTCCTTATTTCAGTCAGGGAAAAAAAAAAATAAATAAAAATAAAAATTTCGGCGAATTTTATTATCATTCGCTCCTGTCGCGAGTCTCTTCGCATGTCCGGCGGTGGTTGCGGGGGTGGGGAAAAAAAAAAAAAAAAAAAAAAAACAAGAGAAAATTCAAGTTGGTGGAATTTTATTACTCGGTTAATAAAATTCTTCGGCTATTTGAAATTCCCGTAATCTACTTGGTCGGAATTTTCAAACACCCCTGCAGTGGAGAAAAAAAAAAGAAAAAATTATATGTGGGAAAAAAGTAAAGTTCAAGGGTCGCGAACGACGCTGTGACCAAACGTCGATTCTGACGTCCAAAGTTATTCCATATATTTTTTTTTTGTTTATTATTTGAAAATATGGAAAGACCGAAAGAACTACCCTCAATGTATTTATTAGGATGGTCCTTGAATGGGGTTGGGAAGAATTTTGACCGGGGCGCCCCCCAGATTAGTTTCAAATAATTCAAAAAAAATGTGGGAATTTTCTGGAACGCATTCGTAAGTATTTGAGATTTTTGAAAAGAGTTAAGGACGTTCTAGTACGCAGGTATTTGAAAAATAATAAAAACACGTGTATCTTAAAGGGGCAAATCACCCCCCTCAGGTAAAGGCCAATTTCTGAGATGGAGGGCTGAAACGTTTTTCACATTTCTTTTGAATTATTTGGAGCTGATCTGGGGGGCGCCCGGCGAAAATTCTTCCCAACCCCATTTAAGGACGACCCTAGTATTTATACACCCGCTTATGTGAGATATAGCGTAATCGAAAAGTTGAAAGGAAACAACGAGAGATGTGATGCTGCTCCGCGTCTTTTAACTCTAAGACCCTGAAGCCTCCTTAACTTCAAACTATGGGAGACACGAGACGTCGCTCTATTGGATGCTTAGCGTTTATAAGGATCTATTTCGTCCAATATCTAACAATCCCTTGACTTTTTCTCGACATGAAACTTTGCAAATAACCTTTCGTATAAACGGTGATAACTCACGTGGTCCAGATGTCTTGACTCTGAACGTAAAACACACCCTATACCTACACGTATTGATGAATAAATGGATTAGTCTATGTACACAGGAGTTTCGATTCGATTCAAGTTCATAGAACGACAAAATCTGGCTACACGTATTCGACAGTGCGGTTCTATAAATTTTCCTTATCTTCTATGAGAAGAGTAATTATTATATTCTTGAACAATCTAACACCGTGCAACAGGTAGTCGTCGTTCGGGAGTGATCCTTGAGCGTATAGACGTCAGGAAGAACGGTCTTTTCTTATTTTCATTTCACAGGATATCAACGATTCTACGGAATCAGGGTACCGTGAAAGACCCACCGTTTTAATAACCACAGTCTTCGTGTCATAATAACGATAATGGGGGAAACAGGATGAGGGAAACTAGGCTCTTTTATATCCGGAATCGGCACACTAAGAATAACCGATTTCAGTTCGTTCTGGCTAATAATGTCGATTGTATTAATCTACGCGTTGTATCAAACGAAATCAATTTTCTTCTTCTTCGTCTTCTTTTTCTTCTTGCTCGTTTTGAACCGTAGTCAAATATGTATAAATAAAAAAAGAGCGAACGTGTGCTGGCAAAAACCGCGAATAGATATATTGAGAAAAAAGTTCCGAAGAGTGTGCTTCGGGATAACGGTGTTATTGCTGATGCTGCGTCAGTGGGTAATTAGAATGACTGTTATCTGGCTCGGAATGATAATTAAAATAATAATTATAATAGAAATTATAATACGCAAAGGCCAGATAACCGCGACTCGCAAACGAACACACGACATTCCGAGAGGAAGAGAGGAAGAGAGTAAGAGAGGTAGAGAGTCAGTTTACAGTTTACACCCATAGGTATTCTCTGTACAATGTAGAATACAGGTACTGCAATATAACGTTACTGCAGGGCTTGCAGCATTTATACATATGTATAATAATAACACTGCTATCTCGTAGCTACTATGCAAATTCACGATGCTAATTGTTTCTCCTTCGTCCCTATCTCTTTCTCATTTATACATCTCTCATTCTCTACCTCTTGGTACTCGGTACCTACGAATATTTGGTGAGTTGTTAACACCGGATTATCCACTCCGAGAGTAATTTACTCCGGAATCCATCATGCCTCATCGTATGCTGTAGTCGATTGCTGTTCTAAATCCAAATAACTTGCTTAGCCATTCGAATCGACTTTCTTTTCCTTCCAATTCATTTCATTTCATTTCATTTCATCACCATTAATACCAGTATATATAGACGCATGATACTTCCTTCTACATCTACACCTACACCATCGAGACACCTTTAATTAAACGCCAGCCTGAAGCGATGAAATTCGTAGCCGATATAAATTCAGGGAACGCCGTCGCCGTCACCACCGACTACTATAAAGTCGTGGTCAAAGTATGCCCATATCGCCAGACCGTTGGTATGTCAATATAGTTCCACAAGCCGCGTCAGCACCCCTCTTTCGAGGACAAATATATATATATCTCGCCATCCAAGGGTGGAAATCCTTCCGTGCTACGAGACTATGCGTCTCTTCTCTTCGGCTGTATGGTTACCCCAAGGGAAACCCAGGAACGTGGGGTGGACCACCCTGCAGTTCCTACGTGGAGGCACGCCTGCATGCCAAACGATAATGATTGGCGAGAAGGGGGAAGAGAAGAAGAAGAAAAAAAAATGAAAATGAAAATGAAAAAAGAGAAGGTAAAATCCTCGGTAGAGAAGCGAAGAAAGTAATCGCGTTAAAGCTATCGCTTTTCCACGTTCTGGGATGAGGATATTACAGAGTAAGGGTTTAACAGGGATATGGAATTGGGTGATTTTCATTATTTTCTTAATTCTTCTTCTTTCGCCGTATGGAATAAAATTTGAATCGCTATCAAAATCACACTTGTGGTTTCAGCAGAAAGGGGTGTTTTGTGTTAGTTGTTTACCCCAAGCAGACAGCGGCGGTATGGGGTGGTGCAGGTTTGTTGGCTACATGCGTTATTCAACGGACTTTATACTTGTGTGATACTGTGCAGTGCTGTGGGAGTTCTTTCCTGTATTTATCAAGGAGATAACTCACGTGTTACCTGGTGCTCCGCGTACAGCTAACAGGGATTCGGTTACAAACCTAGGGGTGAAAACGAGTGGAGAAAAGAAAAGTGGAAAAAATAAAACCAAAAGAAACAGAGTGAAAAAGATAGAAAAGGGTGATGGAAATCTATACGAAACGTTTTACTGAACATGTGAGCTCGGATTTTTCTTCTTCAACTTCTTCTTTCCGTCTTTCATTCTCACCGTTTATAAATGAACACGCTTTATACAGAACACCCATATGGCTTATCAATGTCTTTTCTATAGAGCTAGGAAACTAGGATTCGATATACCTACGCAATACTTTATTTTATTATACGTCTAACAATATTGGTACTTCTACAATTTTATGTATATAGAGAAATTGGTCGATATTGAAGCAAGGGTGTTTTGCTGATCGAAGTTTAGTCGAGCTCTAGGTAAGGTGAGATGTTTCAAACCAATTGGAAGCTTTACAGTTCACGCTTATTGTTGGCTGGCTATAAGATGGTGGGTTGAAGTTATAAACGAGATTTTCACGCAAAGAAAACTACCCCTGGAATCAGCTGTGCAGGATTCTAGAGTGTGTCTTCCAATCAGGAGAAATCATCGTTGAAAGTTGTGTGTTTATAGCCTCGACGATCGAGTACAAGGGATTGGAAATAGGTGTATATTGTGGGCGATTCGAGGCCCTCGAGACCATCCCTTCTCGCACCCTATTATTTCGATGCAATTTTCTCGTTCTTGAACTTGCTGTTATTCTATATTCCCTGAAAGTCTATCGCCCTCTTACTTCTATTTCTCATTACTTCACATCTTCACATCCTCAGACTCATTCTCTTCTTCTTCTCCTTCTCCTTCTTCTCCTTCGTCTTCTTCTCCTTCCATTTCCATTTCCATTAATTTATCACTCCATTCCTACTCGCATCCATCACATCTACTGACGAGATCGTTCGCTCCCTTTCTCGCAATCTCTCACAGCATACACACCTTTTCTATTTATTTATTTTCATTATACACACCGCACATAAAGCAATTCAACCCGAGTATTTCATTCACCTCAAAAGAACAGGGGTTGGTGAATATATCTGGAATCTATTGATCATTAATTTGGGGATGAGCGAAGCTTTATTTTCATTACCCCTTGTAGTTTCGAAATTATTTCATCTCTACGTATTTTTATCGGTTGTTCGGTCTTTTTTTTTTTCGTTTTCTTTTTTTGTGGATTACTACACATTCCGCGATTTTCACAGTATATCTACCCCTGCGGGCGTCGCTGTTGCGGGATACTGTACGGTGTTAGTCAGGTGATTGATACGACTCGGTTGACTCAGGATCAGAGTCATTAATTATCCGGGCTAATTGTTTCGGAAAAAGCAGGTATTTCCTTGCGGGATATTTTCACACGAACTCTGCTCTGCTCTGCTCTAGTTTTTCGGATCGTGAGAAATCAGAGTTTTTTTTTTTATACAAAATGAAAAACCCCCAAAATAATTGATATTACAAGAAGACAAAAATACCGAACAAGAAGCATGTCACATCGCCTTAATAGTAAAAAATGAATCAAAAATGAGTTGGAAGAAAAAAAGAAATTCGATTCTTGTACCCCCCACCCGCTCCTTGGACTGAACCCCTCACTTTTCTCCCACTACATCCCTCCGTCTTCTTCTCCCCTCCATTTTATTCTCCCCTCAAAAACCCCTACCACCATCGGACGTACCGAAACACGCCCACTGCGCCGCCGTAGGGGTTGGTGGCTAAGGGGTTGATAGGGGTTGGGGGTAGGGAGGTCCGGGAAGCAGGAACAACGTCCGGCCGAGACGGCGCCAGTTCCACTGCCGCCAGCACGACGAGCGCACACACGCAACGCCATGGACATACTGGGTATGTCCGACCAAGCATGCCTTCTTCTACTTATAATACTTATTCAGATCTCAAAGATCGATCCGCGCTTCTAAGTCCAGTTATTTTTCACTTCTTTGATTTTATTTTCACTATTCTTATTCTTCGTCTTCAAATTTCGCATTACCATTTATTATTTTTTTTCCCCTTTTCTCACAATTCGCAAATTATACACTGTACAAGCGTTCTTCTTTAATTTTTTGATTTTCTATTATATCAAAATTGTTCGGGTTTGGTTTGCTCCGAATAATTCATCAAGACGGTGCAGATAATTCAAACGCTGTTCACTGCGAGGTTCAGAGGTTCGAGAATTACGCTATATATTATATTATATTGTGTTATATTGTATCATATATACGTGATGATTGACGATAGGGTGACAGCTCTAACTCGTCTCGAACAGGGTGTGTTAGGGAATGGGGGGTTTCGCTGCCGAAGTGGAATTGACGTGATCTCTCGAATGTCAAAGATGCCGAAGTATACAATAAGCAAACAAACAGACAAACAAACAAGCAAACAAACAACAAATGTGTGCAGGGGGGTGAAATCTAGGCGATGACTCGAGCGAGACAACTTCCTCTCGACAAGTTCAAGGGGATATGAAACTTGACGAGATACAAGGGACGAGAATTCTTTCGCGAACTTTGAACACATACGGGCAGTTTTCTTGTTTTTTTTTCTATATATATATATATATATATATATATAATTCTAGTTACTTGGTGTCGACGGAAAAAAAATCAAAAAAAGAAAAAGAAACGGAAAGAAAATCTTCAGTTTATAATCCAGTAATTAATATCATCCTTCGTTTACCACAAGTTTTTAAATGAGAGATAAGAAGAAATAATTATGGGGGTAAACGGTGTGGAACTTATTCGTTAGGCTGTGTAATAATTAATTCGCAAGGCGGAGTAAAATAAGTAAGCGCGTTATCTTAATTAAAACAACATAATCAGTTCTTTAATTAATCAACGCCATACCTAGACCGCTAATTTTAATCTCTCCGTGATCAATTTGCAAGATAAATATATACCCCAAACGATCGCGTATAACAAAATGAAAAGTTTGCCAATTTCTCACCTCTCCAGATATTTTTTTAGTATAACCAACAACCCTAGCTATAATAAATATTGAAAGACGATTATTTAAACCCACTACTTATACCCAATTTTTCATTCGACGAAAAGCAGAAAACAGAAGAATACACGATAGTTATTATTTATTCAAATTTTAGAATACAGAGTTGTAAAAACCACTTTTTTCAATCACCGATGATTTCTTACTCGACTATTTCCGGTTGCCGTCAATACCCAAATATCTGTATTTGACCGAATAATCGGAGCGTCTCATTTCTATCACGATCCTGCGACCTCCCAGTTGGTAATGATGAGTCTGAAAAAAAATATATATACATATATAAATTTAAATAACCAGTCTTTGATCAAGCCACCGAGTTAATCTTTGCAACCCTCAAAAGGGGCCGTCCTTCAATGTCGAAAAGCATTTTGTTCAGATATTCTTCTTACCTCCCATGGACCGCTGTTGGGCTCCCATATTTCCGATCGGCATTGCATATTCTCGTCTAACACTTGATTTCTGTCACATTGCCAGACAGATCCAGGTCTGTCCAAATAGGCTTGATCGATGTATACCTTGTTGCTACCGTAACACCCTGCGAAATAACGATGAAATTTATCGCGTGTCACAGTTCCTCGTTTCATCATCGAAGTTAATTATCTTAATCGTAATCATTTACCTTCGCTCTCTGCACTTCTCCTAGTTCTTCGTCGACATCGATTTCCAACTGGTACCGTTCCGATGTCACAACACCTACTCTGATCACGAACGACACTTTCTGGTGTGCAACATCGGTCCCCAACTAGGATTAAGCTTTCTCTGCAATTAATTACGAGACAATTGCCACGTACCGATACGGCGATAAAAATTAATATAAATGAGATTGAACACCACGACTTCATCGCGACAAATTTTAATGCCATTTGACTCTCGAGAATAATTACACAAAAATTTATACTCCGTTATTATCTAGAGGAAGATATGCTGCTGGAAGTGGTGGACCACACCTTACCATTGTTCGAATGCATATGTCCAGTAGAGTTTCCGGGAAAACCGCGATAACGTTTAGTACTCGGTATGTCTGTTGCGAATGTTTATCCTCATTTCTCGACTTCATCAACGTATAATGAATGTCAATCATTCAATGCTTTGTCATATGATGCATCATCAGCTTTCTCGCAACAGTGAAATTTTCCTGCAGGGTATTAACAAATTTTTATATCTAGCTTGATGAAAATTCCTTTTTTTTTTTCTCTCTTTTATTCCATCCGCGTGATAGTGTTTCCTTTTTTTACTTTATTTTACTCTTTCTTTCAACCCCGATCAATACATCACCGTTTTCATAGTCATTGGAAATTATTCAGACTGTGTCGAAGAAGAGAAAGCAAAAAAATTGGTCATAAATAATTTGCAATAATTTAACACACGTTCTATCGCGACCGATTTTTATTTCATACTCGTAACTAACGGATGAAGTAATTATTAGCCAATTATACCGTACACTGTGCATTCCTACTAATCTATATACCTAGTATATTATGCTGATTTGGCAAAGGCACCAGGCACGTACGTAGCAACCCTTCGGGGTTAAAATCATTTCACATCATACAGCGTCCGCATGGTTTGGCCTGAGTAAACAGCGTTATCAGTATCGATCTGCTCGGCAAGTATGGCTGGAGTAAATTTAAAGTCATTTTTTCATTATCTGTTACAACTGCAGAGAGTCGCGTGTAGAATTGAATTTTAACAAATTCTCGTCATTACCCTGATTCCATGAATTTTCTGTACTAAAAATATCACAGGAGCCCAACATCATTCGTTATTCATTCAACGTCCATCCTGATTATTCTGCTATTCTCGACCCCGTTGACCCGCGAACCAAAGCAGGTTGCAAATCTGGTTGATCTGACGCGTTACGTATCGATCAACTGCGACTTGTACCTCATAGGTCACGTGCTGCTACTGCTGCCTCCGACGTCGCGGTATAAACTTGTGCGATTTCAGGCTTAGCCAGGTATAGCCTAGATGTACTATGTTATAAATTAACTTCATTGTACAAAGTTGGGCTTCGATAAATTATTCCAACAACTTGAAGCACGGGTTTGATCAGATTTTTGTATCGTTAAGAAAGTGGGAAGAATAAATTATCTCTATATCGCGGAAGTTACAAGTTGAACACATGTGATAATTGCATCGCGAAAACGCTCGGTTTCTATTATCGTATATCGAGGTTATCTCCAATTATCGTCAACCACTCGCGACCGAAGCAAACCGACAAAGCTTCAATTTCCCTTAATTTTTTGAATAATAAAATGCGGTTTGCGGAATCGAGGATTCTTTTCGAAAAATTGTACCTCGGACGTCAGAGAAGGGTGAGCTTCTAGCTAAGAGAAACGAGGGTCGTGGGAATAGTAGTTGTATTAGTAGAAGTAAAGAGTTAACCATAACGCAAATTGTTTGGACTTCATTTTCATCCATTTGTTATTTTATTTTTTTTTTTCTCTTTTATTCTTATTCTCCCCATTTCCCTCATGTATAAAACATCGTTTGTTGGCCCCTGCAGCGCAAGCGATGTTAATGCAAACAGACACAAACTTCGACGACTATCCTTGAGCCGTTTCACCTCTAACTCTTCCTCTTCTCTTCTCTTCTCTCGCCACCCTCTCTTAGACCAGCCCATCAATCTTATTAACTAGACCCTGGCGTGTTTAGATATTCGCTCCGACTCTTCGACGATAAATTTTCGGATGTTAGAGAAACACCCTTACAGAGGCAGCTACTGCAAGCTCTAGAGGTATAGCTGATGGCTAGTACAGAGTCGGAATCGTGATAAGCTGAGTAATTACAGAGTACAAGGTAGCCATTAGGACTTTGTTTCAACTATGTAGTTCAAAAACCCTTAGCCCCTATAACAACTACTGCACGAATTAAACCCTCAACATTTACATTTACTTTTTCTTTTTTCTTTTCCATTTTTCTGTTCATTCGCTAATTACACACAGGTCTGTCTCTCTCGGCACACATATTATTTTATATAGTTTTTTTTCTTCGTAATAGAGCTCGTGATCGTTGCTAGAAAATCGAGTAGCTTATATACTAGAACGACGAGGAAAATAGTTGGGAGGTAGGATTGCGAATGAAGAATTTAATTACGTCCGCGAATAATTACCCGTGGAATTTTACGAGCCTTTGTACCTCGTAGTGAGGTCTTTTTTTTTTTTCTATTTTTTTACTGATTTTTCTTTTTTTCTTTTTTCATCTTTATTCTTTGGTATGTATTCTTAATTGCCCGTATAGCAGGGGACTGGGCTTCTGTCTCTATGGTATATCTATATGTGATTACGTGAACTATTTTCCAAACTAATTAATGATAACATAGTAATTATGCAGTCCAGTATAGCGGTGCTTGGTTTCAAAGTTTTTAGAACAGAATTAATTGTTTGTTCTGCTCATGACAGTGCTGAGCAAGTAGCACCACCGCCATCAGATGGAATTCGATTACCGTGAGTTAATTTGAACAAACATTATGTACCGAGACGAGAGAGACCGGCGTAGGTAGGTAGGTAGGTAGGTAGATGGATAGATATAGCCACGTAATATTTGCAGAGTAGACAAGGACCTTTTCGAGGGTGAAAAAGGTCTTTTCTCCACCTCCACCTGCACCTCCTCCTCATTCTCGTGTTAGGAGGTCGCATAAATCCACTGCGTATAGTAGCATAAAGTCGAGTCTCGCTTAGATCCACACTCGCACAACAAACAAATCTTTGCACTCCAAACTGAGCATAAGCATATACTACGCTTTGAATATACGTTCATGTAGCTTACTTTTTTTTTTTTTTTTCTTCTTTCTTTTCTTCATGAAAACTGAAGCAAGGAATAGTGACAAGAAATTTTCATTAAAATTATTTGAAATTTAGCTGCGAACGAAACTATACCTCTATTTCATTTTTATTTCTATTCATCTCTCCGTGGACGTGGATTTTTCGAGGTCGGTTTAGCTGCAGTGTGACAACGGTAATGAAAGGCCAGGGCTAGTCAAATTACGGTTTACTTTATACCAGAGTAATTTATTTCGGATTGAAGCTTTACTCCATGAAAATAGACTCTCTGCACTGTGTATGTCCATGTATTCATCCTATACAGTACACGATACCTGAATCTGACCTCCTTCTTTGACACGCTCGTCTAGCATGCTTAAAGCTTGCTACGCGAGCCCACGAGTTAAACTTTACCACTACCTCAGGAAAGTTTTAAACCAGGTTAAGTTGGGTCAACATTTATTGTCAGCTATACCCCATAGCCTAGGCCCTAGGCTAGGTTAAGGGTACGGTTAAGGCAGGTCGGCGTGAGGTACGAATTTAACAAAATTTTTCATCTCATTCACAGTTTCTCATTTCATTATCGGAGTTAATCATCTCAATCATAATAATTTACCTACGTTCTCCACACTTCGCGTACCTCTTCGTCGACACCGATTTCTAGCTAGTATGGTTCCGATGTCACAACACCTACTCCGATTACGAACGACACTTCCTAGTGTATAACATCGGTCCCCAACTGGGATTAATCATTTTCTGTAGTCAATGACGACACATCTGTTACATTACGATACGGCACACTGGATGAAAATCAATATGAACGAGATTGAACACCACGCCTTCATCGCAGAAAATTCTAATGCTATTTGATTCTCAATAATTATTACACAAAAATTTATACTCCGCTATTATATAGGTTGCTAATGCGGTAAGCATTCGGTGGAATTTTCCGCTCATTTCTGTTTCGATCGATTCACCATATCTACTTGCTAGAATCCGAGGATATTGGAACGGCGATAAATCATCCCTATACGATATTGGAGACGTTGTAAAAAATTCTATAAAACCGGACGCGGATTGTGTATTCGGCAGGGCGAGTTCAGGAAATCGATAGAAAAGTTAAAAAAAAAATATATTTTATAGTATAAAAAAAGAGTGGAATAAATTATGAGAGAAATTTTTGTCGCGAACGGGTTGAAAAATGAAGAAAAAAAAATCGGGGCACAAAAAGTTCCACTGTGCGTATGTAGAGCGAATTCTCAGCAAACCGTTGAGTGACGGTAACAGATAATCTGCAATCTAGAATCCAATCAATGGCTCAGATGCAGCACAGGGAAACGAGTTAACCGATCCGGCATTGGTACAGTTACCGATCTCATCTCATTGCCAATGACGTTTTGTCGAGTGGCTGCGGACGCAATGGATTTATGAGACACTGGATAAGTCCATTTGGTTGATTGGAACAGGATTGATAATGGGCATGGCTAGGACTCGAGTACGTGAAGTGGAAGACAGAAAAACTTTTGAAATTTGTCGATTCAGACATTTTTCAACGGTTTGAAAGTTCTTCGATGTATTTTTCGGGGGTAGGGTTGGAAGCTAGATACGTGCCGAATGCGAGAAATAGTCGAGGTTTTCATTATTGGAAATTTAGTGATTCGAGGTTATTCGGACAAAGGGAAAAGCGTGGTCAACGATCTTTCTTCCAATTGGCTTGCCAGCTCCTCTCGGTCCTTCAAACTCGAGAGACACTTTCCTTTGAAGGTATTCTTTCCCCCGGCACTGGCACTGGCGCGGGTGCGAGTGCGGGTGCGGGTGCGGGTGCGACCCCAATTTCTACGATTTACGCCGAAGCTCCGGGATAAAGGCGTCGACCGAAAAACTTGAATTTATTGACGAGGAGAACGCGAGGGGTTCGGTTGGCTCTAAGGTTTCTGAAGAGCAGAGACCACCGGCTATACCATAGTTGGGGAATGGGAAATAGATTGCAAAAATGAAACCGTTAAACTTTAAAAGCCAGTGTAAAAATTGAACGCCGTTTATGCCCCACCGTTTCTTTCCTTTTTCATTTCTTCTCTCTTTATTATTTCACCTCCGTCTACGACGTTTTAGTTACACTTCTACCCCCGGACGATTCGCAAGTTCAACGTTCTAATAAAACTTTTCTTCATTTATCTGTTCCAGGTAAGAGTCAGTCATCGAAACTCGAGGGATTACGTTTTTAAGGGGGCTCAGTACTCACTCAGTAGGTCGTGACTCGCCTAGGTAAGTCATTGAATGCGAGTATGGATAATTCCAATATGAGAAACGGAATATTTGGAATTATCGTGAGAGCTGGCTGATCGTTTATCAAAATTATATGTCAATCAAAAAAATATTTACTACAACCCTTATATCGCCGAACGCTAAAACCGTCGATAATTTTCACCATCAAAGACACACGATGCATTTTATTTTTGTCCACGAATTTTCTCGGACCTCCCGATCAAGTTTTTATTTTTCGATCACCAGCAGCTAGCTTCTTCGTTAGAACAATATATTTCCCAAGTTTCTTCTTCTCCTCTCTTTTCCTTCTCCCTCGTATAAATCGTTAAAAAGTTTCTTTCTTCCTTCTCTCTCTCTCTCTCTCTCTCTCTCTCTCTCTCTCTCTTTCTCTCTCTCTTTGGTCGATTCGATTTAATACTGTTGCTAGACAAAAAAAAACAAACTTCGAGTAGGTATCGTATTCGTTTTAATTATCGCTACGAAGGCTTGACAATTTCGATCCCAAACTTTGGCCAAAGTTTTCTAATAATTCGAAGCCCAAAACACTTGGAAGATCACGTGCCTACCTTTGATCGTCTGAGAAACTTTGGAGGAGACAATAGGCAGGATAAATGAAAGCAGAATTGAATAAAAGGAGATGAAACTCGCGGAATGAAACCCTTTGGAAAGTCAGGTCAGATCCTATACCGTAATCAGTGTATCCCTGCAGGATCTGTACCACTGCAACGGTAGTCCACGTTTAGATGAATTCGCCATCCCTCACCACCCGGATACTCGGTTTTGCTTAGCATAATCCCTATCAAAAGGAGTTTATACGTTTTGGCCAAAACTAGGCGAGCGGGCGGGTATATCCAAGCCGCAAGCTGCAAAGTACATCGTTGTATATAGATATAGAAGCGGAAATCCTGCTTTCAAAACCGCTAGAAGTGCGGTGAAAACTGGCGTGTAGCAAGAGAACTCAGTAATTCGTGGCCGAAGACCAGCGAAGTGGTTAGAAGCCAACCACGGCTACAGTTAATTATCTACCTTATACCCGGCAGTCTCTTGACGAGTCAGAAAACCTCGGGTAATCAGAAAAACGTTATCCATGCAAATTCAAGAGGAGAAAGAATAAAGTAAAATAACAACCTCTTCGGTAAACAACAATGATGTTTTTTTTAAAAGGAGCTAATCAAGTAAAAAGAAGATGAAGAAGAAGAAGCAGAAGCAGAAGCAGTAAAAAGCGGGGAAACATTATGGGAGAGAAGTTTGTCCTGAATCGACGTACGGTTTACTTTTCGGAGTGGATTGCCTGATATTTTATTTACTTCTTTATTACTTCATTTATTTATATTTTTGTTACCTTTAGGGTATAATTTGCTGCGGGAGAAGGGATCTGTGAGGTAGGAGAAGCTGAAGGTACTCGTGGATCAGAAAGGGTTAAATTTATTACTGCCCACGTGGTGTAGAAGCTTTAATAAATCATCGTGTTTTATCATCCAGGGAAAGCTAGTTGAATAAGAGAGCGAGAGCGAGAGAGAGAGAGGGGCAGTGGTCAAAAGCCGGAAGGATTGTTAATACTTGAGAGAATGTATGAATAGGTCATTTTCGGGCTTGTCAGGCTCATCCCGTATCCATTCCCTTCGTCACGCGAGGAAAAAAAAGGAAAATTAAAAAAGTTAGAAACCGATTTATGAAAAATGGAAAAATCGTTGCACATGGTGACCGCGAATGGCGCCTTTGATTCTTTCGCGAATGCTGACGCGATTTCCGAGTCATACCAGGTCTTCTATTTCAAACCAGAGAATACTGGGTTCCTAGGTATGCTGGTGCAGGACTGCATCAATCCCTCTGCAATTCGCTCAATGCAGTTTCACAATGGGATTCGCGGTCTACAACTCTGCGTATTGGGAACAATGGTTACTGGGGACAAATGAAACCTGCAATACAGAGACAAGCGAGCACGTTCGCACGATGACCAGTTCGAAGTATAAAAGATTAACGTGACAAACACAAACTGTATGGACAAAAAAAAAAAAGAAGAACTTCCCATCATGTAGAGTAGATTTTTCGCAAAAATCATTATCTCCGAGTTTTATTGCATCCAGGACATATTATACAATTTGAAAATTTTCTTCACGCACGTATCACTCTTCTCAGTTATATCAGACTTTGAAAGTCGCGTTATTTTCCGGCTCTCCCTCCCTTACCATGTACACGTTGGGTTTTCGGGACAGCCAGCTATCCAACTTTGTCAATTTACCTTGAAACCACAGAACGAAACCGAGACATGGGTCTTTCTCGCAAAACGATGTACCTACCTACATCGCGGTCGCTTCTTTTCCCAACATCTACAAAGTTTTATTCTTTTATACCTCGCGTACGTGACCTACCTACATATATACACGTGTGTGCTTGCGAATTCTTATTTTTATCCGTTAAAGCTTCTTCCGCGGTATTCACAGACGCGTCCGTACCCGTTCTCGTTTCTTACGATGTCTCGGTGCAAGCTCTAAACTTGCACTCGGAGTTTATACGATAATTCGTTCACCCTGCTACCGGACGTCAGTATATTCGCGAAACAGAATATCTATGTATGTACTACCTGCATCCTCGTGCGTTGAGGTATCGCGGAACGATAAGTAAAATGTGTTTCTGCTTCGCAGAGAGTTTCCTAAATCTCAGTGGATTTTTAATACATCCTTTTAACCAGTCGGAGCGAGGACCGGTGGTTCTAAATGCTTCAATCTCGTGACAAATTTGTGGAAATTCAAATCCTCCCTAATCCGCAAACAACGTAGTTTCAAGTGGATATCACTTAGCATAGCCGAGAGCCGTTCTGAATCTCGAGTTTCGTACAAGTCCTTCAGCTATCCGTCGGTGATGCAGGACTGGGGTGCTTGCAGGAGGCACTTAGGGAAATTATCGGCTCATCCCCATCCATTCCTTCTTCCTCCATCCCTCAACAGACAGACAGAATCACCTCCTCGACCCCTGCGCCACCTCAGAGGAACACCCGACCGCTGTCACGACCCTTTAGAATATTTATCCTCCTCTCCGCAAATAATGCATGATCTCGAGCATGAACCTGCGCCATTTATTTTATTTTTCGTTTTTTGCCTGTTTTTTTTTCTTCTTTTTTTTTGTGTTCTACTGATTCTACTCGTTTTCATATGTGAAGGGACAGTTTCTATTGTCGCGTGACGTGTGTAGACTGTGAATAATGTATCTATACATATATGCACGGACGATGGAAGTAAATTTCGTTGACAGAATAATCATGGTATTATACAGCCTGTGGGAATATATTATTCAAAGATTCGTTCACCCTTGACACGATGATGAAAAAAGCAACAGCGAAAGCAGAAGCAAACATGAAAGAAGAACGTCTGAGGTAAAAAAAAATAAAATTAAAAAAACAAAAAAAAAAGTAAAAAACGATGTGGTATAATAATTTGCACGTAAAACTGCGATGGGGAGGTTTTTGAGAAGAAGAAAAAAGAAAGAAAAAAAAAAAACAACCACTTTTGCTCGCTATTCTTCAGCCCGCGACGTTCTCGTGATTACGAGCAACCCTCGGACAAAGGAATACTCAACCTGGCCTCAAAACACTCGAGAGGTTCGAGGTGTGGGTGTATGTATGTATATATATATATATATGTTTGTGTAGTGTCAGGTCGCGGATGACTCGACACCGTCTGCGAAACGTGAAAATGCTGAGGAAAAAAAAGTATAAGTAAGTGAGGGAAAAGAAAAAGTAAAAATGCGAAAAAAAAGTGAGAAGAAGGACACGAAAGTTCTTGCCTAGAGGGTTGGAAGAAGCTAGTACCTGAAGAAGCTGTCGTTCGCAGCAGAATGTAAATGATTCATAAAGAGTTTCTTAGCGTATGTAGGCCAAGTACTGTCGTCGGTCTCGCGGTGGTCTCGTTGTTTTAAGGTAGTAGAAAGATCATTACTGCGAGCGAACCCGGAGCTCTGTGTAAGAGAGTAAAAGACGTTAAAACCGAGCGATGATAAAAACGAAAAGAAACGACGAAGAAAATAAGGAAAAGGGAAAAAAAGGAAAGGAAATACTGCCATGATCGTTAACCCCCGGCAGATTTCAACCTAGAAACATTAACTGATTCGGTTCATAAACCGCCCCCACCGCCCCTCCCTCCTCCGGGTCAAATCTCTACGGATTTTTATCCACTTTATATTATAATTCGACATTTTTCTTTCTTTCGTTTTTCAAACCAAAATCGCTCATCGTACATAATGCAATGTCCGAGTTACTTCTAATCCATCGCATACATACGCATATTATATCCAAAATATGTTTGGTTTCAATTGGGTCGAAAATAACTTGAATTATATGTAAATGAAGTGATATAGTCAAGGCGTTAACGATCGGAACTTGGCGCGATAAGATTAATAAAAAATGATGAAAATCGTAGCAACGATAACGACCTGCGACCCTTATCGTTACCACGATCGCATAATCGACCGGACACAGCGCCTACAAATTACGATTGTAATTTGTTAAGTAATTAAGATAAGAGAACAGGATCTGAAGTATATTTAATGAAATATCAATTGACTTATCTCGCTCGTGTATTTATTTCTAACAAAATATGCAATATTACAATTGTTTTACCTCGTTAATTTATCCATTTCTCCTTTGCTTTTCGTTTGTTTCATTCGCGAATAGGTGCGGTGGGCAGTGATGGAGGCGATGAAGATGATAAGGAGAAGGAAGAGGAGGCAGAAAGGGAAAGACAGGAGGCAATACGTGAGGCTGAGGAACGACGAAAGGAAAAACACCGCAAGATGGAAGAGGAGCGTGAAAAGATGCGGCAAGAAATCAGAGATAAAGTAAGTACTCTTATAAAATGAGTCGAAAACATGAAAAAAAAAGAAAGAAAGAAAGAAAAAAAAAAAACAGAAATTGGTAAGAAAGGACCCTAAAAAATATTATTTTATTCCATTCTTTTATTACACAACTCATTGTTTGCTTCAATTATTTCTCTCATTGTCTCCTCCGCCAGTCTGCCAGCGATGCGATGAATAATTCATGAGCGAATAATCGCTCGCCTACGGAATTCGCGAAATTTATCCGATGTAATACTCAGACGTTTCTGCACAGCAAAGCTGAGTATTATCCGGGTAAATTTTTTTCTCTTTCAATTATCTAATTATAAATTATAATTTTTTCTTTCTTTTTCTCCTTTTCTCTTTCCTTTCACCTTTTTCACAGCATTTATTCATTCTTCGTACGATGTATATTCGCTGTTATTATACCACACGAAAGTTCCTTCTTTTCTGCCTTTTAAACAACCCCCGGGAAAAATACCCTTAGCTATTCTTTTTTCAATTTAAATGCAAAACGATGAGAAGAGGGGGAAGAAGAGGAGGAAAAAAATGTCTGTATAGTACATTTTCGGGGAAATAGTCTTGTCAAGTTCTTACACCCTGGTCATATAATATATGTGTGCGGGGGCGTATCGCTGGATTTTTTTTTCGTCGAAATGTACGGCTCTGCAAGAGTTGCGGCTACCTAAAGAAAACCAGCGATTTCATCGACCCAACAACCCCGAATACTAACTGAGGCCAAAAGTTCACGACGAAATTCAGAAACGATCTGACCTTTGCCAAAGAAATTCAACCTCCCCTGCATAAGTCAATCAACTATTTCTATTTATACCGATATAGTATATTGCGATATCGAATTGGTTCGGTAAGCTTTCATTTATTATAGTTATACATAATATTATATATATATACCGTTCGGAGCTGTATATATTTAGAAAAGGAAATTTTCATTCCGAATACATAATAACGAATTTATTAACAAAGTATCCACCGAAGTACGAAGTACTACGTGTAGTGATATAAATAATTGGGATATCGTACGGTTTCTATCTGCTCGTTAATTCAGTCATATCGTGCGTGGATTCGGTGATGAGGGTTTTCCTTTTTTTCATTGCAATTCAAATACTCTTCATATTGTGCAGATGCACAAGTTCTGTACACCCACTCGTCGCGATTATTTTCGAAAGTAGTTTCGGTGGTATATTCAATATATATATATTATCGAATTTTTGACATTTTTATATTTCATACAGAATTTGTTCTTGATATGAGGTAGGGGATGATAGTCATACTTACCCCTAGGAATTTACTTAAAATCTAGAAACCACTTTGATAGAGTTTAATCTCGTTATACGAGGCACGAAAGTATAATAAATTTTTACTCGGACTGGCCACCCTGGCATAAAAATCTCGCTTGGAAAAGCTAAAAGATTCTGCTGGTGCTGCTGCTTTTGCTGTCCAATAAGCTTACTGCAAAGTACAATGGAGGAACTTACCCCACTTATATTTTACGAGAACTAAAATCATAAATCGTAAATCTTACTGCAGTGGAGTGCAACGTAATGGTACAGCTACATGGCGAGGGTATGATATAAAGTCCACTTTCATAAACATATATAATCATTAAATAATGGCGAGATAACTGAATTACGGATTCAGACACCCTATTTCTCTTCCCTTTTTTTTTTTTTTTTCTATTTCATCAATTTTTGTCACCTAATGAGAAGTAATCGTCAGATAGCTCTTTGCGATGTACCTGGATATTCGTCCTCGATATTTTCGTGATATAGGTACAATATTTTTCACGCGTTATTTACACGGAGTATTATGTATTATATATAATCGTGAGAGTGGAAAAAAAAGTCGAATTATAAAATTTGAATAATAATTTTTCGTTAATTAATTCAGCTGCCATAATCCTGGTGCCTGCAGGACCCCCGCTCGCTTTCACTCTCTTATGCCTTTGTAACGTTAATTGGCCGAATTCTCTCTAATCCTTATTGTTATCTTAATCTCAATCTTTATTTATACTCGCGCATTAGCATAGCCCTTCGTGCCAAGGTAGGTAGGTACGTATATATACCCATTACAAAGTCGTCCTTCTTACTCCGAGGACTATTTCTCGTTTAACTCGTCGTGACCCCATAGTATATGAATATTTCTACTATTCAGGGAATAATAATTGATGTTTTATTCGATATCGCGGTTATCACGGTTCTGTCGATAAATAATAATAACAAAATTGAATAGAGATTAGAATGTGATAAAAATGTAGGTGCGATAAATGTTTGTCCTAGATATCAATACCCGCTTGTATAACGAAAAAATATATCGAGGAACAGAGAAATATGATAAAAAATAAAATAAATGATCGGGACCAGCGCGTGTGACAATCCTTCGTCGATGTGGAAACGATCGGGGGTTTAAAATCGTTCGACATACACGTCTGCAGTGTCGTTTCTCGCGACCTCGTGTCAACTTGATTGATTGATAGTATTCAAAGACCTTCGATAGGCTGGAGAGGAATTCGATGAATTTTAAGCACGTGGATACGCGAAATCCTGCGACTATCTCCAGTCGGGAATCAGGTGGGAAAAAACAAATTCTACATTTCGAAATAGGTAAGTGGAAAGAGGAAGGATGAAAGATGAGAGATGTTTGAATAAAAAATGAATAAAAATTTAATGAAATTATTATTCCTAATTGGCTTTTACTTCGCGACGGTAATTAAAGCTCGGCATTTTCTGCGTAATAAAATCGATATCGCTTTCAGCCTTCGGTAATAAGTAGTACCTAGGTATACCAATATAAGTTCGAACTATTGACTAGTTTACTAAAATTAACGAGGAGTGCAGAAACTTTAGAGTGTTTCTTTACTTTTCCAAATCGTTTTGAAAAAATAGGTATATTTCTTGAATTTCTTTAGACTCCGTTGATTAAAACACTCGAACTTTATGTATACAGGCCTATTCCGCGTTTAGGAGTCATTTTACAATTCACTCGTAAAGATTTTACTACCCGAATCGTTGGAGGGTTAAAACTGTATAAAATTTGATGAAATCGAACGCGAGATTAACCAGCAAGTAACCCCGCTATAAAAAAGCTCTTCCACGGTTTTCTCTCCAAGCTTGATACGACTTGATTATTTTTTTCAATTACATCGTATAATGATTTTTTCTGAACGAAAATAGTGAAAAGGAAATACAAGACTGAACTATTTCATACTGCTTTTAAAATATACAATATATTTTCACAAAGTTCACCCACGATCTTTAATACATTATACGCTCAGGGTATTTGGGTCATACATTGCTGCAGGTGTTACGTGAGTGTCGTGTAATTGCATTAAGGGCTGAGAGCCGCTCGGAGCGGTTATAAGCGCCCTCGATTCTCGCCCACGATCGTGTGTCGTCCGTCCGGTAGGTACAATGCGAATTCTCCGATCCATCGATTGCAATGCATAATTTAGGGGCTGCTAAGAGCCAAGGGTTCTGAAACAGATAAAAAAAAAATCGATTCCTTACTCGGGGCGAAGTCAGATATAAAAATAAAAAAAAAGAGAGAAAGCGTAAAATTTACGTCGGTTATCGGGGGACGACGGAATACTAATTCTAACAATATTTCACCGTTTTCTCATTAACTGACCTAAATCTAAACCTAGTGGAGATAAAATCGCTCAAGGACTGCTGCACCGGGGTAGTAACAGAGTGAAGTATCTGAATAATCGTCGTCCTAGTCGTCAAAGGATTATAATCGCTTATCGTCAACTGACCTTAGGTTTTATGAGTCCGGCGACCATCAGACTGGGTAAAGTACGAGTGGCAGTAAACTGTTTATGTTTATGCAAACCTTAAGGCTTAAGAGGGTTGCGGTTTCGCGTAAAATATAAATAAATTTCTTGCTAATTCCATATTTTCATGCCCTTAATAACTTTACATTTTTTATAACTCTATCTCCATCATCGCGATCAGTCGAATACTGGATAGTGGATAGAATTGTATAATTTCATTAATTCTACACGCATATATGTAGCGCGGTATTTATAGATTTTTCTTTCTTTTTCTATTTTTTTTTCTTCTTTTTTTTTTTCTCTCTCTCTGACTGTCTGTTCTCTTTGTGACGTAAATTCTACCCCAGCTTTGTTATCTCACGTAAGATCGTTTAACCCTCGACGAAAAGGGCGGTACGTTTGGTATTACGTATACTACGTTTAATGAGATACACAGTATACCAGGTATACCGTTACCTACTTTGTGAGTTTAATGAAGGATAATAATTCTTTAGATAAACCGTTGCTTCTATATACGTATATATTTTATACGTACGATATTACCTCGAAGAGTTAAATAAAAAAATTTAAAAAAAAAAGAAAAGAAAAGAGAAGGCGATATAATTTCTCATGCAAGCAATTATTCTTCGACTTTGTTACACAGGTATACAGCTATATGCAACCTATAGAGTATAGATAACCGTTTTATTACCTAGAAATAATTATAGCTATTCTAATGACACCTCGTTAAAAAAAAAAAAAAAAAACACTTTAAGAAAGTCAAATACGTTTATAAAAAAAAAAGTTATCAAATTGATGATAAATATAATTGATGGAGAGAGGGAGAGAGGATTAATCCATATCCACAATGGTTTCAAATAATAATCAAATATCATTTTATTCATTCTTGAATGAACTGAACTGAACTTAACTCAACTTAACTCAACTTGCCTCGCCTTGCCTTGCCTTGCCTTTACTAAACTCAGATTTTAACAGCGTTGAAAGTCTTACTTAACTCGATTAAAGTCCCGTTAATTATCCGTTCTTGCAAGCGGGAGCTCAAGTCTCTTGATTTAATGTAATAAAATCCGATTGTAGAAAATGACCGAGAAAACTCTTTGGATATAACGATATGCTAGGGGTTGAAGAAAATTATTATATTAAATATATTTTGTATAAAATCGTATAATTTTTTTAACTACATACATGAATATCATATTATATATCATATATAGGATACGTAGCAATGGCACGATGTATAAGATGATTCCTTTACTTTATCTCGGTTTATTTGTCACAAAGATATTGACCCGGTATAGGGGGTGTATACGTCTATATGAGGTACTTGCTTTCATCCCTTTGGTAAAAGAAACTCAATATAGTTATTGACCGGTCTCCTGTGTAATGTAATCATGTAATTTTAATGGGGCGGGAATCATCGAGGCAGGAAGAACTCAGAGGATCGATACGTCAGTCAGGTTTATAAGGTAACTCCCCTAGCTGCTATGTTGATAAAATATAAAACACACACTCGAGACATGAACGAGATAATAATAATAATATTATATTCGTTGTGTCCTAGATTGGAAATCAATTTCAAGCTTATATTTACAGAAAGCTTCTATCCATATGTATTCACATACGTAGATAAATATACATAGGCCAGGGATTTTCCGAATGTCTAACATATTCAGGAAATTTTTTCCATCATTTAATCAATGATAAAATTGTTTAACTACGTCAATCTGATTGAGCCGATAGACTTTTTCGCCGTTCGAAACGATCGATATCCCATATTTTACCTATGAATATAAACATTTCTAAATTTTCGATATAAAATCCCATAGATGGGTCCTAAATGTGCGGAAAACATGCAGCAGCAGATGAGAATAAACTGAAAAACTCATTCGACTGTTTCCGTCTGTGAATAATAGCTGACAATAAAGTTTGAAAAGTGGAATAATAAAAATATAGTTTTATACCCGAGGTCGAGGAATGGCAAAACTTTGATGCGAAATTACGTCATTTGCTGTTACAGAATGTCGCCCTTCTTTTATGCTATATGCATATACCATACTGTTCTTGTCATGTTAAATTGTACTCTTTTTTACGATCACTTCGTTATTTCGCATTTGTTATTCCGCAACATCAATTGCACCGTGTCTAGAGATTAATCTCGCGTACATGTATATGGCTATATAAATTCTGCAATTTGTTTTACTCCGCGATTTTTTTTTATTTCTCTATACTTCAATAGAATAAGAATCAGTCATAGCTTCCTATTTTTTCTTTCATTTGCTATAGTCAAAATTTATTGCATTCGGGTAAAAGAGCAGTAAATCTGAATGTTTCTTTACCTTTTTCTATTTTCTATTCAAATATCTGTTTGAGCAGCTGCGCAATATGCAATCGTAAGCTCCGAAGCTATATCTGTGTAGCTCGTATATATATATGAGAGACGAGAGTTGAGCCGAAAAAAAATACGCTTTTTCCATACGGTTATTCATTTTAACGAACAAAATCCGCGACTCCTCGCCATCCCCCGTCGTCTTCAGAAGACGAAAAAAACGAAAAAGAAAAGAATTACGCTCGCAGACCGCAGCTTTTGATTATTTTTCATCCCCTTTCTCTATCTTCCCTTTTGGGGATTTCGGGGATACTTTAATTAGTAACCAATGAACTCATAAAGGGGAAGAAATTGTTCTTTATATAGAATCGCTCTGATCCATTCAAAGGTTGAATTAATTTTTACCCTAGGTATACTATATGTCAATCAGCGAAAACTAATTAGCTTTTTTACTTTCGCATATATATATATACGCGATGCGATACGAAGCGTTGACAAATTTCATGCGGTCTCACAGTAGTCAGATCTCGCGTTTATGATTAATGAATTTTTTCTTCCTCTTTTTTAGTTCTCTCTTTCTCTCTCTCTCGCTCTTTATTTTTTGCTGTTCAAACCCGCGAATGTATGTCCAATTCTGGAACACCTTGAATTGTTAACATATTACTACGCGTTCATAGGACTCGGCACGAAAGGTAATAAAACGAAGACGACTAGGATGAAGGAGAAAAAAAAAAAAAAAAAATTGTTATCGTTGTGTAGAAACGCTTACTGTCCGTTGTCACGCGAATCTAGGTATATATATATCGTGTCGAGAACAACTTGCCTCCGTGAAAGGAAATTAAAGAATCTTTGTGAAAATAAACGGTCAAGCGGAAATATTTTCAGAACAAACTAATAATACGTTTTTTTTTTTTTTCGTTTTTTATTCATTTTTTTCTTTTTTTTTTCTTTTTGGATTTACTGAGAAAAGTAAGTCAATGATAGAATGAAAAACAGTGGAGGGATTCAGTTTATCTGTTTAATGTATATCGTGAACAGCAATTTCTTTCAAGCTTGTAGAATTTTCTCCCCTATTGCAATTTCTGCACTTTTATTGTTCTAGATATTTTATTTTCATCCTCATTCCTTGATCCCTGATCTCGGGACCAATCGACAATATCTTTTGTCGTTTGTCAGGATCTCTCCGAGCTTTATTCCATACGTTTGGCTTGAGGCTTACTTGTCTGTGAGGACTCGAACCCTATTTTATGTCCTCCCTTATGCTACCAATACCCAGAAAAAAAAAAGAAAAAAAAAAAACAGTCGCGAGAAAATTGCAATTTTTCTCGCCTTCGGAAATCGAGCGAAGAGAAGCTCATCAAATTCAACTTACAAAATATTCTATAACTTCCTTTGATTTTTCTTTTTTTTCTTTTCGTTTACCTCTCCCTCTTCTCTTCCCTAACAGAAAGAAACCCTTTTTTCTCTATTTCCTCACAATAGCGGGAATGCAGATATCCTCTCATATCATCATAACTATAAATCCAACCGTTCCATTCTCGGAATGATATATAAATCATTTTCTATACACGAATTTTTATACTCTTCTTCGTCCCCTTGTATCCTTACATTTCTTGAGCGATGGTACTTCCCAGCACCGAAAATAACCAGTCACGAATATTGTTCTCGAGATTGTTGAAACGGGGACAGGTAGAGCCGGCCCAGAAATCCAGTTCCCTTATTCCTTCAGGTAATAGAATTGCACGCTTAAGACTTAAGACGAAGTGAAGTGGCGTGCCGTTTGGTTATGAAATTTCTGTGTGTGTGTTGGGGTGGTATAAGGTTGGATCGAGATTTTAGTTATATTTTATAAAATTTATTCAATTTTTGTGAAGGAGAGAAAAAAAAAAGGGGGAAAAAAATACTCAATTTATTTACATCACCTCGGATATCGTTCTGCCGGTTAAAAAAGTTTTCTCAACTTCGAGTGAGTATCAGAGACTACGTGTAATACTATGAATTATTTAAACGGACAACGAAGCGAGCTGCAATGAAGAACAAAGTGACGAAGAGAAGATGGAAAATGGAAAATTGAAAAATGAAAAATGAAAAAAGAAGAAAGAAGAAAGAAGACGAAACTTAACTGGGGTCAAATTGACTCTAGTAGGGAGTCCCTGCATTCAATATGGCGACTTCCTAATAGAGTCAGGCTGACTCCTTTTAAGACGTTCACCACTACGTTCGACTTCGAGTATTTAGATCTCCTGATAGAAATAGAAATTTCTACATTTCTATATAATTACATATAATATGTGTGTGTGAAAAATGTTATCTGTTATATTAAAATAAGTAAATAATTGTTTAATCGAGTCAATAGACCTATAATGTTGCTAATTAATGCTAGATTCATATCATCACTCGAAGCCGTTTCGAGAATCAGTCAGTCGGTTCCGATTCTCATCATCTATATATCTACTAAAGGATCGAATTCCATGTAAACCAAAGTTTGCTCAAAGGAATAGCAGTCCTCTCTGATAGAGAGGTAGCGAGAGAGAGAGAGAGGGAGAGAAAGGGAGGGATATTTCAACAAGCTACAGTAAAGTTTCGCACAAGTTGTAGAGGCAAGAAGCGAGCTCTTTGCGCAATGCGGATTCCAACTAGGCTGGTGCTACCGCCGTTCGTTCATTCGTTGCTACGAAAAGTAATTTCCTCTAGCTCTTGAAAAAAAAAAAAAGGAAACGAAAGAAGAAAAAAAAAATGACAAAAATTACGAGATGCGAAATTCGTGCAATTAACGCAAATGCGCTTGTCTCCGTTTAATATACCCGCACGTTCTAAATCCGCGAAACCGAAAATAATGATGATTATACGTTTGCAGTGCAGTAAGTTTGAAATCGTAACTTTTCATTAAAAACACGGATTTCCTTTTTTTTCTCGAAATATTACCTACTACTTCGAAAAGACCGATGTATGAAAAAAAAAAAAGACACTACCTAGTAAAAATTTGCTGAATAAATTGTCGTATAGCCATGTTTCGCTTTTCAAAGGAATTCGTACGTTCAGCAAATAACTTTGACACATTACCAGGCTCTCGGTACGGTTATTAAGCACACGTCGCTCGCGTACGTATACATATACACCCACGCTTACACGTACACCTACGTAACATGACAGCTTGACCAGTACCCCGGTACCGGTGATATTGAGTTTTCGAAAGCTGCAGGTTGTAATCAATCATCAATGCTTTTACACTGAATTATATCCTCGAGCTATTCGGACGGATGATGGACAGACTAATGAATACCTAAGACCCACCTAATTAGAGATTAACTCTATACAGAATTCGATTGAAATTTTTTTCTAATCCCCAGAGATTTTTGTAAAATGACATAACTTCGTCATGTAATGAATACGAAAAAAAAAAATAGAACGAAAATCAAATCCTACACCTATATATATATACCTATGTGGGTTTATATTCTTCTATTTAACTATCCATCGATTCCTCGCTGTACAGAAATCACTTCATCAATCATACGAGTGAGGGGTTTTTGACAAGCAAGAGAGCGGAGAGATATGGATAGAGAGAGATTCACGCGTCATAATCATGCCCTATGATATACGTCGCTCGCATATTACATCGCGTAAATTATGATATAATTTTCTCCGCGGCCCTTGGGCAACAATCAGAACCTCGTGTGTATGATCGTTCGTAACTTCACGAGCTACCCTCGTCAAACGTTGAACGGGGGAGTAAGGTTACGGGTAGATGGGCTGGTGTGGTATATAATATATGTGTAGGTGTGGGTAGGGGGATGTGGAAATTACAAAATATTTTAATTCATATATTGAAAAGTTTTTGTAAAAAATGGTTCAAAAATTGAAATGAAAAGTGGTATTCATCGGCGGGTGTCGTCGAGGTGGAGGTAAAAGGGGAGAATAATAAATAGGAAAAATCAGGTCATATATAAAGAGAGTTGCGTGATATTTGTCGGTTTGTTACCTGTATTACATACACACCGAACCCCCTGTAATATATTCGAGTAACTAAACGTAGAATCAAGTCATTAAAAGCCCATAAATAATGATACTGAAAGTAACTTAAATCTTATCGAAATATTATCTCCTATATATTCACGCGATTTTCTAACTGTATATCCCGCGAACTCAAGAATCTTTGAATATATGAAATTTTTTCATATCATTTTTATCATTTTTTCATTTTATTCTATACATATACCCGTGGTATAGAATTCATTCACTTGGGGATATAATTATTTGCTATTCAAGTTTACCCCTAGCAGCGCATTGCGCCCATAGAGTACTTCATATACGTATATTGTTTCCTCTACACTAGCTGCAGCATCCCTGCATCCGTGCATCCCCTTCGAGTTACAATTCAACCCCGTGCAATGTGTATATGTGTATATACACACATATGTATGTATATGTACATAAACTCAGACCAAGTACAAGATGGCGTTAATTCGTCGCCAACAGACAACGAACTTTGATACTGCTCTCGGTGCAAACTCTATTAGAACGCAGTCAACCATTCCCTACATACGTATACGTACATACACGTATATTCACCTACTTATACTTATACTTGTACTCATAGACGTACTCGAGAATATATCTTCCACGACAATCTTTTCACTAAAAATATAAACACAATGTATCTCATCATCCCTCATTCACATACAGACACACCCCTGGTAACATATACTCGTACTGCATTCATCGCTAACGAAGTTATATTCCAACAATTATAATAATATCTCATTCAGTTTGAAAATGGATAAAAACAAAAATTAATTAAAGAACATGGTTTTTTTTTTTCTTTTTGAATTCTATTTTATTTTATTTATCTTCAAAAATTTCTACATCATTATATTTAACACGAAACTCTGGCGAAGTTTTGGATTTTTAGATTCAGAGATAGACAGTGTGACATCGGATGTGTTTACTTCCCTCATCGTCGCATTCCGTCTCGCGAAATAACCTCGCAGAATTTATACATACGTACGTATGGAATGGGTATACATATATGCATTGTATGTAATCACCTACAAAGATATATATATATACATATATATACGTAGATGGGGGGAGAGACGGACGTCTGCAGAGTGGAGGGTGTAGGGTATAGGAGCTCATAGCTCGTGGCTCACGTGTCATCAAACGAGTCTCGTCAGCTGAGACTGACGTTAATTAATACTCTGCGAGCTAGTACGTACGTATATATATATATGCGTTTGTTGATCTACACACGGTTCAACTTCGACCCTCATCTACGGGGCGAGTAATCGCGAGAGGTAAAAATTGCAGTTCGCAAATGCAGAAAAAGGAGTAAAAAAGATTTGAATTTTTGTATTCTGGTATCGAAGAACTGAATTCATTTCATTTTTTCAAATTTTTTTACATTTTATACAATTCCGGGCTTAATTGGAATCCAATAATCGTAGTGGTGTACATATGTATGCATATATAGTTGAATTAACGGTTGTTCAAAAACTCACCGACATTATACTCATATTTTCAAATTTTATTGTAAATCGTGGTTTTACCGCAGCTATACTATGATATGCTTACACGTAGCTACCCTTATAGAGGCGCTGCAGTTTTTGTAGTTTGATGTTGAATAAAGGATTTTCAACCCAGCTTTGTGGGCGATGAACGGAATTATGGTGTAAACTAAATGAAAACGCACCTGCTTCACTCCCCGGGGGTATAAATCCACCCCTATATTACCTCGCTTGATAAACGTCGTCAATCGTGTAAAGTGTATGGCTACTGCGTTGAATGTAGAATGTAGGATGTTGGGTATAGGTATGTATATACATACACTGCAGGGTCGACAGTTTAACATTTATTATCGTACAGGAAGCAGCGGCTCTGTGATCAACGTAATGTTCGTATATGTATGTTTACCTACCTACCCTTAACTCTTTACAATCTGCAGCGCGTGAAATTGCTCATAACTGTCCAACTGCACCTATATACCATATCATACTGTTAATCCCCCGCGGGCGTGTCAAACCGTGGAAATCATCTCGAATGGGTTTAATCTCTCTCATATGTACATATATATTAATTTCAAAGGATTTTTATACACCAACAGGGTGAAATGGCTGATATTAAATAACAATTATTATTATATTACGATTTAATTTATTGATTTAACCCGTTAGAAAACCGCGTAATTATTTCATTAATATTATGCTATATAAATTGAATAGTAATTAGATTGGGTTGACCAATACGGTTCAATAAATGATCGCGTTGAATTAACAGTCGTTATCATTATTCGTCGATTATAATAAGTATTTCGAAAACTGTGCGAGTAGTTTTCTCCATTTTAAATTTTTCGACTAAACCTCCTCTGCCCTCTGTATCGATTTACCTATTTTTTATATAAATCGGGAAATTCAAGGGTGTAGTATGCATAGAAAATTTTAATAACATTCCTGCGGGCCCTGTAAGTATGTACGGGGTTTTAATAAAGCAGGAAGATACGTTTTCCGGGTATATTCACACGCACCTATACACACCCACGTCTTTTAGTATATAAACTTATGAAGCATTTTGCATTCTGATAAGAGCCTCGGGCTATCGTCTATATGGAAGAATATAAATTATTTTATAAAATTGAATTTTTCTAACTATACACATTACGCTTCGGTGGTTCAATTATTATAATTCGGTTTAAACCTGGAAAAATTTGGGAACATTCACCCAGAATAATTATTTCAGGCCCTTCAGTGTCTGACGAAGTAAAATATAAGAGACTTACTTATATCTCCATCGATCACGTTCATCAATTTTTTATTTTCATTTTTTTTTTTGCTTATTCTGTTTTCAGTATAACATAAAGAAGAGGGAAGAAGTCCAGGAGATGATGCCACAAGAGGAACCAAATCCTTTGATGCGTAAGAAAAAAACTCCAGAAGAATTAGCTGCTGAGGCCGAAGCGGAAGACGAGGATGAATTCACGAGTGAGTATAATATGGATGATGAAATTGATAATTTAATATTCATTAATAATATCGAACGGCTCAACGATCGCTATTATAGATTAATGAATAGTGATCAAACGGACGCAGATAATTGGTTGGTAAATTATATTCAATATTTATAACCCGCTCGAAAATTTTCGAAACAGAAAAGACGAAGATGATATTATGGCATCGTCTTTTTTATTTTCCAGAATTGAAGAACACGATAGAGACGCAGGTAAACGAGCTCAAAACCCAAATTGAAAGCAAATGCAGTCTTCAATGAGTATACTCACTCTTCAGCGACCGTGGTCAGTGATGTGACCAGGCGGAAGACCGGGCCTGATCGAATCGCTGAAAAAAAAAGAAAAGAGGGAAAAAAAAAACCAACAAAAGATATAAGTAAATAAATAAATAAATTATTAAATAAATAATTAAATAATTGAAGGAAAATAAAATGAGTATAATGAGAAATGAGACAGAGAATGATGAAATTAAAGAAATCATTCATCAACGCCAACGTCTTCGTCATCCGCCACATATATTTGCCAATTGCCGCGACCACCCCCGCGATTTAAGAACTGAAAAATATAACTCGCGAACTGCAAGGTATATGAATAATGTATTAAATAAAGAAAAAAACGGAAAGAAACGGATGATATTAGCCGGATGATTTTTATCGAGAATTCGTTTTTTCAGTTTTCTCTATTACGTTTCTCTTCTCTTCATTATGCTATAAGAGGGAATTGAACGTCATGTTTATGAGTTGAAATGAATAATTTAATTACTGCATATACTACACATCAATCGCGTAACGAAAATGATAATGTAACCAATTAATGTGGTACCTATATTTAATTGAATGACAATTTAACGGACGGAGAAGGACAGGTAGATGCGGTGCAGCAAGGAGATTAAATATATAGAGGCCCGATTACTGATAAATCTTATATCGACTAGGACGGTTGCGGACAGTAAGTTATATTATTCGTATACTGTTAAACTTGCGTAGCTTTAATATATACACAGACCTATATATATATATATATAAAACAGCTGTATAAAAGATATTAATTGAAAAGAAGAAGAAGAAAAAAAAAGCCGAAGAGAAAATAGAAAAATAAAAAATCATCGTTTCCGTTTTATCTAATGAATATTAATAATAAATTACTCGAAAAATTATTATACTGTATGGTTACGAATATTGGGAATTTCGAAAACGGCTATAGGTATTCGTGCGAAGTAGAAGAAAATAGAGTCGTGTGCGAGGGGTAACAAGGCAAGAAATGCAAAGACGAAGGAAACTGAAAATAAAAATTTTAAAAAGAAAAATAAAAAAACTAAACTAAATGAAGAAAACTGAATAAATAAATGAATAAAAAAAGAAATATATAATTAAATCAAAGACTGTATAAATTCTGTAGGGTCGAGGGCCGAGATATAAGAAAATAGTGATAGAAAATTTCAAAAACCGAAACCAAAAAAAAAAAAAACAAAAATAAGAAACGCCGAAAATTTGTAGACCTGACAGTTTTCTACTTTTCGGTGATTATAATTAAATCATTATCTATGTATAATAATAATTATATACGCGTCGCCGTAACCGAAAGAACCGCTGGTTGTAGTTTTATATAGGAGAAGAAGAAAAAATGAAAAAAAATAAAATCATATACCATACGCGTACGAAGAAAGTTGTGAGAAAAAAAAAAAAAAAAAATTAGGGAGAAGGATGAATTCTTCGTATGAGAAATATAATAGAAACGTTTCGCTGAAATGCTTGTAACATAATGATAATAATAATAATAATAATAATGATAAGAATAATGGGAAGATATAAGTATGGTATAATAATATTGGAAAAAAAAAATGGGAAAAAAATTTTGACAACAGGTTAAAGTCGTATAAGAGATGTTTGATGATACAGTTCTCTCTTTCCACAAATCGTTTCTAGCCCTGAGCTCGTTCACACCGTTATAGTGTAATAAAAATAAAATCACGTACCGCTACATCTAGTAGTCGAAATTGGATAAATTTTTATCCGTGAAGAAATAAAAAAAAAAAAACTATATATATATATATATATATATATACATATATGTCAACAAAATTTCGAGAAATTGCATACATCAAAATAATGTATAGTCACGAAGAATAGTACGTAAGTTTATTTGTAGTCAGTTATAAATAAATAGTGAATCGTAGTAATGAAAATTAGTGGCTAGATTCAAGCGACGGCTGTTCCAAGAATAATAATAATAATAATAATAATAATAATGATAATGATAACGATTGATAATTGATAATTAATAATAATAATGATGATGTTTATGACGATGATGAGATGGAATAACGAGGAATATTTGTTATAATTAAGGAAACACACAGATCGCGGATGTGTACGTTACAGAGAAGGAGAAAGATGAAGATGCAAATATGAATATAAATATATAAATATGAAAGAGACGAGGTAACGGGTTAATAAGAGATGAATGAAATAATAATGTGGATATAATAAATGAATCGAAGAATGAATGAATGATGGAAGGTGAACTTGGAGGCCTGGCTGTCTAACACGTGAGTTATTATATTATATTGTACTAAAACAGTATGAAAATGATTAGAAAAATTATTGATTTAAGTTGATTAAATATAATATGCATATATATGTATATGATATTTAGTCAATTGTATATTGAATATATTGATCGCATCGTAACGTGCGAACTGTTCTATCTAGATGCTTTTACGTCGTCCCGATAAAATTGCTATCAAAGTTGGAAAGAGAAAATAAAAATATTATAAAAGAATAAAAAAATAAAATATTAAGAAAGGAAATTGAATGAAATAATGTATAAAATTTAGATTTACAGCGCGCATGCCTTATATTATATTATTTTTATTTTTTCCGTTCAATAATAATAATAATAATAATATTAATAATAATAAATTATTCAATATGCGTAGTTAATTGACACAATCTAATAACAATAATAATAATAATAATATTAAATAATAATAATACTAATATTAATGATAATAATGATATAATTTGGGCAATATATGGCCGCGTTTGTCATGAAAAATAAATAAAATATAAAAATGAAAAAACAAAGTCTATACATATACATATATACATATATTATAGTACGTATAACGTTCACTTCACTTTTAATTTTTCGCATATAAATACATAAATCTCATTAGTGTCGATGCTTCATTAATTTCCTGGCTCGTATATGACACACACACACACACACACACACATAAACACATATATATATGTACAACTATACTGCGGCTTGCGCGCTATTATATAGAGAAACATAAAGGATGGGAGAAAAAGAGAGAAAAAAAAAACCGTAATAAATGAAGAAGTGAGAAAAAAAAAGAAATTAAAAATAAAATAAAATAAAAATTGAATTAATTAAACTAATGAGGAATTGGTTTGATTTTTGTCGATTATATATTGTATTAAAGTTTTCGTTTTTTGAAAGTATATAAATTAGATATAGAGACAGAGAAAAGAAAGACAAGTACACATATTAAGAGAGAAAATTAAAAAGAAAAAGAATTAGAAACAAAAAGCCAAAATCTAAAATACGAAGAGTTAATCGTGTGATATGATATTGAGGAAATGAAAATGAAGAAATAAATAGGAAATTGTGGTCTTAAGGTTACGATCAGATTGCAAGATGATGATGTTCGACGTGTATTCTAATTATATATTATATATTATTATTTTTAGAAACAATAATGAAAAAAGAAAGAGAGAAAAAAAAATAACGAAGAGAAAATTATAAACGAAATGAAAATATGAAAATAAACCGAAATTTAAGAAAAAATAATATATTAATATAACGATTATGATGAGGATGATAATACATATGTTATATTATTACGACGAATAAACAATATTCGGTATTTTGCTTATAAATAATAAGAAAAAATGAAAAAAAAAAAGGGTACATAGGGCTACAGAAAAATAAACAAAAACAAAAAAAAAAAAAGAAAAAAAAAAAAATTCAAACGAAAAAATTGGATAAAATGTTGAACAGTTTTTTATGGACTATGTCACAGATGTTAATACTAAAAAAAAAAAAGAAAATAGAAATTTATTTTTTTATTTCTTGCGTCTTTTCCGATCTGTAACTATTATTGGTATCTAAATCTACATTATATAATTATAATCATGCGCGATGCATAATTAATATCAACTGTACATTAATAATAATGCGATCTTTAATCGCGGCTCAAACGTCTAACGAACTAACTAACATATAAAAGTATCTAATACTTATTTCAATTTTCATTATCCTCGATTCTACCGAAAAAATATCTAATGAAGAAAGATTAAAAAAAAAAAAAATGACACATACACACACGATCGAAAGGAGGGTGTACGAAATGTGATTTGTTTGAACACAGATGCATTACTGAAAAGAAAAAAAAAAAAAAATGATTGTATATAGTAATACAGGTATGAGATTCAGTATTTTTCAAATTTCCAAATCAATATTTCAATTCAAGCACGCGGTGTTTTTCCGTTTGTAGTTTTTTTTTTTTTTTTCTTTTTTTGATGATGAATTCGATCTATTCTTGCTCCTCGCGACTCTTTTGGGAATTAAAAGAAAAAGAAAAAGAAAATATGAATCGAGTTGCAAAAATTTTACTATAAAATGCACAGCTGGGTAATACCAAGTTCTTCTTCATGTTTTCCCTCGAGAGTCGTGCTCCATCTATCTTTCTCTTTCTCTCTATCTATCAAATTATCTATCTTTCTATGTATTTGTGTATATAATATCTATATATACGGTTTATGTATATGTATATGTATGTGTCTATTTTTATTGCTATTTCTCCCTCTCGCTATCTCGCTCGCTCGATGTATACGCACGTTTTTATTGCAATTCAAGAAAAAAAGAATAATTAAATAAATAAAAATGATTCCACAGTGCTGAAAATTATTGTACATACATATATATATATAAATCCTTATCTCTCTCGAGCCTCGATTCTACGCGGTTCATTCATAAAAGAAAAATAAAACAAGAAGTATAAAGAAGAACGGGAAATAAAAAATAAAAATATTTAAAAATCCAAAAATTATTGCTAAAATCTTGAATGATTGTTATTACAGGGCTTATCGATCTCCCAGCTATAATAATAGGTATCGTTCGAGATTCTAATATATTATTAAATATATTTTGGTCTAGGCCTATTATCTCATATGTCTCGATGTTGCATGTGTCTGTCTGTCTATCTGTCTGTTTGTATGTCGCGCGGTGTTGTCGATTGGTTAAAAATTCTATCCGTTGCGGCTTTGTATCGTCGCTGATTTATATCGGCAAGAAAAAAAAAAATATTTTTTTTTTCGAATATTTGCAGTTAAATGAAGAAAGAGAAAAATAAAAAAAATTGATTAAGATGATTAATTGTCATCGTTTCACATTTTTCTCTTTTTTTTTTTTTTTTTCGTTTTGTTTCTTCCGACTCGATTTCCAATATATATAATTATATTATATGCCGATATATTGGTGAACCACCCAGCGTCCTATTTCTCTCTATATGATCAATTTTCTACACTAATAAGAAACGATTTAAATAGGATATGTGTTATAAGACAGTTGAAGCTTCAAAAGATCATTTAAAAACACGAGTGTAAAAGAAAAACGAGTAATTAACGGAAGATAACTGTCTTGAAGAAAAAAAAAAAAACTATCCTTGGGGAAGGATTCAAATATAAGAAATGAAAAGCACCCCCAAAAAAAAGTAAAAAAAAAAAAGAAAAAAAATAAATAAATAAAACGAGTTTAAATTATCTAAAATCGATACTTCAAGTCAATTACTTAATTAAACCCGAATATATTGTACATGTAATACATTATTGATTAGAAATATTTCAATATTTAATTGTTGTCCTTTTTTTTTTTCTTTTTTCCTTCTTCTTTTTCTCTTGCTTTCCTTTATGATTCTATATTATTCGAGTCTTTGATAAATCAATTATTAAACAGATTCAAAATGATAGAATAGAATAGAATATTCATCCAGATGAATATCTATTTTTATGATTATTGATTATTAATTTAATCCTTCGTTTTTATCTATCGCAAAGCCTTTATATCCTCTTATCACTATACTAACTACTTCTACTACTACTAACAATTACTACTACTATACTTACGCACTATTTCAATGTTTATACTTGCATGTTATCTCAATTCTATATTATCTATATAAAATGCTATATGTGTACGACAGATAAATTTAGATAAAAGACAGAAAAAAAGGAGAAAATAATAATAATAATAATAATAATGTAAAATTACTGTTATTCTCATATATATACACGTATAAGGTAAGCAATTTTTTTTTTTTTTCACCCCTCTTACTATATCGACAAAAATATTTCATTGAAAATTTAAATCCACGTTTTAAATATTTTCTTCTCAATTGATACACTAATTATTGTATAATTATTACTTCCGAATACAAATTATTATTGATCAAATTTTTTAAATCAATTGCATGAGTGAACATCTTTTCCTAAAAATATTTCCATTTATTTTTTTTTTCAATTTTCTTATCACCAAAAATTCTTTGATTAATTAGCATATCGCTCTTCTTATCATATAGCGCATAATTATACGTCTACATAGACAATTTTCGTCTCTCGTATGTTATTACACCCTATAACGCAGTGTTATAATGCTAATGTTGCTATTAATGTCGTATTGTTGTTGTTTCTCGATATTCAATAATAATTATTGCATATACTGTATTAATACATACACACGTATAGTATGTATAGATATATTATAAAGAGTTACGCGCGTTATAGT
Organism: Tenthredo scrophulariae; assembly: GCA_963978835.1. Taxonomy (NCBI): domain Eukaryota; kingdom Metazoa; phylum Arthropoda; class Insecta; order Hymenoptera; family Tenthredinidae; genus Tenthredo; species Tenthredo scrophulariae. Next base: position 1,353,893 of record OZ022235.1, read on the forward strand.
TGAAAAAAAAAGAAAAAAATTTAAAAAAAATTCAAAAATATAACGAACAAAAACCAAAAATTAAGTATTTTCAAAATCGATCAGTTTCGTTTATGTGTTATATATATATATATATATAATTACTATGTTCAATTTACACATAATATTGATAATTATCTGGGGGATTGAAGTGAAATCGAATTTTTTTTTTTCTTTCTTTCGTTTTTACTTTCGTATACGAATTTATTTTCAATTAAATCCATTCGATAAAAAATAATATATATCTACGATCGATTATGGGGTATATAATAATACCTACACACAGTACACAATTAATATCTAATTAAATAACCTGGGTATACATACAATCGGGGATAATAATCGTTAGTAATTCAATTACTCTCTTATTGTCAGTCTATAAATTTCGGTCGCCGATCGTAGCTGTTCGATCTATCCTTGTCCTAAATCCTTGATACTAATACTGATGGATAATCGAACCTTTTAAGATCTGGTAAAAAATCTCCCATAAAACTGCTAAACTGCTTCGATTATGTGTTTTAGTGATAATAATAATAATAATATAGCGAATATTTGTTGATTGGATCAATATCGATTACCGGTCATCATGGTGTAGATTTACTTGTGTAGGTATGTAATTACCGTGTAGGTACTACCATACATGTAAATTTTTTTATTTCGCTAATGTTTCAACAATTTTTTTTTGTTTTTTTTTTTGTTTTCAAAACTCTTTTTCGTACTCAGATATCTTGATCCTTGATCCTCGATCCTCAATCGTAAGAAAGAGAAAAAAAAAAAAAAACGTGAGAAGACATAAAAATGAAGAGAACGGTATAAATAAAAAATAAAAAAAATTAAATAAAATAAAATAGAAATAGAAATAAATAAATGAATAAATAAATAAATAAAAGAAATTCAGATCTTTTCGAGGAGTCTATAATCTTTTTCTTAAGCCACCCTAAGCCTGAGATAATGGCAACGTGGCAAGTGATATCAGAACTTACACATGTATTGTATGAAAAATATATATATAAAAAAAAATAAAAAATAAAAAAACGAAAAAAAATTATATAAAAAATAAAACGAAGAAATTATGATTGAAATTTTTTATCGATATCCAACTAAAAGAGATGAACTCTGTCGACCGATCTTTCATACGGTGGTATAGCCAGATGGGATTGAAATATATAAGAGCAGGAAGATTAATATATTTAGCTTCGTGCCTTCGGAATAATTACTTGAGGTATGAATAAAAATAATGAGAAAAATAATTGAATGGAAAAAAGAATAAGAATAAGAAAAAAAAAAACCAAGAAATTTATTGTTCAATTATGCAGTTTCAATAGTGATTGACTATACCCCGAAAATTTGAGATAATTGAGGAGTTGGAAGACCCGTCGACGAGAGTACATAAGCTAATTAACGTAAAAAGTAACGATTAACAATAATCCAAAAAGAAAAGAGAAAAGAGATTTGTTAACTTCGGATAATTGTGATTGAAAAAGTTATAAAAGAAAGAGAAAATGAAATGAGAAATATCTAAGAAAAAAAAAAAAAGGATAAATTAATTAAAATGAAAATGAATTAAGTTCAAAAAGCGCCGAAACTTAATTAAAGTTGTTTAAAACATGTTTTGTATATACATATAGATTAGCTTATCCAAATTACCTGTATCGGATTGTACATGTAGTTTTATTATTTATACATTTTTTTTTTAACGTTAAAAAAAAAAAAGTGAGTAATGTTTCGTTTTCTTCGCACATGGATAATAGTCGAGTTTATATATATATGATATATTAAGTATAGAGGTAAAAGGAGAGAAAATAAAAAGAAAGGAAAACCTTGAGCAGATAATTGCGAAGAAAATGGAACGTGATATTTAAAATTGAAAGAAAAATTGAAAAAAAATTAAACAAAAAACAAAAAAAAAAAAGAAAATTGATAGAAAGAAAGAAATAAGGATAAGAAGAGAGACGAGAGAAAAAAAAAAGAATGACTATTTAGAGACAACGACACAACGCATTATAAAGTAATAATTAATAAACACATAAAAGTTAAAACTATGTAGTAGTTAGAAGATATAAAAACCTTAGTGTTATAAGCATAGTATATAAAGATGAAAAAGAAAAAAAACCTAAAAAAAGAAAAGAAAAAAAACGATAAATAATTAGGCTTTAGCTTTGTACGTGCGAGTGCTGAAAGAAAATAATAAAAAATAATTTAACAAATGATTGGCGATATTTCATCATATGTTTTTTCGACTGCCATTATATTGGTATATTGCGAAAATTAATTGAATTGAATAAAATATTTTATTACTTTTGAGCGGGCTTGTGCGATTTTTAGGCCTTACTATTTATTAGTTCGCTACCGCGTCGTTTGACGATGATCGTTGCACCACGTTATTATTGTAAAAAAATAAAGAAATGAAAAGAAAATCAAGAAGAAAAAAAAAACAAAAAAAAAACAAAAAAAAGTAAAAAAAAAAAAACCAAAAAAAAAAACAAAATAACTTGTTAACGAAAAAGCAATATTGTCGATGCCTATTATAATACACGTACGAGCTTTTCTTTCTTCTTTTTTTTTTTTCGTCATAATAGAAGAGAAGTTTAGAAAAAAAAAATTTAATTAAAAAAAAAAAAAATCCAATTACAGATAAAGTTATAATCAAAGAATTATCACGTCGTCGTATACATAAATAGAGAATTTTTACCTATTTATTACGGTATTATAGGAAATTATAATGTATATTATGTATATGTGTGACGTGGGGCAGTGCTTGATAACGATTTATTGTTGCATTTTAAAAATTGGTATACCTACACATATTCAGCTGCACTGTATAATCATAATCTGTGCAGAAATGATGAAAAAAAAAAAAAAAAAACCAATAAATAAAAAACGAACTCTTTATACATATAAACTTATAATAGGGAAATTAATGACGAAACTTATTAATTGTAGCCTGGATAAACGCAGGAGACCAATCGACCAGAATATATACGTTATTATTTAAAAAAACAAAGTGTCCAAAAATCGCATAAAACTGACTCACGAGTTGGGTGAACAATATATATATATATATGTATTTAAAGAAATATACATAAAAAAAAAAAGAGAGAGAAAAAAAAAACCACAAAAACCAAAAAACCGAAAAAAAAAAAAATTAAATAAAATAAGATAAAAATAAAAGAAAACCAAAAACGAAAAAATACAAAAAAACACAAAAAGAAAAAATAATAAAAAAAAAAAAATAATAAGTTTAAATATACAAACCCTTGTATAAAGTAGCGTGCGTAGTGGCCGATATTGGTACAGAGACAAGAAGAGTTTGTTGTTGACGTAATATTATGTAATATTAATAATGATGATAATATTATATTGTTGTTAGATATCTACGGTATTACCTTATATATATATATAATATATATATATATATATTGATATAAAAATGAGATAATCTAGCTTAAGTGACACACGATTTAAGTAGTGGGCGTTGCGTAGGGAAACGTGGCCACAGCTGTTCGCCCCTTAGAACGGTTTTTAAATTTCCCTTGTTCCATTTTTGTTATTAGTATTATTACTATTATTATTATTAATTTCATTTAGCCTTCGTAACTGACTAATCAATCAATCTATTTATTTATTTATTTACTTATTCATTCCATAGAGTTTCGTTCACGTGACGATTTATTTCGTCATATGTAAATGTGGGATGAGAAGATAAAGGTTCATAAATTTTATTAAAGGTTCAAAGATATTTTAGGGAAGGCAAAAAAATAAAGAAATTAAAAGATTTTTGGAAATAGAAACCTATCGTAGGGGCGCATCACACCGTTATAGCTCTTATTATTATAGTACTATTATGAATAATAATAAAAAAAATGAAAACAAAAAATATGCATTTTTGTGTTATTTAGTTGTATAATAACCACAGATAATGAAAGAAAGAACACTCGAATGAAAAGGAGAGAAAAAAGGAAAGAAAAACGTAATAAAAATCAATCATGTTACCTAATCCACGGCTACCTAGTTATTTTTCATTATCACCTGTATGGTTTATTATTAATTTTCATAAATTTGAACAAAAATGTATATATCATTATCGTTTTCGTACCTAACATAAGCGTTTCCACTTATTTAGGTCTCGTAGAGAAATTATTGCACACGCATTATATTGTCACCATTACCTTGCGTATGCAGTTATTAACATTACAGCCCTACATACTTTCCTAATGATGCAAGATACGCGGCGTCGAATTTCCCCGTTGGCTAATTGCTGGTCAGGCAAATAACAGACAGCCAATAATTTCGATGGAAATTTAGTTACAGTTCTGAAATATCACTCGGAGGTTCAATACGCGTCGAGTATAACTTTACCGATAATTATATTTTCAATTTTTCCATAACTATTCGAAAGTATGTCCCATCTTCGTTAGAGTATCTCAACTGTATTAGAAAAAAAAAGGAAAGAAAAGAAAACGGTATGGATTTTATTTTTACTTAACTTTATAAAATCGGTTCAATTATTAGATCTCTAAATTATATCAACGTCGTATTACTTCAGTGAGAATCAAATTTCAGAAATTACAAATAGTGATCTCGATCATCGTAATAATTTATATGTAAATTACCAAATATACCCAAAACCATAAGTCACAATTAATGAAAAAAAAAATAATTTGAACTTTTCTCTCGGTAACAAAAAAACAAAAAAAAAGGACCCAACATTGGACGAAAAATGTCCGTCAATGAGTCGAATTTCGTCCTTCTGATCCATCTGGCATTATTGGCTTTCCTCGTGAAATCTACATCCTCTCAGGACGTGCTGCTCAATTTGAATACTAAAAAGGTGGTGGCTGTAACAAGCGATAAATTTCTTAGCTTGACCCTCGACCCGGCAGTTTTACTCACCGGAGATGTTCTCGCGTAAGTAACTAACGATTAATCAATACTAATAGCTGATTGAGATACGTTTCGTAACGGAAAAGAAAGAAATATGTACGTCGATTATAAATCGGGTAGAAAGTTGCCTGGATTTGATCCTGATAAAAAAAAAATATCAAATTCTCTCAGATCAAGTACTGAGCTCAGTACCAATATGGCGAAAGCCTTGGCTCCAGGATACGTCAGGCTGGCTGGACCAAAAAGCAATTCTTACACCTTTGAAAGATCTCTGTTTCCGCAAAGTGGCTACGAGGATCCAGACCTTATATTTTCAGGTAAAAACAAATGTTTTCTTTTTTATTTATAGGGTAAAATTGACGAATACGAGTGCTAACTAAACCGGTTATTTTCTACCCTGTAAAACTTCGTCAGCCTTTTTGATTAGGCGTATCGTGTTACAGTGAGAAGCGTTTTCTTTCAGTTAAAACGCATCGCGATAATGAATCGCGGGATTGACGAGTTCGTGTATAAATCGGCGACTAATCAGTTTTAGAGAAAATATAAAAATCGTGTATTTCGACGTGGTCTGATTCCGAGTCCTTGACGTATTATTTGTATTATTACGTTTCTACTATTTCTGTAACGATTATATAAGCAAACGAGGTGATATTGCTCTGTCGAGGAATAGACGCTGAGTGGATTAACCTAATTAATGTTTAATTCACGATGTAGTATACGTATAACTATACGCTAGGATTCTCCACCTTGTTTGTACCTCTAATTTGATTGGGATTAGTATAACCGCCTGCAGACATGGCCCGCCTTTATTCCCCTCGTATAATAAACCGAGAGCACGACAAAGGCTAATTATAATAATGCCACATAGTTTGATTGTATCATTATTTCTTCCCTAGATAGAACGCGCGCGTAACACCGCGCCCGCGCCCGCGCCGCGGCGATAAAAACCACTCCGTGGTTATTACATACTGCGAGGGAAATATTTTCACCCTTATCCGGTCGTCAGATTATGATTAGAATATTATTAATCATTGAAATATTGCAACGCGAAAAGTCTCAAATTCGTTATAATTTATAATAATCAACATCAATTGATGAAAATAAAATATTTCATGATACAATTTGGATATCCTTCAGAGGCTCATTGGGTTTTGGTCCAACAATGGGCCCAGAGATCTGGCCTGGACGTAGTTTCTTCCCTTACTCCACAGAGAATCGAAAATGACGATCAGGCAACAGCCTGGGATCCTAGAAACAGTCTGGACCTAATTTCTTTCAGTGATCACATGGGATACAACATAAGTTGGCAGCTAGGATACGGTAGCTAAAAAAGAGAATAAAAATGAAAATAAAAATCGGGTTTCATCGATTGCAGAACAGTTATCAATTTTTTCTTCTCAATTTCATTTCTCAGAATGTCAGACACGCTGTGATATCAGCGGAATTGATTTCGGCAAGGACGTTGTCCGTCTGAGAAATATGTTAGGTGCTTTCCCCAGATACTCAAACAGCATAATCGCAGGACCTGATATCGTTAGTTTTCGTGGAAAACAACAACAGCAGTATATTCAAGAATATTTAAACAGTGCAGGAAACGCACTCTCAGTTGTCACCTGGCACCCGTAAGTGCAGTTTATGCCAATTTCGAAAGGCTCTTGAAATAGTTTTATTCGCGAAAAAAATCACCCTTTCTCACATATCTATTTTATTTGAAAAAAAAATTATGATAATTACTACAGTGACTTTGCTGGCATAACTTTGGACTCGGATGGTGTAGCTCTCCAAATAGACACACTTGCAGCAGACAGGGATTTGCTGTACAAAGCTATGGGAAGATCGGTCTCAAAAAAGCCTCTTTGGATCGGTATGTACTCAGGAAAAAATCGAGAGAAAAATTCAGATCTCATTTCGTTCACTTTTACACAATATGTGGATCAAGTCTGATTTTTCAAGAATAGAGACCAGGTAATTTCGCCACGGTTCAAGGGATGATTCTTTCATTTTTAGCCGAGTCAAAACCCGAGGAATGCAAGCGACAATTTTTGGGTGCTTTAGTCTGGGCTCGTCGGCTAGGAAATGCAGCAAAACTCGGTGTCCAAGTTATAATGAGACAACCAGATGCCTCCAACATATTCCAGCCTACTCCAGTGAGTTCAAAAATCTGGATTACAATTTTTGATCGATATAATTTTAGTCTATCCTCCGTTTTTTTATCTTTTTTCTATTTCTTTTTTCATTCTCTCTCGCATAGGACTACTGGGTTTCGCTACTGCACAAAATGCTGGTAGGCCGCGAAGTTTTGGACACTAAATTATCCGCGGGAAATAAAACCCACGTACATTTTTACTGCCAGTGTACAAAGCCATCGGCTAAATATGACAGAGGAGCTGTTACTATTTTTGGAATAAATTTGACGCCTGGAAGAGTTTCGGTTAGTTTAAAAGGGATGAAAATCAAGGCGGTACACAAGTACATATTAATGCCTGGATACGACACTGATAATCGCATGTTCGCCGAGTAAGTAGAAGCGAAAATTATATCTTGATATACGTAAATAATTGAAAAAATTAGATAAAAAAAAAAGAGACCAAAATTATTTTTGCAGAACTGTTTTACTAAATAACGAACCTCTCACTCTTGTTAATGGTAAAAACATTCCGGAAATAAATCCGGTTGTTACTTCAATGGGGAAGAATATGGCGGTGAAACTTCCATCGGGAGGAATTGGCTTCTGGGTGATACCTGGGGCGAAGGTAAGATGTCTTACGATTTAAAGGAAATCGTATTTAAAAAATTGGGAAAGCGTTTTAGTTTTCGATTTTGAACTCGGGTCTATATTTATTTCAGGTTAAATCATGCCTGAGCTTTGACGAGGAGATGAGTGATAAAAATCTGCTTTTAAAAAAGTTGACGAAAAAATTAGAGGAGACAGAAGTTGGGGATGAGAATTTAGGCCATGAATTAGACGAGGATAATAGGAATCAGGATATTGATGTTGAATCGGTCGAGGATATTAAAAGTTTGTTAAAATCTAAAAAAAAGAAACGGAAATATCGACACAGTGATGAGGCTGAGGACGAGGAGCGAAGGTTCAAGAGAATAGATACGAAAAAGGAACTTGAAAGACTTGAGAAACTTTTAAAAAGGAACGGTAATAACGAGGAGAAGAAACCTTCGCATTTCAAGGGTAGAGTGGGTCTAGCAATGTTTGACAGTGAGGCAAACGAGAGCGGCGAAAACAAGGGGGAAAACACGTCGGAAGAGGACGCTGGCCTTGTGCGATTTAAGAAAAATGATAAGTCAAATTCTGGAGAAGAAATTCGCTCGAAACTTGAAGAGTATAAAAATAAATTTATCGAATACGAAGCTAGGAAGAAAAACGAGGAGAAAATGCAAAGGGTTCATTCGAGCAGAAGTTCTCAGCCTGCAGATGAGAGATTTGCGAATGATGTAGATACGCAGAAAGCAGTCGAAGCTCTGGGATTAATATCGAGAGTCGAAGGTGCGATGAGGGAGTACGGGACATCGAATGAAAAAATGAAGTACGAAAAAGAACCGAGGATTTTACAACCCTTGAATCTCGTGCCTGACATAGGCGAGGAAATGCTGATTGAGGAATTGAAGAAACCCGAGAAAATGAAGAGAATGATAGACCCGAAATCGTTAGGTAAAATATATAAATTTTTCGTTGATAACAATCGCGACAATATTCGTAAGAGGAGCGTTGAAAATTTATATGATGGGACGCGGGATAAAAGAGACTTGGAAAAATTACTGGGCGACGATCCACTCGGTTTGAGAAAAGAGGGACTTTTCAGAAAACGTTTGAAGAATGACGAAGCTAAAGAGAGACGGTTTGAACGAAGAAATAGAAAGAAGGAAAAGGACGATATGGGATTGAAAAAAGAACTTCCGGTCGCCCGTTACGATCCTAGAGTTACAGACAGCAGCGAGAACAATTTTTTCGGTTTTCCGCAGATGAAGCCATTGGAAAATTTCCCTCAGGGTGACGTGTTTTTTAACGAGGGTAGCTCTTCCGAAGAGAAAAGTCACGATTATGATTACGTGAGGGACGATGAAGACGAGGAGACGATTACGCAGCCGAAAAAACGGGGCAAGAGTCGAAGAGGGAAAAAGAATAGACAGAATAACAGGATGGTTCAGGATGATACTACTTGGGTCGAAGAACCAAACTCGAATCTTAATCACGCGCCTAATGAGTTCTTTGAAAAAGTAAACCAGCCTCCAGTCGCCATAAAAACTCAATGGAAGGATCACGGGGAATTGTACGAACCCGAGTCATTGCAACAAGGGGCTTTCAAAGAGGAACAAAAAATACAAGGAAATGATACTGTCGGTGATACGGTGATTGTCAAAGATCATACTGACGAAGGAGAGGACAAAAAGGCGAAGGAAACTGCGGTGAAAAAACTTATAAATTATTACGATAACTCCGAGGTGTTGAGTACAGCTAATGAGAATTTTGAACGCGAGAAGAAGAGGCCCAAGGTACCGAGGAAAGAGCCGAAATTCAGAGCTGAGACACAGACACCGATTATAAGGAAAATTAAAGAGAGCGCGAAGATAAAGCCGGAAGAAATTGTGCAGGACTACGAATACGAAGATAGCGGAGAGCTGGGATCGTTGGAGTTCGTTAATTCTAAAGAGGGCGAAGATTACTCCGAAGATATTTACGAAGACGATGAAATTTTGGCGAAGAAAAGACCCAAAAGGAAAATCGGCAATTTAAATTTTGACGCCTTTGGTCAAGAAATGATACGCGAAGATGCAGGAAATTTCAGAGACTGTAAATGCAGAGTGATAAGAAGCACCGGTATAATGAGATGCAAAAATTGCAAGAAAACCCAGCGTCCTCGTAGAGATCTAACAGAAATTAACCCAGAAGAAGAAGAAGAAGAAGCAGCTGTTATCGATCCCATTTCAACTACAATTACCGATCAAATTTCAGTTCATGATGAATCAACGACCGCAGACCTTCCCACAGACGCGTACGACGTTCCTGAAATTGGTCAAGGAGAAACAGTTGCTGAAGAAACATCAGCGAGTGATGTCGAATCATTTCAGAAGAATACCGAAGTCGATGATCTAAATGGCAACACAGACGGATCTACAGCCTCTATAGTTTCAATCGAGGATAAAGAGAATGAAGATACTCTCTCCGGAGTTAATAATGAAGACGTTTTGGCTCCTGAATCGTCAATCCCGTTAGTCGACGAAGCAGATTCTCAGATTATAGGTTCAAAAGAGGCGGTTGAACCTGAGAATCACTTGTACAATGGAGAAACTGAAACGGAAAAATCTAACGACGATTTGGTCGGATCTCAGCGACTAGATGACAATACCAAAGAAGATCGAACAGCTGATGAAAACCTTCAAGGATCGATGACTGATGAGAAATCCGTGTCTGATGCTGAGCAAGAAGTCGGAGAGAAAAACGCTAGCGATGAACATGTCGCTGATGATAATCACTCTAAACGTCACATTCCTGAAACTCCTGATGTCAATTCGAACTCACATTCTAGTACCAAATTTTCTCTTAGCACAGGAGCCAGTCTTGGATCATCGGTGAAAATTGAACCGAATGAAAGTCGATTCAAGCTGAAATCTGCAGGGCTTAAAACCGAGTCTGGAAAGAGTAGATTGGCTTTGAACACCGAGGCTTTATCGGCGTTGATAAAAGAAAGCGAGAATAAAAAGGCTGAGGTGATGAAGGCGCTTGAATCATCGGCTAGATTGAAGTCAGTTGATAATACGAAGTACCTGGAATACCAGAAAAAACGTTCCGAGAAATTGGCTAGTCTTAAAGAGAAGCTGCGAGAAAGAAAGGCTAAAGTATTGCAGCAGTATCGTCAGGAGCTTCTCGACGCATTGAGTAAATGCGACGATGAAGTAGAGAGGAACTTGAAGCGGAGAGAAATTTGGGATGATTTTAGCAACCAGGAAGAGTTCGAGGAGTTTATTGACAAGGATAAATTAGCCTATCTCATGATGAACAGACCGGGCAGTTACGAAGATAACGGAGGGCAGAATAATTATGGATTTATTTCGACGGAGGACAGAAGATATTATCCGAAAGTTGACGACATTCAACCCTATCACAGTCCTAGAGAAAGAAAAATTCCCACTGATAATGAATACCGCGGATATTTGTATGGGCTAAAGCCAACGCAGTTTGATTCTTCGTCTATAGAATCTTCATTTGATTCAATCGGTCGCGATCAGTCGAGCGGAGAAAACAGCGAGCCGTACTACGCTATAGTCGAGAGTCTTGAAGATCCGAAAATTTATCATAAAAAGAATTTCGAAGATTTACAGAACGCGTATCGTGGTCATCCAGCCTCCCATATTCATGGCGAAGATTTGGGACCGAAATACGCGGTGGTACCTCTTCACAACCAACCTTCTGGACGAGATGATAACCCGTTGCAGAAGACTCCTCGGGTTCAGAATACGAGATACAGCAAGCAAAGGGATGCAGATTCGTGGGATTCTTCGTACCCGGAACATCACGATGGGATTTTACACCACAGACAATATTCGAGACCAATTCATTCGGGAAGTAGACAGGAGATATTTGGAATGAAGGGGTTTGAAAATGATCGAAGATTTTATAACCCAGAGGAGTACACGTATCCAAAACGTTTTGCGTTTGATCCTAGGGTGAGAAATAATGAAGATGAAGTATTCGGGAATGACGTGGCAGAGATTCCTCTTCACGATGGCTTGAGAATTCTTAAAAAACTCGGAACCCCTTGCAGCGATGGAAGCTGTGGTGGAAGAAATAATTTTGGGAATACTGAAGAGCTGGACGAGTCGGAGAGCTACGATGAAGGACCCAGGGAAGATCAACGAGCCTTTATCGAGAGAGAACGTCTTGTCAGAAGCGAGAGGCATCTCGCTCCTGATTTGAAACAACTTCTTCAAGAACCAGCGTATAAAATAATTCCTGTAGATCCAAGGGCCGATTTAACTGCGAGGAGACAAAGAGATGTGAAGGAGAAACAGTCCAACTACGTATGTCTGAGCGAGGATTCGAAGGAAGACTCTGGGGAAGATGACAAACGGATTTTTAAACTCGTCAGAATTGAAGATCACTACGTAGCAGTTCCGATTACTGAAATCCCCGAAGACATTGGGACGGAGAGACAGAGGAAAAATCATCGCCGAGTCGCCAAACATAGTGAAAAAGTAAGAAATAAAAGGCGCAAATACAGCACTGACGTGTTGACGGACGAGGAAAAGAATAATTACCTAAAACACGGCGGATATCTTCGGAAAAATTTACCGATGAGGAGGTACTACGAGGATCGCGAACTTCTGAGGGAAAATAACGACGGAAATTCTATGGGAGATATTGAAAATGTATACAAGGATCAAGCGGAAATAAAATCTGAATTGAGGAACGACAAAATTGACTATCGTTTGATCGGGGATGAAATAAATCGACTGGATTTAGGGCCGAGGCTTAGCCCAGAGGAATACGAATTACTTATGCTGATTCCTGTGAAAAAGCATAAAGTAAAACGACAGAGAAGAGACCTGGACAATGCGATTAACCGATCAGAAGGCTACGAGGACATGAACGAAGTTTGGGACGACATGGTAGATGACAAAATGAAGGAAAAACGGCTGCAGGAATACATCGAAGGGAAGAAGAAAGGCTTGCATGAATTCGAAGAGGCTCAGGCGAACTTGAACAAGTATTTAGAGAAAGTTGGGACTATGCCGGATCCGGTGCAAATCGATAAGTTCAAAAAGATCATTTTGAATCTCGGGTCTCACGATCAAGAGGGGATGACTGTGGTTGCGAAACCTGAAGATGAATTGGACAAGGTTCACCTCGAGGAATACTTGAAACAGGAAATTTTGAAAAAAATTAATAGCAACGCTGCCGAAAAGTTTGAAGAAAAATCTACGACATCAGGACCTGCGGAAAGTTCGACCAATTATCCGACCTTGTTTGACGCCGCAATGCCAAAATTGGAAAGCACGATAAACGAGGAATTGGAAAAGGTCGGAGACCTAACACAATCGTTGGAAGATTTCATCGACGATTTTGACAAGAAATTCAACAGCACATCGGAAATAAAAAACGACGAATTTCCAGAGGGTGAAAATTCGAATAAAAATGACGCTATTAGTTACAACATATTTCATAGGGCAGTTAACAGCGTTAAAAGGTTCTTCGATTTTCTCAATGGCATTTCTCTCATTTTCCGCAGATATTAATCGTGAAAAATTGTATTATCTTTATTTATTTTATATTTTTTTCTAATGCTAGTTTAACCATGCATACCTATACATTACCACGTATCATATTATATCCTTAAAAGTATCATTCATTTTGCATGCGATTATTTTTCATTCAAATGGGTAAATAATTTTATTTATTATGTCTGTTCTTTCTGTCTTTATTATTTTTCTTCGTATTCTCCTTTTTTTTTTACATCAGCGTTAAGTGTGTACCATTTTTTACAGAAGGTTTACAAAATATAATTCTTAAACAAAAATCCTATCACCACATCCTGCAGTGCGAGTTAAATAATTCATTAATTCCATATACTATAGATAAAATATAATATTAATTAATTCTGTTCCTGGTATCAGTCTAATAAGTGTGTCAATAATTATACAATAATTTTATCACCCATGATATCCTAAATCCAAAATATCCGTTCAAAATAACAAATAGAGTGTTTATGCTCCCGAAAAAATTGATTCGTTAATGTATAATTCCGAGAATCGATCGTCAGTGTTTATAAACATACAGTATAGTGGCTATTACGTATTTTTTTTTTTTTTTTCATTAAACTCGAGATCATTGTCAGCAAATTTTAATTGGCACAGTGTAGTGAGTTAGCTTACGCAATTCGAGTATATCCACACAAAATATGACGACATCGAATCGCAGAAGTATTATAAGGTAAGAATAATATTAATTATTACCTAATTGCAGTATCAATTATTAAAACGCGATCTCAGCTTTAATTTTTTTACGAATACCTTCCGCTTATTTTCTAAAAAGAAATCATTTTTCTATACAGTTTCTATCAATTTCTGTCGATGATTGCTTTCGATCTTTGTAAATCTTCGGGGACGTTCGATCTGGAGTTTATAATAGTATTCGAAGTGCATTTAGATTCTTATGTGAAACTGATAACTATTTTATTGTATAGGTAGAGAACTGCATAATTATTTTTGCACACTGTTGTTGAGTGTGTGAGTGTATAAATGTGTATCAGGAAAATAATTCCTCGCTGATATATATGCGGTGTATGAAATTGTGTATATTGTAGAATTGCGGATTCCATGTTTCGCAACACGAGCGTGGTTGACTGGTAATTTTTTTCCGACTCATCAGATGCACTCTAGTGCTCATTGAAGTCACTCTTCAGCGAGTCTCACGTGTTAATTAAATTCACCTTGAATAAAAATAATCAACTTTCAAAACGATTGAATATTTATTTTGCTGATAAATTATTGTGGAATTCAATGACAGCTAAGACGTAATTTAAACACGAAAATGCAGCTGCAGTTTCACTCTTATAAAAAACACTGTGGTATAAAAAATACCTCTGTGTTTTAACATCGGGTATAAAGTGAAAATTAGAAAACTGGTACCTAATCATACGTAGAAAATTTGAATAGTGCCATTTGCGAAATTTATAGTGAAAAGACTTGAAAATGGTTAAATTAATATCATTTACAATTGTATATTGCATCGGATTTTTTATCGTGAGTTTCATCAGCGATGTCAACGGAATAGGGTATGTATTGTTTATTCTATTCATTCTTGGGAAAATCATTTGAATCAAGGATTGGATTTTTTTTTGCTATTCGTTTGAAATTTTTTCGATAAAATAAAAAAACGTCAGCTAGAATAATTACATTTTTTTCGGAATGTTTGATCGTTAATTCGCGTCTTTATTGCGAAATCTTTTCTCGCAGTGCGGAAAATTTTTCATCCGTATTATAACTTCCTGAAAAAAAGAAAACATGGACTATAATTAAAACGTCAGCAGAAAACAGTCAGATCCAATTGCAAATGGAATTTGATGCTCGCTATTGGCTTTGACCATAGGTATCAATTTATTGACCCAGAGACTATTGTTCTATTTTAATATTTCGCGGTGAGCCATTATCAAAAATTATACCTCATATCATTCGACAAGCCATGTCATAATTAAAAAAATATTTCAAATCTAAGACAAGGCCTTCAAACTCCTAGTATGATTCATAAGCTACTATCAGTTCACGCTATATGCGTTATTATTCGTATTTTAATAGTTCCACGATGTTCTGATACTTGAATTATTTTTGATTCAGGTCATCGATTTTTGTCACAGTACCTTCGGGCTCTGCGATTGAAAATTCAAAGAGCTTCTCTCACGTCAGGGCCAAGAGAGCTCTCGCTTTGTTGGTACCGTTTGATGACGACGACGAATCGAGCGAAGAGCATCACAAGAGCAAGCGATGCTGGAGAGCTCGTCCGGTCCAGAAAATGAGACTATCAATCGAACCAGATGACGAAATCGAGAAAGATATGGGTGGGCCAGAGTCTGGCTCAACTCAAGGCGCTAAATACAGTTTCAAAAAATTATACGACGATAAAAAACGATCTGTAAAAAAATCACAGGAAGAATCCTACGAGAGTAGAGAAAGCCTTGAAGATAATTTGGGGAGAAAATTTCCATACTTGAGAATTGTGCCATTAAAAAATCCTAGGAAAAATTTCAAACAATTTTCTGGCACTGAACGGGGGATGCAGGATAACGCAGCTGTGAGCCACAAGTCGGAAGAAAATTCCGAAGATCTTATTTTGCGAAGGATTAAAAGCCACATTAATTTAGATGACTACAACGTCTTGGCTCTGGTTGGTAAACGGGCTAATCATTCAAAGCCAAATAGGCCACATAAATATATTTGCTATTGCAGAGAGGCTGACTGCATGGGAGGGAATTGTCAGCGTATGATGTACAGGCCTTGTTCTACGTGTAAAAATTCTAGACCATTTTATATTGGGAAGGGAAATAACAAATATTATTCTCATGAGGGCAGGAATGATTACAGAAACCAGGAAGGCCAGTTGATCGATGCGCGAGTACCATTGAAGATGCAATATCCAGCTACAAAAAATGAATTTATAAAATATCCCGTGAATGATGATGTTGAATTAGGTAAAAATCCAGGTATATCTTCGTCGATAAATGTCAATAAATTCGATGATGAAAATTACCAACAGAATCCGCCTGTGGTTCAGGATAGAAGGTATCAGTTTTCGGACGAAACTTCAAGAGGCGTTTTCGCGAATCAAAATAACTATGCCAAGCCAGTGGATCAGCATAGAATCCTGCATAATCCAACGTCTACAAAGTCTGCAATGGAAAGTGAAATTTTAAACTCGAAAATACCGGAAAATGTTTATCCTCCAATTCGAGGGAAGCCAGTAGCGAACGAATATCGATCTGAAAATGTAAAATTTTCCCCAGATCGTAGCGCGTACAATCAATGGTTTGTGAACTCGTATTATCCATCGATCAGAAATGGAGGTAACATATTGAATACACAGAATACAGATCATGGAATTGACAAACAGGATTTTATTAAAATGTATCAAAATTATAATGGATTTGCCGGACCTAAGATTCAATACCCGAATCAAGGAAACCTCGCTTTCTCACAGCCAGCAGCGATTCCTGCAGGGTTTCAAGTCAGGCAAAATTTCGGTACCACGGAACCGAAAATCTCGACAAATCTACTACCGATTTCGAATAATTTACTTTATCATAAATATCACGATGCTAATGGCTTTCGGTGGAATTTACCGAACGGAAGAATGCATCAAGCTGAAATTCATCCACATCCACAGAATACTCTAACTCACCCCAAAACTCTTAATTATCAGGAAACATCTTCGCCTTCTTCAACCCAGGTGGATTCTTATTTCGACTTTGGAGCTCGAGGCTATGACGCAAGTACGGAAAATAATTTTGTCGCTTCGTCGATTTTAGACGCAGATAGCTATGAATCGGAAGAAAATGTTTCGGAAGATACCACTGAGGAGCAATTCAGCGATGGTCAAATATCAATCGGTCATGATCTCGCCCACGTTGGAAATCAGAGAAATGTTAATTATTTAGAAGTCAGTGACGAGCAGGAAAAATATAAACTTCCTTTACTTCATCTAGAAAAGGACAATCCCTCTACTCATCAAGCGATTATTGGTACTGAAGATTCTAATTACGACCATTATATGGACTATTCGACTGACGAAACTACCTTTAGAACTCAGCTCGAAGAACCGGGAAACGAAGAATCAAATTGGGATTATTATAACGACGATGGGGTACATAAAGTAATAATCCAACCGGGTAGCAACGAGGAGACCCCGTCAAGGTATAACGATCAGTTTCACACATCAGAGTCTTCCGAAGATCAACAATTGGTTAGAGCAGAGCCAGGGTATTCTGATATTGAAAAATCTGAGCGAGTATCAACTAGCGAGGAAAATAAGTCTGAAAAATCAACGGGCTATGATTATTCTGATATACAAGTAATAACGAACGGGTATTTTACTTCCAAAGCTTACGATGACTTCGGGGAAGCAACTAAGGACGGGGTTATTCTGGTAACGGAAATTGGCACCAGTCACGATCCTAATTCCAACGAGGAGAAATCTCATAAACCTTCAAACGAGGATCAAATCGAATCTGGATTACAGAATGAAAACGTTGCAATGACCGTTGTCGAGATGACTACTGGTGATTATATCGGAGATGGAAATTCCGGTGCATCGAATACTCAGAAATCATTACGGGAAAAACTTGATGAACCATCAATAGAAGTTAAAAATCGATTCCTCGAAGGTAATATGAATGATATAGGTCCCGTAACTGACGCGGGTTCTTCAAAAGATATATTTTCTACCGAATACCAAGCTGGTGTTGAAATTCAGCCAATTAAATTCTCCGACGATGTTAGTAAAATTATTCACGTTACAAAAAGTTCAATTCCAAGTTCAGATGACAGTGAACACACGCGAACTAGTAGCGAGATAGAATATTCGTCAGTTGGCTCTGCTGAATCGAACGAATTAAATCTGGGCAGAAATTACATGAAATCTGATGAGGTAATTGGGTCGTTGAAAAAAACGGAAAATTTTTCGTCTGAGGTTTTCGGAGAACATAAAACAGATTCTGCGGAATATGAATCAGGTAAATCTGGAGCAGGGGATTATTACGAAAATTATTCGTCGATGGGTGGAAATACCTCGATTCTAAATGAAGAAGACGGGAGAGAATCAATCCCTGAGGATGAGAACAATTCAGGAGAATTTTCTCGACTCAAATCGATCGAATCTTTTGAAAAAAATTCGAACTCTGGGAATCATTTTACGGATTATTCTTTGGAGGATAGCCACGCGGTATTGAGTGAGAAAAAATTAGAATCACCTACTGATGAACTATTGGGAATAAAGAATAACGGAGATACTGAAGACCACGAGCCTGCGGATATTGGAATTGAAAATTCACCTACTAAATATTTTTCGCCAAACGACAGAGTTCTCGAGTACATAAAAAAGCACGGTCAGAATTTAGCAGGTCATTTTGATTCTGGTAACGACCAGCAACTAAAAACACAATCAACTCCAATATACCCAACTATAGCTGGACAACGAACGCAATATGTTTCGCCTGAAATATATCACACCAAATTTGGCCGAGATAAATCAGCTGAGCATGATTTTCAAGGATTAGATTCTGGGTCAGAGAGCGAGGAAATAATTACTCAACCATCTATCTTAAATCATAGAAATTCTAATTACGAAACAACGGAGTACCGAGCGGTGAAATATTTGAATGAAGCAGGCAGCGATTTTTATACTAATCGAGAAGTTTATGCTGCAACTGAATCGCCAAGGGAATCAATCGTAACGCATATTCCAGAGAACTTATCGTATTATGACTACGATTCAGAAGAATCAACAGAAGGCCCCACACTCCTTGGAAATTCACAGGAGTTGAATCTGGGCTTGAACATTGAAAAATCAGGAATGACTCATCTGCAAAAAGAGATTTTGACCGACAATTATTATGACTATGCAGATTCTACCGAGAGTTCGATGTCTGCTGACGAATCGGGCAGAGATTACAGTACAGAAAATTCCGCATCTATTGAATATACGCAGTATAATGAAAGGGGGGATGAAGAATCAGTTGGAAACACAATTTCATCATACAGTCATCGATTAGCTGGCCAAAAATCAACGACAAATAATTGCTTTAATAATGATGAAGTTTTAGTGAGTAAATTCCTGAATTCTTCTCCCGAAGAAAATTCAAAAACCAATTTACTCAAGGGGGAAATAATCCCAACGGATTTTCAGACTGATTATAGGAGCTCGGACGAAGACGTGAATGCCTTTGGAGCACAGGATTATGGTCGGATAAATTCTGAGAAAAATCCGTTGCCAGAAATGAATAGCCGGATTAATAGCTTCGATAAATCTGCGCTGAATCAACAGCTCGGAATTGAGAACTATATGACACAATCTACGACTCTGAACCCGAGACCAGATGATTCAGTTGATCAGAATGAATTCGTCTTAAAACACGTAGACGAAACTGAAGACAAAAATTTTTCAAATTTACCTGACGATGATAGTGGCGGACTCGAGGCAGATATAGTGAGATATCACAATCCAATAGAATTGCAGAAAAGTGCAACAGTAACGACAACGGAAAATGACGAGGATTCAGAGTATTATACAACACAAGACACGCAGAATATTGACAACCTTGATTCCAGGAGTAGTGAAGCCCATGACGATTCGCATCCGCGAATTAAATCCGAAGATAACCTGACGCAGGGTGACGAATCTGAGGAAAAATCCGGATCAAAAAATAATGTTGAACTCGTGAGTAGCCCACAGTCGATAGGATGCTGCACAAAACCACCAGAAGTAGAAGACGATGCTGGTTATATGGGAAGACTCAAACCGAAAAAATCTGATGCTGATATTACGTCTCTCGGAGATCTCGTTGACTCTGATCTCTACTACATCGGAGATGGCGTCAAGCTACCATTGACCATAAAGAAATTGAAGGATGGGTCCTTTGCTCTTAGTATATCAGATAAAATCTGCGAGAAACGTTCGAGGGAGAAATGCCCCTGCTGTGTGCCACGAGAAGGCAGAATTCTTCAGGAGAAGCACAGTGAGGAAAATGCAGAAGAATCTATCGGGAAAACCGATAATAGCAGTCTCCATCGACGAGCTATTTCAGATGATGAAGAATCCGAGGTTGACGAAGTGGAACTGGACGATAGCAAGATGCTGGATGCTGGACCAGAGTCTAAGGTTGTAAAAAAGATGCACGATCACAAGAGGCGAGCAACGAGATCAATTTCCATGCCCGTTAACGAATTTGCTGAGAAGTATAACTTGGTATTAAATTTAAATGATGACTTTGCCGCATCGGGAGCAGCTGGATCTTCTCTGAGAAACAACGCGATTCAAAGAGACGATGCGAGGGATGACATGCCGGAAGATGATAGTGATCTGGTGCAGAAGCTGGTATCGATAGACGATATACCAGAAAATGAGAGAGCGGAGATCCTGCTATCAACTCTGCAAGAACTGATTGAAACAGAACCAAAGGAAGTTGTAAGTGGGATAAAAAAGAAGCTGCGAGGAATAAAATCTGCAAATTATGGCGAAAAAGAAGATGAATCTGGAGCGCAAAAGGCTCGATACGGCTATCAAAGAGACAACCCTATCCTGGATCGAATAAAAATTATAAAACAGCTGGAGAATAAGGCGAATAGATGTAAGCACAGGTACCAAAAAGATTGCGATGATGCGATCACCCAGAAGACTGAACTCTTGACGATGATATTGTATTGGCTTAAGGACTTGGTTACGAGTGAACGAACGTAGCTAAATAAAAATTTATTACCTATACCTTACAGCAGGAGAATTTCTCGATTTTGAATGCAATTTAATGATAATCTTTTGACACAGGAATCCCCTTATTGCTACCTGCTAGAGTAACAAAATTAAAATATGTGTATAAGATCATTTAACAGTCAAGAGCAGCATCTGTATAAATACGACGTGACAAATTTGAGATAAGAAAATCAGCGTTAAAATCAGCATACTTATTCGCAGGGATTTCAAATAATTTCTAATTCACCATTCTATCATCAGTGTGATGGTAAATAACCATTTATGTATCAAAGATTCGGTTTGTTAAACATAAATAAATATAAGAATAAGTATAATCTTTATTTGTTTTTTCCAAACTACAAGGCGTGTATTATTATCTATCAAGTACAGTTTTTTCCGTTCTGTATACTACATGAAATTTACTGCTATCAGCACTCACGATGCTTGAGCACAGTTTGATGGATTT
This sequence comes from Tenthredo scrophulariae, assembly GCA_963978835.1. Lineage (NCBI taxonomy): Eukaryota > Metazoa > Arthropoda > Insecta > Hymenoptera > Tenthredinidae > Tenthredo > Tenthredo scrophulariae. Next base: position 1,375,228 of record OZ022235.1, read on the forward strand.
GATGAATTAAATAAAGTAGTATTTTCTGCCAGTGTGTTGATAGGTCAGTTTATTAATGTATATGATTACGTATAATATTATAATATATATTATTTATTATTGTTGTGACCATATTATATTATTAATTTATTAATATTATGTACATATTTAAAACTATTCATCGAATCAACAGTCGCACATACATTTCGAACTATTCGAATACCTTCATCTGGCTATCTCTATATAGTTGAAACATTCCTTTCTTGGTTAAGAAATATGAAAAATTTGAAGCTCCGTCGATAGTTTTTTCTACTTACAAACACATCATTCAATTTTTCTGTTTCTGTATGATTAATGAATTACCGATCAAACCTTAGTCAGTGCACCCCGGCCATATAGCCAGAGACAATTAATATACGGATCATTCGGATGAGCCTGTACGGGGTTTTTATCGCCGTGACGAAATATCTGCAAAACACGTTCAGTTATATTCGATAAAATAACGTTTTCAATATTGATTAATCGATCGTCATTTTACTTACGATATTTATTTGCCGCAGATTATTTCTAGTGTTGGAGTTGTCTTCAATGTGTTACTTGACCAGCCTACGTAACGAGGTGAATTTCGCTGCGTCGATTTCAGCTATAGTAGGAATGATTTTAGCTGTAGTTACTTGTTGGAAAATGAACGTTACGTGGCATAAGTGATACAGGGTTCCAGTGGACTCAGGTAAATTGAAATAATTGGGTAGAATTATCGTTTGGCCCTCCAGTAATTTTTGTTTTTGAATGTTCATAATAACGTGCGAAATTTAGAGGCGGCCGAATGATACCTGTTAACTTGTAGTTGAATTTTTATTATTATACAAATCGTTGTAAACTAAATCGTATCTCCCAGATTCGAAATAGAATTTATTTAAAAAATAATGTGATATAGAAATAATCGATGCATTAATGCGCCCTACGAGTTGCAACCCGCGGATCATGCTATTATTCTGCTCGTTCTAGTTCCGTAGTTCGTCACCCGATGGCGCCACCGGCGTGAACTGACCTACGACAACGGCGTCCTTGCCCCTTCTTCTACTCCGCATTCCGGGCAAGGCCGTTCAAGGCCGCCAGGGTTCGGGTACAGAAAAAAACTGGTCTAACCGGTCTAACCGGTTTCAGTAGCCTATATGGCGTCAACGAGTAAACAGGTCTGTGACGCAGGTAGAAACTTCCGCGGCGAATCAATCAACGTGCGAGAAAATGCCTGACAATTGGTGCGCTGCGTCGTTACGGGTTCGGGGAGACGTGAGTTTTAAATATTCCGATCACCATTTTACCATAACCATAAATAATTATGGATGTTCAATGCTTTTTCGTAACAAGAAGAATCTTGCTGATTCGTGTCACATAGAAAATAGTGTCCGAAACTTTTTGGAGATATTATTCTACTTGTCGCGTATTTCAATCAGCGAAGTGAGTGACGATCGGAGGCCTTTGATTATAAACGAGGAAAATAGGCCGGAAATAGGGCATTCTTCATTTTCAAGTATATTCTATCCGTAGACGCGAATAACTGTGCGAAAATCTAACCTTCTTGCGAACATAACCTCTCCGAGCTATTTTGAATGCAAGTATGCTAGGCGCGGGTGTTTCATTTCATAACCTCGCAATAATTATCGTCCTATCGTATTAGCAATCATATGATTCCAAGTTCCCCGTACGATAGTATTGTTTGCTCTTCCAGCATATTTTAAGGTTCCGAGGGTAAGCTAATTCGTCGCGTTATTCTGAGTATACAAATGTTTTCCGGAGAATACTTGTTCCCCAATTCCTTCTTTTCTTGGATTCTTTGATAGCATTATCGATCGGCGGAGATCTGAATGAGCGTCGCAGATACTTGAGATGCGTAGATCCTGCATGCCAACTGGTCGGAGATGGACGCCAACCAACACTATCCGGCTAGTCATGGATTATTGGTCAACAAAAACAATGGTAAGCCTCATATTATATCAGCCAAAGATCCTGTATAACTATTGATGTATATCGACAAAACAACCACAAGCGATACTTAGACAGTATCTATCTCTAGATCCAACAACGTTTGTTTCAATCGCAACAATATTCCCGCTTTTCAGCATTTGGGAGAGGGAATCCGATCTGTATAGAACACGTGCCGAATCACCAGACCCATATGCCTTTCCATACTTTCATGGCGACTTGGTTCTACTCAGCTGCGAGGAAAACCGTACTGACGCGATAATAATATACCCAAAGGCAACATATTGACGCGGTTCGTGTAATACTTGGATATCTTATTAGAGGGTGAGTCTAAGAGACAAGGAACACCTAATTCTTTGCAGCACTTATAACTTACTTCTTTTCAATGACAAACTTGAATTGTACTGTTCTTTTGAAAGCAATTGGATAAGATCGATAGATCTCAAGAAAATATTTTCACCTTGTTTAAATATAGTAGACTTACCTCGTAGTAGAGAAATATTTAAATAACTAGGATCCAAATTCAAAGGCTTGAAAATAAATACAAGCGTAGATTACTACAGAATTAATCAGGAATCACATTTATTTTTCAATCATCAAACACAATTCTATATTCATAATAAATTAATTTCGAGTCTCAGCTACCGCTCATAACAATTGAAAGATTGAAAAATCCATTCGTGCATGCAATATTAATACTAGCTCATCGATATTCTTGATTCTATTGGAAATAGTTTCAAGTTGATATTGCATTTGAAAATGGTTCAGGCAGGTTTACAAAATCAATGATAAGACATATATTATAATAAATTTCATCAAGATAAGCAACGGCATTACCGAAGATGAGTCAGATATACTATGGCAATTGAATATTCTTTGGTTCTTAGTTGCGAATGTTTGCTCGAACATCACATTGAGTTGATTTATTTATCCCATGTACCATAAATTTATCTAGTTTTCAATTTCACAGGCGGCGTTCATCGAGTGAAATGAAGTCCTCCCCATCGTCGACAAAACCTCATCAAAATTCTTCAGAACAAGAATTCACACCAGGCAGTGGAGCAGTCCAAGCACCGCGGGAATGACTACTAGACAATTCAGCACTGCGGAGTGTTGATAAACTAGCATACGCAAATAGTTTGTAGGCTGTATTGTATCGAGTTAATGATTACAGCTCCAAGCTAAGCTAGAGATACACGAATTGAAGAGTCTCATTACTATCTTTGAACAACTAATGAATTATTTTACTGTTCACTGTTCTCTATTCGTATCGCGGCAGAGATTAGTTGGAAATTTGATCATAGTTTTGGTACAGCCTGGTTATGAATTTCCTCGCTTTATATAAGAATGGAATTATCATCCTTGCCGTATACCATTCAGAACCTATCGGGCAATAATTCCACTTGATCACAATAACTTTGAACCAGGCGTTTGTTTTTTGCTGTACAGATAAAGAGACATAAACACATGCGGTTGGTTTTCCAATATAGCAACGTTTTCTTTGGTAGACAATATATAATTAGAAAAACGAATACAACGTGGCACCGTGATGCGATAAATGATTATTACACATCACTTGTAAAAGCTATAAGTAGTAATAGATGAACTCTTAACTGTACAGCAAGCAATACTTGACTAATTCCTATGGTAATGTTATAATCGTACCAGGAAAATACTTGCGATATTACAGAATAGATGAGAATTCGTAATGATAGATCATCAATAACATGTTCCTATGCGTATATTATATTGTATTCATCCCCTGAGTACCGACCTCGAGGTCTCAATGTTTCTTATTTGTTTGAGCTCGTTGTATTTGGAATAGAAAAGTAGTAGAGATTGGAATAGTTGGATTAGCGATTACCGTATGAAATATTCGTAATATCTATGCAGGTAACAGCGCATAATACATGAGTGTACGATATACGTTCGTGAAGTATACGTCGCCCTTCTGTAAAATTGTCCCTAATGAATGGATTGTGGTTAATTTAGAGAGCCAAGAATTGAAGAGTCTCTCTAGTATCTTTTAAAGACAATTATATATATAGATTAATGAATTATTTTATTGTTCGCGCGGCGAAATTACCGTTGTTGAAGTATTATTGTTAACGAAAACCATAGTGAAAATAGTGACTCTGTTCTCTATTCGGACGAAGGTCTGAAAAATAAAAACAAACAGCTCGCTGTTCTTGTAGAGACCAATATAGAAATTACATTCTTCGAACATTGTACTTGACACTCTGTAAAATATACCTTCGTACGTATATGTATGTATTATCGTCGCAACGATTACTTTAGAGTATAATAATAGTTTAAGTACAGCCTAATTATAGTCCTAGCCAATTGCCGACCATAAAAAGTGTCAAATATGTCGTTTTCAGTGATATGCGTAATATATTAAACGTATTACGATCGCGTCTACAATTTTTTCATACAAGTATCCATGTATTAGGATTGTTTATCCAATAAACATGCATTATGGTAGTAAATTGGCGCATTCTTGAATTAACATCTCTTGAGATTGTGAGTAATCAGTCGTTTCATCTTTTCCCCCGGTCCTTTCGTTGCCTATGAGTAAAAAATCATGAATACCGGATTCTTTTATAAGTTGGAAATCATAAAGTTGCCGCACGGGGTGACAAATAGTATCGCCTACTCGCGGGTGACCGCACCGAACTATTTTTGCCGCAAACATCGATGCGCCTGACGATATGTAATCTCTGATTACGGATCGCAGCTATGACACACGGGTTGCATACATTGAGCTATGCCGACGTTATCGGCATAGCAGGTTATCGGCACAGCACGTTATCGACACAGCACGTTATCGACACAGCACGTTATCGACACAGCGCGTTATCGACACAGCACGTTATCGGCACACGACGTTACCGACACAAAATAGTCAGATGACGGAGCAGTGACCCAGGATAATAGCTCCTGTCGCGGAGTCAGTGACCTCAGTGGGCCTCGTGGCATCAATGAGTACGCATGGGGTGCGTTAGCGAGACCCGTAGAAATATTTCGAACGCAATAATATACCAGTCGTCCTTTTTTATAGAATTAATTATATTAAGTAAGATCTCATTGTAATACGAATGTATTTAGTTTATTTTGTGATGACTCTCATACACGGAGAGAAGTTTATGGTAAATATTCTCATACTCATACAGTGACTGTGTCATATACTTCTAATATTCACCATAAACTTCTCTCCGTGTACCAGAAAACAAATAAAGACACTCGAAAAATGTATACTTGATATTTATTTTTGAGAATCAATTACAATTTACAAATCCTGCATAATTTTGACTATGAATGCGATTGTATCAATGCTGCGGAAATAAATTTTCAGATATATGAATAATCAATTGCTTTGTTGTATTTTCCTCTTCCCCCGGACAGATGATGCCTCATTTTCAGAGTAAATTCTCTGGCAGTTCAGACTTTCTTTTCGGATTCGTATTTCTGGCAGTTGAGACTCTCTCTTCGGACTCGTATTTCTGGCAGTTGAGACTTTTTTCGAGGGTCATATGTCTGGCAGTTGACACCTCAAAATTAACTCCTAAGAATAAGGTGTCAACTGCCAGACATATGACCCCCGAAAAAAGTCTCAACTGCCAGAAAAAGGAGTGATTTCCTGGCAGTTGAGACTTTTTATCGACATCAGCATGCATACGCTGCTTTATACAGTCGCTGCTTCATGCATACGCTGCTTCATGCAGTCGCTATATAGCTTATCTATACTAGCATTTTTAAGAGTTTAAGTAATTTCAAGTCAAAAATTGCTCCTGGTATCAGGAGAACATAAAACCCGAGGAGGTGTTCTGAAATTTTTGGAATGCCTATCGACACATGCATGCATACGCTGCTTCATGCAGTCGCTATATAGCTTATCTATACTAGCATTTTTAAGAGTTTAAGTAATTTTAAGTCGAAAATTGCTCCTGGTATCAGGAGAACATAAAACCCGAGGAGGTGTTCTGAAATTTTTGGAATGCCTATCGACACATGCATGCATACGCTGCTTCATGCAGTCGCTATATAGCTTATCTATACTAGCATTTTTAAGAGTTTAAGTAATTTTAAGTCGAAAATTGCTCCTGGTATCAGGAGAACATAAAACCCGAGGAGGTGTTCTGAAATTTTTGGAATGCCTATCGACACATGCATGCATACGCTGCTTCATGCAGTCGCTATATAGCTTATCTATACTAGCATTTTTAAGAGTTTAAGTAATTTTAAGTCGAAAATTGCTCCTGGTATCAGGAGAACATAAAACCCGAGGAGGTGTTCTGAAATTTTTGGAATGCCTATCGACACATGCATGCATACGCTGCTTCATGCAGTCGCTATATAGCTTATCTATACTAGCATTTTTAAGAGTTTGAGTAATTTTAAGTCGAAAATTGCTCCTGGTATCAGGAGAACATAAAACCCGAGGAGGTGTTCTGAAATTTTTGGAATGCCTATCGACACATGCATGCATACGCTGCTTCATGCAGTCGCTATATAGCTTATCTATACTAGCATTTTTAAGAGTTTAAGTAATTTCAAGTCGAAAATTGCTCCTGGTATCAGGAGAACATAAAACCCGAGGAGGTGTTCTGAAATTTTTGGAATGCCTATCGACACATGCATGCATACGCTGCTTCATGCAGTCGCTATATAGCTTATCTATACTAGCATTTCTAGGAGTTTAAGTAATTTTAAGTCGAAAATTGCTCCTGGTATCAGGAGAACATAAAACCCGAGGAGGTGTTCTGAAATTTTTGGAATGCCTATCGACACATGCATGCATACGCTGCTTCATGCAGTCGCTATATAGCTTATCTATACTAGCATTTTTAAGAGTTTAAGTAATTTTAAGTCGAAAATTGCTCCTGGTATCAGGAGAACATAAAACCCGAGGAGGTGTTCTGAAATTTTTGGAATGCCTATCGACACATGCATGCATACGCTGCTTCATGCAGTCGCTATATAGCTTATCTATACTAGCATTTTTAAGAGTTTGAGTAATTTTAAGTCGAAAATTGCTCCTGGTATCAGGAGAACATAAAACCCGAGGAGGTGTTCTGAAATTTTTGGAATGCCTATCGACACATGCATGCATACGCTGCTTCATGCAGTCGCTATATAGCTTATCTATACTAGCATTTTTAAGAGTTTAAGTAATTTCAAGTCGAAAATTGCTCCTGGTATCAGGAGAACATAAAACCCGAGGAGGTGTTCTGAAATTTTTGGAATGCCTATCGACACATGCATGCATACGCTGCTTCATGCAGTCGCTATATAGCTTATCTATACTAGCATTTTTAAGAGTTTGAGTAATTTTAAGTCGAAAATTGCTCCTGGTATCAGGAGAACATAAAACCCGAGGAGGTGTTCTGAAATTTTTGGAATGCCTATCGACACATGCATGCATACGCTGCTTCATGCAGTCGCTATATAGCTTATCTATACTAGCATTTTTAAGAGTTTAAGTAATTTCAAGTCGAAAATTGCTCCTGGTATCAGGAGAACATAAAACCCGAGGAGGTGTTCTGAAATTTTTGGAATGCCTATCGACACATGCATGCATACGCTGCTTCATGCAGTCGCTATATAGCTTATCTATACTAGCATTTTTAAGAGTTTGAGTAATTTTAAGTCGAAAATTGCTCCTGGTATCAGGAGAACATAAAACCCGAGGAGGTGTTCTGAAATTTTTGGAATGCCTATCGACACATGCATGCATACGCTGCTTCATGCAGTCGCTATATAGCTTATCTATACTAGCATTTTTAAGAGTTTAAGTAATTTCAAGTCGAAAATTGCTCCTGGTATCAGGAGAACATAAAACCCGAGGAGGTGTTCTGAAATTTTTGGAATGCCTATCGACACATGCATGCATACGCTGCTTCATGCAGTCGCTATATAGCATACCTAACTATCATTTTAAGAAAATGGAGTGATTTTTCTGGCAGTTGAGACTTTTTCAGGGTGATATTTCTGGCAGTTGAGACTCTCTCTTCGGACTCGTATTTCTGGCAGTTGAGACTTTTTTCGAGGGTCATATGTCTGGCAGTTGACACCTCAAAATTAACTCCTAAGAATAAGGTGTCAACTGCCAGACATATGACCCCCGAAAAAAGTCTCAACTGCCAGAAAAATGGAGTGATTTTACTGGCAGTTGAGACTTTTTTCGAGGGTCATATGTCTGGCAGTTGACACCTCAAAATTAACTCCTAAGAATAAGGTGTCAACTGCCAGACATATGACCCCCGAAAAAAGTCTCAACTGCCAGAAATACGAGTCCGAAAAAAGTCTCAACTGCCAGACAAATCACTTCATCCTCTGTCAGTTGAGACTTTTTTCGAGGGCCATATGTCTGGCAGTTGACACCTTATTCTTAGGAGTTAATTTTGAGGCGTCAACTGCCAGACACACGACCCCCGAAAAAGTCTCAACTGCCAGAAAAAGGAGTGATTTCCTGGCAGTTGAGACTTTTTATCGACATCGGCCTGCATACGCTCCTTCATGCAGTCGCTATATAGCTTATCTATACTAGCATTTTTAGGGAGGGGAAAGTGGAAAATAACAAAGCAATTGATTATTCATATATGTGAAAATTTATTTCCGCAGCATTCATACAATCGCATTCATAGTCAAAATTATGCAGGATTTGTAAATTGTAATTGATTCTCAAAAATAAATATCAAGTATACATTTTTTGAGTGTCTTCATTTGTTTTCTGGTACACGGAGAGAAGTTTATGGTAAATATTAGAAGTATATGACACAATCACTGTATGAGTATGAGAATATTTACCATAAACTTTTCTCCGTGTATGAGAGTCATCACAAAATAAACTGAATACATTCGTATTACAATGAGATCTTACTTAATATAATTAATTTTATAAAAAAGGACGACTGGTATGATATTATTGCGTTCGAAATAATTCTACGGGTCTCGTTAAGGCACCCCATGCGTTCTCATTGGTGCCACGAGGGCCACTGAGGTCACTGACTCCGCAACAGGTGCTATTATCCTAGGTCAGTGCTCCGCCATCTCGCGGTCGGATAGTCGAACTATTTTGTGTCGGTCACGTCGTGTGCCGATAACGTGCTGTGTCGATAACGCGCTGTGTCGATAACGTGCTGTGTCGATAACGTGCTGTGCCGATAACCTGCTATGCCGATAACGTCGGCATAGCTCAATGTATGCAACCCGTGTGTCATAGCTGCGATCCGTAATCAGAGATTACATATCGTCAGGCGCATCGATGTTTGCGGCAAAAATAGTTCGGTGCGGTCACCCGCGAGTAGGCGATACTATTTGTCACCCCGTGCGGCAACTTTATGATTTCCAACTTATAAAAGCATCCGGTATTCATGATTTTTTACTCATAGGCAACGAAAGGACCGGGGGAAAAGATGAAACGACTGATTACTCACAATCTCAAGAGATGTTAATTCAAGAATGCGCCAATTTACTACCATAATGCATGTTTATTGGATAAACAATCCTAATACATGGATACTTGTATGAAAAAATTGTAGACGCGATCGTAATACGTTTAATATATTACGCATATCACTGAAAACGACATATTTGACACTTTTTATGGTCGGCAATTGGCTAGGACTATAATTAGGCTGTACTTAAACTATTATTATACTCTAAAGTAATCGTTGCGACGATAATACATACATATACGTACGAAGGTATATTTTACAGAGTGTCAAGTACAATGTTCGAAGAATGTAATTTCTATATTGGTCTCTACAAGAACAGCGAGCTGTTTGTTTTTATTTTTCAGACCTTCGTCCGAATAGAGAACAGAGTCACTATTTTCACTATGGTTTTCGTTAACAATAATACTTCAACAACGGTAATTTCGCCGCGCGAACAATAAAATAATTCATTAATCTATATATATAATTGTCTTTAAAAGATACTAGAGAGACTCTTCAATTCTTGGCTCTCTAAATTAACCACAATCCATTCATTAGGGACAATTTTACAGAAGGGCGACGTATACTTCACGAACGTATATCGTACACTCATGTATTATGCGCTGTTACCTGCATAGATATTACGAATATTTCATACGGTAATCGCTAATCCAACTATTCCAATCTCTACTACTTTTCTATTCCAAATACAACGAGCTCAAACAAATAAGAAACATTGAGACCTCGAGGTCGGTACTCAGGGGATGAATACAATATAATATACGCATAGGAACATGTTATTGATGATCTATCATTACGAATTCTCATCTATTCTGTAATATCGCAAGTATTTTCCTGGTACGATTATAACATTACCATAGGAATTAGTCAAGTATTGCTTGCTGTACAGTTAAGAGTTCATCTATTACTACTTATAGCTTTTACAAGTGATGTGTAATAATCATTTATCGCATCACGGTGCCACGTTGTATTCGTTTTTCTAATTATATATTGTCTACCAAAGAAAACGTTGCTATATTGGAAAACCAACCGCATGTGTTTATGTCTCTTTATCTGTACAGCAAAAAACAAACGCCTGGTTCAAAGTTATTGTGATCAAGTGGAATTATTGCCCGATAGGTTCTGAATGGTATACGGCAAGGATGATAATTCCATTCTTATATAAAGCGAGGAAATTCATAACCAGGCTGTACCAAAACTATGATCAAATTTCCAACTAATCTCTGCCGCGATACGAATAGAGAACAGTGAACAGTAAAATAATTCATTAGTTGTTCAAAGATAGTAATGAGACTCTTCAATTCGTGTATCTCTAGCTTAGCTTGGAGCTGTAATCATTAACTCGATACAATACAGCCTACAAACTATTTGCGTATGCTAGTTTATCAACACTCCGCAGTGCTGAATTGTCTAGTAGTCATTCCCGCGGTGCTTGGACTGCTCCACTGCCTGGTGTGAATTCTTGTTCTGAAGAATTTTGATGAGGTTTTGTCGACGATGGGGAGGACTTCATTTCACTCGATGAACGCCGCCTGTGAAATTGAAAACTAGATAAATTTATGGTACATGGGATAAATAAATCAACTCAATGTGATGTTCGAGCAAACATTCGCAACTAAGAACCAAAGAATATTCAATTGCCATAGTATATCTGACTCATCTTCGGTAATGCCGTTGCTTATCTTGATGAAATTTATTATAATATATGTCTTATCATTGATTTTGTAAACCTGCCTGAACCATTTTCAAATGCAATATCAACTTGAAACTATTTCCAATAGAATCAAGAATATCGATGAGCTAGTATTAATATTGCATGCACGAATGGATTTTTCAATCTTTCAATTGTTATGAGCGGTAGCTGAGACTCGAAATTAATTTATTATGAATATAGAATTGTGTTTGATGATTGAAAAATAAATGTGATTCCTGATTAATTCTGTAGTAATCTACGCTTGTATTTATTTTCAAGCCTTTGAATTTGGATCCTAGTTATTTAAATATTTCTCTACTACGAGGTAAGTCTACTATATTTAAACAAGGTGAAAATATTTTCTTGAGATCTATCGATCTTATCCAATTGCTTTCAAAAGAACAGTACAATTCAAGTTTGTCATTGAAAAGAAGTAAGTTATAAGTGCTGCAAAGAATTAGGTGTTCCTTGTCTCTTAGACTCACCCTCTAATAAGATATCCAAGTATTACACGAACCGCGTCAATATGTTGCCTTTGGGTATATTATTATCGCGTCAGTACGGTTTTCCTCGCAGCTGAGTAGAACCAAGTCGCCATGAAAGTATGGAAAGGCATATGGGTCTGGTGATTCGGCACGTGTTCTATACAGATCGGATTCCCTCTCCCAAATGCTGAAAAGCGGGAATATTGTTGCGATTGAAACAAACGTTGTTGGATCTAGAGATAGATACTGTCTAAGTATCGCTTGTGGTTGTTTTGTCGATATACATCAATAGTTATACAGGATCTTTGGCTGATATAATATGAGGCTTACCATTGTTTTTGTTGACCAATAATCCATGACTAGCCGGATAGTGTTGGTTGGCGTCCATCTCCGACCAGTTGGCATGCAGGATCTACGCATCTCAAGTATCTGCGACGCTCATTCAGATCTCCGCCGATCGATAATGCTATCAAAGAATCCAAGAAAAGAAGGAATTGGGGAACAAGTATTCTCCGGAAAACATTTGTATACTCAGAATAACGCGACGAATTAGCTTACCCTCGGAACCTTAAAATATGCTGGAAGAGCAAACAATACTATCGTACGGGGAACTTGGAATCATATGATTGCTAATACGATAGGACGATAATTATTGCGAGGTTATGAAATGAAACACCCGCGCCTAGCATACTTGCATTCAAAATAGCTCGGAGAGGTTATGTTCGCAAGAAGGTTAGATTTTCGCACAGTTATTCGCGTCTACGGATAGAATATACTTGAAAATGAAGAATGCCCTATTTCCGGCCTATTTTCCTCGTTTATAATCAAAGGCCTCCGATCGTCACTCACTTCGCTGATTGAAATACGCGACAAGTAGAATAATATCTCCAAAAAGTTTCGGACACTATTTTCTATGTGACACGAATCAGCAAGATTCTTCTTGTTACGAAAAAGCATTGAACATCCATAATTATTTATGGTTATGGTAAAATGGTGATCGGAATATTTAAAACTCACGTCTCCCCGAACCCGTAACGACGCAGCGCACCAATTGTCAGGCATTTTCTCGCACGTTGATTGATTCGCCGCGGAAGTTTCTACCTGCGTCACAGACCTGTTTACTCGTTGACGCCATATAGGCTACTGAAACCGGTTAGACCGGTTAGACCAGTTTTTTTCTGTACCCGAACCCTGGCGGCCTTGAACGGCCTTGCCCGGAATGCGGAGTAGAAGAAGGGGCAAGGACGCCGTTGTCGTAGGTCAGTTCACGCCGGTGGCGCCATCGGGTGACGAACTACGGAACTAGAACGAGCAGAATAATAGCATGATCCGCGGGTTGCAACTCGTAGGGCGCATTAATGCATCGATTATTTCTATATCACATTATTTTTTAAATAAATTCTATTTCGAATCTGGGAGATACGATTTAGTTTACAACGATTTGTATAATAATAAAAATTCAACTACAAGTTAACAGGTATCATTCGGCCGCCTCTAAATTTCGCACGTTATTATGAACATTCAAAAACAAAAATTACTGGAGGGCCAAACGATAATTCTACCCAATTATTTCAATTTACCTGAGTCCACTGGAACCCTGTATCACTTATGCCACGTAACGTTCATTTTCCAACAAGTAACTACAGCTAAAATCATTCCTACTATAGCTGAAATCGACGCAGCGAAATTCACCTCGTTACGTAGGCTGGTCAAGTAACACATCGAAAAGACATCCTAAGGCATCCGTATCACTGACTTACACACATACAGGAGTTCCACGGTGATAGAATCGCTTTCTCGTGACGACGCCACGTTGGTTTCCATGGCGGCGAACGAGGCGTGTGTCGTACGATAAATCAGCTGCTAGTCGTTCATATTCCTAGTTTTAAGTTCTGCAAAGTCTGAGCAATCACCCTTATCATCATTTAACCTATTGGACTTCAGAGGGGGATTTTTCCCGCGTTATTTTTACGATTTCAATGAAGTGAACCGCACAATTCTCGATCGTAAGTACTAATCAATTTCAACGTCGTAGTTGCCTCAAGACTGATCGTTTCTTTGCCGATGATTACGTTATGCTATCGCTGCAAGGCCTTGCTGCTGCGTCGCGAACGAAAGGCTTGGAATTTGAAAGAGGAGATATATCGCTGTTAATTTGATAATACATTTTCATCAGAACTATTTCCTGTACATATGAAAGTATACGAATTATAAATTAGGATTCTATTAACGTACAACTTTGCTCCCATACGGGAATCATGTATAGAGATAACAAATATCAGTGAAGATATCATTGGATATAGATCGTGCCGAATAATATTGGTTTTTTACCTATTCATTCATTTATTCGACCCATGGTTGTTATTGTTTAACTATGAACACCGCACTAAAATCAATTATCACTACTATCATATAAATCCGTCTGTCCCAACTAAACTTCTATCATAATGAAGTTTGAACTTTGAATAAAGTCAATCAATGTGCTATAATACAAATGATATCAATCTAGAAATGTAAAACTGAGCTGCTTATCTACTTGTAATAAACGTAGAGCAAAGAGACGATTATAAAACCTGAGTGAGAGAGATTTCACGACATTAATATTTCCACAGTCATAAACCTATTGAATCGTTGATAATTATTCAGTTCTTTTTTTATCTTCCTCCATAGCAATCAGACATGGAAAGAGCGGGCGGATTCTTAGTCAACAACTGCAGATCAGATCGTCGCAGAATATGCATATCAATTACAGTTTTAGCCGTAATTATTGGCTGTTTTTTGCTGGCTTTTACTGCCTTTGGCTCATCTGCTAAAACTAGTAATAATCTGCGGCAAATAAATATCGTAAGTAAATTGATGATCGATTAATTGATGTTGAAAACGTTATTTTGTCGAATATAACTGAACATGTGTTGCAGATATTTCGTCACGGCGATAAAAACCCCGTACAGACTTATCCGAATGATCCGTACATTAATTATCCCTGGCCGGATGGCCCGGGTGCATTAACTAAGGTTTGATTGGTAATTCATTAATTATACAGAAACATAAAAATCGAATGATATGTTTGTAAGTAGGAAAAAGTATCATCAGAGCTTCAAATTTTTTCATATTTCTTGACCCAGAAAGGAATGCTTCAACTATATGGTCTGGGGCAACGGTTACGCGGAATGTACGGATCTTTTATTGGTGATAAATACCAAAGTTCTGACATTCTCGTTCGCAGCAGCTACGCAGACCGATGCATTATGTCAGCCCAGGCTCTTCTAGCAGCCCTTTATAAACCGGCAACTGAGGATCAGTTTCTACCTGGTTTTGACTGGCGTCCAATTCCCGTTCACAATATACCGAGGGACACAGACAAGGTTCGCAAAGATATTTTCCTTATAACTTTCAGAATTTATATATGTATATATTTTACACGCAAATTAACTGATCCGCGAATTGTGTTAAACGATGTTTTTTTTTGTATTTTTGTTTTTCTTGTACAGTGGATTGTGGCAAAAGCACCATGCCCACGACTTGAAAAGGAATTGCAGCAGGCCTACGCGAATTTTAGCTTGAATTCAAACGATTCTATATTATCACTGTACGAGGAATTGTCGGGTTTTACAGGAAAAAAAATATCGTCTGTACTTCAGGTCGAGGAAGTGTACAACGCGCTGGAGATCGAGGTAATGAAATATTAAATTCGCGAAGTTCTGGTGGTTTTGAATTAATTACGGATTCAACTAACGTAGACTGAATATATATTCAAGGTGTTCAATGGCCTGGAGTTACCAAACTGGGCAAAAAGCTACTACAACGATCGGATTAAGGAACTAGCCGCTAAAAGTTTGGCCATTTTTACGAGCAATTTAATACAAAGACGTCTAAGAGGTGGTAAGTTTATCGTGCGATAGATTAACCTGTGGTATTTTTATTGCCATAAGATATCTCGTCCCTGTAGGAACTCTGTTAAAAGAAATTTTACAAAATATGGCAATGCAACGAAATGGAACCGACAAACACAAGCTTTATCTTTACTCTGCCCACGATTTAACACAAGTTAATGTCATGAGGGCGATGGGGTTCACTGAGGAAATTCTAAGGCCAGAATACGCCGCGGCTCTTATCTTTGAATTACATATAGCGAACGGTGGACAAGATCACGAAGTCAAGGTACATGCTTTCGCATATAATACTACTTGAAAGATCATCGCGTATAGCATCATTGGATAAAATTGGTTTTTCTTATAGATATCATACTTGAACAATACCCAGACCACTGAACCGCACACGATCAGTATACCAGGCTGCACAGAACCCTGTATGCTGGACGATTTGTTTAAAATTTGGGAGCCAGTAATACCCGAAGATTGGGACCGCGAGTGTCTGACCTAAACCTGAACCAATAACATATCTGAAGTTTTTTTCTTTTAACAATCTCGACGAACGTATTTTATTATGTAATATGTATGAAGATGTATAAGTACGTGAGGTAATTAGACTAATAAAATATTTTTACAATATTCTGGCCTCGATTGATCATTTTTGTGATCAGCTGTGATAAAGTAGTCCTTCGCCCCTATGCCACGCGAGTTTTATATTTTTCGGGACAAGAATATAAATTGCAGAGAGTCGCTGTGCAATATCTCGAATAGTTTATGCAGGAGAAAATATATACTTTGAATATAAATACAGGAAGATATGAATTTCTTTATCATTTCGGTACGTCCGAGGGAGTATTTCGGTGTAGGTACATTGAAAGAATTGTAAAACAGAAATAGAGTCCACGTTATTTTCCTACCGAGATATATTTTCTCTCCCTAAGCTAGGAGTAGATGCATAACTTCTCGTTTTGCTCCATACTATAACCGCATTTATATATTTTTATATTCAAAACGTATCACATACGTATTCTGGTTGCTGTTTGAACCACAAAGTTACCAACTTAGTATGTATCAGTTCCATTAAAATTGACTCGCGGATATGTGCAGGGAACGACAGGGGGTAGTTCCTTATTTGACAACCCCCACCTGCGGCAAAGAGAAGAGAAAATAATTGTATTTTTCTTTCGAATTGGACTTCTACTTCGTCTCGTTCGCTCACCCGTTGTTCAATCTGGCCTCCGTCTCTTCCTAACTTTTCCAATTGACCGGGCAGAATAAATTTATGGACTATAGATGCCAAAAGAAAGAACGTTCGTTCTTCTTACCTGCAGGTTCGATCAGCTCTTGAAGATCCCGAATATTGCCTACCTGTCGGTTGTCACGTCTTGTCATTTCTTCGCCGAGGGATTCTGGATAAAAAATTTTACTCAATATTTATTTACAGAAATGAGATAGGAGAGAAAAACGAAAAAATGGTCACAGCGAGAACCGAGATTTGAAGAGGGGAGGTAAGAAATGGCAGGGGAAGGTGAAAAGAAAAAAAAAAAACGTGATATTCAAATCAAACAACCTGGCAGGAAGTTATTTACAAAGGCTTACGGAGGCGCGTTGCCCGTAGGGAAAAATTTTCCGACCACCCCTAAGGCGAGAATCAATCTTACTTAAAAAAAACTTAAGACCTCAAGGAGATTTTTCAAACTTATTTTTCAAAGAGAAATGATTTCACACGATTAAACGTACCCGTGGGTATTATTTGGCCTTTACCTCCCCCCCGATTCCCGAGGCTCTAAAATACTTCGAAGAAGGGAAAACAAGAAACAAAAATGTAAAATTAGTTATCTTCTTAGAAGTTTTTGTGAAAAAAGTTCCGAGGCTGCTATTTATTGATCCGCAGGTATTCGTCGAATAAAAGAGATATCAAAACTTTAGAAATGGTTATTTTAAAACCGCGCGAAAGAGAGAGCCTAGTACAACAAGTGCTTTAGGCAAAGCCCAGGAGCTTTTGAAGATAAACGGGAAGAATTTATTTCACTTCAGTCAGTATAGAGCTGTAAAGCAATTGGCGAACACGTCGAGGTAAATTTACAATCGCTGGTTCAGCTTTTACATGGAAAAATACTATATACATATATACACAACTTTTCAATCCGCTGCGCTTGCAACTTGCAGCCTCATTTTATTCAGCACTCGTTCGAACCCGACACCCGCCCCTTATCGACAACTCGACAATTGTCTACCGATCCAATCGCGATACCTCAATATCTTATCACAATGTTTTCGCGAAAGTTTAGAGAGAGAAGAAAGAGGAAATAATAATAGCGATAATGGAGATATGGGGGGTTTCGGAAAAGGAATTGTTATCGCGGATAAACACAAACAACCTTATGCTGTATATTCGTAACTTACCTCTTTCAGTTAGAAATATACGTGGTACTACGTATTATTTCCTTGGGAGAATAGATACTGCGAGTTTTAATTGAAAATATAGATTTATGTTATCGTTTACTTTATCTGATGTTTCCATAGCAGTGAGGAATGTGGAATATAGAAATAAATTGAGATATAGCGTTGCATTATTATTTGCAGATTTTCCTTCTACGTTAATCTTATTTTCCAAGTAATTAATAATTAGCATTTGAAACGTGTGCAATTACGAGGACTGTTTGCTCGGCATAATTTCACTGTGGGATTATATTCAAGAGATTCTTGACTATACCTACTCGGTTTCATGTATCAGATATATATATATATATATATATTATGTTATATACGTGACTATAGGTGAATAAATAAATTCTCATTTTATTTTATTTGATAATTTTTTTTCTCCCCGGCTTGAACAACTATGACGATTGAGGTTTACCGGAAATTCAACCCCTGCGCATTGTACCCGGAAATACCAAGCCGGAAATGACTCTTGGGTAAATAAACAACGGGGGAATTGTATGCCGAAAAACGAACGTGTACTCAAGTCGTTAGCGAGAATTCATTTTATTTTTATTTTCATATACTTTTTACCCAGTTTTTCTATTTGCTTAAATTACTCTCGTATACGACTATTATACGCGCGGTTTGGTTGCGTATAAGTTTATATGAACGAGGGAAACTACGTAGATACCTTCGTCTATTGACTTGACATTTGAGATAAATGAAAAAATAAATAAATAAATAAGAAATAAAAATACTTACGTGAATTTTGTCGTAGCATATTTGATAGATTGCTATTATTCGATTTTTACAGATGACGTATGACATTTTTGGCACAGCTATGTATGTTTATCGATATTAATTTCGCCCACTGTAACGAATTAAAGGGTTAAATAAAATATTCGTAATTAACAGATTCGAAAGCCACATTTTTTACCATTGATAATAATAATATAATATAATTTTATTTCGATATCAGTTATTTACAAATTTTTATTTTATTTACCTTATCGCATGATCGCATGTTACAATATAAGTTAGGGTATATAGTGATATTATACACCGAGGGTGAAAACTCCGAACGTAAAATGTAAAATTAATCTACGTCGTCCCCTGGGTATAATATTACTCTCAATTATCAAATTAACGTTAGAATTTTTTCCATCCACCTCTATACATATTATAATTTAACGATCAAAAAATTATCCAACTTATTTGCTCCTTGGAGCAAGTTGTATTGGATTTTTTCTTTTCTTTTATTTATTTATTTATTTATTTATTTTTTTCTAAATTTAATTCATTATTTTATTTATTTTTTTCCCACTGATTTAAGTTCAAATTTTCTTAACTATCAATCATTATTATTTACAATCATTTTTTCGCTTCAATCTCTACATATATATATATATAAATATTTATATTATATATCACTATTAAAAGTTCGTTTTAAAATGATGGTTCACGTCTTAACAAATTGAACGGTGGTTTTTATTTTATATTTAACATCTCTTCAATATGTATAGTACTTCTGCTAATATTATTCTTTTTTTTTCTTCATCCTCCTTCTTCTTTTTCCTCATTTTCATTAATTCCACCGCCTATTATTATCATTATTATTATTACAGGCGTCGCCTTATTAAAAAGGATTTTTTTTTTTTTATATTTTCTCTTTACACTCGGATAATATCATCTTTCACTTAGAATTTAATTTTAGATTCAGATTCATTTTGTTCATTAATTTATTTAACGACAGCTCCTCTTCCTCCACTCTATCAATTAGTCTCTCCTCATTATATATATATATATATATATATATATATATATATATATATATATATATATATATATATATATATAACCACCCCTATTAAATAAATACATTTGTCAATTAGCATTATTATACACAGTTTACTCTCACTTCTTGATAATCCGATTTCATATACCTTATTAAATCATTGTCAATATCATCATCAACGTATAGAAGTATTAGCATTAGTATTACATAATATATTTATTATTTGGCAGTTGTGAGAAAGATATTTATCGTTCAAATTATTATTTTCTCCCATGTATGTATTGTAATTATTAGTACTACAGGTTCTGTTGCATTTCCTTTTTTCCTCTCCCTCATTCATTATTATTGCAGTTCTCTTCTCGATATTCGGTGCAATAATATTATTTAAATCAATGATTCATTTGAAATAAAAAAAAAAAAAAAACACGAATGACGAATAAATGACTACCGTAATTGTCACTATAGAAATCAATTCCCGTATCACAGATCAATTAATACGAAAGTTCCAACTGCCAGCCGAAAATAGAGGGTAGTAAAAGTGAGGAAATCTTTAACGAAGAAAGGAACAGAAGGAAGAAGAAAAAAAAATTGTAATTACCTTTACCCATAATGACGCCTCAATTAAAATTCCTCTCAACGGACCCTGGATGCGAGACTATAACATCCCCTTTGATTATTTCATTCGGCATTTTATAAGGGCAGAAATCGCGAGTACCAATTGCAGCCATATGGTTTAAGGGGATTGCTAGGCGCGGCTAAACCCCAAAATAATAATTGTCTTTTCGGTTTCTAACTCTTGCCTTTTCGCACTCCCCTTCCTCCTAAAGTCAGACCCTCAATTCCTCCATGATCTGTTGATGATTGTGTCCCTTTTTGAGGGTACCCCCGCTACCAACCATGGCCATACTTTCCTGCTGCAATTGGTTCGGGCTAATGATAAGATTGGGTCCCGGTTTACCTGGTTTTGCATTTTTCGGTGGTGGAGGTGGCATGGGTACGTGGCAGGAGTTGTTTTGTAGATCGGCAAACTCGGGCGGTGGTATATGCTGGATGTGATGTCTTTCCGTCTTGGTTTCAAGCTCGCCACAAATGTTGTTAGGCATTTGTCCATTTTCTTGACGTTTCTTCGGACAATTGTGCTGGTTCTTATCACGTTTGTAATAAACACCAGCGAATATTAAAACGTTTAGTATAAGTAGACTGCAACCTATTGCAATTGTCACACTTAGGGCTGTCGAATATGCTGCGAAACCGTCTTCTGGCTGAGAGGTTGTTTCCTCGAAAGCCAATTCGCTGGGACTGGTCGTCGAGGTGTTGTGAGGTTTTTCTGTCGTCAATTCAGGGGTTGTTGGTTTCGTTGTTGTAGGTAAACGCTGAATTATCCTCGGTGGTACCTGCGAGGTACCGAATACATAATAACATCCGTTATTCCGTAATTTGTTCGAGTATACTAGATTTAGTTCAGGTGAAATATTTCAAAGCATCGTTTATTCAGGGATCGAAATTTCATCCGAATTTGAATTTAAGTCACGTATGTTCTAAAGTGAGGCCGGTTATCCAGTTGGATGTGTTTCGACCAATGCGTACAAGGGTCTCGGGTAGTCCTGGGTCCTGGGTTAAATTCCGGGAGATCGAACAATTGACTCTAATCAAGTGACGGTTATTGCATTACCGCGACCAATTTCGATTTGGTTAAATTCTACGAGTCTACGTCTCGCGTATCGCGGCAGCCTAGAGCAGCGTGTGTAAATAAATCAAATACTAATTTGATGACCATCCTTTGACCGGCTGTTTTTTAGACAGATCAACGCAATTTCAGATCCCATTATACGAAGGTTCAATTTTCGATCAGACGATATTGTTCAACGATATAATTTCATTATAATTTTATGTAGCATATTCACCTGCTCAGCATCGAGGAGATGATGAGAGCGAGGCACGTCGTCGGATCCAGGTTTGTGAAGATCTGGGACTAGGTTCAACCAGAAAGAAAGTCTGTGAGCTCTGTAGTGGTTTTTCAACTTCGACTTTATGTCTGAAATGAAGGGAAAAACAAACGAAGATGATATCCACGAATTATAATATTTTCGCAGAAATTTTTTACGTAAACGAAAAATCTCACCTATGCTGAGATACTTCTTATGGACAGCTTCGTAGGCGGTCCATTCAATATTTTTTAATTTCATACGTTCGGGTCTCGACCCGGATGGCCCAGGCTCTGGGGTTCCTTCGTTCGGGTTCCTAAAACATGAATATATTAAATTGCCGGAGTTTAAAAACGGGTTTTTATATACGGGCTCGAGGATGATCGTGGGATCTCTGAGGTGCTATCGACTTATACTTATCGACTTATCGTACGAGGGAACGTACCCTACCCACTCACAATTTGACTATATTTTTCCTCGATCTTATAAGTTACTCCGCTAGCAATAGTCAGTTTTGAGAAAATAAACTCGACTTCGTAGCCCGTTTCCTCGGCTCTCATCTCCATAGAAAGTATATTCTCTCGTAACCAGAGAGAAAGATAAAAAGATTAGTGCCCACCCTGCACCCGGGGAACGGGGAACGGCGATGTATACAATAGTATTATATACTTGAACCGAATCGTGATGAGAAAAGTTATAATAATGATAGAAAATAAAGTATAAGAAGCCAATTGTAAGATATTGAAAAAAACAGGTCTGAATCTCGTTCCGGCGTGAGGCGTAGGTACCAAATTGATAAATTTATGTAACCTTTTTCATCGCGAAAAACACACGAGATTGAAAATCTTGAAAAATCTTTAGACACGTGTTTCGTTCAAGCAGGTGAATGATTTTTTTTCCGCAGTTCGCGCGATTCCTTTCGATATAGATGCGAAGGTAAGAAAAGATTTTGTGAGATAAAATGGAAAAGATAGGTGAAAATACAGGCGAGCTTACCTGGTTCTTAGGCTACTGCATAAGTTTCGCGATTCGCGTAGAGCGTTTTGCATTTTGCACTTTCCATTTGCGTTAAATCCGGGCTTACAGTTTCTCTAACGCATCAATATGCATGTCGCTTACCATAAAACGCTATATCAGAGGTTTGGCAAAGTAGCCTCGTAGAGAGTGCGAGAAACTAGATTGGCGCGTGATGTCAGGTTTCCTATATGGACTCAAGGCAGTCACGTCACTTTCAACCCGCAACCAAATAGGACTTGAGTAAATTTAACCCGGTAATAAACGGGAGGGAATAAGAGTCCAAAATGAATGGGCACGTGAAAATTTCAAAACCGCGTAGAGACGTACCATGTTGAGATACAGGAAAATGAGTAAAGGAGCTTTTCGACTCACCCAGTCCTAGCAAAATTCGTAAAATACAGGATCACACTTTCGGATAAAGCCAATTCCGCCCTGGTGTAGTTTCTCGGCCAATGTGCAAGTCCCCCGACCAAAGGGGCGCCGAAAACGTACGGCAGTTCTTCTCCGTGGATACAGCCTTGTCTCTGCACATATAAAAACGTAAAAAAGTTAAATAAACCATATGTTTTTTTTTTTTTTTTCATAAAGATTACATCTCTTTGCATTGCACTTGATCTCAGCTAGCGATATACGTATTGTTCAACAGTAGTTGAGTCGTTGAACTCCCTATATTGCACTCGTGCCATATTTATTGATTAGTTTCCAATCAGAATTGTACTTATACGAATCGCTAGGGTTCACTCTCGTTACATCGTCTAGTCTGAGCTATTGTTTCGATCTATTCAGAATTTTCAATTACCAGACAATAGAGTCGTTCAGATGGCTGTAATGTACGCGGAAGTTGAAGTAACAAGCATTTCCATATAGATTCATGCAGTTTTGCGACAATAGCTTCGTGCAAAAAAAAAAAAGAAACTGTATATTATGTATAAAATCATCGATAATAAACTGGTAAAATATTATTTCGGACGAGATCGAAACGTGTTATTATCATTTCACAATTAAAATGACAATTTCTTGTGCAAAGCCCTATCCCCTATTCGAAACTTTCACCTATCAATGGATCAGAATGCAAATGCAGAAGCTGGAGGTAATCGGGACAATACGACGTAGGAGATAAGAGCGGAATGAATAACGATTCAACAGCCGCACGTCGTCGGGGTAAAACCACTAATTACCAATTCAGAACTGCTAATAAACACCGAGCGGTTGACGGCTCCCGGAAGTTCCAAGTCATCCAAAGTGCGATAGCCAGGAATATCTCAATTGTAATCGTAACCCCTTGCTATCGGATTCTGCCCTAGAATCGTGCCGATTCAGCGCTGGCAGTAGATCTCGATGAAAGTTAGCTACCCACGTAGTAGTTAGGGTACAGAATAACGTCTATCGGGTGATTTGAGGCGAATAAAATTTTTCACGATCGAGAACACAAGAAATCTATTTCGTTCTATTCCCGAAGTGCCAATCAAGTTTTTCATATTCATTCCTTGCGAAGAAATGGTATCTCTTATCGTCTTATTTGGTAAAGTATAGAAGCGAAAGGACTACGAGACTTAATTTCTGATGCTGGTTTTATCACCAGCTATATATAAAACACCGGATGATGTATAGACGTGGTTTGAAAGGGAGGATCAAATCTCTTGTAAAATAGGATTTTCCCTAGATCGAACACCGAGTATATTGTTATACGTAGGGAGATGAATATATCTGACAATTAGAGCGAGCCTCCCGTTTGCAGTTCGCTTCCCATCCGGTGCCTCGACCACGCGTATTACATACCAGGATCTAGGATCCATATGCTATATAGATAGTAACTGCAGTATACCGAGGTCGACGGTGTACCTAGAGACAGACGGAACTACCTAGGAAGGAGGCTGTCTACCTCCTCGCTCGCTGTGCTAGTTGCAGTCACTTGCAGTTACGTCTACCCTGAATCCATCCCCTATCCAATGTGTCGGATGTTTCCTCCTCATCCTCCTCACCCTGGAGCCAACCAACAAACCCAACCTGGTCTATACCCACGCGCTTGCAGTAATCACTGCAGACGTTTGCCCGAAGGCAGTATCTAGTAGAAGCCCAAGAGGTAGCTGCTCTTTAGATGCGCAGTTATATACTCTCGTAGTGGAATACATGGTAGAGCTTTTCTACGCGTTAGAAACGGGCGTGAGCTCAAGTTTCTCGCGTATGTGTTCACGTCTGCGTACGTGGATGTTAAACTGATTAGGTCGTATTTGCTGGTAGAAAACTGTCACCGGTAGTCTGGAAGTGACCTAGCAGCTAAGGCAATTGGTTGAATGGGTTGAGAAGTACGCGATGAGGTTGCAAATGGTTTTTTTTTTTTTTTCTTCACCAGAGATGAACCGAAGGGTTGATGATATCGAAGGGAATACATAAACTCGGTTTCATATAAACGTATTTGATATTCAAACATTTTTCTTTTTCATTATTCTGTCCCTATGCCTCTTCTCTCTCGTAAAAGTAATACCGTATGTATTTAAAATAGTATAATGAAAGGCACGGGTAGGTATAAGATATACAAATGGAAACTGAAACCAAAAGCGACCCTGGGAAAAATGACACTTGGAGAAATAAAAAGTGATATTTGAAATTCAAGAGAGAAACTCTAAACCTTGGCGAGAGGTGGTTGAAATTAAAAATGCTGAAAAAAAAAAAAAAAAATTATTGGAGTTAACCACGTTCGTTATATTTTTCTTGGCTCTCTGTTCTATCCCAAGCCCGACACAATATGCAGATTATGTGTATACGTACGATTCATAATCTGAGCTTTAATATTTTCCTCTGTCGCGTCGCGTCGTTGCAGTTTTAATATATCCCCTCAGTTTATATTCGGTGCTTAATAGATACGAGTGCAGATTTATAATGGCGAATTTAAACACGGACGATAATATTTTCAAATGCATTTTCTTAATTCGTTTACTGGTCGGATACCAAGTACACATACGTTATACCATGAGAATCAGTGCTTTCTGCTTATGGTAGGGATATGGCAGCTGCAATATTCGAGGCTGACATTAAGGGCGATTATATTCAGATACGAGGATAAAGTTTTGTTACTTTTTCCCTCGGTTTTACGCGAGACTTTAAGCGTAGCCTTGGCGAACCCCGCGGCTAGAGCGAGGGTCAATACTTGTGCCATCACCAAATCAAGATTAAGCATATTTTTAACGAAGTAAAAAATGAAATATTCATGGGCCCCCATCTGCATTCTGATGTACAGTCTTTCCACCACTTCGCTTCCACTACTTTCGAGAATTTTTTTTTAACCCCCCAGGGTGAGGTTTATTTTTTCAAGAATCATGACTCATAAAGGATAATGCTTTCTGCAGTTTCCGAAAAAAAAGGAATTTTTTTTCTTACCAGAAATGACTATAGACCTTCGGACGCAGATTCTCACAAAGTTTGGATAGAAATTAGGTAACATACGTAACTTTGGTGTTCGCATAAGAGAAAAATGAATATTGATTCAACACATTTTTCGTATAATTATTCTTCAAGAGGAAATATGCATATCTAGGAATAAATGAACTGTATTTAAACGCGATTTATACCTATGCATATGCAGACGTAGTATAGGCAATCTATTTCTGATTGTAAATCTCCACCTTGTATATGTATGCCTCGCGAAACTGCACTTTGGTATCGGAACTTTTCTATTTAAATACAAATGTGACATGTAGCTGCAGGTGGAAAGCGAATTCATATAACCGCGTCCACGGATACACACGCGTACGTTTACCTCTCGGTGAAATATATGTCTGAGAACAGAAATGTTCGATGTATTTCTCGAGGATGAAATCTTAGAGAAACGGAATGAAAACTGTATTCTTGCGTATACCGTGAGAAGAAAATTGAAAGAAAATTCGCGTTTCACTGTATGGGTAAACCGTAAAAATATTCCAGATAGAAGTAATATTACAGAAGGGAAAAGGGGGTGATAGATTTTAGGGTAAGCTGTACCGAAGCAATCAATGCAGTGCATCATGTGGGTTTTTTTGAATAATTATAAGAGATGCTATGCGAAAGAATATTCACAAAGAAACGAAGGCCTGTGTCGTCGCGCGACTCCCTACCCTTTCCCATCGCCCAACCCTTGGCAAGGAGTATTTATTATTCCATGTTCCATTATGGAGGGGCTCTTGATATATATTTCGAGCTGTATATTCAGCCTTTTCAATATATCATCTCTTTATTAACATCTCATACATCAGTTTCGGAATCACAAGCCTTGAAGAATAAAAATCTCGGGGGATTCTTGTATTTTTTCCTTTTTTTTTTTTTTTTTTCTACACGTATATACGTATGGAAGGCAAAACGTTAGTTGCACTCTCCCTAAGACTGAAAATTGAACATTCTCCGAGAGTTTGAAATAGAAAATGGCAAAAATAGAAACAAAAAGTGCTAATAGGAAAAACACACGAGTGGAATTGAAAGCGTAAAATGATCCTCGATCGGTGCGGAATCTACATGAATTATTTCTATCGAATCCACCACGTAGAGGTGTCGTATCTACAGATAGAAATAAAACGAACAAAATTTGTCACCCTTTTTCCACTGGGATTGAAAACGTGGAAAAATCCGGGACGCTTTGATCACATGTCCATCACGATTTAATACCATCTTTATCCATATAGCTAGAAGCTTGCAGGAGTCGTACACATGTGCCTCTGGCTGAGTGACATATGTTTCAACGTTTCTTTTTTCTTCTCCTCGATTTAACCGATCAGACGTCTATCCCACCTTCACCTATACGCTACGCGAACGAGGTTTTAAAAAAATTGACGAACCCGGAGGGTAGTCAAAGTACCTTGACAGTCGGGGGATGAAAATGAAATGAAATGAAATGGAATGAGATGGAATGAAATGAAAACAATTACAGTTTCACGTGGATATATCCACCAAATTGGAATATCTGATACCCTTGTCCACCCCGTTCGTGGTATAAAATTACATTGGTTCGTCACAAGGTCTATGATATTGTGAAAGATGATGGGAGTTGATATATGGAGGTTTGACCGTGCGAGGGACAAAATACTGAACCTTAATATTGCCGTCCAGATTGTCGATCTAGAAAAGCGTACGATCCTTCAAAGATTCCTGCGCTCAAGTTAATATCAAATGGATCAGCGCAGCGCGAACGTCCCCCCATATTTTTCCTCGAGTTCATGGGTTCAGACCCGGAACTTGGGTCGGAACGGGTCAAAGGCGAAGAGAAGGTATAGAATCCTTCACGATCAAGAAGACGCAGAGTCAAACGCCCGAGGTCGACTCTGCTCTACTATTTTCATCGTTCGATATCCGTGAAACGAGAGATTGCTCGGCCAGGAGAACATAAGGGATGGTAAAATAAGGTTTGGGACACATATCATGCCTGCAGTCTCAATATCTGGCCGAAAAGGTGGCCAGGAGGCTCAAATCGTTTAGCCAAAGTGTCCGAAGGCCCGGCAGTAAGGCTGACAAGCAAATGTCAGGAAAATAACCATTTTCTTCCTTTCTCCCCTTTCGTTGCTTTAGCTCGGGTATATCTAATCGCGATTCTATCCCTAGGAATAGAATTTTCTAATAAATAATTATCGATCTTTAGCTTTCGCATTTCCCCATCCCCTAGCTAGTAAAGAGATGAAAATTTAAATACGCAATTGCGTTCAGTTCGTTAACGATGAAAAATATTTTTTTCAAACTACGTATCCGTGCGTAGCTGCAGGGTAGAAGAAACAAATGAAAAAACCTAAAATTCAATTAACCCTCTCTTTCCCCCGCGTGACATGGCCGGTGAAAATTTCGAAAGCGTATATAGAGCCGTTGGTATTGTGTAACTTTCCCACCTGGACGAAAAACCCGGTACAGACAACGGAAAAGAAAATGAAAAAAAAAATAAAAAAAATTGGTCGAATATTCCGTAGCTGTATCATAGAATTCACGTCATTCCACATTCACGACCATATTTTGTATTCTTTTTACACCAAGATTCTACGATTGAAAATAAAACTGGAATGTCCCCGGTCGGGTAGTAATATACCTATATACTCTTCCTATACGGGGTGAAAATTTTGTCTATATAAAATATCAAAAACTCTCGAGAATACGACGTCCTTTATGACACAGAATCGCTTCTATCCGCTATTACCTACTTCTGACGATAGTCATAGTGCTGAACCATCACCGATAGTTTTCGCAATGCTGTTTATCTCCACCGCAGCCTAGGAAGGCCATTTTAACGTTCGAAAATAAATCGGTATCGTCCCCCCATAATGCATATCGATGATAAGAATTGAGTTATATAAATATTCGTGCATATAAGGTGTAACGCGAATATCGAATCTATAAGATTGGCGAGAATCTACGTAACGAATAGAAAAATCGTAACGAGAAAATGTAATGTGTATAGTAGAAATCATGCATGCCATAGTGAAGGAAAGAAATGAAAAAAATGATACCGTTGATCCTCCGGGATTTTGAAGAACATTTGATTTTTATCGGAAAGACGAAATCCGTTTTAGAATGTCTTTTGAAGACTTGACGGTTCCACGTTTCCGAGACAATATAACCGAAAGGTATACGCAGATATCGGGACTGGTTAACGTCTCGTAGATTGGTTTTTCAGACCTTTTGAAAAACACGGTGTGATCTTAGGGGCTGGTTACTTAAAATGTCTAACATTAAAATGGGGGAGGTTTTAAACGAGTGAGGCCGTTTAACGTCTCCAAATTTATCTCGATATCCTGCAAGCACCTCCAAAGACTTTTGTAAAACGTATTTTTGATCGCCTGTCAACTACATTGCGTATTTTATACAGCCGGCTTAAATCGACTAGCTGCAGCAGACTTTCGTTTTAAATTCAAACTTCAGTGTATACGATATTAAAATTTTTATCACCCTTGGCAGTCTTTTTATTCTTGTTTTTTTTCTCCTTTCATTTTTTTTCCCTTCTTCTTTTCTATCACAGGAACTGAAGACCCGAGGGGTAGAGGAAGGGAGACAAGTGAATCCGCCAATAATGCGATTAATTAACTAGGAGAGAATCAATTTGTAGTAAGTGAGGTCTCTGGTGAACGATTTACGTCTGCAGGTGGATACTGACGTTAAATCGATGGCTTGAAAGTTAAAGATAAACGATAATGAGGTCGGACTATTCTGCAGCTATACCTCGAATCTCTATGGCAAAAATGATAAACAAACTAACGACAGACGTCGAGTTTTATAGATAAGAAGTTTAATAACGAGTCAGGTTGTCCGTTTCTATTCTGACATCTCGGTAATTGGGGGATTGACACACGACCGGCTAAGGATTTTCCCTTGTTTCAACGATTCAGCGTTCCAAGAGGTTCGAGAGTAGATATCCCCTCAAAAAATTTCGAGGGTTGCGGAGGAAGTTGGGTTGGGGTTTGGTACTTTACCGTTAAATCTTTTAAAAGCACGTCGTGTCAAAGGCTGGGCTCGTTATCCAGAGAGTAAATTCATTTGCGTCTTCTGATTTTCGGGTTGATTTATGAAAAGCGAAGAGAGAAAGAGAGAGAGAGAGAGAGAGAGAAAGGGAAGGAAAATTACGACGCGGTTATCCCGTATCCCAACAGTCATGTCATCCGAGGCTTACTCATCCAGCAAATAGCTCGATTCATCTTACCCCTAAATGTAATTCGAAGTTGAAAACCAATAAACAACCCCTCAAACATTGTCGCTAACCGTTACAAATCAAAGGGGATCTCGCGAATAGATTTCTATAGATATATACATACACACCCTAACTTGGAGTAAAACGCGTAGTTTCTGGAATGATCAGATAGCGCATAAGTATAAGGTAGGTATATATCATCCAGGGCGCAGTTTGGCTGCCGCCATATTGCGCCCCCATCCCTCAGGTCTTCCGGAAGCTCGGAAATTAGGCGGGAAATAGCCGCGGCGTTGGTGGATGAAAAAAGGAAGGGTGTAAGAGAGGAGGGGGAGGTCCGGGGTGCAGGGTAACCGGAAACACCGAAATTCCAACTACCTTAAATTTATGATATTAGTTTTACGCGAGGCGGTAATTATCATATTGAGTTTCCTGCCAGATACTAGCTACGACCTTTTCCCGTTACCCTGCACCCGGCTGTTATCTCGTTTTATCGCTTCGCCATTAATTGCGTGTATCCCCTAACCCAAAGTGCGTATTACGTTGATAAAAAATAGCTTTGACAAATCGGCCAAAAATGTGAATAAAATTTGAAAATAAATAAAAACTCACCTGAGGATAGTCACCGAACTTCGTCTGGTAGTCGAAAACGTATAGATAAGAATTACGATGCGTTTGGCTGTGGAGATCCGCAGTACGAGTTGCCGGTGCTACGGTATTAGCATCCCCTAAAGCTTCCACAGTCTCATCTCTGGAATAAAGTTTATCAATTATTACTCCCCACCGTGCGGTAAATGAGATTTTTTTTGCACCCTGAAATTCACCGGTGATCGAGAATTGTTTTTTTCCTGATTTTAATAAATCAGGACCAATTGGTGGGTTCTCTTCATTTCTTACCTTATATTTACAGGATGTTGTACGGGCCTCTCCCAATCGGTGTACTCGTTTATGATAGTCGCCAATATCTCTGGCTGATGATAAGTGTATGTATTACGAACGAATTCTCTCAGTATTTCGGTTCTCCTATCAGCCTCTATACCGTATTGGGCGTTTTCTGCAGTTAGAGAAAAGTAGGCTTCCGATTTGACGACCCCGACCATCAGGTCGTACCTGAAATTTGACGGATAACCAAATTCTTACTATCATTACGAGGTAAGAGCTAGAGGGCAGTCCTTAACTCGATTGTATAATCTATAATCGATGGTCAATTTTGTTACAGTCTTCTAGTTTCATTCGGTATATCAGAAGTGAACGAACGTGATGTACCCGGACATCTGTAGAGAAGATTTTTCTTCCTTTTTGTACTTTAAGAAAAGAGAAACACTGGAGAAGAGATCGCGAGTGCAATACTTGTGCGGTCGTCGATATGCACGAACGAGTAAATATAACGAACTCTGAAGATACCTAGTAGCCTTTCAACTCAAGAGTAAAGTGAAGTATCTGTACGTAGCCGCGTACCTACTACAGTTGAAAAATTTATCTTTACGGAACTAGCGGAAACTTTTATGTCTAAATATATACCCACCTACCACGGTGCTAAATAAATGAGTAATTTGAGTTACGAGTGACTGGAAAATTAAACTGAGTGTTCAGCTCGAGTTGAGAGAAGTATACGGTGTAAGAAACTCGTCGTATTAAAACTCACGTCAATATGAAACTTCAGGACTTATATTGAGTCGGGTACCAAAGAAAAAATAAAGAGAAAAGAGGAGAGAAAAAGGAGAAGGAATATGAAAACGAAAATGAAAACGAGAAAGGTATAAAAAAGGAAAAATATAAAATGAAATGCAATTCAACTCGTGGGTTCTTCTGTTCATTGAAACTCGGTGGGTTAAATTAATCGGCGAAAAATGTCTTCTTTTACTCAAGTCACGGTAAATAAATGGGCGCCCGGTTACCTCCGCATCACAAAATCTGGACTGATTTAACAACGTGAATTCAATATTACGTTCATGTCGTACATATCAGTAAAAGTATATCGTATCGTATCGTATCGTATCGTATCGTATCGTAACGTATCGCCTTCCTCTATCGAGCGGAAAATTTCTCAAATAATAATATACCTTCTGCTTACATACGTTTCGAACGAATTCCTTTTCCACTGCACGACTTCTACCCTATACGAGTTTTATTATTGTGTAATTCCACGTTTGATATTCTGATGCACTACGTATGTCTACCTCGTACGTGGTTTCGCTCTGCTTTGGTATATTCATCAACCGCAGATTGGTCTGATTTTTCAAAGCATATATCTATTGAAATAAAAAGAGTAATATGTGACGTTTTCAGAGCAAATAGCAATGCCAGAGTAATAGACTCCGATAGTTTGATAATTCGAATTGAGAATGACTTTGCACTCGAATCTAGATATTCGTATAGGTACGTATGACGAAGAGCAGAAGTTCGAAGAACTAAGATATTAATACAATGATTTTCGGTTCATCGAGTTCACTAGATTTTTCGAAAATTCTCGATTCTTTCCTGGTCAAAAAAAATACCTAAGTATTTGATGGATTTGAATAAAATCAAATAACGACGGGATGACAGAGATGGAAGAAAAATAAAAAGGAAGAAAGAGAGAAAAAGTTAGAAACCTCTTCGATAGAAAAGTGAGATTGTATTCTGCAGTGGAATTTCAAAGAAGCCGAGACACCTCGGGCTTCGAGGAGTATTACTAGTCCCCAAGACCACCGCGGAGACTGACTGCTATCTTTGAGAATTGAGTGTTTAGAATTCGAAGAGGATCGCGAAATTTGAAAATCGAACTCCTAGTCGTGGCGGAAACCCGGCTTCCTTCTTTGCAGTTTCCTTTTATCTGTGAGCTCGTCTCCGTCGACTTGGGAAGAGGAAATTCTCTGTTGAAGGGTGAAGCTAGACGAGGTCAGTTACGAGGCGTTCAGTTTAAAAAATTTATATTCACGCCACACAGTTCGCCACAAAGCGAGTAAAAACGAAACTCAAGCCAAGCCTTTCATGCCCATGTCGGTTCAGTTGGTCTTTTCGTTCTACGTGGGCAAAGTCACTTGGTGAATCCGTTCATTCGTTTTTTTTTCAAATGCACAAAATTACGGAAAAAAAAAAGCAAAAAGAAAAGAATTATTCGCCTTCGACAGCTTTGGGAAAAATTAATATCCTCGGTGGTCAGATACCAGAGATCTTTTCAACATCTATACATACGCCAAAAATTGTGCTCAAAGTCGTAGGTACTACCAGAAAGTTTGAAAATATCCCGTACCACTAGCTGGAAGCGATAACAGGGACTCAGAACTGGGAAACGAGTGGTAGTACCTATCCTAGTACTGCTACCATTGCACTTAATTTTTACAACCCCTATTTTTCCAGCTATATTTTCCTAGTGTAATCGCGACTCCTTTAGTTTTACGATAGTCAGTTATACCTACATACTGCCAGTTTCTTATAACATGGAACGTCCATGGTATATACAGTAAATACGGTGTAAGCCGGCCTTTGGCTACCAATTTTTATGCACTTTGAAAAGTTCCGTTCGTTTTTTCGTTCCTTTTTTTTTTCCAACTTTAATTACCGTGTGTTCAATTCCGTGTAATTTTTTTTTTCCAATATCGTTACACGCGATCCTTTTTTTGGATACGAATTTTCTTTCTTTTTCTCTTTCATATTTTTCACATCTCACATTTATATTCACAGTTTTTCAACAAGACTGACATTTTCTCGGCAAGTATTCCATCATTCTACCCAATGGACATCAAAGGTTCACACATTTTTATTTCCGAGTAGGATAGAATAGGTATGAATACCGCGCGGACGTCAGGCTTCCGAATATAAAAAGAGCCTCGGATTAACCAGATCATACGCCATTTTAAATCCCTGATTTTTGAGCTCTTCATTTTAATACGGAATTTCATTCGATAATTACTAATCAAACAGTATGAATAATACATCGGTAAAAATGTCCCTCATGTAAAAGTTGAAACAGTTTTTGATGGAAGAAAAAACCGAAAAGATGAAAAAATCCAAAACTCGAACCATTTTCATCCCATGTTTATCGCTATCTCGATCCACTCTATTTATTGACTGATCTGATCTCTCTACACTCTACAGTTTTCCAATATCGCATCAATCGGCTAGCTAAATACGCAGCTTTCCGTTAATTTCTGTCATTCGAATGACAGCTGAAGTTTACCACGAGCTTGCAACAGCATTGATCTCTAGATACGGGGTTTCCAACAACTGACAATATCCGACGCAGATCGCACCGTTTCCTTGGTGAATGAAAATTCTATTTCATTTTATTCTATTCTATTCTGTTTTCCGGCTAAATTGCGATGGAATATCGCATGGTTTGAAACGTTTCGTAATTTTGTTACCCCTGCACTGTACTGCACTGTTACTTACTAATGGATTTATTGTTTAATTTTTATCCTTCTATTATCACATGGCCTTTGACCACCGCGATGGAAAACCTGCGTTTAAATTCAAGCCATATATCTATAGCCTACATCTATCGAGTTTGATTGCCAATTTTACGCTCCATAGGAATTCACTTTGAACAGATATACATATTTCCGCAATTTGAACCACGTTGTTTAATCACGTATCTACGAATTGCACAAAAGTTCATATTAATGAGACGAACTGTAAAACAATTTCTGCTCGCTATTCGGACGAATAATTCAATATCACTTTTCCACAGGAGGCAATATACATTTGTTGAAATTATTTTTACTCCGATATTTTGTTCGACAGTTAAATTGCATGTGACGTATATTTCATAAAAATTAAAAAAACATCCACCACCAGAGTTTCGATTGTCAAGGGAAAAAAAAAAAGAAAAAACCCACAACCATATTCAATCAAATTATTTGTCCTACCTTGACAGCTTCGCGACGACGTCTTTTCTCAAGAGGATATTATTCAGGGTGTTTATCGTGTCGACCTGCAGGGTGAAGTCCTGATCATCAGGATCTCCAGGATCTATCACCACTCCGTCGATAGTAGGGCCAAATGCAGGCGCAAAAGCGAGGCCCTGGACTGGTGCGGAAAGCAATGCGTTCAGCGGAACGTCTCTAAGACATCTTAGCAATGCCTGAGGATCACCAGTCGCCTGAAACAATCCGTAATCATGTTTGATAGTGGATAAAATGTGAAGTAAAAACGAATATATTAAACTGCTGAATTGTCGCCGAAT
The DNA here is from genome assembly GCA_963978835.1 of Tenthredo scrophulariae. Classification (NCBI taxonomy): domain Eukaryota; kingdom Metazoa; phylum Arthropoda; class Insecta; order Hymenoptera; family Tenthredinidae; genus Tenthredo; species Tenthredo scrophulariae. The sequence continues at coordinate 1,410,661 of OZ022235.1, forward strand.
GAAAATTGAACGAATCAACCCTTCCCGCATCTCTATATTTTACAATAATGATCTGTAGTGTTGAAAGAATTTGGCGCAGATCCAATCGACGTAATGTTCAAAGATACATCCCAGTTTTCCCACTGCATACAACGAATTTTCATGCGCTGATAAATCTGGCAGTGAACAGCAGTGAAGATTTGATTTTATGCCAATAAAAAGCAGAGCGTGAATCTGGTGAAAATTCGAGTGAAAAAATTACTCGGATTTTAGCTATAGTACGAAGAAGCCCAGACTCCGTCTAGTCGCAGGAGACGGGATGCAAAAAATGAAGCGATTTAATTACTGTCGCCAAAAGTATTTCCACATGATTTCTCTCGTAATTAAAACTTTCTCTCAAAGTTGAAATAAGGACAAGATTGAATTGGACAGTTATTTTTTTGAACGACTAGACGGTCTACTGTTAGATCAAGTTATTTTACTCACTGGCAGCTTCATAGGTTCACATGATACTATGATCAAACGCGATATACTTCGCTTACCTTATCAAATATGCGATAATTAATTAGATCGAAATATCACGCAATTTAACCATGTGAAAATCATAAGCACGATACCAATTAAATATATTAGTCCGCGTAGCTCACACGACGGCCGTATACCCGGGCAGAGAGACATACGCATGGGAAAATTTCGGCACATTATCGGAGGGAAACGGATTGGGCTTTCGAGAAATGTACATATAGGTACCTTGTTACCCAATTGTTCATCAATTCGAATAATCACGTCCTATTACCGATTGAATGGGCACCGGTTAGCTGCCAAGCCGAACAACATACTTCGTTCAAATTCGTTGTACTACATGCATAACGGCTAAATCAATTGTTTTACCTCGAATACGGGGCTGGAGTAATTTTCGAAATACACTCAATACCCATTGTTATTATTTGTTTTTTTTTTCTCGAAAACGGCGGATTACCAGATTATCAACCCCACGTTTTACATTATACGAGATAATTATACTAATCGAAAAACTTACCGCTGAGCAGTTAAGATGTCTCGCTACTTGCATGGCGTAGCCAGCAGCACCTCTGATAAGAGCCCAAGGCGACAAAGCACTGCCTGACATGAGTATACCCCGATGAAATAGTAGTCCTGAAACATAAACACAAGTATTCTCATTGTGAATTAACTGAATAGCAAATGTTTACCAGCGGCTTTGAACAACGGTAACACCTATTCTCCGAAGATATATTGCCCCACCTCTGCGCGGCAGAACTGACGTATTACCTAATTATTCTCTGTTCGTGTAATTTTTCATTTATTTCGTATTTAGAATGATTAAACGAGCTTTTTAATCGACTTTAAATCCGTTCCTATAAATTCCCCAGCACCCAATCCCGTTGACAACTAGTCTTGACCGTTCAGTAAAAATGTGTGTTATCACGTGCGTGTAGGTAGCTGGTCGTTTACTTCACGTGAAATTGGGCGCAGAGAGAACAGCGCAAATGGTTTCTGGGTCGATTCCATTCATCCAAGAGCATTTTCCCGGGGTTCCCGGGTTCGGTGAATCGTACCCGGGGTACTGATTGTGTTTGGTTTGCCACTTGATTGAGAGCTCTTGATGCTTTGGATCAGAGAGAGCGTAGAATGTTACAGTTCTAAATAGCCCTTTAAAAATCCGCCTCACATTGGTCCTTCATTCAAGGATTTTATTTTTCACTACCCTAATTATCGTCGAGGATTTTTCTACATTTACTCCTTCCACTCTTACTCGTTACCATGATGAATTACGTAATCTAGGAAACTCGCTCCCTTTTGTCAAAGGTGGTAACAACAAACAGGACACTAGTATTACGTTGCATTAACCAAATTCGGACTGAGAAGCCTGGGATAACAATGAGCCATTATCCTCACTGTAGGCTGAGTTATGGCCGGTTGAACTGGCCTAAGCCGTATTGACAGCCTGTATCCCTCAGCGTCTAGGTATTCCTATCTGTATCCTCGATCCCTTCTCTGTGTCTCGCTCTCTCTCTCTCTCTCGTGATATCGTAATTGTCTCCTGGGCAAGGTTTAGGGCTACGTGTGCAGTTTCCTCGAAGCGTTTCGTTATATCCAACGAATTGGCGGCGTGGATCAAATCGATGGTAAAATTCGCGTCTTAACGTTTTATCAGAATTTCTTGAGGAAGATCGTTGAAGCGGACTCAACCGACGTTCAAAGGTATTAGAATTATAAGGGAAAAGTAGAAGATAAAGAAAGAGACTGAGGGAGAAGAAGCTCGGATCCTGTGAGGAAGAAGAAGCTAACAACCGAGACGTTCGGCAATAATGGCATATCTCGGCAGCGGTAGTCCTAAAGCTGAGTCATTTCCGTAGTGGGGAAGGAGAAAAAGAAAAGAGGGGAGACAGAAGGAAAATGAACAAAAGCCTTTTGCTAAACGGTATTGGCGGGCGGCGGGAAGTCCTCGAAAAAAAATTCTCAAAAAATAGGGCTGAAAATGAAAAAAGAAAAAAAAAAAAAACGATATCATGGCTAGTAGTAGAGGAGCGGAGATAAGACGAGGTATGAGAGATGTCTGCACAGTGACTTGAAGTGGCAGCAAAGAAGGGAAAAAAGGAAGCGGGAGAGAAAAAGAAAAAGAAAAAAACGAAAACGAGAAAAAAACTTGGCTTTTTTCTTCACACGTTATACTCAGGCTTCAGATAGATAGACTTCCTTCTTGTTTTATCTTCTCATTATATTTCTTATCAACGCAGAAGTGTTCTTCATTATTTTATTTTTTTTCAGTAAAGAAAGATCTCTTCGGCTTGTGTTTCCAGTTTGATTAATTGAATAATCCATTCACACCAAAGACGAATGGGTTTGACCCGAAAATTCAAAGAATGTTATATTATAGAAACGCGGACGAACGGTCAACGAGAGTTTGACAAGGCTTCAAATTTTGATTACTTCAGGACTCTGAATCTTGCTCGATATATTTCCCGTGCGTGCTGGCACCGTGGATATCCTTTTACATCCCGAGGGAATAAGAGCCGACGCGAAAATATAAAAAAAAATTATACATATATTATCTTTGGCTCACCATCGGGGACTGCGTGACTAGTCATCAAAAAGTTGACGCAGGCAGCTCCTGTCCCATGTCCAACGAGAGTTACGTTTCCCGGATCACCGCCAAAGTATGCGATATTTTCCTGGACCCAATGAAGCGCCGCTATCTGGTCCATCAGTCCATAATTCGCCGGTGATCTTAGGTGGGCGTCTGTGTTGGCGTTGAGAAAACCTGAAGACAAAAATATGAGAAAGAAAATAAATAAAAAATGAATGAATAATATGAGAAAATTCAATTTTCTTCCCGTACATTGGTTTTTTCCTCAATTTTCTTTCACCCAAATTGTTTATTCTTTCTATTTCGTTTCTCTTTCCTTTTGTTCTTTCCTTTTTTTTTTTTCTTAAAAGGCTATAACAACAGAGCTGGATGAACGCGAACGCACCACCGAATCTCGACCGCCCTGAATTCGAAACAAACAAAATAAATTCAATTTAGAAGCTGCCCAGCATTCCCCGGGCCCCCGGGCTACTAATGAGAAGGGGTATATTCGAAGGGAAACAGCTGCTCGATATACGTATCGGGTTTGAAAAAAAAAAGAAAGAAAAGAAAATCGATGCTATTATTTGCAAATTAATAATTATCTCGAGTTGATTATCGCTATAAGTTTGAGGAAAAAAGTAAATTCTCTAAGACTTGGAATGAAAAAAAAAATTTTGTGTGTAATAAGAGGGGACGTACGCGACGACCTCTTCCTACCCGAGAGAATGTAATTTTCTGAGGAAATCCGCCCTACGCTTTTTAAAGGCTTTACTCAAAGTGTATGTACGTATGATAATAGAAATATTAGCGACATCCTGCAGACGAGATGAGGAAAAGCGAAGCGAGAGAGCGGCTTTCCTTTCGAGACTTAAATCTCATGCACCTGTTTCCACTATTTCACCCGGTACGCGAAATTCCGGCCTTTGTTTTTTCACACTCTTACCACGGCACGCTCTCTTCGCCATTTCGGCTTTGAAGGAAAGAAAAAAAAATTCAAGGAGAGGAGAGAGGGAGAGAAAAGAAAGAAAGGAAGAAAGAAAAAAAAATGGTACCGAAGACACGTGTCTTTGCCTGGTAGCGGTGATATTTTGGAAAAAAAGAAAAAAGGTTCAAGTGTTGAAGAAAAATGAAAAGAGTATAGAGAGAAAAAAAATGTATATATATATAGCACATATTATACTACCTGGTGAAAATGGTTGTTCGAATAAAATAAGAGAATCGTGGGGGGTGACAAACGAAAAGTCTTTTACTGCTACTATATGCTATACGATTTCGCGAGGTGGCCTACTTTCCATATCGGCACGATTTCAATCGATAACAAGTTAATATTTATCACTATGGGGGTCGTATACATATATACATATATGGTATATCCACGTCTGTTCCCTATCGAGAGGGATATGGCTAGGGGATAGCTGCCGCGGCCGGACCTTGTGCCAGTACATCCCAAGCTCTAGTAGAAGCATTGGCAACAAAAGCTTCCACCCCTGCACGCGGTGGTGTACTACGCGAACTGTAATATATCGTTTGTAATATTGACGACAGGAGGGATCTGAATTCCACGAAGGGAAACAGCCCCACGGCTTAACTAGGATCTTGGATATTTATTTTCTTCCTTCCTTCCTTCCTTTCTTAAACTTCCTCGGCACCGTTAAAAAGAAAAAAGGGAGAATGAAGAATAAAAAAAAAAAAAAAAGAAACGAAGAAAGCGGACAAACGACTGTGGTCCTCGTTTTACACCGAACCCCATATGCGTGGGGAACTTCAATTTTATTCATTAATTATCATATTTATCGGTGATTAATAATTTCTTTCAAATTTTTCTCCAATGTAAAATGAAATTGATATACACGCGAGGCGATATGCGAGATGGGTATATATGCGATACTATACGCACCAGGTAGAATAATTTCAGGTGTTTTTAAGCGCCGTTTATTAATTCAAACGAAGCTTTTACCCCAACCTAATTACGCGGGTTCTTCGATCGCTCTTCGGTCTTCCAAGCCACTTACGTCGTTGAGTGCGAAGGCTTGAACCGCTCGAACAGCACTCACGCAGGATATCTGATCTTCCATCTCATAGCTGCAGAGTACCAGCGATTTTCGCGGTAGGTATGAAGAAAAAACCGAAAAATCGAAGCGAAAAGCAGAAGCAAAAACGATCGTTTTCTATACGACAGAAATGCCGAGAGAGAATGAAAGAGTGGAAGAAAACATAGAAAATAAAAGAAACGAACAACAAGGTAGAATAAGAGGGAAATTGAACGAAGAAAGGCGGAAATCGGGAGAGGCAGGCCCTCAGAGAATTGAGCAAGCGAATTACACTTGCACTCCCGTCTTATTTTCGTCTTAAATTATTTCCCGGATTGAATTCCGCCCTAGCAAACTCCGTTTTTCACCCCCGCTCTAGTCACTCCAGTTTTACCACATTATCACTTGCTATGGAATTTTTAAGGCAAGGCGTGAGACCCTGTATACACCACATGTATAGATATATTGATATGAGTATACAGGTCCCTCTGGGTTATCTCGAAAAAAATTTCACCCTCGCCTCGAGGCCCGTGGCGCGATATATTCCGAAACGTTTCGTTGTAACGAAATTAAATTGTAACCTGCAGGTAGGTAGAAAGGAAGGAAAGTAATTTGATGAGATTTTACGGGCAAACAGGTACGAAGAATGTATATCTTCGTTAACGGTAATTAATACATCCATTAAATACGTATGGGATGATTTTTTGATATCATATTTGTGAGGATTGATTATTCAGCCTCTTTCCATTATTTTTTTTTATTATTTTTCGTTATGCTGCGGCTTGATAGTACCTGCGGGAAACAAGAGGCTCTGGGAACGAATGAATGAAATGAAAGGAGGTCGTGGTATTTCAATTCTGCTACTTACGCCCGGGATTGTGAGCGCGGTTCTCGGAGTGCCAGCCATTTGTCAAAACGTTGAAAGAAAACAAAAGATAAGCGGGGTGGGCAACCCCTGCACTTGGGGGAAAAGTGGAAATTCTAATAGTGAAAAATCAGCACCAACCAGTTGCCATCAATATTGCTGAAGCACCCGGGCTAGGGAGGAGTGTGCGAACATCGAAAATCCCACTGATCGTGAGCGGAAACAGAAACAAACAAGGCTTTGCCAAAGTAAGGGTTGGTCCCGCATCCGTCTTTCGGATTTTTAGATTTAGCTCGAAAACCTCCTGGAACGAGCCGGTCTTGTATTTTGTATTCCAGGATCTACACTTGATGTAGGAGCCAACGATTGACGTGGGACGAGCCAGAGACGATTTATTTGTTTTTCGGAGTTAAACGAAAGAAGAAAACTCAGAGCTGGCCACTTCACTCACGTCACGATTGAAATTAACACCAACGCGAATTTACCTCATCGCGATTTTTATACTTGACTCTTCTAGTTGCACAACCGGAACCTCTCGCTTCTAATTTTATTAAGTCGATGAAATTTCTCCCGATTAAAAAACGAGGCGTATATATTCCACGCAGTCAGATAAAGGGAATAATAATTTGGGTGGGATTCATTTGAATAGGAATCCAGCTCGCACCGTGCTTTTCAGTAAAACCTTGGTGAGATAGGCGCGTAAATTCAACGCAAGAAATTGTCTGTTTCAGGACGAAGGTATCCTTAAGCTTTCAGCTTTCACCTCGCATCTCTGAGCTCTTAGCTTTCAGCTTTCTCTGAGTGGATTTAAGTCGGTGTGTCGTACACGCGCGAACGCCTATATCCCTGTTCTCAAGAAAATTAAACCGAATGAGAAATTATCATTAATAATGGGCGTAGAAAATTGGTTTCCTTTCCCTCTTCTCTTCTTCTCTTCGTGTTAGATCAGAGAATAGAAATTTCACGAAGTTACAACTTTACGAGCGAGTGTCTCTAGCAAGAGTTTGAAATAATAAGTTGTGGTTGCGGTTCTGGTCGTATATAAAATCGGCGGTGTATCCGGGCGAGAAATAGAAAAAACTTTCAGCTGTAAAGCCGATTAACTTTGGACTCGGTAAGCTATGAATTTCGTTTCCTTGCCGAGACGGAAGGTTTTGTTGTAATGAGTTTCCTATTAGATTTGCGAAAGTCTCGTTGCCATGCGACCGGGAAACTTTCGATCGTTTTACGTCTTGCGACGTCTTGGTACGCCTCACGCCCCTCGCTAGTCTCAAATTCTGGATTGAAATGCTCGTCCAACATTCGTTCGCGTCTAAATTATGTACAAGCAAGACCGAATCCAGAGTTCCCTGACTAATTCCCAATTCTCCTAATTACGTCAAAATTGGACTTGCCCAAGGTAAGACGAGAACGCGTAGGGTATATTACATACTAGCTCCAAAGTGTCATTGCGCGTAAGTATATTTGGGTTCAGATCAAACGGTAGTTTTAGCTAGCCAAGTAGCAATATATTCGCTAACTCGATTTTAAACAAATTTACGCGGATTAATTATAGAACTTTTTTCCCAAGATTTAGATATGAAAGCGATGTGTTGTTTTGCGTTAGGCGAAACTGGGTATAAATTTATATTAACAGCTTCGCAATTTGGTAGAGATATATGTATATGTATTTTCAATCTTCAACTGCGAACGTAATCAAAATTGAAAAGAACGAAAGAAAGAAAAAAAAGGAGAAGTACAAATTTTTCTCTTTTTGAAAATAAAAAATTCATTTCAATTATTTCTCGGTTCATTCCAGCGGCGATTTCCTCTTTGTTATTAGCTTTATTCCGCATATCAAATTCCAATGAGTCAGACGACCAGCGTATAAGATATTCTCGGACAAATGGAGGGCGTTAAATTAAATCCGATTCAATAGACCCCGTGTCCGGCGCAAATTGTGATTAATTTCTAGAATTTCAATACCCTGGTAAAGAGAAAGAGAGAGAGAGAGAGAGGGGGAGCTTGGGAAGGGGTAATCTCCACCGTCCTGGCCTAAAATCTAAAATTCACCATCAGAGATGTAAATGCCCTCAGGCTTACCCGCAGGGTTAGTTTTTTTTTATTCTTTTTGACATGGATAAGGGAGAATAATCTGACCTGGCTTTCTATCATCGTTTCGAAAATCTGGTAATATTACTTGGAATTGATTTAAAGCTGACGAAATTACGTCGGTATGACTAATGACGTGACGAGGTGTAATTAAAGACCCGTTTCACTCGCTTGGCTGGTATATTATAGGGGGTGGTATATAGAGTCGAGAGGGGCAAGGGTAAGGTGGGGGATAAAAGCAGGTGACATCGTGACTTGGAAAAAGTAATCTTCTTACCAGGAAATCCCGCGGCTTTTCTAAATTTACAGCTAAATCCGATCCCAAATAACTTTCAATGGCGCTATAACTTTTTATAGAAATTGACACAGATCGATGGCACTTAAGCCCAGCTTTTCAACGCCAACGAAAGCTCGTTTTTCATTTCTCTGAGACGCCGCACCGTTTTGTCAATCCACCGCCAAACGATGCCCGTATTACTATGTATTTTTCACACGAAACAGCGTGGGAATTTTTTTTTTTCCGAAATTAGTCGCGAAATTCTAACTGATTAAAATGTGAAAAATAGAAAATTGACATTTTTGATTAAAACTCACCCAAAATCCCAAGCCTGTAGTTTATCGTTACCACAACGACTCCGCCGTAACTGGCCAACACGCTTCCATCGTAGGGGTTTCCACTGCTCCATTCGTAGCTTTCACCATGTACAAATACGATCACAGGGTATCTTCTGCCTCCGGCATCTCTGGCGCCAGCTGAAAATAGTTAAATAAGAAAACGTGGGTCAGGTTTGGGTTTAAGATTTACAATGTAGACGTTAGAATATCAGAATTTTCGAGGCTGCATGCAGACGATGGTACAGGGTAGACTCTAGACTCTAGACTGTATAGACTTAGAGGGTTGGTACAGCGAGGGTAAACAAGAGCGTACTCTTTTTACTGGCATAGTGCAACCGCGACTTGTGGTTTTTGTTGGGGATCCTAGTTTTTTCAACCCTTGCGACGACAGGTTCAGTTTAATAGACGAGCATAATTAAAGTGGTTCTATAGTGGGCAGGCGCCTTTGAGAAGTCTGCAAATGTTTGCGAACAAATGTTGAAATTTAACAAGCACCACCAACCGCCACCATTACCGCCACCAGTCCACCTCGCTGTCGTGGTTACAGAAGGTGTTTCAAGATTTAAGTCAATGAATTGGACCGCGTGTGATAAGGGTGACGATTAATAAAAATGACAATAAAAAATTACCCATTTATTTCCCGCGTCCTACATCTGTCTGTACGTTTGCCTATGTAGCTCCCACAACCACCGCAAACCTCTTCAGCAAACTCAAACTACGCTAGACTGAAATACCCCAGGGAGCTTTGGGGAATATGAACTTACCGTATAAATTTCTAGCCTAGTAAACACCGGATCGAAATGTACAGTTAAGATTTTAAAAAGACTATGCAGCCAGACAAATGTCCGACGAATTTAATAAATAACTATTACGAATAATTATCTGCAGAGAATTATATGTGCAATGATCCGATTGATATAGCCTGCATATCAAAGATCTGTGACTGAATACGCCAAATATTTCGGCAAGAATTTCTGCCCCAGATTATCACATCTGTCGTCGATACAAATCGCTATTATTACGCTATACTACCAGGCTATTGGCCTCGTTTGACCTTCCGGTCAACCTGTTGGACGAACAGCTATCAGCCTCTAAGCCCAGGAGCAGCAGCAGCTTCGTTGGGTCTCTATACGTCAAGTGTAATGTATCGTAGTTACGATCATTCGCGTAGGCTGCAGACTCTGCATATGCATTTTCATTTTCATTTTCATAATGGATGATACATGTTTTTTATTTCTTCCCCCTCTATTTGCCGTACAGAAAATGCTCCCTTGAAGTCAGATTATTCAGTGGTTAAAAATGTGCGTTTGAAAATAAAAATAATTCTGTGTAGTTTCACATCCCCCGGGAATTATTTTTGGTATGGTATAGGTACACAGATTTTTCGTGATTCTTTCGGATTGAATTTCCTCGGTTAAACTAATGGGAAATATCATGACCGTAGGGTAAATTTTTGTTATTTCATTGACAAGCTGTCTCTACCAGAGAATCCTGCGATATTAAAGAAAATTAACCTGCAGCCGCTGTACAATATCACTATAACAAAGTTACGAAGTCTCGAAAATATCTTCTCTTGCCCTGTCTAAATTGAAATTTATTTTATTGCCTGTAAGCTATTTACCACACGCAGGAGAAAGAACCATTCCACTTTTTCTTCTTCTTCTTTCCGTATTTTCTAGACGAGATATAGCTGTACATCCCCAACGATACAGTGGTTGAACGCGGTTCAGTGAAGTGAATTTAATCGGCTAAGCCAAAGCGATTCGGCATGGTGTCAACGTCTGCCTACTTTTCCGGCGTTACATAAGACCGAGGAAAAATACGTAAATTAAAAAAAGAAAAGTAAAAAGGAAAAAAGGAATAGCTTGCTTGATAGATTTTCACAGCTGTCTTCCTTGACGATCGGAGCGACTGGTGAATACGGGGAAAAATATGTTGGCAAAGAAGCGAAGATGGAGGAGAAAGGGGACTTTGAGATATATCCAGATGAGAAAATTTTAAAGCCGGAAAATATCCACCGGATTTTTCGATCTCACTTTACCAAACGCGTCTGTGTTGTATAATATACATATATTTACCTATCTATATGCCACGCTTCTGTAAGAGATTCGAAAAATAAGCCAGACCGAAGGTATTGAAACGGTGACGACGTAAAGGTAATATTTTTCGTCGTTTCGGGGATGAAATGGACAGAAAAAATAGAGTAAAATAGTCTGAAATTTGTTTCGGATACGCGCTTTACGATAGATGAGTAACTGTCACGAGTTTGGTCAGAGATTGACACTACTTCGTGAGCCAGAAGAGGATTTTTTATTCAGGTGATAATCTCGGGTGGATAAGAATGAGAAAAAAATATCTATGCATATTCTACCCGATGTCCATGCGCACGGGGCGTCTCGATAATAAATTATTTTCATCGGTGAATAAATTTATTCGTCCTGCTTCTCCGCCTCGTCAATATCTGAAGCGATGCGCAAACAATTTTACCTAGGAGTCAGGATTCGCGAAAGAGGCTTAACGGATTTCCGTATTCATGACGATGAGGACGAGGACGAGGACCAGGACGAGGCCCGTAGCTGCGGCGCTTTTCTCGAGTTTACATTTTCTCACATAGCTGCAGCCATCGCTAAGATACGACGCGATTTTTCTACAGAGTAAAGTTTCGAATGACGATAAGTAAATTTTCCTCTTAGAAAGACACGTTTGAAACTGAAAAATGAAGGAAAATAAAACTGCAGTCTGACACCTGTCCCGATTAATCGAGCGTCGCGAAACTCTGATCGAGCAGAACAAAGGGTAAATTGATGCTCTTTGTAGCTGCATCAGTTCGATATGTCACAGAGGAACGGCAAAGTGCTGGTGAAAAAAGAAACAAGCCCATGATGAAAGGGAACTAGAGAAAAGAGAGAATTGAAAGAAACAAAGAAAAAGTGAGTCAAAGTATTTGGCGAAAAGTAAAGAGCGAAGATCTGCACTTGACGGACGTACGGATATATTCTCTGGAGGGTTTTGCTAACCGTTCGAAATTCTTGTCACGAAATTTTTACGGTAGCGATGGAGACAGCTGGATACAGAGGAAAGATGAAAAGCGTTGAAAAGCAATATGTTCCTTGGTAGATAAGTAATAACCACAAAGGGAGCGGATGAGGCTGTGTGAGAGTTGTAGGAGTAGGAGTACGCATACCTACGGTTGACATTCTCCGAAACAGGAAATCGCGAGAGCCGTCGTTGTCGGGGTTCCCATTTTATAGTAATTCAGAACTTTTTATGTCTGCAGCACCGCGCCGAAGCCATTTCAGAAATTTCTTCTTATTACTGCCAAAGAAAATCCTGATACGACCCTCCGTCCTACATGGGAGGACAACAAGCCAGATAAACTTCGTAACAGGAGAAACTATATCGGAAAGTTTTCAAACTTTCTTCAATTGAATATATGATAAATTTTTGAAAAATTTCCTTAAAACCTGCGTCATGTTTCTCACCCCGTTTTAAAGCCAACATTAATCCCAATGAAATTTGTCATCATAATCATTTTATAGCAGAGAGCAAAGAAGAAGAAGAAAAAAAAATGGTACGAATTTGAGGATAATTGTTGCAGTAGCCCTACCGCAGGACTTAAACTCAAATATAACATCGCCTAATCCCGCTTACCATGCTAACTACGTGTTTGCTTGTAAGTCTGACTGTATAGCCTGAGAGAGAGCTTGTTATCTTGCCAACAATCTGAAACTGGTGTAGGTAGTACCTACTGCCTACTACTTCCAACTGCCTGCCTCTGCCTGCCTGCCTGCCTGCCTACCTTCCTCCATCCAGTCTAACCCACCCTATCCTATCCTGTCCAACCTAAGCTGAGGATATCCGAGCCAACCCCAAGCTGGGCCGACCTTTGTAATAGCTGGTGAAACTGGGTGCGAGTGGTAATTTTAAACTTTTACCCAGTCAGATGCAAATTCGAGTAAAACGTTAATCACAGATGAAAACCAGGGCGAGGAGTTGGGAGGAGGGTGGTTACCTACTGAAATACAATTTTCTGCTAGGAAGATAGTAATAAAAGCGGGTTTCTTGTTTTTGAACAATGGTGGGCCTGTTCTCCGATCCTCAAGAGTTTTAGAGCTGACACCGTACACCTAATTCAACTAGTCTTCTCCGAAAGGTTCTGGCGCGGAGAGAAACACGTATTAACTGTGATCGTGAGAAAAGCAGGGGATAAAACGACGGAGAATCCTTCGTGAAGATCGAGGAATGCTCTGCCAGAAGCGTGGTATCCAATTGCCACACGAAAACAAGAACGGGGCGTCGAGCCAAAGCGTTTCATATCCAAACCACCGCGTTGAAGACGTGTGATACACACTTCATACCTATAGAGGTACGTATGAAAGGTTGCGAATTTAGTGGAGTTGGAAAGAGAAATAATAAATATTTCATTATATCGGTTTGGTTTGGTTTGCTTTGCTTCGCTTTTACTTATTGTATTTGTATGTAGTATAGGTATCTGAGCTCGTATACAGCGAACTGCCACGAGCATGCTACAGGATTGGAATTTTTCTTCTCTTTCCCAGACTTTCCTCCTCTTTACGAAAGTATCGCGGTGGCAGGTAGGTGAATACCAAGTGAATTAAAATGAAAAAAGTATACGTATATTATATACATGTATAATATGTATATATGTATAGATAAGGGAGAATAAAAATATCTGTGTGATGAAAAAAAGTTAAAACAACCATCCGGGAGCTGGAAATATCAACTTTTTTATTAAATGTCCGAGCACGCGCCCCTGCAGGAATCTCGGAAATAACGTAACAATGTTCAACCCCTAAGCGAACTCGCAAACATGCGCTCGGTCCTCGTTCCACCTCCACCTCCACCTCCGCCACCAACTCCAATTAATACAATCCTTGGAGTTTTCGACTCGCCCGATCCGAGATTATTTTAATTATTTCAACTCGGCTGACTGTCAAGGCATCAGTTTCAAAAGGAAACAATGAAAATGGAAGGAAAAAGGAGAGAAGAATGTCTCGACTTTTATCCCACTTCCCTCCTGATGTTTTCCTCATTCTCGCATATATTTACCGAAGAAAACCGAATCTTTAATTTCTTGCTTTCGTTTTGTTCGGTTTGGTTCCCGTTACGTTTTCCGTGATCCGTTCATCCAATCAGAAAGGCTTTCACCGGATTTTGTCGTCCAGGTCGTAGTGAGAGGACTCGTTCTCTTTATGTTTCTCTTTCTCTCTCATTCCCCATGGATACCAAGATACTTCTGGCACCATAGCCCGTTCTATTCTTCTCTATGGGATGGTGGGGTCTCCCGCACCGTTCACACTCGTGGTATTTACTTTTCATTCTCGAGCGCGAAAACGTAACGAAATACGCGTGGCTTTCGCCCGAACCCGAACCCCAACCCCCATTCCCATCCTCGTTCCCGTCCCCATTTCAAGCCCCTAGACCTGCGTCATGCCTTGGCCTCTGCGTCGTTAATCCGCTCGACGAAGCGGAAACGAGAATAAGGCAAGTGAAAGTGAAACTGAAAGTGAAAACGAAAGTGGGAAATGGGAAATGTTTGCAGTGGCACGCGTTTATTTGAGATTTCAAAAATTTCTCACCACTCAACGGATTACAACGGTTACAACGCGGTTGTCAAAAGAAACGACTCGACTTAATACACCAGTAGTACCCTCGTTCGCGGGGGGGGGGGGGGGGGGGAGGCTCATAGGGAATAGGGAATGGGGAAATGGTAAATGGGGGATAGAATTAGAGGGAGAAAATGGGCGGGATAAAGAAGGGAGGAAAGGGTTACCCAGAGTCTGTCGCACGATATGTAATATATTATTTAATTTAACACTACGCTTCGGGCTACCGGAGGCTTAAGGGGTTTGGATGCCACGATCCTCCCTTGGCGTGTACCACAAAATTTATGCCACTCATGCTTCGCCGGCCCGGATTTGGCCCACTTCTAGCTTCGTTCCAACGTTCGTTCCTTGGTTCGTTCGTTCGTTCGTTCGTTAATTAGTTAGTTAGTTCGATTATTTTACTCCGCGATAACCGCCGCACCTTGGTTAGAGAATCCGGATTAATTTCAGAGTCGTATGTCACCTCGAACCGCTACCTCACAGACTTACATATACCTAGATATATAATGATCAGAGATTGCTGTTGAGCTTTCCGCAGACTTGGAATGTCTCTCTTGTAGAAAGAAGTAGGTGTTTGAGCTGGTGCATAAAAATCTCTCCAAGATTTGGCTGGATTTTTGTTTTTTCTTCCTATCTATGACGAGATAGCCCGGAATAATAATTCCCGCATCATTATTGGACAAGCGTGTTATATACCTATATTATCTCTCCCAGCTATAATATTTTATTGGATTTTTTTCGCTAGCTGTATTCCATTGTATTTGGTCTTGGCCTGTTTGGCTCTACACCCCGTTACCGTGTCTCTCTGAGACTTAAGGAGCGACGGTTTAATTAGCATAAGTTTCTACCCTTACTCTACACGCCACCCTCTCCGGAGAAACATCTTCGTGTAGCTGTACCGAGAGCGGCGGCCTATCCTAAGGGAAATTACCTAGATGGCCGTAAAAGTGTTGTCGGGCTGGGTCTCGACATCGAGTTTCCTACCTGCCCGATGATGATGATGATGGTGATGATGATGGAGCGAGGATTATTATTCGTACAGTCCATTTGGCAAGCTTCTTCCTCGGCGGGTACGTCGAGCTGCTCCCTTTGCCAGTTCTAACCAGCAGCTTTTCTCGCTCTTAAAAATCACCCCGCACGTAGACGTGTGTGTATCAAAGTAAAAAGGAGTTCTCGAGGTCTGGTACTGCGTATTTTCGTATGAAAATCAGAACAGCCCTGTTCCTTGAATTTTCCGGGGGTGTAAGATCGTTTTCAAGGGCGAATCAGTTTCCCTTGAGAATACCAAGCGGGAGAGAGATGCAGTGGGTATAAGGTGTTAAGATAAAACGGCTGACAAAAGGTGGAGCACAAGTGAAAGCGCGATAAAGACTGAACCCGAACGGTCTTTGCAGATGAGAAGGGGGATTTTGGTTCACGGTTGATTCGCTGCAGGTCGCCAGTCTCCTACATCAAAGTAAGTCGTCCTTGATCTCGACGAGCTAACGTCCTTAACGCTTCCTCTTTACCGCCTTTATACCTAAACTGAAGGACGAAATTTTTGCTCTCGCGGCACCCGCTACCTGAATCTCGTTTTACCTATTCGCAGCAGAATAAGCGAGAGGGTAAAGAAACACCCAGACCATTAGCTGCAGTCTGGAAAAATTCCCTCGACTTATAACTGAGCCGAGAAAATAATGAGGAATTTATATCACCTATACGTTGATATAGATCCATCGATGAAATACTTGTATATTTGGTATTTCGTATTGTAAGCCAGACTCGACCGTCCTAAAAAGGGTATTCCTTCCGTTTGAAGTGAAGTGGATTTTCGTATGAAGAATATAGTTTTGTCATTTGGTTCTGCGCGACGAAATCGAGTATAAAGAAAAATCCTGAAGCGAGTTTTCGAGCTCAGGCGAGACTTTCGCCTATATTATTTTCCCGACGCCAGCGTATTATATCTCGAAGATATGTAAATTGGGGCAACGACGTCATAAATCGTCGTCGCCGAGGCCGAGAATAAGAATCGAGGGATCGATGCCCGGCAGAAGCCCAGGGGCTATGCGAGTGACGTCATATCCGGCCTCGTTAATTCCGCCTTATCCGGTTCACGGAGACCCGGCCCTTGCCCAACCAACGAGCTCGTCGTTTATGATATCCTTTGTAAACCGATCGCAGGAATTTTCCAAATTCGTTTCTAAGTTCATATATAAGACAATTTTGACTAAATTTGAAAGAGTCCTGTTCGTCCTTTCACGGATAATACCTAACTGATTATTTTTTTTTATTTAAACGATAATTTTTCTGCTCGTATCGCGCAACAAGTACATTTGCGTGTATGACAGGAGGCACGCATTCAGACAGGGTCTTCATCAATGCTCAAAGGGTGGATAGGCGGAGTCCTTGGTAAAGGAGAGTGGAAATGGGAATGGGATCGGGATCGGGATGGGAAATTCTTGAATGAATAATCGTTGCAGGCAGGCGGTAGACGCGCATATCTTATTAGTTGAGCGGAGGTGGAAATCCCTCAACACTTCAGTCAAACGCAGAACCAGACTCGAGGAATACGTGATGGTGGATATAGGCGGAGATGGGAAGTATGCTGGAAGCATGGAAAGGGCTTTCGAAGAACATTTTAGCACTGAATAACGCTGCAGTATGTGTGCCGCACTGTATTTACGTCTGAATACTGGAAGACATTGGATTATTCGTCGGTCCCCGTGCCTAGGTTTCAGAATTTATAACGTAGGTGTACGATCGCGTGATAAGTTGTCATTTTCAAGATAATAAGTTATACCCACACCACACCCTGAATTCAAGGAAATTGCGTTTTTTTTTTTCATCATATCAGCTGGTAATTAACACCGGGGTTCGAAATTATTTGAGCTTTGAATAAAAATAACAGGATTTCTTATCTTCTAACTTCCACGCGGGGGTGTAACAATAAGGCGTTAATCCATGCAGCAATGACATCACGAATATCCCCACATCGCGCAGGGATGGGGAAAGAAAAAGCAATTTTAACTCTTCTAATCTTCTCGCTTCGTTTCAAATCGCATATTCCTGATCGTAGGGGGCCTCGAATTAGGATTACTGGCTATGGTAGAACGAGAATGAAAATGAAAATGAAAATGAAGATGAAAATGAAAATGAAAATGGAAACGAAAATGAAAACGAAAATGAAAATGAAAATGAAAATATGGATATAACCGGATGAGCCCGTCGAGGGTATATCTTTTCATTTAATCTTTCTAGATCCAAGCCGCGGGGTAAACCGACGGGGCTTTTTCGTGACTGGCGACAATAAAATAAGTTGCGACGCGACGCCAAAACTACGGTCAGACGAGCAATCAGCCCTCGGTTTTTTCTTTTTTTTTTCCCCTTCTATACGAAATTCTCCCGCAGAGGGAATCCTTCTATTCCATCCCATATATCCCTCGCCTCGACTAGGAAGGTATATATGCACCTCCCAATTTAACCGGGGGATTATCCGATCCGAAATTTCCCTTCAGCCTAATACTGCGGCAATTTCTTGTCTGAGAGTATCGACTCGCGGTTTCTCTCTACTCCTTTGAATATCCCGAGAGGCTTGTCCTCCGAGTTTGATGGCTTCTGCTGAAACTACCATCGCAAAATCACCATCGCGCGTCTTAGAGTTCAGGCCTCGTCCCTCTCTCCGTCTTGGGGCGGTTGTAATTAGCCACTCGATCGACTAGTTCCTAAACTTCGAGTTTCACCCCGCCATATCTTCAGAGAGAAACGCGACGCCAATCTAAAGAGTTAGTCAAAAACTTTTCTAACGACGTATAAGAATAAGGAAATAAAAGAAATTCGTCCGCGAATACAACCCTTGTTAAATATATATAATCATATTAAACTTCCCCAGTGCAGAGCTTTAAGGTATTTTGTGATTTAACGAGGATTTCATCCGTTCGTGTCTTCCGAGTAGGCAGAGTTATTTGCCCCGGAAATACGTCGGTGTACAATGCCTGCCGGTTGGGGGGTTGCGATAGGGGTGGTCCTCGTTAGCCGGAGGATGCTGAGGTCGTGGTAACGTCATATTCATTAATTCCTCGGCACCCGATGAAGTTACTGTATCCGCTATTGTCCCGCACTTAAGATGATCCCCAAGGGTGCGAACCCGGGGGATACGATGTCTCAGAGATATACGTATATAAAGCAGACCCGAGCTAATCGGGTCTTAGGCCTGAACGCTTTAAATAACGATTATACACCTTATGAGACCGTTTTGAAAACATAAATTGAATGAAATCGCAAACGATACCTGAGAATCTTGGGCTCGAGGTATATACGGTATTCGTGCCGCGCCGTTTAACCAATCCCTGTGAAATGTGGCCTGAAAACCAAGCTCCCGAAGAAATGAGGGGTAGAGGCGTGGGATAAGAGACAAAGAAAATCGGAATAACGGGAGATGACGAGGAAAGTTTAGTCCCTGAGATTCTATATCGAAACCCGAAGACACGGAGGTCTGTAAATTGAGCAGTTCCAATACGCGGGTATATCTGCCCTCCTCTTTCTCTCTCTGTCTCTGTCGGCGTAGTAATATCCGCCTTTTAACCAATTTCAACGGAATTGCACCCTAAAATCCATGCGCGTACGGGGACTATTCTATTCCACCTTGCGAGAATCCTATCGAAAAATGTGACTCGGCGGGGAAAGATGAAACCGGAAGGATGCAGTATTAAAAAAGAGGAGAGATGGAGAACGAAAAGATGAGACAACGAGAGGGAACGGGCAAGGGGAATAAAAATGAATACATGAAAGGGGATAAATATTTGTCAACAAATACGAAAAACGCTGTAAATTTGATAACCAAATATCTCTCACGGCTCGAATTGCATTCACAGCTTACTGCCGAGTAGGAATCGGGCTGACTTGAGCTAAGAGCTCGACTACTTGACATGGCCGACCACACTCGGGCCTGAACTACTGGCTAATATGTCAAGGCGTTTATCCCCGCTCAAGATTGAGAATCTGAGCACGTAGGTACTCCGCCACCACAGTCCCTCGCAATCGTAGCCAAAGACTGAAACTTGCCATGAACACCCCGAGAACCTGGGAAAACCAACCCCAAGGAATTTCCATTGTCTGGGTATTATGTGTCCGTTTTTTCTTCGTCTTATTTCAGGTTGGGAAGCAAAATTTGAGTTACAGTCAGGCTGAGAGATCCTTATCTGAAGTACCCCCGAGGGATTAAAATGGTTTATTACAGTAAAACGTTGAAGGTGTTTTTCCGCGTCGTCGCAGAACTTGCGGGACATGTCAGACAGGGGTTGTATAAATACAATTGAATGTTATTTTCCCCCAAAACATATTTTAAGTCATGTGGGGCTAAAAATTCGAGAAGAAATACATGGGAACTTGAGCTCCTATCCTCGGCAGTTACGCACCATTAGATCTTTTCAGTCACTCGGCATGTCCCACCCTCTTCGTTCCTCAAGATTCCCTGGTACAGGGCTATGGTTCATGTCCTTATTTTCTATCCTATCGCATCAGTATGTCCAAAAGTTTGCAGGTAAGTATAAGGCGAGGGCTTAGAACCAAGAGGTCCTGGTCAACTTTTCACGCTTTATTAAAGAGGGGATTACGAGGGGAATTGTTGAAAGGGATAAGACCGTTTTACAGATCTAGCTGAGAGCTTTCGTACGAGATCGAAGTCTTGAATGCCCGCAAGTTTACCTGTGTTCTCTTTCTACGTATAATTGCATTGGTGTTACAGTTTCTCAAAAGATTTTCTCCACATATTCTTCCTCCTATTTTCTCTCGACTATACATCCTCCCCCTTGTCGACGCGATGATAATGAGAGGCTTTACCGGTACCACATTTTTACTAAGCTGGTAAAATCTTAACCGGGTTATAAAACGAGGTCGAGTTGGTGGAAATTTGCTAACTACGCCCCCTCACGTAATCAATTTAGTCGTAAAATACGGCGATAATTCTTGATCGTTGGGTGTATAGACTGACGAATGAAATTATTGGAAAAATGGCAGTTTGAAAAGCTCGGTGTTCATCGCTGACCAATTCACGTTATATGTATAGTCGTCGAGTACGTGCCACTGCTCCTTTTTTATTTTTTATTCATTTTTTTCCTTCTTCTATTATTTGATCTAATTTAGAACAAAAAATAAAAAAAAATTTCCTCTCACGTACTGCTTAGTGATCAGATAATAATTTGAACACGAGGTGGTATATGTAACACGTGTCGTGGAAAATTCAATAGGTATATACCTCTTTATTATCGGTGAGTGGCGCGAAAAATAAGCCAAGTGGAAAAAATCACATATCCGTGGAAAACTGGGACGTATAAATTAGTGCACAGCTAACAAGAGGATGAAAAAATCGACGCTCGACCACCGTATGTTATAGTCGGATCATATGGTCAACGATCAAGCGATCGTAGATAGAATGATTTTGACGTGGGCGTTCACGGCGAAGAGCCAACGTGCGCGATAAGATAAAATATGATTACGTCAAATGAACCGGGTCCGATTAGCGCGGATAAAATTATATCGAATGGGTTAAAAACACCCTGCAGCTACCCGTCACACACCTTGCCATTCGTTCGGAAGTTAAAAAATCTATTCATTATATCTGTTTGAAAATTTTCTGCCATTTTTTCATTCGGTTTTTGCAATGGGAGAACGAATGGATAACCAGATAATTGCTTGACTGACGGTAAAACGAAATAGGTAGAGGGTGGAGTGAAGAAAAACGTTATCAAAGAGCTAAGAAAATACTGAGATACTAGAACCGCATTTCACACGGCTAGGTTTTCTGCTGCAGAGAGACGTAGGAATTTTTATTATTTAATCGTAGCTGCAGCTTTTTCTGGTCTAAGAAATTTTCGAAAGAAATACCTGCAGCGCCGGGGTTCTTTCATTCATTTATGTATGGGGATATTCTATATAGAACCATGTGCCGTTGGCTTTATTGTACGGGGTTAGCAGCATCAGCCCCTAGAAGTCATACATTGCGGCTAGACTCGGAAGTAGAAATTCTTAGATACCGCAAGCCATTGACGAAGTTCTTTTCTGCGGAAATATTTCCAGACACCTTTCATGTATGTACTATCATCAGCGAAATGGCATTGAAGAAGAGAAGAACGATAATTCTCCCAAAGTTAATACAGCTGATTTTCGATCTAATTTATATTTCATACGTGAGTGAAAAAAGGTCCGAGAAATCAACGAGAAATAAAAAAGCGAATTGAAGAGGTCTACCAGCTTCCTTTTCCACTTCGTCTTCACATTGCTTGCATATGATATTCAGCGAAACACTAACTTGGTACGTAGAACGTCGACGGAGATAAATTCGAGCGTCAAAATTCGGGTGTTTGTGTTCGTGCGTCGAGAGCGTAGAAAGTTATCCCTATAGAAATTTCCCCAGAGTTCGTCAAAGAGATTTCGTCTCTGTGAGACAATTAATCATTTTTCGAAAAGTACTAATTAATAGAATTAACAGAGTCGTTATATTACGACAAGGGCAAAAGTGCTTCGCGCTTTAGCGACTCAGTTCAAGTATACATAGATATAGGCAGGGGTCTCATCTCATTCTCTCGCTTTTCTCTCCTCTCTAATTTTCCTCTTGTTAAATCAATTTTAAAATTGTTCAAACGAATTTAGGGTACCTACAGCCATCGTCGCTCGCCCTTATTTCGTCATTTCCGAAAACATATTTCTTTCGAAATTCGAATATATCTCCTCTGCTCTCGCAATTTCGGGAAAAAATATTTCCTCCGATTTCCTATTTAAGCTTATACGTAAGAATATCGAGGTTTTACTATTTCTTTTTTTATTTTTTTTTATTCTCAACCCATCTCGCGCACCCGCGACGCTATGGCAGACGTTTTCTGAATTAAACTGATTAGAATCGTTTGATTGAATAAACCGAATTGCCTGAATAGTTCGCGAACAAAAACGAATAGTAAAGAAAAAATGAAATGTATGTGCTATTTTTTTTTCCAGACGCGCGACAAAACCGTGAATAACTCTTTCGATCCTTTACTTTTTCTTCTTCTTTTTCTTCTTCCTGGTTAAAGGTTTTGGCTAACAAGATCGAAGGAGGGTAAAATTGAGCGAAGAAAATAAAGGTGTGCTGGAATACCGTTTTATTATATACTTTGGTAATAACGAGGTAATAGAAACGCAACGGGGGTTGACAAGGGGTTGATTAATATTAGTATTTGTTCAGGTAAGTAGGGTCCTAGCTTCTCCGACAATTTTTACGTACTATATACGGGGGTGGAAGTACCCGACCGGATCTCCACGTTACAGCCCGCGGTAAAGTTACCCATAACTCAACGCCCGGGCGTCCTACAAATCCCTAATTCGCCGAGGACCAAGAAGGAGTTCATGCCTACTATATAAGGCACCGCTTAATGCAGTCAAGAGCCACAGAGTAGGTACCCGGAATACCTCTGTCGTCCTCTTCCCCCATTCTCTCCTGGATTAACTCATACTCGAGAAAATAGTGGGCATATCTAGGTGTAAGGTGTAAGGTGTATTATTCTCCCAATTATGAGATCGTCAATTCGAAGGCGAGGGGATATCTTCAAATATGATTAAGGAAAAGTTCCAAAGTTCCGATGTCAGTATTTTACTGAATTTTCAAATAACAAGATAAATGAACGTGGGTTCGAAAATTCCGAAATTATACAAATAGCTCAACATTTTAGATATACTCTCATCAATCATGCAGCACGCGGCGTCGCGACGGTTGTTAAAGTTCGGCGACATTTCGTGAGAATAATGGGCGGGATGGATTTTCGCGATTTGTAGGCAAATATGAAATATCAATTTCAGCAAAGCCATTTCATTCGTTGTTCTACACCTCGTGGTAGCGAGATTGGCCATTTCCTTGTTCTTCGTCGTGTGTATAAGCGGTATCTACATATGTACACCCACATAGATCCGTATTTCCCCGTCTAGCGAGAAAGATTATTCAATTGAATAATATCGAAGTTCCGTCGACAGTCGGTAGCCGGGAACGGGACGTACGACTTCCTCGGAAAGAACAGAAGAAAAAAAGAAAAAAAAAAACGAAAATAGAGGGAACCCAAAGGAGGGAAAAATCGAGTGGGAGAATGGCTGGAGCAGAGAAGAAAGGAGAAGATAAAAGATAGAATGTAGAAGAGAGAAGAGAGAAGAGGAAAGAGAAGGAAGTGGCTGTATAACCTTTATCTCTATACATCTTCTGGTGAAGTCTACCGTCGAGAATAGTTCACTTTTCGTCCCTTTTCTTTCATCCCTCTATCCTCTCCCTTTCCCCATTCGCTGGACCACCAGACAGCAGGGTAGCTCTTTTGTTTCTTCTTCTTTCTTACGGGTTAACTTTACAAATAATCAAATACTGTTCGCTGAAGGTAAGTAGCGTAGATAACAGAACTGAGCTAGAGATTCGTTGGCGAAAGTTTGAGGAACAAGTTTCGTAGGAAAACTTGTTCTTGTTGATGTGAAATTCTCCGGTCTCCAAGATATTGGGTAATTTCGTCCCGTATTATAGTCGTATAGTCGCACCGTTCAGAAAATACTTTTATCCGAGTGTTTCGCCCTACCCCCACCGTATGGTGTAAACTTTTTTTTTTTTTATAATTTCAATTATTTAAGATGAAAATAAATTCAAGTAATTAATGAACTCTGATTATCTGCGAGTAATCGTTATAGAAAAAGAATCTGTGACTTAATGATTCTTAATATTTTTAATATTTTCTCACGATTTTATAGGCTTCGTTGATAAAGGTAAAAAGCTGTCGACGTAAAGCTCGGAGATATATATCTGTGCCATTGATACTTGGCTCGGTGGGCGTCTGAAGAACGGCGTTGAATCGCGTTGGGTCAAGACGGAGGCATTGTTCTTCGGGAAACGGACGGGGTTGAAGATGGGTGACAAAAAAAGGTGTGTGCATTAGTCTGAGTCTAGTATAAAACTGGAAACAATCTATAAGAATGGTCGGGAGTTTAAGGGTGAGTTGAAAAAAGAACGTGAAAAAAAAAATATATATATATATATATATAAAATCCCTAGTGATATTCGAATGGGACATAAAACGAGTTGAATTTTATTTCCAAATATTATATCTTTACCATACCCGATTTCGAGTATTTCGACATTATAACGTCTCAGAATTTGTTGGCGGAGGAGAAATTTCGCAAAAGCGAAATAAGCGAACCGAGAAGATTATTATAGTAAAGACTGTGGAGACTCGGGGGTTTCTTGACGTCGCTGATTTACCCTCGAGGAACAATTCGAAGATGATTCTGTTCTCGCGCTGTAGCGAAGAGAATTAATAAAGGGAGTGAAAGAGTAGTTGGATAAGAGAATGAAAGTAAGAAAGAAGGGAAGGAAGGAAGGAAGGAAGGAACGAAGAAAGGAAGGAAGCTAGCTAGCTAGCGTGTCTCGTGTAAATACCAGAGCTGTAATTGGGCAATCCAATTAACCTGGCTCGGGGCAGTCTAGATTTTTAACCTAACTCGTCAAGTTAGAGAGAAAGCTTGGGGCGGTACTCCTCTCTCTCGAGTTCCCCGATTATTAGATAATTCAGATGAGTTCAAGTGGCTTTTTAAGTCCTGAATAATTCGTTATTAACATAAACCAAAAAAGAATTTCAGCTTTCTTGTTTAATTTGTTTCTTTTTTTTATTTTATTTTATATTTTTCGTACTCTCATCCACCCACACCTATCTATTATTTTTTATCTTCACCAAGCATTGAGATGATCTCTCTCAGACTCGTCCAGTCACGTACGAGCCGTTATCTGTTAATTATCTTTTAATCATCTTGTTTATCCTGGGTAGAGGGATGGCTCGGCTTCCTAGCCCCGCGAAAATTTACTCTCAAATAATTCTACACGAGAGGATAGACCCAAATTTTTTTCTGAAATATAGGCAGCAGTACGAGACGAAAATTAAAATCATCCAAAATTTCGTCTGGCTTTACCCAACTGGACCGAAATCCGAACAGTTAATCTCGACCGTGCGGAATTCTATTCGGGTTATTAATAGGCGTTTCAAAATTTGCATCAGAATAACCGCAGGGCGTAGAGAAACGGTCTGATATCTTCTACGATTGCGCATTGAACAATTAATTATCGTGGATTGATGCGAACTCGGTGTAGCTAATGCGGAAGATGCACGATCTGGGTATGACAGTGGCAATTCATAACGGATCTATAGTACATCCCGCTGATTATTCTTATACCAACGTTCTGAATAAAGCTTAAACCGACAAATCGCACTCCTTATACGTTTCAGCTATACCCATATACTTTAGCTACCTACGTTCTAGGTCTGCTGCTGCTGCCGCTGCTGCTGCATATGCAATATTATTTCTATATCTGCGAAGCAGAGAAAATCTAAGACGATAATTTATACCCTGTCCGTACAGCTCGGTATATTTTAAAAAATGCAAAACTGCTGTATAGGCCATCAGTGATATACGAATGAATAACTATAGGTATAACATGGGGGTAGATTTGTTTAGTTAAATTTGATCAATGTCCAAAAATGCAGATGAATAGAAAATTCGTAGGCTAAATTTACTTATAGTATAATTTGTTTCATTGCTAGTTGCAGTTTGCGAGCCATGAGGCGGGTGCAACAACGCGCAAGTTTCTCGGGCAGTAAAATTTGATTAAAAAAGGAAAAAAAAAAAAAAGTGGAAAAAGAACCAACTACCGTAAATACGTAAAAGTGGAGAAAAGAGAGAGACAAAAAAAGAAAAAAAAAATGACAAGCAAAAATGGAACGGAACCTGAGTTGTGTTTCGTGATATCTTTGAGGTGGTGGTGGTCGGGTGAAAGGCAATCTCATTTTTTTCTTAATTTTTTTTTTTTTTTGTTGCCCCTTCTCTTTTTTTTCTCTTTTTCTTTTTTTCAACCACCCCTGCATGACGATGTCTCTGTTAGTAACGTCATACGGCTTCGTTGTATCGAACATCCCCTCCTACCTCGTTTCATGGTACATTGCACGCTGCGGGAAAATATGGGAGCAAAAAGATGAAGATGGAGAAGACGAAGAACAAGAACAAGGAAGAAAAAAAAAAAAAGAAAAACCATCTTTTTTAACAGAAGACAGACCGACCAGCCTAGTATCATACTAAACTCTGCACAATTGACATAACGGACAGTTTCCTCCCCCGCAGGGTTTCGACGGAATGAATCTTATTGGCACACGCGTACGAGATTACATTGTTCACAAATCGAGGCAAATTATAACTGCACCATTCGGCCTTAACTATACATATACTCGAAGAACCAGAAACACTGAACATTACGTTTAAGAGAAAATAAATAGTTAACAAATTATAGGATTCTATCAACTGCTACATTACCTCAATGGTGGTTGAATACTCGGGTGAAAATGTTTGGGCTTACTTAGCAACGCGTCGAATTGAAGCTCTCAGAGATCCTTGATCAACTTGTGAGGGTCATTAATTTTGAATGGGTGCAGGGTCAGCCGTTAATTAAGACTAACATTGAAGTAGGTAGATTAAAGGCTAGCCACTGTTTGTAGAGGTATAAAAAATGCAGCTATCCTGCAGAGTAGGTATGCGCAGTTTGCTGACAGGTCGTCGGATTTCGAAGACGAGACTTTGAGGTCGACTAACATCCGTCGAACTCTTGAACTTTCCTTGTTCGTTGTCCAAACAATTAGATAAACGAAAATAAAAGAGAGAAAGTAATGAAACGCGGAAAAAAGCCTTGGTAAAAGCCTTCGGCCTTTTTATCTTGAAGCCATTTACCACTTAGGTGTGTTCAATTTGGATGATTAGCGCCACCGAGACTTGGGATCTCAACGTTAAATCTGAGCCGCACGAAAATCGGAGAATTTTTATTTTTTTTCTTTCGGAGTAAAAATCCACCTTTAATTAAGGTGAAAAAATGTGTGAAATATTTTCTCACGTATTTCAAAGAATTCATGCATATCTCGTTGTATTTCTCGTATCTTCGACGCCCACTAGCGATCGAGCAGCACGATACTAACATCTAATAAAATTCTCAGAATTCCGATATAATATATTGGAAATCGCGTACGTTTTTTGTTTTTTGTTTTTTTTTCTTTCTTTCTTCCTTCTCTTTTATTCACCTTATAATTCTACCATCTTCGTATAATTCTTGTATAAACTTTTTCCACTGATCAATACAGAGAGGTGATAATCTCCTCTGTATCTCGATGGAATATGGGCGCATCAGCAGACGCTGCATTACACCACGATCTCGCGATGCTAGTCCGACCACGACAGGGTGTTACTACGGACTATGAATAGGGTAATCCTGGTCGGTCGTTGTACGAAATTATGCACAAGGTTGATACCACGCGTTTGAGCCGAGCGTAACCTGAGGTAAAAGCAAAAGCTTAATCCCTCGGAGAGTCAGGTTTGGTTAATTCATTCGGTTCGATTATCCAAAGATTTTCTAGCCCTTTTTTTAATTTTATTTTAATTTTCTATTCTTTATTTTATCCGGTGTAATATGGAGTCGATGCCTCTCGTTTTTCCGTCAAGCTTGAAGCTTCAGTAGTCGCGTCGTTTCGACGTCTGCGAGAGTTTTCCACTCGGCCAAATTGCCTTCCTCATACGCCAGAGTATGCGGTGAGGTTCTTATTGTTATAATTTACTTCGGCGTTCCCTGCTGTATTGTAGCTGAAGACAATGCTTGTGCAGAGAATGCAGAAAAAAAAAAAAAAAATGAAAAAGGTTAAAAAAAAAACGAATAAAAAAAAAATTAAAATTCAAAAGGAAAAGATATCTATCCGATGGAATATACACTCCTTCATTTTCCTCCTCCCCTTAATCTCTGTGCTCGTAATTAGCTAATAGAGATACTCGCGGAGTTGAAGAAAATTTAAGTTTTACGTAAACGTAACGAATTCGATATTGAACTGCATGACCTCAGCTATATTCACGATTTCGGAAAGGATTGACTTCCCTCATGGCTTTGTGGAGGCAATTAAATTGATCCCGGAAATCCTGTAACAGTGGGGCTGTAGCTGCTGTAGCGGGTAACCTGTAGTTTGTAGCATGGAAGGAAACTGGGAGTTAGTAACGCGCCCATTGTGGCATGGGGCTAGACTTCGATCTAGCCGTGTACATATTCTAGGCGAGGTTATACCTAGACGGGTAGAAATTACATGTTTGGCGGCGCCGAACTGTAGATAGAATGAATCCATCAAACTGATACTAAACTTTGCTGATCAGGATCCTATCCTTTGGCATATCTGCCGTTGAAATTCCTAGCGAATTTACCACCAGCTGGAAAACTACAGTGAAACAATTTTCCCCCTGGAAGTTTATCGTAAGAAGAACAAGAAGAAGAAGAAGAAGAAAAAAAAAATGTTAGAGTGGAAACAGAAGTAGGAAACGAAGAAGGATCAGATTTTCTCGTGTATAAAAATTTTCATGCGGTATTGAAAATGACGCGTTAATATATTGACTAATGATCTTTGAGTATGTAACTGAAAGTTGAATATGGCTGGTAAAGAATGAGAAATTAGTATTCGATGTTACCTCTCTGTTGTATTTCCTGTTTTTCGTTGTTTTTTTTTAAATTTCCAAATTTGTTAATTTGTTAATTTTCGTACGTGTTAGCAAACAATTGGTTTTATTTGCCCACATTTTCTCCTACGAATGAAACGAGGACGAATAAATATAATTCGTAGCCTGTAAAACAAACGGATGAAGTGTATTTAAATATGATAATTACGATTCATCTCCCTCTTCGTGTAAATATTTTCCTAACCGATAATATAATATTTCTTGTTTTAAGGGTTTGCACCAAGCGAGCCAGAATTCGGATGTGTATGTACATACGTATATCGAGTTGAAATAGTCGACTGTAAACAAGCATAAACCTACAGCCCGTTATCGTCATGTATAATTACCATTTTAATTGCTTTCTAATCGAATTTAAGCTTGAATAATGTTCACCGGGCTAAATTAAATGCCGAAAAGGTTTTCGCGGACACGAAACCTGCCGCTTTTCAGGCTACGTGCTCGCGGCTATCGAAAATATGGAGAAAAAAAAAAGAGTTAAAAAAGCAGAACAAAAATTAAAGAATAATCAATTTCTTATTATACCACGTTAAAACTATACGTGGAACGAAATCCAAGCTAATTGCGTTGATAATAACCAAAGTTTTCTTTCAACAGCTTAAATAACAAATTATATAATCAGTTTCTGACGGAGATACGAAATTGTATTATATTTCCACGAAACCGAATGCTGAACACATACATTTGGGAGTAGTAATACGAAACACTGTCGAAAATCGTCTTTGTTCCGGCACACACACGATCGGGTTAGATAATTATATCGAGTGAATAATCCCCTCGGTATACAGCCGAATTCGATATCTCTGTAAGCTCGTGTATGAATTTTTTTTTTTGTTTCTTGTTTTCCCTCGGTAAAATTGAGTTAATTGGAAAAACATATACGAACAGGGGTACAAATACTGTGAACTCCTTTGAGCCTCGGCGCTCAATTCCTCGTTCAAATTCAAAGAGTAAACGCATATGAATATCCTGCATGGGCTAAAATTACTCGACGTGTTTACCACGGCCTCGTTTCGTTCCGAATTTCATCGATCCGAAACACAATACTAGTTGTTCAATTCAATTCACAAAGTTATTAAATTTTATTTCCTTATTTCCTTCTTTCTTTCTTTCTCTTTCCCTCTCTCTTTCTCTCTCGTCCCTTTATTCAGGACACTCCAGCTTCGTTGAAACGAGCTTAATTATATCATAGGAGGGGATTTTCGATAAAACAAATTACTCGACTTCACTTACATAAATTTCATGCACTCTGCAGGTGGTGGTTTTAGCTGCAAGAGAATCTCTCGCAAAATCCCAGTTCCCGTACCTAACTCTATGAAATTGGAGTTTTCATCACGTGCTGCATGATCATCCTGGCATATCCCCTTGGCACGCGATCCACCATCTCCCTTCGTTGAATTTTCACAAAATTTTTCCTATTCATTTGAAATTTTCCAAACCGGGGTCTGCGCTTTGCTTCATACTATCGGTCGGTCAGCTATACAGCTGTATCGAATCTGACGTTCAATATTATGCAGCTTGAAATGACTAGCCCTTTATTTTCCCCACATTGTTTTTCCGTAAATAGTCTAATCCTTCCTGAATTACGTACAGAATCGAGGATTGAAAGCAATTTCTTAGCTGTTTGGTAAATTGGTTTTATACGCGCCAGTTATACATCCAAGGCTTTCAGGAATATGCCAAGCGCAGATATATTGGCTAGACAGATTATTAATGCATGCATTACCAACTACTCTGACTCAGAATTATAAATTATATATACGAAACGCGTGATAATACATCATAGAAATAAGACTTGCTTAGTTTTTGCCACCCATCTCCTCCCCGTGCGTACCTACGCACTTTAAGATTATCCTTTGATACACAGAAACGACGGATTTCAGGACTAGAAAAGAGATTTCATTCCCGTTGGAACGTTTCGTCCTTTCCTCTTATGCTCGAATTGAAAAAGAACAGATTCACAAGACACAACAAGTGGGATTCCAGAGTTGAGAGGTCAGGTCGTACTTTGGGGTGATTAAGGTATTCCGGGGGGTGAAATCCCCGGTGATTTTAGACTGGGATGAAACTGAAAGCCTAAAAACGGCAGGACCTGTCACTCAGAATAAAGGCAGCGATTCTTTCAACTGTTTTTAACCGTTTTCTTAACTCTTACCATTCTTCCTTCCGCTCCTCCGAGTCTCTTTGCAGCGAAAGTTCCGAGTCCTCAACCCTCGTATCCTTTTTCCTCGCTCGTCTACCCCGACCTACTAAGTCCTTGCAGAGCCTAGCCGAGTAGAATCCGCGTCCCAGATCGCAAAAACTTGGAGCATTAATCATTCGCGCTAACGAAGGAGCCCGCGAACGAGAAACCCGACGAGCCAACGGACCGAAGGACAAATGGAACGAGTAGCTTGAGCCACTGTCTGATCCATTCAGGTTAAATTGAGTTGGAGACCTCAGACTGACGAGGAGACCCGTTTCCAACCCTTTACGTAGGCGGTGATAACTTTGCCCGATGAATTTTTATAAAGGAAAGAAAATTTTTAATGGCCAAAAATTGTTTTCCAACCCCAACAGAAGCTATACGCGGGGAGTTGGAGACAATGGATTATTTTTAAGGGTGCCTACATATACCCTCCTACCAGTTATTAATTACCCTCCGGCATTTTCACTTTTTTTTTTTTTTTTTCATCACCGTAAAGCTCTTTTATTTCTTTATATCATTATTGTTATTTCATTTTTTCATTCATACCTGCGATGTTGCGTGAACGAGATACCACTACCACCACCACCACCTGGATGTAAAAGTAACGTAAGTGAAATATCGACAGTGTCGATTGTGGCTTTAATTTGTCATTCAATTAGTTGAGGAGATGTTCCCTCTGTTACAGTTGCTAAGTATTGATGTTGTAATTAACTTTGGGGTGGGAGAAACGAAAGAAGAGAGAAAAAAAAAATTGGATCACATTTAACCCCGCCGGGAGTATATCTACCTCGTTTGTTCTACTATACAAAATACATCGAGCTATATCCTTCCCTCTCCGAGCGTGGTCCGCTATTTTCTCCTACTGGAGTTTTTTGTGACCTTAAAGGGTAAACTTTTCACTTTTTTTACTCTACTTTTCTACTTTGCAGTCCGTCGCCTTTGCGTAATGGACCGCTGGTGGAAAACGCTCTTAAATCCCTAGGCTAAACATTTTCAATAAGCAAGTCTTGAAAATAGATATATGCATAGTTATACCTTTTTCTCTTCAATTTTTTGCCAGTCTTGCGTTATTATGCATTCGCGTATATATTATATGTACATATCTGCAACGCAGGATACCCGAACGTAACTGCACGCTAAGTTATACTGTGGCTAGACAGCCCCTGTGCGATATATAGATACATATGTACAGCTGCAGTGTGTACTTATATTAAATAGGAACATAACCACGGCTGTCTGGATAGATAATCGTTAAAGTGCTTCTTCCCTTAGCGCTTCGCCTGCAATAAATGTTACTGCCGAACGAAACGCGATAAAGGATATAGCGCCCTGCAGAAATATTTTTAATAAAATTGATAACGAAGATGGATTCCTTATTTGAAAGTAAAAATTTATATCACCCGCTGCGCATGTAATAAGCCCGACTGCATCCGCGTTGCATAAGCGCGATTCAGTAAATAGAAACAGTTTGTGGAAATTGAATGTTTATATTGGAGCTGACGTATACGGTTTACGTATAACTCTAAAGTATCATAGGAAAAGTGTAATATTACGATGTCGTATGTAGGATGCGGTTGTTAAATTTTTTTTATACATTTTCCTGCTAGAAATAAATATCATCTTGTTACGAGAAAATATGAAAATACGCATTATAAGAATATCAGAAAAGAATAAAAAAAGAGAAGATTTTAATTGGATTGGAGCATCTGCTACCAACCCTTATGTTATAAGGCAAATAATTTTGCCTACAGCCTCATCCCTACCGAGAATAATGAGAATAAGACGTCCTCGCGATTTTCCTCGCCTTTCAACTTGTGATATCATCACGAATGTCTCGCAGTATTATATAAGGATCAGATTGTAGGAGCAGCGGTGAACGATGAACAGTACAAGGGACGTTTTATCCCTTCCTTGTACTGACCCCATCTCCCCGTATAACTTTTTCTAATCCTGCGGTATATTCTCGTCCTGCCTCGTGGATATCAAGCACCGCTGAACAGTCCAGCACTCATTTAACTCTGCGTAGAGTCGTTTAAGAGGGTAAAAACCGTTTTTCTTTGACTGTGGCAGTCTCATTCCTCAAGCATCAAACCCCCAGCTGTCTTTCAACGGTAGAAATACCCCAAGGATAACTTGGAGTGGGGTATCTGTGGCAGGGGTAGAAGTCGGAGGATGAGGACGAGGATGAGAGTGAAAAGTTCCCTCGTCGTATGCCAGAGGATCCATCACTGCGCTGCTCGCCTGACTGACCACATGTATCGATTTCGGTACGAGTACAATGCCTCTATCTGTTATCTGTTATCTATAGGGGATTCGGGCTCCAGGGTTTCACGGCGCCGCGTCGCCTCGGAATGGCGTCGAAGGATAGCCTGCCTCGCGTTGTTTTGTGGCTTACTTTAAGATAAGGTGTATGCGACGTTAGAAAAAAAAAAAACCAAACTGAGAATTCATCATCTCGTAAAACGTTTCGCGATACAATAATCCTCCCCTAAATAAAAAGATAATGATCGAAACCATTCTTGTCAAGTCTTAACCCGGCGTGGTTTTGTCGGACGGGATATTTACTGTTTTAAAATTCCTCCGCTCTCACTTAATCTCTGTAAATTTTTATCTGAGTAAAGATGATCTCGTAGGATGATCCAGAATCTAGATGAAGGATTTAATTATCTCTTCTTGGGGGTGAGGGCGAGTGGGCGGAAAACTCCGCCAGAGTCTGAGGGGTTGGAGTAACGCTAAGAGAGAAATGGGGCATCTAATGAAAAACTCGACCGCAGGAGAGTTTTCTGTCTGCCGTTGATTCTCCCCGGCCGTCAGTATCTTTCTCCCACGGTCGTTTATCCATTTCTGCCTTTTCCCTCTTTCTTCCCTTCCGCCTCTATTCTCCTTCTCTTTCTTATATACTTTTTCGGACCGGGTTCCGCAGACGTAGGTAAAAGATCTAAAGCGGTAAAATTTCGTTGGAATGAAGCGAACCGGACCGAAGTGGCATTTTTACCCGAGGGGGTTGACTAATTGAAAAAAGAACGACACCGAAATTAATCGAAGACCCTCCTTATACCTAACCCTGGTTCGAATAATTCAGATATCTTTCTCACTCTGTGATTAAACCGAATCAAGTAACCTGAAAATTCCTTTCAAACTGACGCAATATCTCTCCCTGGATCTTCGTGAGAATTTCAATCCTTCGTTTCGTATAAACGGCCAAGCCCTCTGCACCGGCACCACCACCTTTTCACCACCATTCTTTCATTCAACCCACTTCATTTTGAGTGTGGCTTTTCATCGTTCGGATCGGCTTTGCGAACCTACTTCAAAGACTCGGAAATCCACCGATATAGGTAATCGGGATGTTTACGAGGCTTGCTGCCCTTATTTTTAAACCAAATATCATTCATGAATTACATAGATTTTTCCTTCTCTCTGTTCCAAGCTATCGGAAATTGGTTTCAAATTTTTAGGCTACTACTATCCGTCAGTTTGATCCTAATTTTTCTTCATCCAGTTACGAAGCTGGGGACTCGGATATTTCGACCCTCCGATGTGTCTCGCCCTCGGAGAAAACCGTTTAACAGAAGTTAGAGAGCGAGGGAAAAGAGGATAAGGCCTAGGCCCCATAGTCAGTTAATTACAGAGTTCTCCTAGAAGACGTCAAATTAGGGGAAAATAATAATAAGAAGAAACGAGGAGCTAGGCGAACGCTTAACAGAATTTACTCTCCTAGTTTAGAGAGATGGCCATTAGTGGCATCGGTTTTTTTTTTACCATTGTAACGTGAAAAAAAATATCGAGACACATTCACTTCATTAGCTGTTAGCCGCAGAAACACTATTCTTATGTCGTGATTGCATTACTCGATTAGCCATCGTTTTACTACGAAAAGGACGACGAGGACATGGACGAGCTCGTCGAAGTAAAGAAGGTATATCTCTGGTCGACTAGAATATCCTACGCTCTAGGCATTACTCTTACTCTCCCGGAGATGGAAGCCAGTTTCCACTTTGTGCCTTGTACCTACTTTGTGCAAACTTCCACGGAACCCGAGATATCTCTAACCTCGTTTCTCCCGGGCAATAGCACGCTGCTGCAAGACTACCCGACTATCTCAAACGTACTCAAAAGGCAAATAATAGAAACGAAAGACTGAAAAAAAAAGAAATAAGAAACTGAGAAATAAAAGAAAAAAAAATCGCCGATTCATGGATTTCGAGAATTGATCCTCGTTAAACTGTTTTATTGTTGAACAGATTCTCGAACTTTTGAATCTACACTGTGTGTAAAGTACTTTGCCCCGCTTTGAAACTTATAAAAAAAATAGAAATAAAATAAAATAAAATAAGGGGAAAAAGATCTACGCTTAGGTTTTATATTCGAGTAAAAAGTCATTTGTTTATGGAGTAGAGTCGGGTGGCTTTACCAAAAGTCATTTAGTCTGTGCATACAAATATCGACCAAGCGAGAATAGCTTATACCCACAAGAGTTTGCTGTTTGTTCGAATTACCAAGGTAAATAAGAGATCGATCTAACTCTGGTCCATTGCTGGTTTAGCAGTTACAATAATTGCTTGGTGACTCGGTGCCTCGATTACTTATTCCTCTACATGTAATTCGTATAAATTTCTTCCTTAATTATTAACGGCTCACAGTACGTACTACGTACGTACACCCCTAACGAAATTTCGTATATATATATACGCATATATACCTTATATTTCTTGGGTAAAAAGGATAAAAAAATTCTTCGCCACGGAAGAAGATCGTTGCTTATTTACAAAGCAATCTGCAGTTTTATCTCAGTGACAGACCGGAATTATCCCAAGACGACGGAGCTGCGAGTTGCGCCTGAATATATTCGCCTGGTCTGGGATACCCTAACGACATCAGGGGGTTGAGATATCCGTCGACATGACGAGATGGGGGAAATACCACGACGTCCTTCTCTCTCTCCCTCTCTCTCTCTATGTATATGTATCTCATCTCTATATCTCTCTCTGTTATTAATACATGCGGCTAATTAACGTGGAAGGATCTCTAATTACAGTAGGTCTCAAACATTGGAGGTATACTACGTCTCCTAGACGAAAATCGAGGGCAATAATAACGTAGTGGTATGGATTGCTATAGATTTCAATATTAAAATTCATTTCCTGCACCATGCGCGATGTGTGGATTATAAGGTATATAATTTTTACTGCTAACGGGGTTCTTACGCAAAGAACAATATTTATTTACGAGAATACGTTCAGACGTACGATGGGTATGTGAGTATGTAATACGTATACATATATGTATACAGAACGAGGTATGAAATGCAAAGTCACATTAATACAAATTAGAATTGCAAATATGGAATAACCCCTGAACAAACGTGGAAAATTTTAGTATACCACTGTGCTGCAGACGTCAATTCACCCCGGTCATAACCCATTTATCAGCGGCACGGGAAAATGTAAAACCTCCCTCTGAGTGACCAGAAGGAGGACAATTCACTCGCGATGAAAGACAAATTATTGCCTTTGTCAAAAAAGAAGGAAAAAAATAAAAAAATAAAAATTATTTTTCAGGACTCAAATGAAATTTTATCTATCGAATTTCAGTCTCTCGAAAAAATCATCCGAGTCCTGAATCGATCCCTCAGTGTCATCAACGTCCAGGACTATACGGATATCGTTTTTATCGCCAATTATTGGTATTTCCAAAGGTCTGACCTCAACGTAATTCAATCACTATCCTAAAACTGAAACAACGCGGAGAAGCCGCGTCGGGTCGTCAGTTTCGTTCCTGCCGCGAATCTAGAAGGCCTGAGTTCCCGCGTGGCGAGCTAAAGCAATTTCGTTCTTAGCATTAATATTTTATTCCGTAAATATTTAAACGCAGAGCTCAGCCTGTAGCCCCACTCTGTATATGCAAGACCAGAGCGTTGAGAAGGTTGGGTTGGGTTGGGTGAGTAGGTATATACATTTATACGTATATGTATATGTATATGTATATTGTATATTCTGTATAGCATATATATATATATATGCAGAAAGGTATGTGAAGAGAGGGTGTGGGTGGAGAGTTTCGTCTGAACTTAGGCGGGGTTGGTTCAGCCGTTGAGTTACGGTCATGTTCTACACGCAGCACTGAATACGACCAAGAATAGTCGACCCTGTACCTGTTTCAAGGAATATGTACATTTCAAGTTGTTCTTGAACCACCATTATCCGCAACCTCATATTCATCCTGATGAAGACTTACGCGGACTTTTCCTCCCTTTCCCATTTCTCTGATAAGATATTCTGTCACCCGCTACTACCTACTTGGGTTCATCGAAGGACTCGCGGACGAGTGATGGAATATGTAAGAAAGGTGTATATATATACCTACCTATATTCAACGGAGAAAAACTTTCCCAATGAAGAAAATACGGTAACAAGTCAATAAAAGATTCCGTACGTGATAACTTGGTACTTGAATCCCATGCACACTCTGCTAGGGGTAGACGGGGTCGTTTCGTTAAGAAAATACGAAGGAACATAGGGATGTTCATTAATTTTAATTAGAGTCTTAAAAGCCGACGTAAACTTTACTTCCTTTTTTCTTCTCCTTCTTTTTTCTTTTCCTTTTTTTTTTTGAAACTTTAGCGATCCTCGTTTCCTCGTTTTTTCCTCTGCCTTTCAACCTTCTGTCTCTTCGTTCAGTATTCTCTTCTTTTTGTCTTTTTTTTTTCTTATACACGCTGGAAGATCGCCTCAGGGCTTGCCTCAAAGATTGTAATATTATCAAGCCGGGTGAGGACGGCTGCAAAGGCTAGCCTCTCCCTCGAGAGAACATCAACGAAAAACAGGCGATAAATTAACCCGACCTTCTAGAGATTCAGCAATCAGGTGAAACTTTTCGTTTTTTTTTTTCTTTTTTTTTTTTTCGTTTTACTCTCGTTTTTCAAGAAGCTGCAGTAATGTAACGCAAGGGTGGAAAATTGACGTCTATAAAGAAACTTGAAGTAATTCAAGTTCTATTTTCCAATTTACCTCTTTAAAACTTTTTTCCTCCAATTATAATTCACCGATCTCAGAATTGATCCGCGATGAAATTTCATTGTCAAGGGGAGAAAATAAAATTTGAATAATTAGCGAATGCCTATTTTTTTCAACATATATGCTGCTGGAATCCTGTAGCCGAAGTCTGGTCCCTTTTAAACGAATTATTTCCTCTCTGAATTCTCTGTTATGTTTCGTACTGTAAAATCGGTTTGGTATCACTATGAATTAGGCAATTGTCGAATGATCAGTTTGCCCACTAACCGAGGAAGGAATTCGCTTTGGTTCCGGATCAGCTTTGTATTTCACTGTTTGGGATGAAAATTCCTTAATTTAATTCGCTAGCGTTTATAGATAAGTTCCCGAAATTTCAGGGCTGCTTTGCCACAAGGATTCTCAAAGTTAAGGCCGATCTCCAATCCAGCCACTGATAGGTATTATATTATCTTAGTACAAGTACCGAGCTGTGGGTGCCCATTTACCCGGCTGCGAATGACAAGACGAATTATTATTCTGGTATGCATATTATTGCCCCTGTATCCGTGGCCCGGGTGGGCAATACGCCCTGAAGACGGTGAGATTTATCAGGTAATAAATTCCCGGTGGAACGATCGTTTGTCTTTGAATATTCACCGGTTATATGTGACCATGCTTAGCTTGTTCGGTAGTTAAAAGAAAAAGTCTTAATGTTACCGAAAGTTGCTATATAAGGCGAAGTTATCGCGTGACTAACAAACTTTGTTTGCGGTTTATCCCGGGGATAATTTGTCTCGATCTTATAATTGGTTGGTTAGAAAATTTCTCGACTCATTCTCAACTGTCGAAAGTTAAAGAAAATAGAAAAGAGAAGAGAAGAGAAGAGAAGAGAAGAGAAGAGAAGAGAAGAGAAGAGAAGAGAAGAGAAGAGAAGAGTAGAACTCGGATGAGTAAATGAAGGGGATAACACCCTTGCGAGATAGATTATCGAACGACACGCGACTCGATCAATTGCACCCTTTGATAAATCGCAGTTAAATCTTGAGTTGTTAAAACTGGGGAATATCGAGTCTTAATTGAATCAATTTGAAAAGTTTATTCGAGAGGGAGGAGCCCCGCGAGTTCATAACTATTAAAAACTTAATTAAAACTGAACTATTTAACGGTAATACAGCCGACGGGGTTGAAGAAGGTGAAGGGAGGCTTATAACTTTTAAAAGCCGACTAACCTCGACGTCCTACCTACTACGCTCGTGGTATCATTTCGGATCATCTGCCCAGCCTCGGTGTACACACATAGTGAAAGATTCTATCATCTTGGTTCTTGGTAGTAGTCACTCCTTCAATACTTTGCCTTCAGGCTGATTGGAAATTTGTGAAAATGAAATCTGAAGAGCGGGGGAAGGTGAAAAAGAAAAAAAACATGATCTCTGAACGCAGCAGGATGAAGATGAAAGAGGCTGATATACGAATCGAATGGCAGACCGTAATCATGATGCAACGTGATACAACATTATGGCAAACTTTTCTACAGACTGCATCCCATCCCTTTTATTTTCACCCCCAGTCCGTTGAATTTAAAGTCAAAATCCTGCTGACGTTTGTCAACGAATAAATGAAAGTCCTGCCAGTAAGAGTGCGGGGAACGAGACCTGAGAGATAAGAGACGTGGTGTGTGCGTGAAATGGCTATTTTAGAGAAACGTATTTATATATGTTTTCTTGCATGGTATGCGAGGAGACTATACTATCGGACTAGAGACTTGGCGGCTATTTCCTGTTCCGGTCAGAGCACCACTTTTGTTTTACCTTCATTTCCGGTCTGCTTTCTGCCATAGAATTGCTATACCCGCAGATATACATCCCCGACTACTGCCCGACCATTTACCATTTGCCGTTTGCCATTTGCCATTTGCCATTTACCACACAATGCACGAGCCTTCTCTATCTCTGGAAAGGCTTGGGGATATTTATTTTTCCCTATATACAAATTAATATGTCGGTATATATGTGCGCATGTGTGGGGTAGAACTCCGCGCTATTTTACGTAGTACTGAGTTTTTGTTATTGTTAAAAATAAACCACTCCATGCACGATTACTTTAATTCCCTCGGTATTCCCCCATACCATATCTGTATAGGCACGTCGTTGTTATACGACATTTGAATAATGAGCTTTTCCTCAATGGTGGTGAAGCAAATCATTTTTCTTTCGCTCGGATTTTATACTACATTCTCACGTCTGTCTATAGGGTGCAAATTGACATGGGTTGAAATCGGATCACGAATTAGAAGATACCGTATAACATCCTGTAATTGCCTGGTTGCCCTCAAAGTTCCGAATTTCTATAGATCTTAGTAATTATACAGAATCTGACTCACCGTTTTCGACTCGAATTATTTATCCACGCATGCACTGGTACGGGGGTGAAATCATGTCGGATATCGCGTTAACCGTTCCCAAGCGAACTTGGCTAGCCTCGAGCTTCAATTATGCCCGAATGTCTATGCTGTTGAGTCCTGATAGGTATAAGGCGTCGATAGAATCAGTACGATATTCCCATGCATGATAGATGGAGCTGAAGTGTGTCTTGTGAGAAATATAGACACGAGAGAAGGGGTTGGGTCAAACTGTTGACCTTTGAGCCTGAACTGTTGGAACTTTTTCGAAAACGGAGGAGTTGGAGAGTTTCGCTTAACTCTTTTATTTGTTTTTTTTTTCCATTTCCCCACGTGCTATGACTTCTCTCTTCTCTCCTCCCTCTCTTTCCGTCTCGCTCGGTTTGTCTGAAAGAAGAACAGTTCTGAAACATCAGGCGCGATCAATGAACTTTACGGAAGACCTAGTTGCACCTCGGGCGAACCGATGTGATTGAAGTCGTCGCGTCCGCAAACGACGAGGTACGGATAGTAGTAGTAATAGTCATCATAATAATAATAATAATAATAATAATAATAATAATAGAAATAATAATAAACTTGAATTGGAAATTTACTCGCGATTCGCGCGCGTGCGAGCGAATACAAAACTAGCATATACTCGATCGATGTGTGTACTCGTCGCGGGAACGAAATGGAATGGAATGGAATGAAACGAAACGAAAGAGAGAATGGAAAATGGAAAATGGAAAATGAAAAGGTACGGGTAAACTAACTCAGATCTCTCTATAGATATATGAAGATTGTGGAAATAATTTGAAATCGCGTTGCTTATGAAAATAGTGAAAGATAGAAAATTGGTTTAAGAAGAGTTTGTTTCCTCTGTACAAGCGAGGAAGTTCAACGCGAGAAACTAAGTCGAGGGTGGTTATCTTCATGTATCATAAAGATCAAAAGTATGCGATAAAGTTTGAAGCGGGTTAATCGAGTATCATTCCAGAACCTCACCCGCGGGTTATAAATTATACCTGTAACTTAGTTCCCTGTTTATTCGAATGAAGATTTATATATAAACGCCCGCTTTATCGTATTATCTTTCGCTCTGTTGAAATTAGGAGCAAAGCTTCTCCCACCAGCTGTCTTTTCGGGGTTTCCTTGTTTTTCGGTATAATCCAAACCCACCAAATGGCGGGTCTTCTCCCGCTCTGGGCGGGCAGGGGGGTTGCGAATTAATTAAGAAAATTAATGCAAACAAAGGGGCACTCGATGTTAACTCTCTGTAGTTTAGGGAAAGAAAATGAAATGAAATTTACCCCCAAAAATGTTATAAATTCATTTAATTTATGTATTCATATACCTCTGCATATGTGGCAACATTATTTTCACCCCCGCCGATCTTATCTTTTCCTCTCGAAAATCGTGGGGGAGTTTGATACCTGAAGGGTAGGGATAATAACAAGGGAAATTATTTTTTTAGCTGCGGCAAAACCGTCGCCTTGGATCTGCAGAAAGCGCGAAAGAATATCGGTTGAATAGGAACGACAGAATGCTTGCCGTGGAAGTGAGTAGGGAGGAGAGACGAGATTCAAGCTACGATCAGCGACGTTCGAGTGGGTATCAGATTTTACGAGGAGCTTTACGCGATGTTAGATCGACGAGATTTTGCAATATCGAAATTGCCGCTCGGTTTTACAGCTCAGATTTACCACTGGCTGCTTTCATTTCAGGACCAAGATACATATATATATGTGTATACCTATATACAGTTTTACACATATTCACATTTATATCTATAAGGGAAGAATTAAATCGCGAAATCTCCACGACTGATCGAGTTTCATATCTCCACCTACAATATATTTGTCGCTATAGAAAAAGCTGGCAAGGTTGTGGATAACTATATATATTTAAAACTTTATCGTCGCGAATTGATCGCGTTCGTACAGCGTGAGTTGTGTAAAGCAGCATATACGCGTTATTTTATTTTATTTTTTCACCAACAACTATAAGAGAAATGTGTAACCCGTGTCATAAGTCTTTGTTATAAGAAACAAAAATCCGAAGTAGGTAAAGTTATACATAATGCATGGTAAGCACGAGAAAAACAAACGACTTTTTGATTAGACGGTTAGCTTCCTGTTCCTGGCATATAGCAGCTGTGAGTAACCAGAGTAAAATAAAAAAAAAATAAAATAAAAAAATCAAACTTGTAAAAAAAAAATAGGGGGAACAAAGTAAAATAAATCGAAAGGAAGGAAGTGAAAAACGAAACGAGGGAGAAGCCGAAAGAAAAATAAAGATTTCAGGAAACTCCTTGTAATGTATTTGTATTTGAATACATATCAGAGGATATACATTCTTATTCGGGGATTTGCGATTTCCTTCGACTAATTTTTAAGCAAGAAAAAGAAAAAGAAATATTCGCATCAATATGAATAATAAAAAGGGTTATCAAAGTATCGTCGTTTGTCGTTTTGAAAAATTCTTTTCATCTCTTTCCTTTTTTGATATCTCAGAATTCCATTGGCCACCGAAATCTTTTGAGATTTGCACGACTGTTTGGAGGGTAGGTATGTGGCTGCGACGCGGTTTAAAAGACGAAGAGGAATTCAAAACGTGGGGTGGAAGGTGGCTGGATATTCGGAGTTCAAAGAAGCCGCACTTAATCAGTCCTTTCATCCCCTATTCTGGACGAAGTCATTTGAATGAGGCCTAATTTTTATTTAGGGTTGAGCGACAGGAATACCCTTTGCACCCCCGTATTCCTTTCCCGCACCCTTTTTCTCTTTCGATCTCGGGCTCCCTATCTGTGTCGACTCGACCCATGAGAGGAAAGTTAGCGACCCTTGTCAGCCCCGAGGCCCCTTAACTAAGTTCGATTCGCACTGGTGGTCAACTTGTGTATCAGATATCATGGTATATATATTCATCATCGTCAAGCTGCGATCGTAGCAAGATTAATATCGGCTTCTAATAACGGCGATGATTTGTAATAAGGTAGTAATTTCGGGTTACAGGGGTAGAAGCGAACGTTTCAAATAAATCTCCGATCATTCCCGATCTCAAGAAGGTATTGAGCACAGTCCGGAATTTCGCATCGACAGACGCAGAGCGGCGGTAGCCGGGTCGTATCGGCCTCCGCAAGAGTGATCGTTACGAAAGTGAGCAAAAACCAAAAACCGAGTTTACCCTTCGGAAAATTAATTATTTGACCGAAATCTTTCATCGGAGAAACTCGGGTAGAAATTAAAGTATACGTTTTGCATTATTTGTATCATCCTCGTCGGAACGAACTTCTATTCGTACTAAATGAATAATTTGAAAGAAAGAGAGATAGAAAAAGAAAAAAAAAAAACAAAATTGAAAAAATGTCATCGTACAAAGAGACTTTTCAGACCTTACGCCAAAATAAATTAACAAGCCTGTATTCATTTTTGTTAATTCACGTTCTTGCGGGTTTCATTCATTCCGCAGTTATTTCATACCGTAAAGGCTGGTATTATCAAACGCGTAAAACGGGCGAGATGTAATTTCGAATTAACACGTCCGGAAAAATTTAGTATCCGTCACTCGAAGGGTAGGTGCCCCGATAAACGTGCGTCAGTGGATCGTAACGTTTCGTTTATTACGAGCCTGTACGAAACTTGAGGGTTGCGACGTCGAGAGTAGAGGAAATAAAAAAACGAGAAAATAACTTGAAAAGCAGGAGAAAAAAAAAATAAATAGAGACTTCAAAAAAGCTCTCAGCTGTCGAGTATTAAAATAATAGTTCTCTCCGACGTAGGCTCGTATAATAATT
The DNA here is from genome assembly GCA_963978835.1 of Tenthredo scrophulariae. NCBI lineage: Eukaryota > Metazoa > Arthropoda > Insecta > Hymenoptera > Tenthredinidae > Tenthredo > Tenthredo scrophulariae. Next base: position 1,454,868 of record OZ022235.1, read on the forward strand.
GTCGCAAGTTTTAGCTTAGTTCTCGACTAATCGGTTTTTCTTTGCGTTATAATTTCACCTCTTCTGCAGCAGCTAGACTCTCTAATTGTAAATGTATCTACTCGACTACACTTCGTGAAGATTCATTTGAAAAGGTAAAGAATAAAAAATGAATAGAAGCTGCTGTAATTCTCTCAAAGTAAGAAAATAAGGAAAAAATGATTCGACACGAAATCTCAGTAAGTTTTATCGGGGTAAAAATCTCCTCTTCGAAAGGGGAGTTCCTGCCCCATGAACCTCACCGTAGCTTCTTACCTTCCTAATATCCCCCATCGTCTGACTAAACTGTTACTGTTATCACTTGGCGCGTTTCTCCTAACCGCATACACCTACACACCTAGGGTATACCCCCATCGTATATGTATGTATATGTAGTATATGTAGCTCCACGTCCGCAGAGGGCAGGCAGGCACTTCGTTAGCCGGGTTTCCGCGTTAAGTCGAGTGTCATTAGTTTGTCTGACTAAATAAATGACCGTTTCCCTCCCTTGCGTTCGGTTCCGAGGTCGGTAGGTATAGGTATGAGGTAAATTTAACATGTAACATGTTTTACATTAAAACGAGGGAAATTCCTCTGAATTTTGCGTTGGATCTGAATAGCGATACGAATGATCGCTATATAGATCGTAGGAAATTCATTCAAACAGGCACGAGATAACGAATTGATATAAATTTAAATCCACATCACGTAGATGCGGAATAGATTTTAGCCGCGAATTAAATAATATAGAGCTTCCCATCTACTCATCCAATGAAATACTGGGCTGAGAATAATCGGAGCTGATTTTTCGACTCTAGGGAAGCTAAGCACGTTACGTGAAATAAAATGAATAAAGAAAATTTTCACGGTAGGAGAAAAAGAAGTCGCGGCGGCGTTCAAGACGTTATTTCAGTTCGATAGGTCGACTGAAATACCGGGTTGATTCGGATCAACGAAGCTGCAGCAATGGCAGAAGGATATTTAAAGTAAAAAAAAAAAAGATTGAAAAAATGGAATAGAGGAATGATGTCGCGTTATTTCTGGCTGATTTATATCCGAAATGAATAAACCCTGTCTTCAAACTCATCTGATTTTTTGAGAGATTCTCTACACCCACTAATCGAGCCGAGGAGCCGAGAAAGGCCCGAAGATATATCTACTTTAATTTCAATCCACGGAAGGATTTTATGAAATAGAAAAATCTTCGTCGTCCTTCTGTCTACTTGGAATCCTGCGACAGGTGAGGGTAAAATAACGATTTCACATGGTAGCTTGTCATCGGGTAATACTTATGGCCGATAAATAATCGCTTTACCTCTATCCATCTATCTTGAGTAATAAAAAAATCTAATAAATAAAAATAAATAAAAAACTATACGTAGGTATACGATACATCTATACATATACACATATACCTACACCCCACTTTAAAAGCAACGATAAATTCAGCAGGACTTTTATTTTCTAGATAGGTATAGATTTGCCAAATTACGAGGGTAAAATGCTGCAGGATATTTGCACCGTTCGATGGTTCGATGGTAAACATGATTTTTTCATGTATATTCGTTTGGATTTTGTTTTAGTACGAATCGAATCTACGGATATGAATTATTTAATATTGCTCTAAAACGAGACTGTATTCTCGCGTGGATAAATGATTGATGTCGCCACCTAACTTTAGCCAAAATATACATCGAAAAAACAAAAAAAAAATGAAAAACTTTATAGGTGAGATTTTTTTCACCGTTAAGCTTGGGACGTGTTCTCCGATCGTCTATCCCTAGTATATATATAAATATAAAAAAAAGAAATAGATTGGTTTTTCGATAAATCAATAAACGGCAATCAAATCGCACTTTTGTATTCGCTTCGAAGGGCTTGATATTGATATTTCTTTTCACTTCTCCCGGTATATAGGTACCTTATAGGATAGAATCAATCGCGGGCATCGCTTAACCATATTGTTTACACAAGGGTCCTTCGTGGGATTTTTCGTCCTGCACGTTTCTTTCTTCGTTTATTTATTCATTAATTAATTAATTTATTTATTTAATTTTATTTTGTTTTGTTTTGTTTTATTTTATCTTTCTCTCTCTCTCTCTCTCTCTCTCTCTCTGTTTCTCAATCCAATCGCTTTTTCCAACCTTTTTTTCGGCATTGCCAACTCGAGTGTATACCAAGCATTTTTACCCCAGCCTGTGCTTTGATCGACGAAGGAATGAAATAAGAACGAAATGAAAAATGTAAGGGGATGATGAATGAATCAACCACATATATGGCAATAAACTATATGACTATCGAAATTAAATGGTATTTATTCTCTCTCGACCTCTTCTGCTTCTTTCAACCGTAAATATCAGAATTTGTTTGCGGTGAATTGTACCAATTCCAATTAGTTTAACTAAAAGCGAGGTGAGTTGGGTTCTGTTTCTCTCCAGAGTCCAGAACATCGGTTTTATTCCTGGTTTAATTCCAGCATGACTTCAGGGCAGGGTATAGCGTACCCCATACGTACGTGAGCATCTAGCTCCGTAGTTTTTAATCAGCAAAAGCCCTCGCTTCCTGTTACCTGCTACTACCTACCTGCTCTGGCTGCATTTCCGAAACGAAACACGCTCATGCCTACGGAACTCTATTTCATCCAAATTATATTATACCATGTTAAACGCTGCAGGCTCACAAAGTTCGCGGTTGACCGCCTCTTCCCAAACTCTCAGAAGTTCCATCAGAGAATTCTGAGCCCCGATGATCCCCTAGGGTATCTGAACTGCACCGTGCTGATTTAGGTTTAAATTTACAGTCGTCAAAACTACCGAGATTCAACCCTTCATTCAATTCATATCAGAAAAAAAATATTAAAAAAATAAACGAATAAAAGAAAAAGAAATCAAACGCCACGATATTCCAAACGGGGTGATATGATCTGTTCATCAAAGCCCCAAAATTTTGGTACTGCAAGATCCTTTCGTTTAGTTTTTCTTTTCTCAAGAAATGTCTATGGATGTAGTATGATACAACGCGAATAGCGAGAAGGTAATATAAAAGGGTGTAGGAATCCTCCCCCCTCGATAAAGGGTTGAATTTTCATCGGCGTAGTTGTCGAATACTCAGGTACGTAACATTCGCCCCTAATATTTTGGCCATTACCTAGTCGTATCCGGCTCGTATCCTGACCCGAGCTATAAAACATATAACTTGATGTACCCTGCAGGAGCGGGGGCTACATAATCGTGCATAATAATTATGATGTCATCAATTACCACGCGGTTCGTGACGTTAATGTTCGACCGTGTGACCACGACAGGTCCTTGTTACTAGCAACCGGTTAAACTATGTATAAATAGGGTATATGCAGTATGAGATAGTGAACGAACTCGAGCGAATGAAGAATTTCCTCAAATTCAAGATCCTGTTATTCTCCCCAAATTTTGAATAATTAAGAAAAAAAGGAGTTGAGAAGAAAAAGGGGTAGGATGGTCGCTCCCGTTTCGTCATGTAATATTCGCCAAGGTTATAAGTCATGATAGAAACTGAAATCCCGTGTAAATATAATACCGCAGAGTTAATCATTTTATAACAACGAATCTTCTTCCCTGCAGTCTGGTACCTTTGTACCTGCGCACGTAATAATTCAGTGATAAAAGATCTTGATTCACGAAAAGTCGAAACGAAATTATCAAATGCCGCAGGGGGTAGGTACTTCACTCTATGTGTATATACCTATATAAAGGTTTAGCGAGAAACGGGTGCGAAATTATTCATACAAAGTTCAAATCGCTGGTGAATAAAAAAAGATTACGAGTGTAGACGTAAGACTGTTATAAAATACATTTCAGAAAAAATCGAGAGATGAAGCGAGTGTTGAAAAAAAAAAAAAAAAACAAATTAGTTAGCGATAAAATTCAGCATCTAACAATACCAAGTTATTCGCCATTATTTAAAAAAACTACCCGGTTCGCTTGGACTTTTTTTTTCTTTTTCCTTACGAATCGGTAAATGTCACCCGTTGATGTGCAAAAATAATTTCCGGTACGGTGGTTCTGGCCAAAAAATAGCTTTCTCAATTCACTATCCATGTTTAATGGTATTTTCAATTTATTTCATAACAACTAAAATGAATGAATAAATTGGTGGAAATATTTCCATGCGTTTTTATCTTTGTACTATATGTTGAAGCCCGCGACCCCACGTCAAATAAAATCGACAGGAATTCAGGAGGGATACCTAAATTGAAATAGGTGCAAAGATGTATGTATATTTATGCAGGTGTATAAAAGCCCTGTTTCATAGGTTACAACCAGGACGAATGGAGGTAGCATGAAATAAAGGAGCGATGTAGAGAAGCGAGAAACGTATGTATATATAGCTAACTCAAAATTGGTTGAAACTCGTGCCAAGAACGCCCCAAGCCGATCCGACAGCTTTCAGTGGGAAATACATGCGACTGGGCTAAAGAGCTTTATTTGGTTCTCTGGGCGGGGAAATAAGAATAAGGATAAGAAGACGAAGACAAAGACGAAGACGAAGATGAAGACGGAGAAGTCGGAGTATAGTGAGAGCGCGAACTGCCTCTTTCCAGAATAGAGTGTCAAAAATGCACGGCGAAGTTTTGGCCATGGTAAGATGCTGTAAAAACGCCTAAACTTTCTTGGTATTTCTTGCAAGTATAGGTAGGTATGCGAAAAGCTGGTCCATTTCAACGTCGCGTTGCGTCGCGTCGCATCGGTGGATTTTGCTTGCCTCAGGGTACGTAGGAAGGATCCAGACTGCTAGTCACACCGAGGATCACGAAGCTCTCTCGAATTATACTCGTGGTAGAGATGAAGTACACCCTCGGTATACGAGGAAGGGTTGATATAAAATATCATACTGGGAAAAGGAGAGAAAAGAAGTTTCTCGATTTTTCGAATAACGCGATAAAGGAGTAGCAGCGTCGATGGACTGATTATTGGAAAATGGAAATACAGAGAAGAAAAAGGCTAATTACTGGGCTGATGTTTCGTCCAATCGATTGTTTGCTATACTTTATAACCAAAAACCAGTCGGTAATTGGGGATCGAGTTGGATGTTGTTCTAGATGAAAATCTGAGCTCTCTAAGAATTGAAAAGTCAGAGATAGCGTCTTCTTCCTCTTCCTTTTCTTCTTCTTCTTCTTCTTCTTATTTGGCACAGTTCAATAAGTTGTATCTCTCTAATGGTCGGAAAGATCACTCGCCTGTAGAAGGTATATCGAATGAACTCGACACGGCACAGGGTATATACCCACACACGTAATGTGTGGGAGAAGATTTTCCAGGAAATATCTACCTCAAGTTTTTGAACACACGAGAAACTTGATCCACAATATTCACATTTGCAGTATCAAAGTACACCAGCTTATTCACTGACTCAACTTGTCATAGAAGTGTAGAAATAATCCTTTGCTAAAATATGGTCAAATATTCGCGTATTTTATCGTATCCGAAAAAGAAAAAAAAAAAAAAAAATTACTGGCATCTCGCTCCAGTGATTCGTTGGTCAGGATATCTCCCATGGCGATTACATTCGGAAGACAAGAAAATAAGGTAAAAATAACGAAAATCAAAGTAAAGTAAAATGGAGTGAAAGAAACGCGAAGAATGTACCAAGACAATAGATTTTATTCCGATGACCGACCCTGCAGCAGGAAAATAGATAAATATCTCGCGAGTTTCTGCTGTTGGACCGTCCGACATGATACACCGAGCTTACCGTCAGTTATATAGTATTTGCTTTGGCATTTGCTTTTGCTCTTGGTTTTCCCTCGAGCGCCGCAGTTTACCGAGGTAAAACCGGAAACGGTACTAGTTCAGTATACACAAAAGCGGAAACAATGCGATTAGTTGCCAGGCATGGATGCAGGATTTGGAAGCACCGCAGGACATGATTTGCGCTGTTCAAAACCGACAGATAGGGATATAGTACCATGTATATTACTGGAAACCGAGTATCACCGAGGCGAGGGGGAGAAGACTCACGGACACGTAAAAGAAGACTGTATTTTCTTTTTCATTCTTTATTATTTTAACCCTTATCCTGCCTGTAATAATTATTCATGAATACGTGAATTCGAATAGAATTTAGAGGAGAAATGTTACCTCGAGAAATAAAATTTTATACAAATATATATGTATATATATATACATATACCTGTATATCCTCCCTGGTAAAGAATACATTTAAATATTTATGGGGATTAGGGAAGGTATTACCGTTTGTATTTTTATAAAATACAGGTATTTGTACCTCTGCCTACTCAAACGTACGACTTCACTTCAATTCTTCAAATTGAATTCAACTGAATGACGTCAAAGTGCCTGTGTAAAACTCGCAACTCTTTACAGACCGCGTTATACGCAAATACGCGTAATAACAGTTACAGAGAGCAAGAGAGAGATGGAGAGAGATGGAGAGAGAGAGAGGGAGGAGGAGATAAAGAGTTCGCGTATATCTAGAGGAATGCAAATTCCTTAAATTTCAATAATAAATTCACTCCCCTGCCGAGTATCGTCCATGTCGTAAACATCGGTTGCACACGTAACAAACCAACCAGCTACCCCGCAGTCAGTACTCTGCGTTACGGGTAATGCTTCACTGGCGTTATACGTTTATTCAAATTACTGTATAATTCATTGCTGGGTCGAGAGGGTAGGTACTAGATGTTTTAATGATACGTACTTATGGTACACATACCTATATAGCAGTTTTTAAAAAAATACATGCGAGATACGTGAAGGTACGATTTCACATCGTAGCCATACACGTTACGAATTTGTCATCGCTGCCGGGTAGAAAGGTCGACCATCAAAGGGTTGGTACATATTGAAAACCGTTTTTGTATACCTAGCCACCCCACGAGGGCGGAGTTTAGCTGTAAATGAATGTGGTAGTATAGATCGAGCGAGGTGTGGTCATCAGCAGTGAAAAGCTCGGGGCCAAAAAAACGTAGCAACAAAAAATGGAAAAGAAAGAAGAAAAAGGAAAACAATAAAGTAAATGAAGAATAACTAAAAATAGAAGAACTGAAAATGAAAATAGATCGATTCAGCTCTCTTCTGAACTCCCCAGAGCTCTGTGCCTATATACCTACCCCTGTTACAAATAATGGCCGACTCTCTATGCTCCATCGCTCGTTTGACGTGGGGAAAACGAACAAGGTTACATACATACCACACGTAACTCGTTGTCAGCTAAATTGCAGTTTCACTTTGCCCGACACCAGGAAAACCCTCAATCCGTTTGCGACTACTACGACGCCGACTGACGCAGGATAGAGAATCCTTAATTTTATGAATCAGCTTCGAAAGTATCGAGCGATCTAAACGGACTCGGAAAGATTTACCACCGAACTCTGTATGATATTATGAGAACGTGAGGTTTCAAATCTGGAAATACGTTCTAGGATCTAGCTGGGGCTGGGGCGTTCAGGGGGAAAAACTGATTTTGAGTAAATTTATCAAACCTACGCGATTTATCTCAGTTCCGTTTGAATAGAAGAATCCATCAGCACTGGGTAAATAGACGGAAGGGGGTTCTGGAACCTTTGAGTACCTACCTACCCACCTATCCAACTCGGGGTTGAAATAAGAGAAATAAAACATCCACTGGGCGAAAGAGAGTCGCGTAGGAATACAGGAGGAAAGTGAGTTTTAGAGTGACGAGAAAGGGTGCCGGTCGAGCGGGTTACGTCGTGGCTCTGGTGAAATAAAAATACGCAGCCTACCTAGGGTCTTGGCAAAAGTATTAAGTGAAGTATCCTGTTACAGGACTTCTGCCGTATGACATTTATCACACTGCTTCTTTTCTTTCTCTCCTCGTCCTTAGCTTTTGTTTTTTTTTAAATTTTATTCGTTTTTTTGTATATCGTAACGTACAGCGTCGCGACGCGTCGTGGAGGGTGGAAATGTTCTTTGTCCAATTATATCGGTAATTCAGATATTTTGTCAAAGTCTACTCGACGCCCAACTGTTGGACGATTCTTCTTTTTCTTTTTTTTCTTTTTTACTCCGTATTGGATTATCCCCGACGACGCAAACGGTCGTCCGAAATTTCTTCAAAGGATATTTCGTTAATAGGCTCGCGGCTGGTCGGACCATCTTGATGGAATTATCTTCCCGATTTATTGATCAAATTATGCGACATGCTTAACATAAGATGCTATTTCGTAAGGCTCAAACTCATTTATCTTGCTCATTTCTAAAACGCGATAAGAATAAAATATTAAGGACCAAAAAGAAGGAAGCTCTGCGGGGTCGCGGAACCCCGAGGATTTCTCTCGTCAAAGTCCGCAGCGGGGTTTGACTTACGATTATAAAACTCGAGTAGAGTGAGTCGCGTGTCGTTGTTCATTAATCTGGCTTGCACAAGTAGGCATATAATGATACACATTGATAATGAGATAGGAAGAGCGGTCCAGATGCAGAAATTAGATCGATGACATTAGCCCTTATGCCAAGAGCAGATTTCGCCTTACCGTATTCTCCCAGGAGGTATGCTATATGGTAATCGTTGGGGTGAATATCGAGTTTCGATTTAAACGATTACAAGGGTCCGCGGCGGCGTGGTTATCGCAGGTACATATACATACCTCGCGGTAGTAAATCATAATTCGTTTATAATTAAGGTAATTAATTACTCGAACGTCCGATAATAACAATGTTCCGCAGATTGTAAACTTATACCTAGCCAACCAACTGCAACGACCATTAGTATTCAGGGTAGGTTTTATATCGCTTGGATCTAAATAGCCACCCGGTGCTGTGCGGCGGTTTCCGCGTCGCGTAGCTCCCGGGTCCCTTGTGCGTGTTTGCAAATCGGCGACAAATTATAACCAGGAAATAATAAACGAGGTAGAAGCGTACAGAATTTGAAGGTCTATAACTCGGGTCTACTCGTCGGGGTCACGTACGGGTGATTAAGGCCTATCCTGGTCCGGTGTTTTACCTTTGTTTTTCACTCCTTATACCGTGAGAGGGGGTCTACCCAATTACGAGGAGGTTACGACGCGTCGCGACGTTTCAAAGTACAAGAATTAATTAGCCGGTTATCGTAATCGGTTAGCCCCCGATCCTCCGAAAGCCCAAAACCCACAACCCGCGACCCAGTGACCAGGCGGTGAAGTCGTAAATTATTCTCTGGGAATCGTAATTCACGTCCACTCCGTGCTTTTCACGGATAGATAATTCTTTTGTACCCATAACGCGCAGCAAGCTATTTTCGGTGGATATTAATTTCATTAAATTTAGAGATAATTTATTATCACGGCTTACTGAAGCCGCTGGATAGAAAGAATAGAGCGAGAGAGAGAGAGAAAGAAGAAGAAAAAAAAAAGGAAATTTTCAAACATGATTATGTCAGCCGCTACGTAGACGCGACGAGAAATGTTGAAAAAAAAAAAAAAAAATCAAAACGGTGAGAAAAACGTGGAAACGATAATCGCCGTTATTTTTTGAGGCCAAGATCTATTATCATTATTATCAAGAGAGAAAACAAAAAAGGAGGAAATAAGTGAATGAAAAATATTTTAATGAAGAGAAACTCGTCCTCTGACGAGCCTGAGGTGGGTAACGAGGACAGGGCGAAGTGTGGGTTAGCGAGTTGGAAGCAGCAGACTCCGGGTTTGATGGTCTAGAAAATCGTTTCGTTCGTGCAGTTGATTTATTCGGTACCTGGTGGTCGATCGTTCGTTCATTTTTATTTTTTTACCTTTTTTTTTTATTCATTCGCCCCCCATCCCCCGTTAAAAAAAAAAGGAAGGGTTAGGTGATGGGGTTTTCAGGCGCCCTCGTAGCTTCCTCTTATTGCATCGGTGGTTGGCAGTTATACGGTCAGCCGTAAACCCGAAATAAAGCCGACCGATTTGTTAATTTGCGAAAACGTCGTAAAACTGGGGTAGCTGCTGGTATGGCAAGGATATCGTTTCGTTTAGTTTAGTTTAGTTTAGTTTCACACCGTATCACACCGCGCGTTTCATACCGCAGCAGCAGGTCTCCCGTTCCTGTTCCTCCTCCTGCTCCTGCCCCTGTTCCTGTTCCTGTTCCTGTTCCTGCTCCACGTCCCCGACCCAAGGTTTATGGTTTACAAATAATGGAGGTTAAGTGCTTTCCTGCCTGCCTGCCTGCCTGCCTGAGTCTCGTCCTGTAGATGTATCTCTACTCTCAACGGGCCACGGTCTACATGCTTCTTGTGCTACACAACTACCCTCGCCTTCCTATTTTCCTCGTTCCTCCCACTGCTACCATCCCCCTCCGTAAGATATACTGTTCCCATTATACATATACCGAGTGTTTGCTCCGTAGGAATTCCCGAACGATTCACCCGGCGTTATATACCCGCAATTTAACAAAGCGCGGCGTTCGTCGTTTATGGAGGATTATACAATTTGTTCCCGCGATACATACCCGTTCGCGAAAATGCAATTTAACCCCCTCGAACTAGGCAAGGGGTTCTGCGATCAGAATAAAAAGAGGAAACCGACAACAATTCCATAGATATAAAGGTTCATAATTAAGGAATTATATTATATGAAATGGAATAGACTGGTTTCAAAACGTAACAGAGTTTTTAATTTTTTTTTTTTCGCATTCCGTCGTCACCCCGAAGCAATTAGTTTTCTTTTTTCTTTCAGTATTATTGAAGAACAAAAACGAGATGTTGAAAAATATTCCTTTTTTTTTTGTGCTCCATTGTCATTAAACATTTCTGCATATTTGATTTTCTTCTCGCAGTCCATTTTTCTCTCTCCCCCCATTCGTCGCAAGTAATGAATATTACTACACCCTTAATATTTGATGTAAAAAATATAAGTGTACGGTGTACATGTATTTATATAATATATATGTATATGTATGAAACGGAAGAGAAAGGGGTGGTTTAATTACTGAAACTGCAATTAATACGGGGAATCTTATCGCGATGAGCGCTACGTAATTAGGGGATGATCCGAGTCCCCCCCGAGTGATACGGTGGGTTTTTAATTAAACTAATGGCCAGTTTAAGCAGGACGCACGAGATGTTATTTTCCTTCAGTTGTAAAAAGCACGTGTTTCACACCGATGTGGCATTTTTATACCATAGGAAAATATAACAATAATAATATGGTATAAACCATCCCCCTCATCGTCAGCACTAGTCAAAGAGTCACGCAGTCCCGTGGCATGCAGCATGCCGGGAGAACGACTGTTTGTCACCCTGCAGGGGCGACACGCGCTCTCGCAATTTTTTTTTGACTTTGACTTTTTCTCTTCGGCCTTTACAATTTTTATTCCCACCGCCTATTAATCACTCGCTTCAATTACACACGCACTCGTTGAACCCCCCCCCCCCCCCCCCCCCCCCCCCCCCCCTCCCGTCTCGCCATGCAGGAAAACTACGTGCATGAAAACCTGCGCCGTATACCATGTCGCGCATTCGCGGTATATATGGAAAGTATAATACGACATTTCTGTAGGTACTGACCACCAGGTCGCAGATGGAAGCTGGTTTTTACCTCAGTTTGGTAAAAAAAGGAAAAAGGAAAGAAATGGAAAAGAAGAAAAAAAAAAAAAAGATAAAACTGTAATCAATTATAAAAGAGAAATAAATTACAAACAAATGATTTACGACTACGCGGTGTTATGACTTGGTATTGTGAAAACGGGGATGAGAAAAAGTCAATCTGTCCCACGAAATTACTTTCTATATGCATAGGACGTGTACATGGATGTATGTATATGTGTAAAGAAAATGCGGGAAAAAAACGATTCTTCGTTTCAGCTTTTATCAAACCCTATACTCTAACATGCATGTATAGATATAGATAGAAATATATACTTGAATTTATTTATCTACGTAAATACATAGGTATGTATTTGGCTCTTGAAGGTAGCACGACGCGATCATTTCTCCGGCTTTGAATCGACATCGCTTTTCCTATATCTACCTACCTACCTACTTGTCTGTATACATCGGACGTAGTTTAGATTTAGATTCTCAACGCGAATAGGAATTCGAATCCAAAAATCCGTGAATTTGTTCCAAAATCGATCGTAATCGAAGTTGGAAAAACAAGAAAACGGGAGAATAACGTGAGAAGCGAGTAAAGGGGGAGGAACAGGATTTCCATACCTTCAACGATCCTTACGAAACAAGACGCAGTTGTCTTTATACTATATAGTTCTTACTTATCGAGAAAATCGAGTAAACTCGGGGCGAAGAAAAAATGAAAAAAATGAAAATTAAAAGAGGGGACGAAAAAACTTGTCGCCGTATATCGTATATGCATGGAAAAGCTCGGTTTCGTGGCTAGAAATTTTAGTAATTGGAAAGGTCCGCGTGTACGCGCATGACTGTCAAGACAAACCCCTTTTCACTCAAGTCTCAAAAAACGTTAACCCTAACATATCTCACGCTGGAAGGCCGGCTGTTTCTTGTCGACGTGAAAGTATCCACCAAAGCTAAACCGCGCTAAAAAGAGCTCAACGTGTTCCGAGTCTCTCTCTCTCCAAGCATTAGGGAAAGAAGCTCAAAGTTTCCCAAAAAATACGGAAAAAGAAGAAGAAGAATAGAAAAGAAAAGAAAAGAAGAGATATAGCTGAGAACAGAATACCAAGGCAGTATTAAAAATGTTTTTAAAAAAATCTAAAGAAGGAAACGTATATATGTGCCAATATTAGAATGAAAATGGAAATGTGCAGTCCGCGAAGAAGGTACAAAGGTATATACTATTTTTTTTTTACGTCTAGTCTTCGCGACCTATAATTCGTTTTCTATGCGTAGTAGGTATATGGGTGGTTGGAGGTAGATAGGTGAAGTTTGCATTAAATAGTGAGGCAAGTTTGCGATATGAATATGGGACGGTCAGCCAACGAGCCGGCTAGCGACAGAACAGATTTTGTCCGTGTGCCAGCGATGAACAAAAACCGTTTGTAGCGCCCGGTAGCCGGAGATAAAACGAGAGAATACCCATATCCTATATCCGGTGAATATCTCACCGCATGAAAACGGATAATACCATATACATATATATATGCATGGTATAGTACGAGTAGAAATACGTACGTACATACGTAAAGAAATTATGGAGCTGAAGCGTGATATCGCTCAGTTTTTCATCATGTATGTAATTCACGTAACGTACTCGTACGTACGTCTAGATACAGAAGCTGGTAATAAATTAACATAATAATAACCAGATTTAAGATAGGTGTAGGGGGGTATGCCTATACATACATACCCGAAGTACTAAAGATTACGATTATTTTTCCAAACCACAAATCCAACTTCCATAATTTCCATATGGCGTCGTAGGAGACACTAGATGTAAGCCAAAGTAATTAAAATCGTTGTGATATATGGGACACTGAAGTAAAGCTCCGTCCCAGAGTTCTGGTAAGAATTGATAAGAGCTGAATTTGTACTCGGATTGGAGCGGAATATCACTGTAGGCTGAGTACATTCTAGTTCAATTTAATACACGTTCTTTAGTTAGGTATATAGGTACCTTACCTGATATACAAGCCGTATAAATTAAGGAGAGGAAATTTTCTGTATAAAATATGTTATTACACAACATTCGACGCATATTTGAATTTACATTTACCGAATACCATGACTACCTCTCTCTCTTTCTGTACAAAGGGTCTACAGTTTGCCTTAATTAAAATTCGCTCACGCGTTATTAATCAGAGGCAGGTAGGTAGGTAGGTAGGTAGGTACGTACCTACAATAATTTCTGTAACAAACAGAGAGGAGCGAGAGAATTATCTTTCGTTACGAACCACAGTAACGAAACCTTATTTACATATTATACAATTACGTTTAAAAAACATAAAAATGAACTCAAGAAAAACTGAACTACAGCGTCCCATATGAATCTGGTACATTTCTTTCTGATTTTTTTTTTCGTTCTATTTCATTCTCTCTCCAAAACCGCCTTAATTGCACCGTTTAACGTTTGCTGCAACGTGGTGGATGATATTTTCTGTATGAAAAAAAAAGAAAAAAAAATTGACAAGATTTTTGCACCGTTGCTAATGTCTTTCTGCCTACTGCGTGGCGTGGCAATTAGAGCGTTTTTACTCGTCATCCCTTGTATGTATCAAAAAACGTAAGGGTTAATAAAAAAAAAGAAGAAGAAAAATTTACGACTCGAGAGGTGAACTTCGACCCTGACGCCATCAATAAACCTCTTAGCAAAATTTTTCGCGAGGAATGATCTATTCGATAAAAACAAATTGATTATATTGTAGGGTTGAAGCTTTGAATAATTAAAAAATTATTTATTAGATTCGCGTTAATTCGAGGTTGATAAAAATATATCGACTATGTGATAAATCAAGTTAAACGATTCTCGACCCTCGATAAAGCCCGGACCTAAAACCAGCCTCGGTATTCCCATAGGAACAACTGGGCATATGGGTATATGGGATGCGTCTGTTTAACGTGGGAACTGTCCACCTCGGAAGTGTCGCGGTTGTTCCTATTAATCTCCGGCACTTAATTAATTATTGAGTTATCGGTCGTGTTACGGTATCGTAGGTATATTACCCCTTGTAGAATCTGTCCGCCCGTACACGTTTTAGGGTAGAAATACCGCGCGGTCAGTATACGGGGACAGCAGCCTGCTCCAGAGTTCGACCACGCGATAGATAGACGAACCGAAGATGAGATATAATTAATTGCTATCGGATATGGGTGACGATAATGAACGATGTCGGAAAAGAAAAATGCTAAATTTACCTATAATAACGATTCCCCCGATTGATCGGGTGATAATATCGATATACACCTACATATAGGTACACATGTATTATAGCCTCTCTTTTGCCACTAGGAGAAATTATTCATAGGGTTTAATTATTGCCGAGAGAATGATAAAATGATAGAAAAAAGAGAGAGACAGATAAAGAGAGAAGGAATTGGTGGTAATGCGATTCGGACGTCTGTTCACGCTGGCAACTATTCTATCCGCGGTTGTCATCCACATGAATTATTCAATAGAACATATAGGGATAGGATAGGCGGGATGTGTGCATGCTAAAGGAGAGAGAAAGTCGAAACCGCTTATGCGTCGAATGAAGCCACCCCTTTCAAATTCCTCGATTTTACTCGTTCAAGAATACAGCGAGAGGCTTTAGGCAGTGTTAACGATTACGAACGCGAAGGTGTGGAAATTGACGAGGTTTTGATTTAATTTTCACCAAGACTTTCCATACACCGAATTATCAAGCGAAGTATATACAGGGGTATATTATAGCTCGTAATGTTCGGTAACTTGAGAGGCGTGTGCTCACGTCGCAATACGTCTAGACATGGGGCAACAGAGCAAGAAACTAGGCTCGGATAACATTGCAACTGACCTAATTACACGGCTGACAGATTCTCACCCCTAAACGTCTACAAACGCCTCTAGAACTATTCTCGTATCTCTTGTTCTCAGTTTCGAGAAACGTTTGGAGTACTGGATGCAAAAGTAGGGTGAATATTCTCGGCGTGGTATTCAACGAAATTTCAAAAAACAATGAACGGAGATTAGAAACGATTCCGAAAGTCATATTTCGGTAATTAATTCCGGAAGGGAAGAGGGTGAAAATCTTCTGCCTAGAGCAATACGAGTTTCTATATCCTAGATGGATGCCCGAATGAGATATACGGGGGAAATTGGATGGGCTATAGGGTCTGTCCAACCCGCATCACTGGCAACTCCCTGCCGAGTTTCGCGGGGCAGATAACCCCTGGAGAACTCCGCGTTTTAGTGTGAAATCAACTTTGATGTGAAAAACAAGCATCGGTATAGGTAAAAGTCGGGTCTGATTGACAGCAGCTAAGAAAGTGCGACAGTTTTTCACCAGGCATATATGTAGGTGTAACACAGGAAGATTGTACCTCAATCAGACGCTGTGAGCGAGAACTATGAAAGTTTAAAAGGCTACCCTCGTTCGTATTCTTGACCCAGATAAAAAGTACGTCATGGGAGGAGAAGATTTCAAGGAAAAACCTTCGTTCCAAGTAAACCCCGGTTCGGATACTGTGCGTGGGATTATTCAAAATTTTCAAACCCCAAGTTGATAGTGAGTTTTTTTTCTTTTTTCGTTTTCTATTTTATTTATTTTTCAGTTTTTCTACCCCTTTTTTCGGATATCGATATCTCGCGAGGTGCAGCCGCCCGTTTGCGTCCCGGGACGATAAATAATACTCTGTAGAATCGATACTCAGCTACAACTTCGGAGTGGTAAATACAAAAACGTATAGCGTAGAGTAGATAGGTAGTTTTTATGTGTACAGCCTCATCCGATGGTCGCGGTAAAAGCCCGTAAATATATCTACATGTATATAGATCCGGAAATGTTTATCTTCCAGAAACATATTGCCACCATGTTGGATGTGTGGGAGCTAAAGTTACAGCGAAGGATTTGAGCCGGGCATTGGACGCATAAAAATTTTCGAAAAAATGGAAAAACTAAATATTTTCTATGACTTCCGAGGAACGCGTAAACGTTCTTCTATACAATAGCTGAATCACAACCTGGATTTTAACTTCCGTAATAACGACTGTGAGGATCATAGTTGCAATCAATCACTATCCTTGAAAAGCATCGCATCGCATCGCATCGCATCGAATGTTCCTATAGGGATGGCGCCGAACCTCTCGTTCCCGTTTCAGCTTGGTGGTAGTTTTATTTTTCCCCGGGGCATTTCCGTCCCGAGAATGACGCCTGTCGTATAGAATGTTGTCGATGGAACGAGCCCGCGGCGCGAGTTTCCCTCCGCCTCAGAATTTTATCAATACGATTACATCACTGCACGGTATATATATACCAAGACTCGCAAATTAATTTCACCCTATCTCGTTCGGTAACACGGGGTTTCAAAAAATTTCCTGTCCCTCTTTCTGGCGAATTGAAAATATGATATAAGGATAATTGCAGGATAACCCCTCGAAAATATTGCGGAATTGAAAATTCTGTCTCTTTCTACTAAATTTATTAACTACTCGATGAAATTTCGACGAAATTTCGAAATTACGAATAATAAAACGGAATTTACACTCCAAAAATATTGATCAGCTACTGTGTAACGACGCTTGCAGCGCACGTCTCTAGTAATTAATTACTTTGCCTCTAGTGGCACCTGGTCCCAAGTCTTATCGGTTCACCGATGCAAGCACATACCCTGCAAGCTTTCTCAATCGCCCTCTTCGCTATCCGTCAACCTATTCATCTATCGCGGAAGCCCCAGCAAAGACGCGACGTCTTAACTTCCGCGCCTGGGGACACCGAGGCGACGCCCACAAAGTCAATAAATTACCTCGGATCGTAAAGCTCATTTCTATTATCGCCACACCGCGGCGATTCTCATGGAAAGAGAAATCGTGGCGGAAAAATTGTTCAAAAAGTTGGAGAAAAAAAAAAAAACAAAAAACACTACGGGCGAAAGCAATAGCTACCATCTGCATGGAGTTCGGGGTCATTTGAGTGAACGTCAGGGTTGGACTAGGCCGGGTTAACTTGGCTTAGGTAGTGAAGGGTACTTCGGCGATCGGGCACTCGAGGGATTGAGGTCTCAACCGAGGCGTAATGGCCTAGTTTACAGTACCAGTTTACCCTGGCACAGAGCAAAACAGCCATACGCAGCAGAATGCTTTATCCTCCACAATATCCGAGAGGTATCTAAGTACCTAACCAGCTATCTAGGTGGGACTAACATTTTGCGGCAAGGTCTAACCTCCTCCGCACACAGTTGTGGCCGTTTCCATCCACTCGAGGTCGAGTGTTAAATCAAATCACTCCACGGACGAAATGCAGTGCGAATCTTATCTGACCGGTAAACAAAAGTCTTGACCCTATCTGCCTCTTCCGGGGTGAACGGAATTTCGAATGCCGGTATAGACTTGGTGAAGAAACTGACCGATAATAACGATAGTCGCAGGTGGCTGAGCTTAGCTTTTAATCTCTTTCTGAAAATACCCGGGTGATATAGAGCCCCGTAGCGTTGGGGTAGATTTAATCTGTAACACGACAGTGGTTAGGCAAGGTCCTTATACTTTGGGGGCTGTTTTGTACTAAGGGTAAATTATAGCCACGTAATACGCGGTTGGTTTTAGAATGTCTTTAAAATAATTTCAAGATGTATGAATTCGCTTTCAGTCAGTCGACGGGACTGAGTTACGATAATGTCTTTGGGAGTTTACTGACTAGCTGCAATTAGAGAAAAGTAATAGAAGGTATCCCGCACCTCGAGGATTAATCGCGTGGTTGAAATATGGCTATTTGATAGAAGTTTAAATTTTATTTTCCGGTTTAAAATTGAGTGGGTTTCGGAAATGGAAAATCTGTCGAAACAAGTGAATTCTGTCGCGTATATATCGACGAATTATTATTTTTTTGTATCCGATGGAACCGGAAAATGTATTCATTTTTTATTTTATTTTTTACCCCGTTGAATTTCAACGCGTTTCGACGATCCACAAGCTCTCACGCTTGATTTAAACACCATACACACTGTTGGGCCCCGTTATCGCGCCCACACTAGCTTACCTCACACAATTTTTCCGAGTCACGCGGTCCAGGTTGTCCAGGCGTGAAAAACAAAAAAAAAAAAAAAAATACCGTGAAACTGCATGACCGTTCCCTTTCCCGGTACATTAAACCCCGTAGGTCTGATTTTTATTCGAACGAATCCCCGCACGCACGAGCTAGTGCAACCCTTGAGCTTGAGCGTGAAGTTCTATGGATCTAACCGCAGAATTCGTAATTTATTTTTATTTTCATTTTTGAAATTAGGTGAGGGAAAATCGCCCACTAGTATTCAACCCTGATAATCTGTTGAACTGCAAGTCGCGGTATTTTATTTCTGCGGTATTTTGATGGGCTGGTATTTGACGTTGAGGTATATTCTCTCACCCTTGTGGTATATTACGATCTGATAGTAATGGCATTATTTTCTGATCTCAGGGTGGCGCCGGAGCCACCCTTTCCATATTCATCTCCACAATTTTACGGTTTTACAACTTTTTCAACGCCTCGGCGAAGCGACGCCCACGCAGACTACGTGAGACGTCCCGATGCGTCGAGGTAACTTTCTTATCTCCGAAGGCTCATGGGCCTGTTGATACAATATTCAACTTCTCTTCCCTTCGCTACCCTCTTCTCCAAATATTCACCCCGTAAATCCGAAGCGCCAAAAAGTGGCCAACTCCTATTTTCACTTCGTGCATATTTCAGGTTTCTCTGTCAACCCCCAGCCTGGGAGAAAGACCCTTCTTAATTTCATCCGACTATAAAATTATTTACAGATCTTCGGACTAATGACAGCTGAAGTTTGCTGGCACAATAAACTTGCAGTTTTGCGGAGGAAGAGAAATAAGATGAAAAATAAAAATAAGTGAAACAAGCGATTCTTGGGCTTTTACTGACAAGTCAATCCCGCGTGGACTGAGTGACGTATGATTGACGTGTCAATCTCGAGATCGAATGGAATTCTTGAGGAACCATTAGAGTGAAAATGACGGAATTAATAGGGTAGCCGTAAATGATTAAGCTTGATGAAACGGTATTCACCAAATTTCCCGGAACAGAGAAAGCCCAACGGTCCCCGATGGTATCGTCATTTGCAATTGAGGAATAAAGACTCACCATAAAGACAGAGGGAAAATAAGAAAATGTTAATCAACGTGAGAAAAGATGCGTAGAATTAGATGCGTGTGATATTGTACAAGATTAAGCCATCCTCTCGTCAAGCCAACCCATGTTCTCTTCCCTGCGAGTGGAACGGAGCGGTAAGATATTCCATAGACGTGAATTCTCTGCAGTTGAAATACTCGTCGAATGGTTTGTGGGGGTGGATTGTTACCGTCATACGACAAAGTCGTTTGAGCCGCAAAATTAATTGTATGGTTACCTAAACGCGAGAGTTTCGTATCCAACTGACGTGCGGGTGCTTTGTGCGTGTGTCTTGTCCTGGAATCGGTATATTTATAAGGTATTCCGGCCATACTAGCTTAGGTAGGAAATTTGGTACCCCGTTTTGGCATGTATATATATATACACCAACGTCGCAAAACAATCGGATGAATATCTGTACGAGACAAGAGAGCAGCACTCGTACATCAAGAGAGGAAAAATACGAAAGAGGGATGCGGAGCTGCCGCCTAAAATTAAAGAGGAAAATATGAATGAATGGAGAATGATAATCGAAATTTCCAGCTTTGATCTCATACTACACTTCGAGCATAGTAGACCCACATTCCCTTTCACTTCCGCCTTTATTCCTAAGCTTCCCGAATACATCGGAGTGTATGATCGCTCGTGGCGGTAGAGCCACTTAGAATTACATCGCGAACGGCGTAATCTGTACATATTCGCGTGTCTCTTCTTCCCCTGTAGTTGATTTTTTTTTGTTTTCAATTCTTGTTTCATCTTCATATTGCGGGTACGTCGTTGACAATCATTCCGCGTTACAAATGGGTACCTTTTATCTTTTTATTTCTCAGACCTGAGGCAACAAATCTGCTTACGCGGATCCCTTTCTCCTCATTTCACCCTTCTTCAAGCCGCTGACTACCACTCTACTATTCCCTTTCTCTTCCATTTTTTTTTCTTCCTCTTTCTCTTCTACACCCCGTCTTTTTTTTTCTCACCCTCGGCTCATCTTCTTCGTGCATTCTTTACTCGTGTCTGTTATACTGTGTCCCCTTTCCTCTAACGCGACGTTTTCGTTATGCGGAGAGAAACGACCGGTCATTCACTCAAGTGCTCTTTGCTGTTCTCTTAGCGGGGTGGGGGGAAGAGAAGAAATCATTTATTATGTACTCTGTCAAGAGAGAGCTGAGAACGAATTACTTTCCGGTAAGTACCTACCTACAGCTCCGAGGCTACTACACCACCAGATGACACATTTTGTTAAAGAACCGGGGGTCTTGAAGAATATTTATCAAATACCTATCACTTTCAGAGATGTTTAATATTCGAATCTTCCTAGTTTTCTAATTTTCTTCAAATATCAACATACACGCATACACAACGGTGAGATTCGTGTTACTCGAGGTAACTACTTACTGTCTTACTCGAACCGCGGTAGAACTAGCAGGAATATGACGTAGGAATAGTCGAGACTCAAGAAGTTCGTCTTTACTACAAGGAAAGGACCGTGTCGTGTTAATACACCCCGTCTGTTCTTTGTCTCAAAAACAACTGGGGTAAAGCACCAAAGCAACTAGAACAACGTGGCACGGACCGAGACGTCGCAAGCTCCTTTGCCCTGCCATGGAAACTATTATACAGACTAGGTATATACGTGGATAGATGGTTAGATAGATAGAGGGAGAGAGTGGAGATTGGGAAACATAGAGGGCATAAAATCGATAATTATATCTTAATTAAAGCACTTGACCTCCTTTCGCGATCACAACTCACACTCAGATTGGCTATACCAACGATTGAACAGTTCGCTGCACCGAACCATATATAGGTCGTCGAAAACTTTAACGAGGAAAAAAAGGGAAGAGAGGATGCGATTATTTTCGAAAATGAAAAATAAAAAAATACAATCGACCAGTTGAAGATGGAGTAAAATTGTCCAGCATAATTGTAGTGAAACGAAAGTGAAATATAATATGAAATGAAATTTGAAATGTCTGCGTCAAAGTGGCGTGGAAAGCCCGCGCTTTATTAAATCATTGCATCGTGTGTAAAATGAGAAATTACCGGGGGCTGGGAATCCAAATTTTCATGCGGTCTTAGGTGATGCTCGGATAACCTTTAGCCCGAGGTGTCTAGTCGGCTCTTTGTCGATTAGATATAAGGTTGTTTAGTACTAAACTCACTTTCTCCCTCCCTCAGCAAACCGCTTTACCAAGTCGAGTAAAATTGCCGGGTATATGTAGGTATATACACGCGCCAAGACGGCTTGGCTTAATGAGGTCTTAATTTGTTAAATTGCCAAGGAAATCCAGCTCGCAAGACGCACGGGTATAAGGGTAGGTGGTACCCGCGACGTTAGAGATTTAAGTCTGTGCAGAAAACCCGAGTTCCGCAAGCCAGCGGAGGCTAGGTGTACTGCGATTAATTTGCACTGGTATAAACGTCTCTCACTTTTTATCTCGTTCGCTGTCTGAAATACCAAGGAGCGTAGTGCACATCGGACAATTTAATCTAAGGGCTAAATTCGCGGATCGCCAACGGGCTAGCAAGTACTCTGGTAGAAAGAAAAAGAAGATGAGCCGACGACCACGACATGTTATCCCTAGCTATTGCGAATTCATTATGTATCCAGTTTTGTGATATTTTACTCGATATTCCCTGTATTCCCTTTACTACGGAAAATATAAAACAGCAAATAAATGGATGAATGAATGAATGAATGAATGAGCCTCGGATCTGAGAACCGATCAATTTCCGCGCTTGGTCCCAGTTTCCGTAAACTGTAGCAATGAAAGGATTCTATTTACGAAAACGATGCCGATGACGTCAGTGAGACTGATAGGCTACGATACGAAATCTACCGAATGTAATCTGGGACTGGAGATCTACTGCGATCCGTTTTAATCTTTCTGCGTACGATTTACTGCGGAAATAATGGCCGGGAGGAAAAATACTTGAGATAAAAGTTGCACTAGCTATCGGCGCAGGTTCGATTCCCACGGAATTTTATACCTTTAGAGATTTTTAGAATCAGCTTTTCCTGTTTTGCCATTTTATGATTTGTGCCATATACGACAGGGTTTTCCAACTATCGTAAGTCATTCCGGTTCTGCATCCTAGATAACATCGATAGAAACGAAAATAAAATAACAAAAAAAAAAAAAAAAAAATCCTTCGTCTAAGTATAACGTATCTCGGAATTTTCAGACTTCTGGAATAAACAGCACAATCCCTCGTATTGTAAGAATAAAAAAAAAAATGCTTACCATCGCCTGCCATGATGTTGAACCAGCTGCAGGTAGTATGGCCAAGGTGTGAATTGAAATTCAGAATTTTTCCGAAGAGCTCGATGAACAATGCAGGGGAACATCCTCCCACTATATTTTAAAATCATGGCACGCGAGGTAGTAAACGTTAACAATCACTTTTAACCGATAAAATCTACCGCGCGAAGTACTGTAGAACAGCAACGAGCATCACGTACCAGCTGTTACGCAGTTAGCTCGAACTGTCTGCTATCAAAAGTTACCCTGATGCCTAAATTTGTTGAAAGCAAGAAAGAGAGAAAAAAAAAAAAAAAAAACCAACAACTTCATCACACGAACGTATAGGTATATGTATATATGTATGTGTTCACAACCGCCCTGCAATGGCAGATTCGAATTTTATGAATAATAAATACAATTAATTACCGTATGCGGATCGAGGGAGAAACAAACAGTGAATTCCACAAGCTGTTAAAATAATTGCTCTTTTACTTCAAAATTTGTTTCACGCACTGACCACTGCAGCCTGTTTATACATTCGATGTTTATTAGGTCCGATACGAGTACCAATAAACTGTGAAACCTTTTATTAATGAACAAAGCCACGTTCAATGCTGATTTAATAATAATTATCGATTTCGCAGGGACCGATCACTCCACTGCACTTCCCACGATGTTTTACGATACTACGAAAGCGCGTTTTTATCCGAAACCAACTATTTGCGAAAAATTGAGATTTGGCAATGGAAGAAAGAGCAGAAATTACATAGAGAAAACTGTCGAGCAGCTCTGCCGCTCTATAACTGACAACGAAAATATGTTTACATTGAAAGTAGGCAAAATTGAGCTACTTGATTCCGAGTTTGTTTACAACTCCGTGAACCCTTTCCTATAGTCCATTATTCTGAATGTAGCGAGGATATGTGATACCGTGTACAGCTAATTCGTCATTATTTCAGTTTATATTTGAAAAAATGGAGTGAAAAAACGTATAAGCCATATTGTTATTGTTGTATGATGAAACGGAATCGAATGATAAATGATAGCGGTTTCCTGCACACATAGCATGCAGTAATTCAATTTCACGAAACACCCTACTGCTGTTGCAGTAGGAGAGAATAAAGTTTATCGCTAATTCCTTATAGTGTCAGGCGTCACGGAAGCGACGACAATAAGACGTATGTATAGAAAATAAGAAAAAAAAAAACAAAAAAAATGAATAGAAAGAAAGATGAAAAGTGATTCGTTTCTTTTAATTCCAGGACGGTGTCGCCGCGGATTTCCGACGTGAAGTTCCGGGGGAACACAAAAAAAGAAAAAAAAACCGGAAAATATATATATATCGAGGGTAACCAGGCGATGTCAGAAGCGAGTCTCTTCGCAGCAATTCCTGATCTTGCGTAAATAAATGAACACCTCTTTTCCTCCTTTCTCTTATACCTCTGAGGCAAAGGAAGGAATGATATTCCTTTTTTTTTCTGTTTCTTCTTCTTCTTCTGGTTTCGGATGAAAATGAACGCTGGGTGTCTGACGTAATTCGAACACGAACTGACCAGCCGACCCTAGTCCATCCCCATCGAAGTTCAATCCACGGGCATCACCTTCAATCGGATTTCTTCCACCGGTCTAATCCAATGGGTTAACCAAAATCTATCCTAAACCTAAAATACATGGCGTTGAGGGAACAAACCACCGTAACGGACCAAATTTATTCCCCGAGGGAAACATTCTTCCATCGTTTGCCAAGCTAAGTTACACGGAAACAGGAGAGCGAACAAGAAAAAGGGTATCGAAACGTCGAGAAAATATAACGAAAAAACGAAAAAAAAAAAAAAAAAAGGAAAAGAAAAGGAGAACGAAAAACATTCCGATATCGATATAACAAACATATTGCGGAATTAGATCCACCGATGATTTCGGTTTCAATTTTGATTTCGTGAAAATTCTGTATTTCCTAAGCCAATGAATGAATAAATGAATGAAACCAAAGATGAGTAGTGCTGACATTGAGGTTTTCCTACCACCCTATCCCCTAGTCCTGTCTCATTTCGTCTTCTCAGAGTGCCTTCGACCCTTCTTATCTTGATTTCACGCTCGTTACGTGAACGAAATTGAGTGATAAATATACATCGAGGTATTCCAGGCGTTCGAGGTAGTAAGGATTCCGGAGCTCTTGGGTCTCGAGTAAAAACTGTGCAGGGATGAATTTGCCTTAAAGTTGGAAAAAATGCCTTTCAAGGGAGGCTGGCTCCGCTTGGTATGGCGAGGGCGTCGTTTGCACGACAGCAGCAACAACCAATTTCTATACCCGATCGACTACTGAATGCCTCAGCATTTTGTACCAAAGGCACGTCCTGGACCCAGAATCTTGGAACTGCACAACTGAATAAGCGGACTACCGTGCCACCGCGAATCTAGTTTAAGATAACATTATACCCAGGTGTTTCCTTTCTGGGTTAACGTATGAATGTATGTAACCCACCCACCTATCACTATTTCCCATCGATATCTAGATCGCAGTGTTGATTTGCACTACGTCGGAAAATAGAGAACGAAAAGAGAACATCTTTCGTTTTTATTATTTTATCCTCGTACATCTATCCAGCTCCGGTATGCACAGGTTTTGCATATTCATACGGATGAAGATGGACCTTTTCTTGATACATTTCTGTCTATCAGTTTGGGGAATAGCTGGTAACGAATGGCAAAAGTATGTGGTCGTATACATTTAGAAAGGTAAATTTTTCCGCCCAAGTTTAAGATCGCTTTGGACAACTACTTGCTCGGATAAACTCGGCCTTACCTACTCTAGTGAATCGATTGAATTTTATATCTTTCTCGTTCCGACAGAGAGAGAGAGAGAGAGAAAGAGAGAGAGAGAGAGAGAGAGTACAGTATATCGTATCGTTCGCTTTTGATCCTCTCATCCGCGTACTATTTCTGTGAAAGCCGTTGGCTCTTTGAGATATAAGATCGAAACATATGTCTAATACAACGAGTGGATGTATTCAATTAAAATTTCGAATCACATATAAAATCAAATAATTAGGCACTCGTTATGAAGAAAAAGTAAATCACTCGACGGAACGAAGCGAATCTCCAAGTGTCTACCAGTCAACCAAAGAGGCAATGAAGATCTTAACTCCTCAGGATTAAACCTATCGACGAATCCCTTCGAAAACCCTAAAATTTACGAACCCCCAGCTAACCGTTAATTAAGACCAATTATCACAGTGCGTTGCGGCTCAAATTCTCCTTACCTCGGCAAGCCTTTTACACCAGCTTTAATCCCCGTGGAAATTTCAATCGCAGTGATTTCACCTTTGAACTCTGCTGTACTTCCGAATTCAGATTTCTATAATTCTGAGCATGAGGGAAAAACCTATTTCGAGAGTCCTTTAACCCTTAGAAAAAGTAATGAGTCGCGTCCTTTCTTCTAAAGCAATGGGAGCTTTCCAAGAACAGCAATAAGTCCTTATTGATTTTGATCTCTCTCTCTCTCTCTCTGTTTCACTCCCTCGAGAATCGAACTGTTTTACATCAGGATTAAGAGCTTCTCGAGCGAAGAATGCGTTCCTGTCTCCTCGGCCCTGTCCCCCCATTCCTCCACCATTTTCCCGGGGAATTTTTTTTTCTTTTTTTTTTTTTGGCAGAACAATTTCTGGATGGCATCGGTTAGCGGTTATAATTCGCGACCCTCTTCGCCGAGCGGAGCAAGAAGGTTGACTTACTTTCTCGACGCCGTCTCCGCAGGGCCGTTTCATTTCGCATTACTTTTAACCCCATACTTCGACCTTTAACCCGGCGACCCGAGCAAGGCGAGGGCGGCCCGTCGACGAGACGCTTAACCTGAAGGGGATGGGGTAACGGGCGACGGGCGACGGGAGGAAAACAAGCACGAGATAAGTCTAAGAACCCTTTTAAAGAAATACAAAGTGCGGACAAGAACGCCTACCCCGAGTAGGTCGTATAAAACGGAAAAAAAAAAGGAAAACCCGAACCCACCTACAGGGTGGAAGTTCTATGGAACGGAGAAAAAGTGTCAAAAAAATAAACTAAAGCACGAGTCTCTTTCGAGATCGGATATATTTCCCGTTAGCAGATTGGCGCGGATCTCTTTGTCCATGTTTTCGCCTTTCCCTCGCTCTATTCCCCATCCTTTTATTGGCTCTTTTGCTCGTCGACCACGTACCAAGTTTCGGTCTCGATTACCCGATTGTCTCATAGTTATAAGAAAAGTTTCTCTAGTCGTCGAACGCACCCGGTATATTACGAACGGATATTGTTTTCGCCGTAACGCTATATATGGAGAGAAAGAGAGAAAGAAAGAGATAGAGTCGAATGCGAAAATTCATTTCCCCCTCTCCTATACGTGCAGATCGGTATAAAAAATGATTTTAATTCCTAGCATATCTGTGCAGGATGATGGGAATAAAAATTCAAGACCACCATATCGCCGCAAGTTTCGCAGAAACTTGACGAGTCTTTGGGGAACTGGGTAATGTCGTTTCGAGAGGTAGAAAAATTGCTAAATAAATCTAAAGCAAATAGTCTAGTCGAGGGAATAAAATGACTAAAGGAGGGATTGATAAGCGAGGGAATGGCCGGATTCTGTTTGTCTTTGCGGATAATGAGATCGAGTCGTGGATAAGAACGCGATTTCATTTTCCGGAGGGATATAAGCGGGCTTTTCCCAGCCCGGAAAATCCCAGGATTTTGTTTCAGCTCGTTGCCTTTTCGCTTCGCGTCAACTTGACGCGTCTTTCAATACTGTTGATCGGCATTTGTTTACAAGAGGCAGGTGCAAGGTGGAAAAATTTATGCCCCAAAGGGGCGCAGAGATTTTTCAGACTACCCAATGGGCCAATAGCTTTTCCACGTGGTACAGTTTACACGCAGACACACCAGGCGGACGAGAGAGACAGGGACATCGATGAGGACCGCGCGGAGGGTTCGGAGATCGGAAAACGGAAAACGGAAAACGGGTTCAATGTAAATCATGTTTGTTTATGGGCCGAGGTCGGAGTGAAAAAAGGAAAGAAGAATAATAAAATACAGGCATAAATAGGTATACGGATCGGGGATGTATATATGTACACCACCAACCCGCGCGCAGTATCCCGTGGAGTGAAATACTGTCGAGGCACGTTTCGCTGCTTTGTTCCTTACTTCATGGAATATAATCGTTACACTGAAAAGCTCGGTGAAAATTCATTAAATAAAGTTCACAAGTCACGGGTAGGGAGGTATTTCCAACCATATAAAATGATTTACGTTGGTTTTTCTTCGGTTTTCTCTTCGGCAAACTTTCGTATTCCATTAACGATTTTCAAACAAGTCTTGCAGTAAACATTTCCAGATATATTCCGTGCAGAATTCCGTTCCTTGGAAAATATTGAAAACAAATTTCGTTGTAACCGTAGAATTTTTCGTTGGAAAAAAAAAAATAATAAATAAAAAAGAAAAAAATTAATGTGAAACTGAAACTTCGTTCGAACGATTAATTGGATGACGTAAAATTAGAGCGGAGATAGAACGTTAATTAAATATAATCAAATCGGTGGGCGTATGTAGCATATTGTTCTGTTAACGGTACGCAGCAATTGAAATATCACTCATTATTATTAAAATTTGCGAAGTTTTCAACGCGTTAAAATGTCAACGCAGACGTACGTATACATAATACGTACGCGATTAATTGTTTCAATGTATGCCAAAAATAATTTCCAAATATGTATATTTCCATTATTATACCAGTATGTGTACGCAGGGAATGAAACAAGCAAACGTTTCGTTAATTTGAAAACATCATTTTGTAATAATTGTAGTCGATTAAAGCTTCGCGTCAGAGAACACAAATTTCGATTTAGTTTTTTTTTTTCACCAATAATTAACCATACACGGAGATTACAAAGCGATTAAAATTTGGCCGATAATTATCAGACTGGAAGCCAGAGGCACTGAACCGTTGGACTAATTTCGAGTCGTAGCTCCTTGTACATTATAGTATATACCCAATGCCCCGTTCCTTATATACGACTATAGAATACTGTAGGAGGAGGTAAGGCGTTGATTAAACGAGTCAGTTGTTTTAGGGGATCTGGTTCCACCGTATTCGGGGCAGAAAAGCTGGTCTTGTTTGTTGAGGAATAGCGTTTAATTTGGCTTTATTTCAAACACAGTTGCACACCGTCGTCGTTACCCAGGACGTGTCTCCTGGCATCTTCCGCAAGTCCTGGGTACCGGCGTCTTTCGCAGGCTGTTCTCTCGCTCCAGAAGCCAGATAATTTTCTCCGCTCTCCGCTCTCCGGCCGAGCAGCAACCGACAATTCAGAACCATTTTCCTCCCTACTTTATTGCAAGAGAGAGAAAACCAGCCCCGCGCACGTGAACGAACTACAGAGGCATTGTTATCGTCGTTATCATCGTTATCGTCCTACAAAAGGGGATGACGACGAAGCTCTACCCCTCGTCTCGCCTCTATTCCTCATACCCATATATGTATATGTATATATATATAACCATATTTCCCGACCGCCTGATTACGATTTTCACGTTCCTCAAATTTCGAAAGTTTCGAATCTCCGCTTTTACCTCTTACACAGAGGAATTATGAAACAATCCAAAGATTGCGTATAGAGCGGAAAGATTTCAGACGAATCTTGACGTAGGTACAACTGCCTCCGAGATCGTATACCCACACCAAATCCCGTAACAGAAAATTAAACGGGATTATGAGAATTTAATGAAAATCTTTCGAAGGTGAAAATTGAATGAAGACATTGAATTTCATGTCTCCATATACGGATATACCTTTGCATACAACCCATCCCCAACTCGTGCAGGCTTGATAATTATTTTGGTATCGCGGGATTGTGGGCTTGCGGGCTGGCAGGCTTCCGGTATGGGTACGCGTGTCTGCCCGCCCGAGGGCCGAAATTTCTAAGCTCTGGCCTCCCTCGTCCGACCCTTAGAACTTAACGATATCGCTAGGCGGGCTTTCACAGCCGTTTCCCCGGCCCTCGACGCCCTCGACGCCCTCGACGGCACCTGGCCGCGGCTAAAAGGCCCACGCAAGTAGTCCTGACCTTTAAGTAAGTCAGAACTTGCTCCAGGGAGAAATGCTGACCCCGGCTTAGCCGTTGGTTAAAATAGGTAAAGCAGCGGTCGGTGGACATGTCCGTGTCGTTGTCGACTCAAAACCAACCTGGCCATCAATTTGTTTGGATCTTGGCTTAATTAAATCCGGGATCAAATGCGATTTCCCCTTGGTTCCTAATTGCCCTTGTCTCTTGCCTACGGTATGGTGTGGCGTGGTCTCATTTGAAACATTTCATCGCTGCTTTTAGGGGTTGGATAACTGAGAAGGAAGGACCGAAGGAAGGAGGAGGAAGGTCGACACGATTTGTTGCTGCGGTTGTGGTAAGACAATGCCGTTGGTAAAGCCCGAGGTTAAAAGGTGAGATGAACGTCGTTCCTAAAGTAGGTATACTGCCTCCCCTTGTTCTATCGTTTGCAGACCAGGGATGAAGCCGAGTGGTCAGTTAGCGTCGAAATACAGCGTTAAACGTGCGGATATGGACGCAGGGAGGAACTACGCGCAGAGGTTAAACGGGGTGAAAGGATATTATACCCCTCGGCATGCCAGGTCCTAACCCTAACGTGTTACACTATATATATATATATATATATATATCTGTATACATGTAACACACATACATATGTGTGTATATTTCCTTATTCTTCTCTCCCCATTAACCCCCATAAGCTTCTCTGAGGATGAGATTAGGCCACCCCTCAACTCCCGACACAAGGGTGGTGATCATGCGAACGGAGTTGTGTCAATGTCGTTCCCACCATCGTTCGCAGAAGAAATACATGAACAATTGTATGTATAGGTTCTTCAGAACAAACCCCAGTGTTGGTTTAAAAGGTGGTAAAAATCCAGTTAACTTTAACGACACGATTTCGACAACTGACGTTACAAATTTCAACATGTTTTCCCGAGCGTGGAAAGTAAAAAGGAAAGAGGTAGAATTGGGGCAGTAAAATAAAATAAAACTAAGTGAGGGTCAATTGAACTGCCGTCTGGGGAAGCCCTGGGTCGTTAAGCCGCGGCTTCGGTGGTTAATCAGCGCACACTTGATTGAAATTAGGTCGCACCCTCCGGTCCGCGATATCCAGAAGCATTGTTCGACTCGTCCGTCGTTGTTTCGCATTGTTAATCCAGGGCAAAAGTGGAAGGTGGAAGTGGGTGCGGGTGCGGGTATAGATCGGAATGGAATGAGGCAGAGGTATCGCACCGCAGGGTTCAAAGGGCTGCGGAGGCTTGTCCGAGCATAAGCTGACGAGGCAACAATACAGTCTTCGTGTTCATTGTCTAGACAAAACCCAATTCCAACAAAACTTGAGTCCCCCGCGGCGAAGCAGGGGCTCCGGTTACCAAAACGGAGCAGTATTTTCAAGATCATCAAGGACATTTCTAGCTAGAAAGACGCGTGTTTCGGTTGGGGCGACGGAATAGTCAAGCCATTAATTATGTCGGATAGTACAATGGCCCGCTCTCGTCCGCTTTCCTGTCTGCCTATCAGATAGCCATGGGTATGGCCATAAGCACAACGATGGAAATGGCTATGGCGAGGGCTGCGGCATTTGCGTAATGAACAACAAGTAGACCTATCCATGCCCCACGTGAACACGTGAACACGTGAACGGGATTAGTGTGAAACCCCTGGAGGACGGAGTTACTGAATTACGGTAATCAATTCAGTAGCCATGACGATTCAATTAACGATTAATGTTTGAGACGTGGAACACGTAGACTGACGTATCACGATTCCCGACATCAGAACGTAGCCCAGGCTTCCAGTACGTAACGTTATCTCATAGCAAGTGATAATGACCGTCACAAATTAGTCGCGGATGATTGTGACACATGTCATTAACCATTCTCGTTCGTCACGAAAAAGGGGGTTCGATTTGACCAACGAGGAACAGAAATCAGATCAGATCTAATCGCAAATCTGAGTGTCATTTTTTCAAATTAGTAACGAGACACATCTTTCTTCTTCTTCTCTTAATTTGGAACCTGCTACTGTTAGGGTCGGATTTAACTAAGGGCAATGGTGACTGCGTTAAGGCCGGTGGTCGTGGTCGGCGTTGTGGTTGATTCCATTATGCAAAAATATGATAATACCGAACCGCGGCGTCGTGAGGGAAGCCAACAGATAAATGTCCTGCCAACCCCGACTGATCAACCTAAGGTTTTACCACCCTCTTCCCCGTGTCCGGTGCCTAACCAAGGTGGAATAATAATACTTTTTCCTCCTTCGATATACCTTCGACCTGGTAGCCTACGTATCTGAGATTGTCCAAATCGATGGAATACATCTGGCAGGATGTGAAGAGTGTAAAAATCCAGGATCAGTAGGAGCTGGAATTTTTCCTTTCAAACCGAATCCTGTAAAGTAAGTAAATTTCCGGAGTCACGTATCGTCTTTTACGTTATAAAGTCAAGCCACAGCTAGCCGTCGCGGTATTCCAACTTCAGAAAGTTCTACCTCGGGTTAACTTAGGTCAGGCTATCTGCACCCGGCTACGTTAGGTTCTCCCGTATGTGAATCGATCCGGTTAGTCCCACCCTCTCTGCGATATACCAAACGAGAATAAAAAGAAGAGAAAATGTATAAAACAATAAACACTCTCCTGGTTCTCAACGTCGGACTCTCTTACGCTACCCCTACGCGTTTCGCCTCCCTTAAGTCCTGGCAAAAGACACACTGAGGTGAAGTA
Source organism: Tenthredo scrophulariae (assembly GCA_963978835.1). Taxonomy (NCBI): domain Eukaryota; kingdom Metazoa; phylum Arthropoda; class Insecta; order Hymenoptera; family Tenthredinidae; genus Tenthredo; species Tenthredo scrophulariae. Next base: position 1,487,581 of record OZ022235.1, read on the forward strand.
TCCTCAGCCACACTACGGGCGTGTGTGGAAAACGGGTAGAATTTACCCTCCCGGTTCAGCTCAGACACCCTTTCACTCAGCATATTAAATTTATGGTATGCACGCCACATAACTCAACTGGTATGGTACAGGGGATGGCGGCGGCCTACACTACCCCGGCATTTACTGGCACCCCCAAGTCCCGCCAGCTTGTGTCGGATGTTTGCATTTTCTGGGCTGGATATTCACGCGGTACGGTTATATTCTCAAACTGTGGATATGTGCACCTCGATACTCGAGTGAGTGAAGTAAACCCTAGGGCTTGTACCTCGGTACCACAATGGAGCAACTCATTGTTGCAACCAATCTGAGAGAAACGTCTACGATTCTTGTCTATCGCGACGTGAATAATTGGCGAAAAATGATCTCTAGATAATTATGAAATGATATTAACGAGGAATGGAGCACTGGGTTATTATCTGAACTGGAATATTAATCTCCAAGGCATTGTCACGACGAGGAATACCGCCAAGACTTATTATAGCATACCCATACTAACAATCATCAGCGTTGTGAACAGGGCTAAAAGCAATGGAAAACAAAAGCCTACTTCAACAATGCTTCGATCTTAGCAATCTACGAGCGAGAGCGAGAGCTAGGCAGCCAGTGTCGATTGTTGAATATGAAAAATTACCACAGTCATACCTACTTCGCGGATTCATGGAGACGTCGTCGCAGCACGATAGCGAACACAGACTCTGAGCATACAACCTTTCAAGATTTTATAGACCGCAGCTTTCTTCTGGAGGAAATAAAAACGCCAACATCACTACCTAGACTTTCTTTCAGACTCCGGAGGAGGAGAGCTTAACTTGTTTCAAATTGAACAATTTAAGTGAATCGAATATTTCCCAACGTTTCGCGACTCCCCATACGTACTTCCATCAACTATACAAATATAATTGATTTTAAAGGCGAGCCGGAAGGTTATATTTGCATGCGATTAGGGACGAGTGAAATCTCTGTCTTTGATGTGAGTCAGCAGAGCCCACGATGCATAAATTTACTGGACCTAGGTGGGACGGGTACCTATGTAGCTACCTAGTTAAAGAGCAGGAAAAACAGGAGTCAAAGAGGAACCCGTATTATATAACCCACCCCGACGGTGGAGGACATTCAAACGATTCGCCTCTCGCTCTTGCAGCTAACAACTCTCTGCAGAAGTCAGCGTTTTTTATAATTGGCAGGAAGTAGTTCAATTACTGAGGCACGTTACTCCCCCTTCCCCCTTCCCGCGTCCTTCCTGCTACTCTTTTCACCCCTAGCTAGATCGCCCTTGTTCTGGGATCCGGAATGTTGTGCGGTCCTCATTACGCAGTGGTCGACTGATGTCTCGTTTCGATTAGGTAATCAAGGAGGAAAAAAGCTGGTTAAATGCGACCTTTTTTTACATTACGCGAAAAGTAGAAAAGAAAAAAGAGGGAAAAGGAAGAAGGACCTTTCAACTTTTCATATAAATATCTACTCCAGCTATTCGGTAACCCTTAACCTCGTTTATGGCTAATTCAAACTTGCCTATTTCTTACCGTGTCTATCTTATCCCCCGACATGGGCAGCGGCAGATTCGGTTTGATTAGATTCCTCGAAGTCTGGAGATTCAATCGATCCTATTTTTGTCTACTATTTCGATGGAATAGGGAAACGGACGGAACCTTTTCCCCTCTATACCACCGTTCGGTTATCAGACGTATTTAAAAATATTTCAATCCAGAGCTTCTCCCCTAAAGGGTGATAAAATCTTAAGTTATACTTCGATCGGCTATGGGTCGCGCTTCTCTAAAAGCAACATGCTTGGTGCTTTCGCCGTGCCGAGTCAAGGGTTGCAGCCATTAGAAAGTCTAAACGTGATCTAAATAATGCATGGGGTATCGTCGGAAAGTTAATAAATAAATAGCCGGGGAGATTCGCCTGTATTCTGCACTATCCACGTTCTCAGCTCTCCTCGTACCGTGGTGAAAGCTGAATCTCTAAAGGGCTATCCACTATTCATTCGCAAAATTTACAAGGGATTGGATTCCGCGGGGTGGAAACCAGCCGCCAAGTCCGGTAAGGCGGTGGGCGATGCCGACTACTGCCCCGGACTAACTTGCCCTATATATACCCTCTGCATCTACAAAGAAAAGGGATAAGAAGAGGAATCTTCGTCGGACGTTGCCGCTTTTTATATCAGGGTTCTTCGGCTATTTTCAAATTTCCTCTGGAATCCTACGAAGTAGCCTCGAGGAGTAGAAGTGTGGGGGGGAAAGGGGCAGGGACGCTGGTCGTCAAATTTTCATCAAGGACCTCACCGGATGTCTTTTGGTCCGCGTTTGACGCGAAACATCAGATCGGGACATTGGCGATATATCATTTCCTTCTTCGCTTTTCGATCGTATAAATCGATGGCTAAAAATCAATTTTTCCCCAGTAGTTGAGACTAAGGAAATACGATCTCGTTTTTCTTTAGAATTTCCCGACCTTTGTGAGTGCTGTGAGGCAAGGAATACGGGAACAGCTCGTTTAAAAGTAGCAAGTAGATTATGCAACTCGGTTAATTGATCAACTTGAGAAATACCGCGCTCGACCTCCGGCAAAGATCAAAGACAGACGGAGTAAGGTTCCTCTGATTTTGCGAGCGGAGATAAAATGTGTAAAAACAACAGAGATAAATTGGTTCGTAAAAGCGCTAACAATGGATTTAAGGAGCGTGGCAAGGGGATGAAAGAAAAAACAAAAGGGAAAAAGTGACGAGGAAGGGAATGCAAATACTCGAGCGAAGAGCTCGCGTCTATTAGCTGTAAAAATGAAATTTTACTAAAAAGCGCGTAACCGTTTGAATGTACTTATTCCCTGATCATTTGAGAAGCTTATACGGTGGGTATGTATTCGCGCGATGGTTTTTAGGTGTTTTTTATTTCAACCCCCTCAGTCAGTGAGGGCGCGCCCATCCATTTCCTGCGGACCTTAACGAGTGTGTAATTGGTTTTTAAAATTGATTGAAAAGCTATCATTCTTGCGTCGGTGGTTCGAGTGACAGCCGACAACCCCCTGAGCCCCTAGACCAGTGGTACCATCGTGCGCAGCCCTCCGATATCCCAAAACTTCGGCTGAGTGCTTTTTGCGGAAATTGGATGCGATTTTTTCAATCGGAATATACGAGACGCGCTGCTCGCAGTCCATTTTTCAAAGCAATGATTTATAGCGACACCTTTTACGACTCGATGGCTGATTAAAGGTGAATTAGAAAAAAAGAAAGAAAAAAAAAAATGTACATGAACGAAGACGAGGAATTGCTGCGCGTAGATTTAAGCTTGCCTGTACAGGAATGATAAGAGGTACCCTTGAGTTGAGGTAAAATTTTTTGGCTCTATAAAGATGAATGTATTTAATAAGAAATACTTTTCAAAGAATTCCTAAGAGATGAGAAGAAACTTGGGGATGTCTTTGATTACACGCGGCAAGGTTTATCCACAGAAAACAGATATACAACTCCGATAATAATCAACGCTACCCACCAAGATATTACACGCTGGTGAAAATGTTATTACTCCTCTTGTAAAAATATTTCCGCTTCTCCTGCAGTTTTTATTTTATTTTTTATAAATCTCAAGCCAGCCCATCGACCACTCAGTACAGGCGAAACCAAGCTAGAGGCTACGGGCTATATTCTCTCGAAGCAACGATTTGTTTTTTTCTTAGACAAAATATTCGCCGCTGATTCATTCTCTAGAATATCTTCAAAGAGGTGTAGGAGAGCGAACGAACTGCTGAAAAATATCTTCGAGTCTGTGTCTTCGCCACAAAGACCCGCAGATCCGGGAAATATTGTCAGATTTTCTTGATAATAAAGAAAAATTTTGTGAAATATATAAAGATAAAATATCAACGGAGCAGTCGGACGAGTGAAAATAATGTAAACAGGTAAATAGGTAAATGCCGTCTGCGAGATAGAAAGGGAACCCTTTCTGGACCGTGGCGAGAAGCTGTGGATTCAAGCTGAATATTTCGAGCAACGTAATCGGGACCGGGTGCCCGGCAAAGTGGAAAAAAACAGGGCAGGCTGGCGCTGGCTAAACCGGGGATTAAAACATCGGATGTGTTTCGTACCCGTGAAGAGGGTTACGGAGAGCGGGTTTCTTTAAATCCTCACATACATTTACAGGCGTATGCAAATCTGCCCATATCCACACCGAGTCTGAAAGCTTCCTCGGACTTTGCCTCCGAATTAGTTTCGCTCTTTCCTCCTTCGCCCTCGCTGTACAGAAATCGAAATCCGCCCCCATCCGCCCTCTTATTTCATCTCGCCGAGATTTCGTTATCCGATTATCCGCGGGCGGTTTTCCAAGACTTGAAACAAAATAAGATGAGATCCAGAGTCCAGCGGCAGCACGAGATTGCACTTTTCCCGAGCGATATTCAATGCGGTGGTTTTGGGCAATATTAAAGCCGCTTTTGGCTAAGCCCTGCTTACGTTTCCCCGCGTCTCTTCGATCCCCAGCTATGTTTTTTACGCGGTCACAACCGGTCCCTGACCTCTGGTGATCGCCACCGAGAACCACCCCGCGTCTGACCAAGTATTGGAAATTCTACTTGACTGAGTGGCGAAAAATGACCGCCTAAACTTAGAGGCCGAGGATATTCTGCGATAGGAATTCTAACAGACTAATTTCGGCCAAATTTTTCATATAGGGTGGGTAGTTTTACCTGGATCCAACCCTCGTTTAATTGATAGGAATTCTAACAGACTAATTTCGGCCAAATTTTTCATATAGGGTGGGTAGTTTTACCTGGATCCAACCCTCGTTTAATTGATTTTTGTGTAAAATATCGCCGAGACAGTTATACTTCTTAGTAAGTCTTGCGAAAGGCACCCGGTGTAGCTTCCGAGTGTTCAAATAATCCCTGTGGTAGACGGTACCTAGACGTATGAGCGAATCCGAGGTAAAGGGAGAGAGAGAGAGAGAGTGGCAGAGTGGCGCGAATTCCTAGGTAGCGATTCATTTGAAACTTAGCCGATCTAAGGGAAGTTGTAAAGTTGTAACTGACCTCAAAATACTTGGGCATATCCCGGATCTCTTGCCTTCCACTTCCCTGTCGCCAAGTATCTTCTATCTCCCCTAAGCTATTACACCCATCCCGAACGTATATTATATAGGAAACTACCCTTGTACCTAGGTAGGAAGTTTTCAAATAAATCGACCCGGACATCCCCGCCGTTGTAATATTACTTCCAAAAGTTGAAGGTTTTTTTTTTCTGTTTTTTTTTGTTCATATCATTTTTTTTTCCGTTTCCAACCACCATCCCTTTTTGTATTGGTACAAGAACCTTCACTGTCTACTCGTCGCCGAGCAAAAAAGCAGAAAACAATCGAGGAACGGCAACAACTTAGTTAATGACTTACGCCCTCACCTCTCTCTCTCTCTCTCTCTCTGTCTTTCTTTTCCTTCTTCTCTTCAGTTACCGGCAACATGTTGTTCGAGAAAACTTGTGTCCCTCTTACCAGCCTCTACTACGGTGCTCAACAACCCTTAGCTGTCGTTCCGTTTTTCACGAATAAAAATTCATCAAGTACCTACTCTGATTATTTCCATCACCACGATGTAATTTTTTCTATCTCTAGGGTCTTGTACTATCGCCAAAATGTGAATTTCAAGTAAAGAAGATCAGGATATACAGAACAATTCTCTGGATAGTGGTCAGTCTAATGACGGCGCACTTATTTTTTTTCGTCAATGACAACGCTGTCGGAGGATCACGGGCAAGCGATCTATTGATATCTTATATACTGAGCACTATCCACAGAATCGCTCTATATACGCAAAATGCAAGAAAATAATGATGTGCCATACGCGGTCATAATATGCGATAATTTCAGCGCAACGTGAAAGTGAAGAAAAAAAGAAGATAATAATTCTTGAAATGAAGATCCACGTGAGGGTAGCTGAAAACCACCCCAGATAGGAAAAAAATGAAGAAAAAAAGAAAGAAGGGTAAAAAAAAGTAAAAAACGAAAAAGAATGAAGAAAACAGAAGAAAAAAATTACCAGACGGGAAGTTGAGCCGAGTGAATATTGCTGGTGACAGTTCGCTAATGTACCTACCTCTCGCCCGAGGTATAATTAAAAAATATACACATACAAAAGCGGCAGCCGCGGCCACGATGCGGGGAATTATAAGCTGAGGAATTGTGTGAGTTTTGAAAGTGTCTAGCAAGCTATAGGGTGGAGGGATAGCGAGGCGAAAATATGAGGGAAAGTAAGAGAAAAAGGGTTAAGGAAAGGGATAAGGACGAGAAAAAGGGGTGGCTAGTCGACATTGTGACGTTTCACTTAACCCGCTGAAGTGGGTAGGAGAGAAATGAATGGAAATAGAATTAAAAAAGAGCTGCAGAGGAGAGCAGAGCAGAGCAGAGCAGTAGTAGAGAATGCAGAGTTGAAAGCTGCTTTTCACCGTTGAACAAGTCTTCTCTCAAGTTGGGGGGATGAAAATCTAAACCCTTCCAGAGACGGCCACGTGTATATCTATATACCTATACATAGTATGTAGTATATACACATGACACGTAAGATATAAAAAGCTAGAGCTGGTTGGATTTCGAAAAATTGACAAGTTTCTTTGGTTTATTTTTTTTTGTCAAACGACCCGGGACGATCGTAGCGATAAATGAAAGCTATTAGCCAAGATTGGACGAGATTTCTTGCCGAAGAGACACACGTATCGAATGTGTGCGTATATATATATATACACACGTTACTACAATCCCCCGTATTTATTGACCCCCGTTCCTCCTATATAATATATACCTACACCCCTATTCCACAACGCGTTTTATCTCCGGCTACGAATCTTTTCGCTGAAAGTTTTCCCTTGTTTTTACCTCGTACCAACAACTCGTTTTTATGAACGTTAACGAGCCACTCCCACGGTATCGTAAGTTATCTAATAGGGAATTCCTACAGATGTACGTACGCGTATAACGATGTCGTGCATAAACTACCGGAATTCTATGTATTCCCGCAAATATACCCATATATATATATATATATTATATATACATCTCCGGAGTTTATCGAGCAGTTTTGCCCCCGCGGAGCAGTATCTGTATGTTTTAAATGTATATTTATTGAATGCCGCGAGTATTAGGTACTACGAGGCAGTGGTATATCGATTCCGAGTTAGGTGAGAAATAAATCCCCGTAAATGGGAAAGGCAAGGTAACAATTAGAGCTCGAATGTTCAGGCGTAAAACTTCTCGAATAAACATTCAAATGGGTGAAATGAAAAAGAATAAAAAACTAAGGGTGGAGGAGAATAGCGGAAAGGAAAAAGAAGAGGTCGTATGTCGTGAGTATGGTAGAAATTGTCTGGGTGCATAAATGTGGCCAAATTTCTGAGATACAAATAGCGGTTTAGTCTGAACCCAGGAAAAGAGCGTAAATCATGGCTACGAGTAAAATATCTAACCACTGGCTTACGCGGATCAAAGTTGCAATTTATGCTAGCGGGCCGGTCGGTTGGTGGCTCGAATCGTAAATTTAATTCGTAACTTTTCTGGACTCAGCTTCCAGACCACATAGCTACAGGCGTGGCCGGATCATAGTTGGAATTTATGTCAGCTATACTTCGGGTCTGTTGGTTCCCTGCGTCGTCGCCTGGAGTAGGAAGAGGAAGAGAAAGATGCGGATAGGTAGAAAGGGGTAGTTTAGTTGTGGAATAAAATGGGGGTCGGGGGAAAAAAGATAGAGTAAAAAGAGCTGAAGATAGAGCCTTGGAAACACCGGTAAAAGCAGCCCGGGAAAAGACACATTGCAGGAAAGAAGGAAAAATAAAAGCCTTGGCAATTGCCTGCGTAAATATCTGCCCGCTGTCTGCTTACTCTTAAACGTATAGTTCCAAGCATATATACGTACACTTTTCGCATATGTGTAAAACAGCCACGCTCACGTTTCGAACAAACAGCTGTTCGCAGCGGAAGTCCGTGGAAACCCTGGGAGAGTAGAGATGAGAAATTCGAGAGAAATACGAAAAATAAAAAACATAAATAAAACGCTAAACAAAAATATGGAAGTACTCCTTGCTAACCTGCTGCTCTGGAGATATTAAAAATATGGTGGTGGTAACAAACAAAAAAAACAAAAAATCAACCAAAAGGGAGCAAAAAATGAAAGAACATTTTTTTATTATTCAGCCGTGCGTTTAAATCAAAGAAATATCTGATTAAAAAGACACAAAAGGAATGCCCGAGACAGATGAGGGACACAAACCTTCTGCTTAGGGCCTCTGGTGAATTTTTCGAAATGAAAAATCCCGCATATTTCATCTCTGAAATTTTTATTTTTCATTTTTTTTTTTTCAATCTACACCTACGGATTGCCTCGCTGTGGTTTTCCACCCTAACGCTTCACCCAAGAGATAATTTTATATTTGATAAAATTACTTCGGAATTCTGTTCTCGACTTTTTTCCCTTAATACAGCCGCGGGGAAGGCTACAGTGAACGTTCGCGACGAGTGAGAAAATCGTTTCCTTTATTTTTCGTTTTCTAAGAACCTAGACACGTCTCCATCGAGAGAATAGTTCAGGTTCGATTCTAGTCACTATCTTCTATGTAAAATATAATCTCGTCAATTTTTCAAGCTCAGAGAGGTCCAGGGAATCGATTCCCTCTGACAAGCTCACCGGTAAGTGCGTGTGCTCGTGAAAAGGCGACCCCTGAATTATTTAACAGTGAATTCCGGCCCGTGTTTCCGCTGAATTTGGAACGAAAAAGAATCAAAATTTTCGACATACACCTGGTGCGATTTCAAAGCTTCCAGCACTTGAAACCCTACGATAAAAATCTCGGAGGCAATAAGAACGAGAAAATAAAATCGACTAGAAATATTAGTAACAGAAGGCTAAGGGTTGAAACAATTTTCTATTCACTCGATGATACGGAGAGAAAAAGAGGTAGAGAATATCGTATTAAAAGACCTGTTTTTTCTGTCCACAGATCATTTTTCAAGATTACTTCTAATCAGTCATAAAAAGGTCGGTGTGGATACTGGACAACACGATTTCAGCAGAAAAGGATCCATAACGTTTCACTGACATTTCCATAAATTAGCTAATTTCCACAGCGCTTGAAAACATTCTGAAATAACCCGGGTCGAGTTTGAAATATTGAAGCCTTACGAATAGCTGAAATTGAATGTCCGAAATGAGAATTTCCAGAGTATCCGCAAACACACCAAAGGGTAGAAAAAGAGAAAAAAAAAAAAAAAAAACGAATTTTCTCCGATATAGTAAGAGGATGAAAATCGCGATTATTTTTTTCCAAATAAACCCAGCCGGCTGAAATGGGAGGCAGAGGCTCGTGCATTAGCAAAGACAGCTTCGGTCGTGAGTTGTAGCTCGGGGTTGCGTTCAGTCTTCGTCTTTCATTTTGCTAAGGGCGTTAGGCAGGGGTTGCGCTGCGTGGGGCGTCAGAGCAAGGATACATCATATTTTGCAAAGACCCGCACAGCGATTTCTCATTGGCAGCAAGGCCCCGCGTATCGTAAGACAGGCGATATGTTTTTGCAAGGACGAAGCACTCCGATGTAGCCTTGGTGGAAAAGCGGCATGGTGTTTTCCATTTTTTTTTCTTCCTCCCCGTTTCTTTTTCCTCCCCTTTCCTCCTCCCCGAATCTCCCTTGGTTTAGTTTATACGGCAACGAATAGCCAGAAATTTATCCTCGGGTCTATTCAACAAGGAGAAAAACTAGACATCCGCGTACTACCGATCTGTGAGAATTTAACGGCCGCCCCTATAGCTGCTCTTACTACTGTTTTAGAAAGATATCATTTTCACCCCGCTGTCTACCACCGGACAAAGTGAAACCTATTTTAAACTTCCAAGGAAGTATTTTATCCCTTCGCTAAGGGCGTTTTATAAGTGTGATTTTCCATACGACACATAAATTCCCAGGTTTTTTTTTTCTTTCTTTCTTTCTCTCCTTCTTTTTCGTCTTTTTCTTCGCTGTTGAAAAGTGGATGTCGTACATCGCCGTTACTCAAATTTCTACTGCGTCTTTACAAAGGAATATATTCAGCTATACCGTGTCTGGCGCCTATCAAATTATTCCTATCTATCATAATATTCGAGCTCAAATTATCCTCGAGCACGATCAGAGGTTCTCGGCGCCTTCTCTGGTATAGGATTTTGATCCTCGGGTCTCGGTACCTAGACATAAACCCCGCGCCCGATTGACACTAAGATTCGAATCAGAACAAGGAGTGAAATAAGGAAATAAAGAAAGAAAGAGATATGAAATCGCGGGTGTTAAAAATTTATTACGGACCTTTGTAATGCCTGGAAAAGGTGCTTCGCTCTGTCCGGCATGATCAAAGTCTCGGAAGACTTGGAGAAAACTTGGGGTGGTTTGTGAGGGATGACTGTTTATTGCACCGAGTTAATCATAAAGTTTAAAATATCGGAAGCGAAACTTTCGCGCGACTTTAATCTGCGCAAAGTAAATTGAATCCGGCATTGAACAACGTCCAGTAAATGTCTACTAAGTAGCTAATCTACTTATTGGACCGAGGATAGAGGGCAGGATCCGACCCTCCCTTAAACTTGTGGAGACCTATATCTTTGGGCGTTGACAGGAATACTCATATATCGCCTAATTTCCCGATGATTTATGCCAGTCGAGAAACACCAGTGTTCAATCTTCACCTGTCAATTTCATTCGACAGGCTTTGCGGTGGTGAAAAAAGGGCTTATTCAGGGTGCGTGACGCCTGTGAGAACGTGACGTGAGCCCGAGTCTCAGAACAAGAGATTTCCGGAGCGAAATTCTTGTGAGCAAGTTCTCTCTCTGTCATAGTTGACTGAGACGAAAAGTGACGATCAGATATATGTAGATGGAGTTTGATTTGAAAATAGTATAAAAAAAATTGAAGGTATATTTTGAGGGTCGGCTAGAGGAGGGTAGGTGTATCAAATATTTATTCTATTCTCTTAGTTGGATTCCTCTTTCTGTAGGTATTGTATAAGCTTTGCAAACTCCCGGGTTTTAGGCAAAGCCTGGACGATCCTTAGGCCCTTTGCTCTTAACTCGGTAAAGTTTAGAAGTGATACATTGCTAACTTGAAATTTGTTTCCCACGAGCGCACGGGGGTGTAATTAGCATATATATGTATGCCTCGCGGGTCATACATTCAAGACGAATAAGGAACCCTAACTCGGGATATACTTGAACCCCGGGATTCTAGACTCTTGCACACTTGTCGGGGTTCGAGCTTCTTAAAAGTTTCTTTGTCCGTCGTGGGTGGAAGGCATGGGGTAGAAGAGGGCGGCTGGTTGCAAGGGAGTTCCTTGTTGAAAAAAAAAAACCCAGAAACCTATCCCATCCCGCATTTCACGAATGTCCTACAAATTTTATGGCAATTTTATTCTTTTGTCGCGACACGGCTAGGGCGTAGGGCGAGAAGAGTAGAGTTGAGTCGAGAGTTGAGTTCAGTTCAGTTCAGTATAGCGAGAACTGAGGAAAGGAAAAGAGAAGAGAAGAGAAGAGAAGAGAAGAGAAGAGAAGAGAAGAGAAGAGAAGAGGAAAGAAGAGAAGAGGAAAGAAGAAGAGGAACATAGAAGGCGTGAAGGTAGTTTCGAGTTCTACCTCCCGCGATCGTGCGACAACTCGCTCAGCGAACTCGAAGCAAAGTTTTATTTTTCACCAAGCCTTACCTATTTTTACAACCTTTTCAGATGGAGCTAGTCTCAAGAGCAGCTCCTAGTGCCAATTATGTTGAATTTTTTACCCTCGAGAACTCTTTAGCTGAATTCTATACGGGCTGCAGAGTTTCAATTAGATTTGTATATTTATGCCCGTAGTCACCCAGCGTAAACCTATTTTCTCGCTTCCATTAACCCTGTTGCAGTTTAGGTACCGCCACCTTTTGCGTCTTTGTGTACAACAGGTATTATGCGTTAGGCGAATATCTGTACGAAGATTTTGTTTATTCGTAAAAGTTCAAATCGCAATATGCCCGTAGAAGGCATAATATCTACTTTGCGAAAAGTTGCGTGAGCTTCCCTTTTTTTGCGGGTGAAAAGGGGAAACGCGTGGATCTACAGAGGGCAGAAACCACTCGGACAAGCATAAGTTTCCGGGAGTGGTATTAAGTTTATTTTTAACATTCATCCATCCATCTGAAACGAGGAAAATACAAAGTTCTTTCCCACTTTGCAAACAAAATTTCACTCGATGAAAGAAATACCTGAAAATCTGTTAATTTTGAAACTGCAAGAATCATTTCACAGACAAATATAAAATTTTGAACAAAGCGCAAGGAGCTTCGACGGGGTTGTTGTTAGGTGAAAAAGTCATTCAAGAAAATCACCAACTGGCAAATAGAAAATCATCCGAGCTTGAATTCTCCGAGTAGACAGAATGAGCGAGGATTTTGCAGATGCATCTTTCGTTGGTATCTGTGCTGTAGCTGACTCTAGCGTTATCACGAAGGTAATTAGACTCAGTTATTTCAAAGAGCGCTACCTTCCTTCTTCGGATGGAAAGATGCATCCCAGCTTGTTTCTTCGACTTGAAAGAGAACCAAAAAATGAAAGAAACGGAAAAAACAAATTAGAAAAAAAAAAACGAGGAATAAAAAATTTACACGAGACTTCGTCGTCTGATTCCTTAATTTTGCTGACAAGCGTCGAAAACCAAGAGTCTCGAGGAGAGTTTGAAACGCGGAGGCAAAGTTCATTGTTCGAATTTGTAACGGAAGTTAGAAACGGCAACTCGGTCGCCTGCGACAATTGCTCTGGCACCAAGGACACAAAGGGGTCTCTAAAGCTCCAATTGTAATCGCAATTGCAATCACTGTACCGCGTGACGCGACCAGGATGTGCACACAATATTTCGAGGACGCAATACGTATATCCACGTATGAAAATGTGGAGAAAAAAAAAAAAAAAAAACGAAGAAGAAGAAATTCTATAAATCATTTTTCAATTGAGGCTTCACCTTATTTGGCGACGAAGTACCTTGCTTCTATATTTTCTTTCTTTTACTCCTTCGCGCTTATTCCACGCCCTCTACAGTCTTCAGCCTCTAGCCCTTGGCCCTCCGGAAGTCCGCGAAATAACCCGGCGTATTTCCCATAGAAGGTTTTGGTTCAATTTTTCATTTTTATGCATAGAATTTTTTATACCACACGTCCTGCACGCTTAAACCCCAAAAATATAATACCTTGGCAAACCGCGAACACCGGACGTAGCCGAGTTTGAATTTCGAGTCACTTCCTGCTCGAAATCCTGTCCTAGTTTTATGCCCGTGATATACTGCGGTTAAAAAGTAACGGATGAGGTCAAGGCTCGATGATAATTGGCTAACTTTAATTTACCCACAGATATCTGGTCAAGCCAAAAAATTTTTTTGTTTCTAATTTCATGATAATAAACGGAAAAAATATTAAACAGTTAATTTAAACGGATTTTACAAATAATTTCCTACCACTCGTCGCAGACTTATTAGATTCCCTATCCGACGTTTAATTTCCCTGAATTAATTAATACCAGCGATCTTTCATCAACGAAATAAATAACATATATTATACATCAATTGGTAATTTCCAATCGAACGCGGAAGCCTAGCGAATGAAAAATACTCGAAGCGGGTAAAACGGATGGGATTAATTACCCGATAAATTCAGGTTCAGATTTTAATCATTTCTAATTTTCCTCAATTATTTTCACGCTCTTTATCTACAGGTACTCCGAAATTTATACCTTCTCACCTACACCAGCATAGCCACATAGCTTTTCCGTACCAGTCAGGGTGCCTACATCGTCGATACTCAATCCCAGTGAATATTCAAATATATCTATATACATATCGGTATACGTTACTCAGTATAAGGGATGTTGAACCTTGTATATAGGCTAGGGTGAGAAGGAGGCGTGGCGTGTCGTCTACTGACGTAATTATTGATTTTGTAGAGGCCCGCGAGTCCTCCACCGGAACTGAGATCCCTGTAGAAGAATACTTCTCCCTTATTCCGCAGGTCTCTTCGTCCATCCTTAGGCCCCCTATACAACCGCAATAATAGTCCTATCCTCTTCTTTTCAAAAGGGTAAAAAAATTTGCATCTTGGCCAAAACGCGTATCGAAACAGGTCAATGGGGTCTGTCTTCGCAATGCTAGAACCACTCTGAAGTAATAGGAGAAGCAGATGAGTTTCGTATTTTTGGACAGTGAAGCTATACGATGATTGAGTTTTTTTTTTTTTTTTTCTCTATATATATCAAATGATTGAAGGGATGAAGGGACGCAATTCTGGCCGGTATAATTACTCGAACAAACCGTTTTACAATTTCTAGGGGTTTAACTAGTGTATATCAGATTCTGAGCACGCGCCCGTTATGTTCTGGCTATACCAACCGTTTTGCCTATTTTAGTCTATTTGTAGTCCGTGTCGTAAGCGTAAAAGAAAAAGGTTGAAAATTACGCGGGACGGCCGAATAACCCCTCGGGGCACGGACGTCTACGTCATATAATTTTACGTGCCTCAAGCACAAATTAAACTCGCGTTTTCCTACGACGAAGGCACGGAGTAGAGGGAGAAAAGAGAAAGAGAAATATAAGGGAGGTAAAGATATTTTACGCGAATATATTCCGACGATCTATAACGTAGGAAAATTAATTCCACAGATTCTTAACTCTCGTATTTTCCGCTCCATCAATCCAACGATTCAAAATGAATTTGGGTATACATAGATCGGATGAAATTTGTACGAAAAATAATTTCGCAAGGGTGAAGTAAATTGAAGAGCGTGAAAATTGATAAACTCTTGCTAATCATTAGCGAAAACGAGGAAGATGACAAGGAGTGGATTACGTCGTCGATGTAAATATCATGTTAATAAAAGGAGTTTATTTATTCGTCTCAACTTTCGTCCCTGTAAAGGAGCGTACAGCAAATCCCATGAGAGGTAAGGGCGAAGAATGCCACAGGGAAAATGTAATTGGATAAATTGGAGTAAAACTGGACGTCGACGCGAGCGTTTAAAATACTGAAACTAAATTACAACCCGAGTCATGTAGTAAAAAAGGAAGACAAGATTCTCTCGTTGCATAGAAAGTCGGAGTTACATACCTAAATATATACCTATATATGTATATCTGATTACATGTTGCTTCTTATGGACCGTTACGATCTGTGAATCTATCTGCAGAGACTTAGAAATCGAGGAGAGAACCTTTTCCCTCATCGGGTCACCGCATTCGTCGGTAGTAATTAGGGCGCATTAAGGTGATTGAATTGAGAGAAAGAAAAAAGAAAAAAGAAGAAATTAAAAATTAAAAATGAAATAAGATAAAATGAAGAAAGTTGGGACTTTAATCAAAACATAATATCATTTGAATGAGTAATAATCTGCACGTATAAATGTACGTAGTACGTGCAGAATAAATTCGTAGGAAAACCCAAGAGGGTACAAAGCATGGAATTAAACAAGCTAGGATATAACCCGTTGCCGATAAGCCGATAGAAGAGCGAGTGAACTCGTCCTGCCTTATGCTTCTATACCGATACGATAATAGTATTAATAATAATAACGACAATATTAATATTGGCAGTTGCAATAATATAGTAATGCAGTTTGCTTCTGCTCGAGAAGAGACTTCAGATCCATATATAGGTATATAAGCATATATGCAGATGCACGTTTCGATGCAGGGTACGTACGTATAATAGCTATAACTGCATGGAAATAATGAGCCAGAAATTATTTAAACAAATGTCTGTTATTATCGGTAAAGTTTGAAAATCTCATTCCCATTTCTAACACTGAGTCCATGTATATCGCATGTATCCTACGTAGGAACAAGTACCGGTACCTATACGACTTTAACAAGTTTGTACAGCAGGTTAGGTCTCGGTGCAGTAGCTGGTGGAAGGGTTTGTAGAATCTATTTAAATACATTATAACTTTCTACGTAGTATTCCGCGTGTATACATATCACCCACGCTCGCCCATAAGCGTTTCGAACTGTGGCAGATTTTCGATTTAATGTCAGATCGAGATATCTGGGGGAAAAATAAACGGAAAAGATCAAAGATGAAATAGCCATCGAGAGATTCGATTCTTCCCAAATCTAAGTAAGATGCAAATTTGCGTATTGTGTATAAGATAATCGATGCGTTCCAAATGATGAATATTTCCTACGCATTTCAGGTGATTTTTTCTTTTTCTTTAGAACGATTTCTGGTCAGTCATGATATTTACTCCGAAATTCATTCCCAGGAACTATGAACCCCGAAGGAATAACCACCGCAAACGCCATTATTTATTTCCTTATACTGCAGGGGATGAAAAGTGGGAGAATTATTCAAATCATTCGATTCATGAATCCGGTGAATATTTCATTCGTCTGAAACGTGGCATGTCGGGCTAGCTAGTAGGTGAGATGAATTTTTCTTAATTCTTGTCTAGCTTTGACTTAGGAATAATAAAAAAATTCATCTCTTCCTCAACCATTCGATGATTTATTTCTATGCAGGATCCCATTCGAAACGATATAAGACACGTATTTCATTTTTATTTCCTCCTTCCTTACATTTCCTATTATTGCCTTACTATATTTTCCCTATCGCCTCGCCTCGCCCTTCTCTTCAACCAACGTCTTTTCAGCGTAATTTTTTTTCTCTTTTTCAGCAAACTGCAGGGTACCATATTGATAAGAGCCATCGATCCGTGAATTGACAAATTGGCAGATCGGTTAGCTCGCATAAATAATAAGTGTAATTTATTTTCAAACGAGAATCTCTTACATCTAATCTCTGTTTTATTCAGTTCGGGCATAAAAGATGGGCGAAAATTAAGTCGTAAAAGAAATATACAAGTGCTGTTGCGCGTTACTGAATAAAAACTCCCTTTTTTCAACCCCCACTCAACCCTCACCGGATTATTGATGCAGACTCGTACTGTACATACCTGCCGCAAGTAACTTCCGCCTCGGAGTTACAAAATAAACTTCATAATGAAGTTGAATACTTTATAATCTCTACCGTCGAGAGATTGTAGCTACCCGCGTGCATTCGCTTCGACGAGTGCCTCGCGAAAATTTGGTCAAAAGTGGGGGATAAAATACCTCTGATAAGCATATAATCCACGAGTATATTCGCACAGATCAGGAATCAACTTACATCAGTAATTTGATAATCGTACGTTTCTCCAAAAATTTCATTCGTTCACCTTTATAACGGAAGCAAAAGGGAGAAGAAAAATCTGATTAATTTAAATAAAGTATAAAATTGTGCCGGAGATTTAGCTAATTAACCAAAATTAATCGTGGGAAAATATTCTGGAGTGGATTTTTTCTCATTGCCTAACGGTTGCGTTTTAAAAGGAGGAAAATTTTCGGCAAAAATTTGATGAAAAAAAATATTCACTCTACAGAGAGATAAAGAGATATGCCAGGTAAGATCTACTCCGCGACTACGTCTGTATAATCCTTATTTTTCTTTCGCACCGGGACCGCGACCATTTAAGTTGACAAAGTTTTTTCATTTCCCCTTTTTAAGAGGGACAACGGTTGATAACTGCAGGATGGAAAAGTGTCGCTTCTCCGAGAGCAAGGCGCTTCGCGGGGGTCCGGGTGTTGGGAAAATTGCCAATTTCTAAATATAAATACAATTAAGGTGAACCGGCAAAGAAGACTTCGTTATACAATAACGCGTTAACCAGCACACAGCCCAGTGGCATGACGACGCGGGGGTGGGTCCTTCAGCGTTGACGTAAGTCATGACGGAACCCACCGTTAACAGATTGTGTTTCTAAGGTAGAAACGGGAAACGACCCACAGGGATCAGTAAATACCGTTGAAACGTTATCTGGTTTAAATTGCGCTGACGTTTACCCGGATTAAGACGGGAGATATAATTAGATTAATTTGTACCATGACTTCGTCCTATTTGCAGCAGGGTTTAATATCATTTTTTCAGGACTCTCTGATCCTTCGAATAGATTTTTTGATACCAGATAAAATAATGACTAGCATAATGAACTTGTTTATTAAAATACTGAGACGAGCTTTTGGGCTCGCGTTATATAGTTATATATTTACGAAGCTTATCGTGACGCTCGATAAACTCGGTGAAAGAGATTTACTCTCTGTACACGCCCAGGAGTAATTGCACGTTTACTTTCGACCAGAACTAGGAATACAAATGGTGGGGATTTCAGGAGTCAGTTGAAATGGGTAAATGCGCCGAAATGAACGGCAGCTGGCAACGCGTTGATTAAATCGAAACCGTCGCGTCGTGTCGCGTCGCGTCGACTTGACGTCGGTACTCTCGGTACGTATACAATTCCGTTAAGTAAGTGAAAAAGGGCAAAATCGTCGGATTTCTATATTTTTTTTTTCATTTCTATTCTTTCACAGTAAGTAGAACGGAGATCAAGGAGAGTAGTATTAATCTTCGGCACCAATATAGCTGCACCTGCATATTAATTTTCCAATTTACTTAAACTTTTCAGATTACTTACTCCTCTCTCTCTCTCTCCCTTTCTTTCTTTCTTTCTCTTTTTCTCTTCATATAGGTATAATATTGTTCAGCACTAAATGGTGCTGCAAGACTGCACCTCTAGTTCCCTAATTATACGTTGAAATCGGAGCACAGAGTTCTGAAAATGAACAAGCTTCGAAAGTTCTCTGCCATTATGTAATAGGTGTCCCAGTTTCAGGAGCAACTTTATCCCCCGGTAAATGGTGCCGACCAAACTCCACCGGGACTGGGAAAGTCCTGCGTTATTATACCTACGCTCGTATTATTACCCAATTAACAACATCGACGTTGGACCATAGTCAATATTATAATACCGCATTAATACTCTACAGATATATTTTTATCATATCCTTAAAACGTATGTTTATCGATGTATAATAAATGATAAACGGGCATGAATGTATCGCGAAAATTTTTAAACCCTCGAATTACACTTTCCGGTACATGACAGTGACCATTTCCCATATTACGGTATTCCACGTTTAGTTACGGGACAGGTATCCGGTTATAAATAACGTCTGCACTTTCGATATTTGATCTACCGTAATACGAGTCAAATATATAGGTATACGGGTGTGTACCCGCGTGTGAATTTCGTGTCAATTTTATAGTACATATTTTTGGAAGGTATAGGTATATAGGTATCTATGTATATAGAAATTTTGTTGACGATGTTAGCGCCCGGATAAATTCGAATCGAATTTACCACCGCATCCCATCAGTCAATTCTTTCCAATTTTCACTCTCTCTCTCTCTCTGAACGCTTTCGTTCCGATCATGTTTTTCGCGGCTTAAAATTCATGAAAAGACTCTAATTATTCAGTGGTGAATATATTTTACCCGGTCAAACACGACGGCGTAGCGACACGGCGGTATCCATGGCTGTGTATGAATGCTTCAGACCGGGGTAAGCCTCGTTGAATAGACGTCAGTAATTCAGGCTCCCCCCGCAAGTGCTAGTAAGAGATTTAAACGGCATATTTTCAGGGGGAACAAAAAAGAAGAAATTTCATCCTCAAGGGGGTCAGTTGTTAATTATAGACGATTAAAATTTAACGACTAATTACAAACGAGTGAGAATGATGAAAAATAAAACCAATTTGATGCCATAAATTTTCGTCGGATGAATCATGGGTTTAAATTTTGTTTCAGTGTTTTTTCCTCGGTTTGTTCAAAGCCTCCACTACCTGTGGAGTGGCGACTGTGTCGACTCCTCACGCGTTTGTAATTACTGCTCACAGAATTTCTCCATAAAGAGCGTCATCAGGGCTCTTTAGATATTTTAAATTGAATTCAGCGATGAGAATAAAAGATTGTTGCCGAGGAGTATCCCACCCCCAACCCCCACCCCCCCGCAATGCAATTCACGGGGGTAGTGGTATAAATTTGAATTAGTAGGATATAAGGCGTTGAAATTCTTTCAACGTTGCGTCCCTGTGGTATATATAAGGTATAGTCGTCGGCTGTACCAAGTTTACGAGACATTTCGAACAATCGAGACAAATTAATTCGCAATTAGGAAATCGTCGTTTTGATTAATTGCGACGAATTATGAGCCCCGGCAGAGTCGAGAGCGTCCAATTAAAATGAAGTGCTTATTACGCGAGTTCAATACGAATATACGATGAAATAAAGGCCCCCATAATCGCGTAGGGAATTTAAATTCCCACGAGAATATACACGGGATCATTCTACTATACATTATAGCTCTACATTCGCGATTCTTCTCAATCTAGCCCTAGCCGCGTGGGAGAATTAAAATTTAAGAACTTTCTGCACCCGGAGTCGAACATTTGTAATGCAAATAAAGCTCCAAGTCTGACTAATACTTGCCATCCCTACTCGCCGAGTTATCAGCTCGGCACTTAGTTAGGTGCGTCTTCTTTAACTGCCTATTTGATAGCCTCATAAAGATATTCCGAGAAATTAATGACTCAGTCATTAACCGCAAGGTTCTCGAAGTCTCCGAACAAATTTCATGGCTGAATAAATTGATCTAGTCGATTCCCCTTAGCTAATTTCATTTCGCGATAGACGATCGTCTGCTCCGGTATAATAATGCTTATCGATATCGAAAGAAATTTGCCATTTTTTTTTCCCTCTTTTTCTTCATTCCTTTATTCCTTTACCTCAGACACTCCGGATACTCCATACTTTATTTTGTCCTCGATTAAACTCAACCTTTTCCGATAATCTATGTATAATAAAAATGACCGATTTTTAAATTCCATTTAAGACTTGTGAATGAAATAAAATTTAATGAAAATAAAATACGTTCTTTTTCGACAGTTACACTCTAGCCGATGGCTACCCTTACCCCTTGAACTTGGTCACTATTGTGGTGGAAGTAAAAAATTTGACCGAAAAATTTTGTAGCTTCTCATAAATTAATGCCATTCTATATATCGGTCTTAAGTGGAGTGAAACTGCAACTGGTTAAAGTCCTGGTGTTTAAACTAGTTAACTGGCTTCTTTTACATTCTAGAATCTCAGGGCGAGAATTTGCCAGAAAAAATTCAAGGAATTCCAATATCGGAGATGAACTGCGCGCTGCTTCCACCTGATCTTCCTCTTACTGTTTCGCCTCAGTCTTCTAGCTACACGTAGTTGGGTATACAAACTCTCTATGTATTTATCTCGATTCTCATAAACGCATATTATACTATCTTTCGCCTCTCGTTATATTCCCTTCTTACCACAAAGAGAGAGAGAGAACCTTCGAATTTCTGAAGCAATTACTACGTGCAACTTTGGGGACTGAATGCTGAAGTGTGAGAATCTGTTCCTACCCTCATAAAACCGTTTAATAAATACGAGAGGACTTTGAGTCTGGGATAAATGATTTTTAAGCTGAATTCCTATAACCGGAGAAGTGTAACTGCAGTCGTGGTCGACATATCGGAGTATGGGATTTGGCTAAAGGTGGTCCAGGGTGCCGGAGGTTGAGCCAGAAAGCTTGCCCCGGGTCTGGGGGTAGACGAAGCATAGTATCGTGGAATAGAGCCGCCGATTCCGTCAATAGTATAATGCTAAGTGATTCCTCGAAACGTTAAGTTTCGTTGGTGGGTTCAGGTAAAAGTATTGGCCAACCGAGCCAGTAAGCGAGGGTAGGGTCATTAGCCGAAACTTCTAAGCTGTTTAGCTGTGATAGGGTTAGCCCGAGGCCAGGACCCTCCTCTCCACGTATCTTTACCCGTCTCTGTCTCTCGACCGAAATTCGAACCAACATTCGATTAACCGAGTTCGAGAAGCACGAGGACAGAATAAATTAGTCCGTTTCAGTGCGGGTCTGAATGATGGAGATGCATATTAGGGCTTTGCCGAAGGGAAGAAGAAGGAGAAGAAGATAACGAAGAAACGAAAACTATTTTCCCATCCCTGTTTTCAGTGTTTTATTAAATTTTTCACCGGGGAGAGACACGTACCACTGACCCTTCATTTTCCCTCGAGTCCATAGTGACACCAGCTCGCGTGATGCACGGTTAATATCTGAAATCGCTGGGTCAGGGCGACCAGCCGACACTAATAAATTACCGTCGATATATCAAGAGCTCTCGCGCCTACGCCCGATTGGTCATTTCGATTGGTCAGGGTCCGGTTATATTTTCCCGTTATACATTATACACCCGCATGTGTGTGCGTGTATATGTACGGATGATTTCGATGGATAGAATAGAGAGGATCGCAGAGAGTGTTCAATATGCCTATAAGTATAATACGAGTGACCTGCGTCAGAGGATTTTCATTTCCGATGATTTTCTGGAGAGTCAGTCCCCCGTCACTCGAGTCAGTCACTAACTCACGTGTTTGCGAACGAAAGGCAGGTAGAGGTGGATTACTAGCTGTCCTGGACCTGGCCATACGTGCCAGAGCCACGAAAATGATTTCCCAGCGGAATTTAAGCACGGTAAAATAACTGGGCTCCAAATTCATGGCGTAACTAGGACGTTGATATATCCAGGATTATTATCAGAGAAATCATTGTTGCGGTTAGAAGGGTCGCGAGTCAAGCTACGGCTCGGTTATTGTCGATAAAAAATTACGAAGTACGTATACTATATATGTCTGAAGAGAGAAGAGCCGATATCAATATGGCTATTTCGCTACGCGAAACTCTTGAAAATCTTCGAGGCGATAGGTAGTACGTACGGACGCTTTAAGTAGGGGATGAGGGTGCAGAAAATTCGCGGGCGATAAAACTCGTCTTCTCCTATTAACGGACATACCCCTGGCTCAGAGAAACGCGAGGAAAAGCGAAGAATGAGAATAAGAATAAGAATAAGAAGAATAACGAGAAGCGATGGTCCCGCGAACCTCTCAATCGACGTGGCTGCTGTCAAGTTACGTGGAAATTTCAAGTGCTATTCCAAGGACACCCTTTGGGTGATTACTCACGGAACGCCTTGCCGAGTAGGAGTAGGTTGGTACGGTATCGTTGGAGAGTTCACGCTCGACTACCCTTTGTACTCAGCGACCTCCTCGCGATTTGGAGGCCCGGTACCTACCAATACCGATATTTTAGCCGAAGGACTCTCCAAGGCTCGCTATTGATCAGGGGTACGATAACCAGCCGCTAGGTCCTTTATCGGTGTTAGTATATCACGGTGACAAAAGTTTTACCAGTTTTGTTCAAATTTTTCCTATATACCTTTCGCGAAATTACAACGTCATTGCTGCCCTCTCAGGCTCCATTGGGGATTCTATACTCAGGCAAGGAGTAACCGTATATTATGAAATGGCAAATGTTTACTCCGCAAATATTTGAATCACTGGTTAAATGTTACTTTTCGATAATCACCCCACAACTGATGCACACATACCCTTATTCCTTTGTCCATAGGTATTTTCAGTTCGCAGATCCAATATGCCTATATGCAAAGTACGATTCTCCCTCGTTGCTGTATCAAACCTGATTGTAATTTTGAAAAAAGTATTTGTGACACAATTCCCTTTCTGTCGAACATGAAAAGTTTTTTAAAATTCGACGCGGTGCTGTGATTAAATTTTTTCTTCCTTTGCTCCACCCCCCTGAATTTTGAAAAAAATTCAGGCAGCTCTACTATGTGACTTTTGAATAAAAAGTGAATCTTGTCCACTTCGAATTCCGGTTTGAGAACCGTGGCTGCCTTTATCGCGATACCAAGAGCTACTGGTTCGGTATGGGCGAACGATTTCAATTCCTCAGAGTGTGAAGTCACATACTACTTCAAGCCACCCTTGTTGGGTTTTTAATATTTCTCTATTCTACTCTTTGAATTTATGCGGATTATATGAAAATTCGATCGAAGGTTTAGTTATTTTTCAGGTGAATCCGAGGAGGCATTGAACTTCGTAGAGTTCCGCACAATTGGTCGATCGACGTCTACTACATTGGAAGTTGATTTTTTAAAGAATTCCTTTTCCTAAAGATATCCTCTTCCTATCGGATTATAGACAGTTTTCTACGAAGCGTGGGGCAAAGTAGCGAAACATTTTAGCCGGTTATATGCAGTTTGAACGTTTGCCAAAAAATATGAAAAATTCTCTGGCCTTTGGCCAGACGGCGGTGATTTCGGCGTCGCACACGTAGAACCGACTGGGCTATAGGTGGGATCGAGGAACCGAATAATGCTGCTTTATTGTTCGGGCTACCCAGTATAATATATACCCACCCTGCACACATTGAAAGGGAGAGAGAGAAAAAAAGAAAAAAAAAAAAAAAAATAGGTATCCAAGGAACGGTCGTGGTGATATTTTCATATGAGTGAAGACGATCACGCAGCCTCTTTTGAAAAATATATTCCAAATAAATCGGGTCATGGAAATCACGTCTGTACGCTTCTCTCGCGATCCACCCCATGCCCATTGCTCTTTGATTTGTACAAATATAGACGGGCTGCGGGTTTTGGGTTTTGGGCTCTGGGCTCTGGGCTCTCTGGGCACTATTACAAAGTTCGTTAGCGTATAACGAAATACTAGGGTGAATTGAAGCAACCGCTTCAGAGTAACTCGTGCGAGATAATAAATAACGACCACTTAGAGGGTTGAATAGTCAATAATGGAATCTCTCCGTTTCCGTCGAATTGCCAATACGCCAATACCCCTCAACACATCATCAAGCCTTAACTCTCCTCTATTCATATAGCCTCGATTCGAGAAAAATTATTCCAGGATTCCCGATACCACTGCGGGCCCCCAATTTCTCGGCCTATACAGATCAAGGGTATTTGGGAAAAGATACAACACACATTCCGTAGTCTTTCTTTCCTGTTTTGTTTTCTCTATTTTTCTTCAGAAGGGACATTCTGTAGGTAAAATACTGAATAATACCTATTTGATAAGATACGACTGAGAAAAAGTCTCCAAAGATCATCTGAGCTCAATTATTTCGGAAAATGGAAAAGATCGATCGACTCGAGCCGTACCGCGAAGGTCCGCTGTCGGGCTAAGGGATCTGTTTTGCGCGGTGACCTGGCCTGCCGCGATATTCCAGCATATTTTGCACACGCAGCGTGCAGAACAGGGTGGTAGTGGTGTAGGTATGGACGTAGGTATAAGGGTACAAGATCGGTCGGGTAGGAGGATGAAAGCGGTCTCTTTTATGCCCGCGTCCATGAGGACGAACCCGGGCGAGGAATAAAAGACAATTTTACGAGAGTTTTTATTCCCTCCTCTTTGCATAAAGATCGCTTGCGATACCGTGTCGTATTTCCTCACGAATCCTGAGTCCTACGTCTTCCCTTCTCTTATTTTCTCTTCGTACTATTCCCGCGTCGTACAGTACGTACCATGCCCCGTTATCCCGTTATCCCGTTATCCCACTATGTACCCTTTTCTCAACCCTTCTACGAAACTATACTATGGTCACCTGAGCGACCTCAGAAAATAGCACAAACTGAGCCGAGTTCGAATCCGATTCACACGATTATTACCTGTTACCTGAACCTATATGAAAAATCAATTTCCACATGCGCGCTACGGGTGCTTTGTCTGGGTAGCAAAGAAAGGGAAGACCCGAAAGACTACGTTCGAAATGAGGAATGTAATGTGGAGAGGAAATTAGGCAGCATTTGATACACGAAAGGGGACGGTGATCATTTTCCGGTGATATATATCGCGGGGTTTTTATGGCGTAGGAAATGATGAAGTGACGTTTTTGCGGGACGTGTACCGCCGCTGTAAGAAGGAGAAGAATAAGAAGCTGTGAGGAATAGAGAGGGTAGTCGTTTATCTTTATAAAATTATGCTCTTCCGAAAGACGTGCGAGAATAAGCGCGTGCGGAGGGATAAGATTTCAAAAAAGGAATCTGTCCACGAAAATTTATAACCTCTGGTGGCGATGGTGGTGGTGAAGCGTTCCCCAAGGACAGTTGATACCGACCGGTGACGTTTTTATGCTATTTGTTAATTCTGGACAAAATTTTTTCCGACTTCACCCATAAATTTCTTGGCCAAACCTGGTTGCGTTAGAAATTCATAGCAGACGTAAAAAATGTTTATTTATAAATTAAACGCTTTGCAAGTGGAGCACCTACCTACCTACTGCCCGCGCCCAGTCGAATAAGCTGCGAAATAGAGAAACGAAGAAGAGAGTTCGCGGTGTAGATTTTTTTTTTTTTTTTTTACCACCAGAAAAAGAGCGTGCAGCAACTAAATGCAAATGAAACGGTTTTCACCCTGCTTCACCCCGTTTGACCCGTTTTTTGTATCCCTCTTGTTTTTTGGTTTCGCTTTTTCTACTTCTTCTCCCTACTGTCTAGCCTCGAGCAAACCATAGCGAAGGAACTGTTCCTCCGTCAGCTGTTTAACTTTGAGACGTCGACCGTTCACCTAACTTCAAGTAATTAACAAAAGCTGTTAAACCGCAGCGGAGAGAAAAGCGTTTTAAATATTTCCAAGGACTCCACTGTGTATGTGTGGATATGAAAAAGCTCGAAACAAGGATCTAGGCAGGATCGCTTGAATTTAATCGTTTTAGGTCGGGGGTGGTAAGATATTTTTTTTTATTTCAACTTGCGCGGCGAGTATTAAACGATAGAAGTCTTTCACTATCTCCCCTGCTGTTGGGGGATCGTCCAGGTTGCGTGATAAGGGAGGACTCTATTTGAACAAGAAATCAGAAACGAAGCAACAACCGAAGAGGATTAGGATCAGGAAATACAGAATCGAAGAGAGAAAAGTCCTGGGAAAAAAATCCTCCTCTTTCTCCTCGGTTCTTTCTTCTTATTTTTGTGGGCTTTGTATTTCTGTCTCCTTTCGCATATCGCTGTGGGTCTTTGGCAGTACAAGATTCGGTAGACAGGACTTTACCCATCTCCTTTGCACCAGAGCACGAATTGGCGGTCCCGCGGTTGGCAGCTGAACGCGAACTTTCTTAGAACGCAACAGTGTCGTATAAGGAAAAAGAGCTACTATATTTATGCCCTACGTGCAGGGGATTTTTCCAAGGGACATTTTTCGCCGGTGGTTTCTACCCCCAATAACATTTCCCCTTTCTTTCTTACTTTATTTTTTTATTTCTTTCTCCTACACGCATCGTGAATTTCGGTTCCGATATATTTCTACCGTAAAATCAGCACAGTGTGACTGAAAATAAAATATAGAATCTAAAAGAAAAGAGAAAACGGGGTATATGTGGGAAACGGGGCCAGAAAGTATGGCGCGTGAAATGAGCCACTCGGGTGTGCTTTGAAAATCGCGATGAAACCGTCGTCAGCGCTATAAAACTAGAGGAACTGCCTGGGAAAAAAAGAAAAATTTCCGGGATCTATAGCCTTCCGCGTTTTGTTGTGGATCAACTTTTTCACTCTTTTCACTCGGTGTTTATCCTAACCCGATATTTTATTCACTCAATGCTTTACGAAGGAATTGAGACGGGGAAGAGGAGGCAGAAAAAGTAGAAGAGAAAAACTAATTATTGTGATAAATCGGTACTGCACCAGCGAGAGTAGATTTTACCTGCTTTTTCTTCCGCGTAACCATTAACGAGGCTCTGCCGAAAAGGAAGTAAGGGGTTAGCGTGAAATATGCTTTTACGAACATAATAATTTCGAACTTTTCCTACGTTTTTATGACTGCTCTTGAGCCGGCCGCCCCTTATACTCGAAAGTTTAGCGAGCTTAATTACCGACTCCATTGCGATCCCGGGTTATAATATTTTCGAAAAAAGTGCCGAGAAAGCCAAGGGCGTAATTTCTGCGCTTCTATATAATCGACACTCGATATGCGAGAAATTCATTAAGGTGGCTGTCAGTTTCGCGCAATAATCTCAAAAAGTCTTGAAGCATACTTCGGCCGAAGAGAGCCAATTCCTCGTCACTCATTTACATAATAAGAAGCTCAAAGTTTAGAAAATTCTCAACAAAATTCAAATTAATATCAGCTAATAAAAATCGATTTACCAAGAGCTACTTAAAATCGTAAATTAAATTCACGTTATTGAAATAATTATCAAACGATTCACCGTCAGTATTCTAATACGCAATCTCTTCTATATTATATATAGGTACACCCGCGCCAATGTCGACAGACGCGGGGAAGAGGGAATTACTACGTGAAACGTCAATTTTATCACTCCATTTTTCCTTACAGCCTCCACTATCCCGTCGTTGATGTGAATCAAGGTACGATTCCCTCGAATACGTTGGCAGAGTTAAGTGCTGCTGATTCCAGCAGCCGCGAGGTCCAGCCGCCTTTTGCTGGATCGCTTCCGCCGTAGAATTAAGCTTGCCAAGGCCACCAGCCCCTTGAGCTTAAGCCAGGAAGTTGGCATGTCCGTTTCAGAAATCTCATTGTTTACGAACGACCTAAACCACCGCTTAACAAACTCTCCTCAATAATCCACCGTGCGGTTGTACGTTACAAATGGCTCGGCGAGAGGGAACGCCCTTTCTCACTGGATTAACCTCACGAAAGCTGCTGCCCAATTCGACTAAGGTATACCACAAGTATCTATACGATTAGGATTATAAAGATTCGGATTCTATGGATTTCTCTTTTTCCTCAACTCAGGTAAACGGAACGACTCAAAATGCCGCAGCGTTTTATCAAATAGGTACACAATAACGGAACCTTGGGCTCTGTTGGACGAGCACTGTTCTATAGGGACAATTTAGTTTCGGTTAACCGAATGTAACCAAGACTACTGTAATAGAGAATCAATGACAATCTCATGCAATGGCACCCAGGAAATGGACAGATAGACGGATGGGTAAACAGACAAAGCGGCATCACGCCAGGCAGGCAGTCAGTGAAGCGGGGGAGGATACAGGGCGAGAAGCGGAACATGACAAGATTTTCGTCAAGGTAAACTAATTAGGCAATCACAGTAGCTGTACGGACTCAGCTGGGGAGAAACGCGTCGAGATGGTTTACATCTCAGCCAACAAACATTGAGCTGCAAATAGCAAGCCGACGAAGGATATCCGCAGGTGAACGACTAAGTAGGGTGGTAGGTACAGAAGGGGATAGAAGATACCCTATAGAAGTCTTTGAGATATCGAAAGGAGATGAGGATGGGGGAAACCGGGGTAAAGATATTGCCTCTAATTTGCATAGTTATTTACCGTCAGAAGCGGAAAATTTTCTCAAATTAACGAGGCGGGTTAGTTAGGTAGGTGGCGTATCCCGCGAACGAACGTTACGGAAGTAAAATACATTTCACTGACTAATCAATTTTGAGATGGAAAATCTCAAATTGAATTTCGCTAAATGTAATTACCTCTCTACAGTGGTTTAGTCTCCAGGCGAAGAGAGGCTACGTGTTCGAAATCTCGAGTGCAAATTAAACAGAGAAACGAGCCGGACTCAATTTCTTTTATAATTAGGAGTCTCTCTTTTCTTGTATTCGGAGTATTTCCTTATTTCTTTTTTCACTTCGCCGTATTTTATTCGCATGACATTTTTTACTCGAGGGGGTTGAATTATTTTCCATACTACGAAATATAATATTGTACGCAGAGTCAAGAATTATTACAACAATTATGATTATCCGGTGGGTGAAATCCTAAGAAAGAGAAGCTAACGCGGACTAGTGTCTATCGTAGCACGTAATTTCGGCCCAATAAACTTGTCCTACCCTCAGAAGGGGGTTGGCAGATCCCAATAAGATAGTATCAAATACACGTATACTGATATTCGGTCAGTTTATTTCTCGGTCGTAAAGCTTTAGGGCGGAGCTTGCACGTTGGGTATCTCTCGTATTTAAGATCCTCGTAAAAATCTCCCCTGAACCCCCACCTCTTTTATACTTCTCGGCTATTTTTTTATACTCCATTTCAGGATTTTTCTCTATAACCAGCGTTTGTTTATTCCACGCGGCACCTCACCTCGTCGTGAAGCTCCAACTAAAAACCAGCACGATTTCGCCCTTACCCTCTCTTCTTCATCCCTATTCCCTTATTTCTCATCTCTTTTTCCTCCCTCTTTCTCTCTATCCCGCTTCTTCCCGAGGATTCTCTGATCCTCGTATACATTCTTTTTTCTTTTTTCTTCTGTCAGAGAGTCATACACCGTGCCTAGGTACCTATCTACCTATCTCCCCACCAATCTACCTTCTTCGCCAATGCAAGATGGTAAGGATTATTAACGTTCCACACCTAAGCCGACTCGAAAGCCTCAGAATTTCAAGCGAGCAAGTGTGCCTCGGTAAGCACTCACGTAGTTAGAGACTATACGACGAACCTCTATAATCTCCTCACAATCAGTTCAACGCGCTATTTTACAAGGAATTAATGTCTGCCCAGGTATTACACGCCTCGAATTTATCACCCCTACGTAATCAAAGTCTTTGTAAAAAAATAATCGCCAAAAGAGGAGAAGAAGGAAAGAGAGAGAGAGAGAGAGAGACAAAAAAGAAAGACCTTCCTTATCTTTGCCTAAGAGTTTTGGAATAATTAGATAAGAGTGAGATATCAGAAGATCTTGCTTGGGACATCACAAGCTCTCGTTTAGAACTTATCTCATTACTGTATAAGACATCATCGTACCCATACCTAACTCACCCTCTTTTTAGCGTGGTGCATCTCTCGAGAAAATAGATATCTCTGTAGTGAACGAGGGAAATGAAGTTTGATATATAATATGCAGTCCCAGGTAGCACAAAATATCAGTCCAATATTGTGCGGATGTTACCATTGGTTTGGTATAAAAATGTCAACATTTTACGAATATACAGTATTGCAGATTAATGCGCAGGCGATTACGATATTCAAATAAAATCAAATTTTACCAAATAATATTCATGCACAGGGGATATGAAGATTCGTATGAAAATCATACGGAATAATGATAAATCATAGCGTAAAAATACAGACATGCACAAAACAGATTATTTTATAGATCGTAAATGATAATCGAGAGTATTATATAATTAATCAACGTAACAGATATAATAATTAATTCAAACAATGGGGCAGAGAAAATCATTCGGTAAAATAAAGCGGGAACAAGTATGACAATAATACGCCGCGTATAGAAAAATTCAAATTTTCTGTACGCGGCTGGCGAACGAAGTTTGTTTATAGACTATTTATACTCACTTATCAGTTATCGGACGTTGATTTTCCGTGTATGAGAGAAAAAGCGTACCTTATTTCATTGGCGAGCCTTCAGGATCGTATTTTTTGGTCTTCAGATATCAGGAAACAATAATATCAAGGTTAATGAAGGAGCAGAATCACAGCGCGTCTGATAGAAAAGTAGTCCCCGGTCTGAACGTGTCGTCGTTGCCCGTAGCTACGGATAACAAGATGCAGAATCACAGATTACTACGCGCGCTGATACGGAATTTGAATTCAATTAAATCTAACGGAATAACATGAATTTATAGAAAATATGAGGGTTTCTATGAAGATAATACGAAATAATGATAAACTATGTACCATAGAACCACGTAACACGAATGAGCACTCATTATTTTATACATCATAAATAATAATCGGAAGAATCATACGACTAATCAACCTAGCCGAGAGAAATTTGTTTATACACTATTTATGGGTACTTACGGACGTCGATTTGCCGTGTATAAGTAAAAAAAGGGTGCCTTATGGTACTTACGACCCTTCAGAATCATATTTTCAGTCTTCAGATCTCAATAAACAATAATATAAGCAATAATGAAGACGCAGAATCACAGCGCGTCCGATAGAGAAGGAATCACCTGACTGAATGCGTCGCCGAACGCCGTTGTCAAGGGCAACGGATAACAAGTCACGTGATCGCAGATTGATACGCGGGGGATTACGATATTTAAATAAAATAACATCTCACCAAATAATATTCATGCATAGAAAATATGAGGAATTGTATGAAAATGGTAGAAATAGAATAATAAATAATGAATAATAAATAATGAAACACAAACATGCACATATTATTTTATACATCGTAAATAATAATCGAAAGAATTATACAACTAATGAACCTAGCAGAGAAATTTGTTTATACACTATTTATGGGTACTTACGGACGTAGATTCACCATGTATGAGGAAAAAAGCGTACCTTATGCTACCTACGACCCTTCAGAATCATATTTTCAGTGTTCAGGTCTCAATAAACAATAATATAAACAATAATGGAGACGCAGAATCACAGCGCGTCCGATAGAGAAGGAATCACCTGACTGAATGCGTCGCCGACCGCCGTTGTCAAGGGCAACGGATAACAAGTCACGTGATCGCAGATTGATACGCGGGGGATTACGATATTTAAATAAAATAACATCTTACCAAATAATATTCATGCACAGAAAATATGACGATTTGTATGGAAATAATAAAGATGAATAATGAACAATGAATGATAAATAATGAAACACAAATACGACATATTATTTCATACATCGTAAATAATAATCGAAAGAATTATACAACTAATGAACCTAGCCGAGCAATTTGTTTATACACTATTTATGGGTACTTACGGGCGTCAATTTACCATGTATAAGAAAAAAAGCGTACCTTATGCTACTTACGATCCTTCAGAATCATATTTCCAGTCTTCAGGTCTCAATAAACAATGATATTAACAATAATGAAGACGCAGAATCACAGCGCGTCCGATAGAGAAGGAATCACCTGTCTGAATGCGTCGCCGACCGCCGTTGTCAAGGGCAACGAATAACAAGTCACGTGATCGCAGATTGACGCGCGGGCTCTCATACGAAATTTGAATTGAATTAAATTCCACGAAATAAAATGCATGCATAGAAAATGTTAGGATTCGTATGAAAATATTACGAAATAATAATAAACTATATACCATGGAACCACGTGACACGAAAAAGCACTCATTATTCTATACATCATGAATAATAATCGAAAGAATCATACGACTAATGAACCTAGCCGAGAGAAATTTGTTTATACACTATTTATAGTTACTTATCGGACGTCGATTTACCGTGTAGAAGAAAAAAAGCGTACCTCATGCTACTTACGACCCTTCAGAATCATATTTTCAGTCTTCAGAGTTTATTGTGAAAAAAGCAAGAATATTTTCTTTCTGATCAGTTTTTTTATAAAATCAGTTGTTCGTGAACTAAAGAAAAATCAGAGGGTCTTGAATATTTGTTACAAGGTGAAGATACACCCCTAGAGTATATTTCGAGCAAAAATGCAAAATTCAATTGCTAAGCGATTCTGGTCAAAATCTCAGTAGGATCTTCGCTCAACTTAGCAGAGATAGTGAGTTATAGTTTAATTAAACAATGGGGTAGAAAAGATCCCCAGGAAAAATAAAGCAGGGACAAGTATAATAACAATACGTTGAGTATATAAAGGTTCAAATTTGTTTATTCACACCTACTTATCGGACGTTGAATCGCCGTATATATAAGAAAAAAAGCATACCCCGTATCTTCGTTTAGGGATGATTAAATGCTTGATAGAATATCTCTTGGGTAATTTATCCACTTTGTTTGCTTCGGACCTCTCCCCGTGCTAAGCTCTTATCTCGAGATGCACATTCGCAAGAAAGGTTGTAGCAGAATCGAGAAAGAGGGAAGAGAATCGAGAGAATGATAAAGAAGGGTGAAAAAAAAAACACACACACAATTGAATATATTACCCTGGGAATACCCAGCTAGGAATGGCATTGAATTGCCGGGGAATACGCGGGGCGACAAAAACACTCGAATGGAAGGCCTCGGCTCCCACAGCGATCCTTTGTCCGGGAAACAAGATGGAAAAATTTGGCTGCTGGGTTTTTTGGTGATTAGTTCTTCGGGGGAATGTATAGCCTACCTACGTAGTCTACCACCGCACCCGATTCTCTGGACTAAAAACATGATGTATGATTCAAACTCGTCGAGAGAGACCCTCTTGTGGCTTGGATAATGCATGAAGGGTCATAGTTTTTCCAACGACCTGTTATTGCACCGCACCACGATGGGGAGGGTTGATTTTCTTCATTTTACGTACAACACCCATCCACCTGAGCTACAATCGACCTTATTTTATCACAAGTATCAGAACTCACGTCGACTATATTATTTCGTTCATCGGAAGAGTAAACAATGCCATTAAATAAATAAAGCTTATTTTCCTCGATCAGATCGATCTCGAACATTATTATTATCTTCCTTCTCTTCCTTCGTGTCAAATAAAACTTGCAGCTTGTTTGGGAAATAGAAATTAGACAAATTTGACAAGTAAAGAGAAAAAATAAAAGGACACGTATTATCCCGAATCTCGGTTAGGCAAAAATTTTCACCATTTGTAGAGACGAAAACTTTCCAGCATCCCCCAGTTGTCTGTGATGGCACGGTCGCGGTCCTCGGGCACAGAGTCAAGTTTTGTAATTTTTCAGAGAACTTTCTTATCGCAACCGAAGATAGCTGCTGCTCGGTTCGTCGCGGGAGAGAAGAGAAGAGAAAATAAGAGAAGAGAAGAGATACCTTCGCTAGCTCCTTACCAACGACAGAGTTTAAGCACGGTGCAAAATTTCCACGTCGTTTTACAAGAGCTGTGGATTCGTCCTAGACAAACGGACCTTTGCCCTAGTTCCTCGACTAAGAGGGTGTATATTTTCTTAATTTTCTTATCGTCTATGAAAACGTACCGGAAATATAAGGTCTTATCCGATCCCCGTGTAAGTTTGAACCCCTATTTTTTCCTTTGGACTTTGAATTTCAGATTAAAGACTGAAAAATTGATGCTTCGTAAGCAAATCCTTTTGCGGGATACGTATACCTACGAGGACGACGACGGTCAAGTAGCGCGTCTTCGTTGAGGGTCGTGGTAAGCAAATCGAAGTTAGGATCGCTACTGGTACCCAACAAATCTCGATTAGCTCAGTAGTAATCCGAAAGATAAAGCGTAAACAGGAAGAGGTCGGGCTGTAGCTGGAAACGCTTTGGGGTTTATCTCGACGACCTACAGCCCCGTCGCCCTCCTGCTTCTTCTCCTTCTCCTTTACCTCTCGTCTTCCTTTTCCTGCAGAATCCCGAAGGTCCACACCCTCGCGAGTTCTCCGCAGTGTTTTGAATTCAGCAAAGACAGCGGTTCTCGGATCGTATATCGCGAATTCGGTGAATTGACCCTCCGTTAAACTCTCGAGTAAACCTATAAATTGAAAACTTGACCGGGCGTCGGTATCCTGTACCCACGAGCCTACGAGGTATTGTTGGCGCCGGTGGTTCGTCGGACCCTAACTGTTCGTTTACTACTTGCTCCTGCAGGGTGGTCTATACGGAACATTTATATCACCACTTTGCCACTTTGCGATAGAGTTCTGCGAAGGTGTCGAAAGAGCCAATATTGACCCCTCGTTCGAGTAGGAGTACCGCACTACCGCGTCATACGTACAGAGATTAAACCCCCATCGGAGATCAAGTCCTATAGACCTTTTAAATCGCAAAGCGAAATAAAATATCCAAAGGGTGTAGGTGTATATATGTACTTGCCCGTTCAATATCCAAGGGTGTACACGTCAAGTGCCACACTTTTTCCCTCCACCTGCTTGAATACATCTACAACTCTATATAATGCGTTCAACTGTCAAGTGCCAACGCCCGAAGTACCGAGTGCTTTTTGTCCGAGCTTTTTCACAACCCCCGATATTTAAACGAGATAAAAAAATAAATAAAAAATTGAAAGCCAAAAAAAAAAAAAATAGATAAGAAAAATCGAGGCAAGGGTAGCTGGAAACGTCGATTATCATGCAATCGGTTAAGTTAATTGTTCATCTATACTTGTGGGTATAAAGTGAGTTTCACAACTCGTAGAGAAATATAATGAAGAGCACTATTATAACAGGTGTAACGTATATGTATTAAGCGGGAAAAGCACGCGCGTCTGCATGAGGGACTATTTGAATAGATCAGCAAATGTTCGCCCGAATAACTGGTATTAAACTCGGTAGAATATGCGTCCGCATGAACCGTATTGAAGCGGGTTAGGCAAACGCCGACGATAATTGGCACGGAAGTGGCAGCTAAGCAAGCGATTTCACCAAGGAATGAACTATCGTTGCGATTTCCGGAATCATTAAATCTCTACAAGCTAAGTACTCAAAAATAATTTGAACAACGTTAACTCCGTTATTATATCAATAGAATTTTTCTCAAAATAGTGACGTGAAACCCTCGACAAACCTCGTCACCTATTCTTCGTTTCTTTATTTAGAAAAAAAAAAAAAAATTTCTTGCACTCTTTGAACCCTTTTGATATGCGGAACTTCGGGGCAAGGTTACACGCTGATAAGAAAACCTTCGGCTTGGAGATGATTGATGATTCGTAACCTGAATCTGGGATTATTATATTTGGATATACGTGTCCGATTATATAGATACGTTGCAGCAACTGTATATTTATATTCCTACATTGGAGGGTGTTCACGATTATTCTAGGTGCTCACGGAGCTCCTATTTTCAATCTAAATATGAAAGATCGTTGAATAAAAGCTCAAAGTGGGCTTTTATCTTGATGCAAACTCACCCTCGTTTAGAACCTCCATATCCTGATTTAGACCGGTCAGTAGAGGTTTCAATGTAGGCGTAAAATTTCGACTTAGGGTTTGACATAAAAATTGGTAAATCGAAGGGGGTTGACACTGGCAGAGTACAGAAGGGTAACGAAAACCAATAATTATTCATTTGAGTCGAGGGATAACGACGTATGGACTGACATGTCGACGTGAATTTTCACTATATCCACCTTTTATACAGCCAAGGATATAACGTGGTGAAATTTAAATTAACGTTGAATAAAAAGTGCGAGAGAGCGAGAGAGAAAAAGGAGAAGAAAGAAGGGTTGCGAAATAAAAAAAAAAATAAAAAATTAGCTATTTTCAAACTACCCGGATGCTACAGCGGAGGGAATATTTTTCTTTCGTTCTATTTTTTTTACCCACAACAATTGTTATCACTTGAAACAATGATTGGATATTTTCTTAACAGAACGAATTTAGTTCCTTCATTACCCCATCCATGAAAATATCCTGTATACACGTACTAAGTGAATAGAAATATTTACTGCGGCAGTGAGTGTTGTAAACTCACAGTCGGCATGTTGTTAAATTCTCTAATCAACGACTCGTGTAGATATGATCGTGTTTCGAGCAAATTACTATACAGAGCTGCATCGATACAGCACCCCCGTCTGTAACAGTGAATATAAATCTACGATGTATACGAATGATCGTTGAAAATTATAGTTTTTAATCGGTATAAGCCGTATTCATCCCGTTTTCCCATAGCAATGAGTTGGCTCGAATATTCGCATCGTCTGTATTCGTTGCAATTAGCGCAAAGCCAGCTAGGATTAAACCTCATTTACGTAGATCTATAATCTCATTTTGTCCGACTATTCGGAAGATATACAATGAAAAAAATTGGATTTGTTCCCGTTCAAATTTTGAACAACGAATTAGACGTCGAAATGTTTCTTTCCTCGTGCAGATCGCCCGAAGCACTTTACCAGTAAGCGATATCTAGGTATTGATCTAATTCAACATGAATTCAACCGGAACCAAAATCCGTAGTGAATAATAGTAATTATTGAAATAGACCAAGGCGTTGGAGGTCGAGTTTGGCCATCACGTGCAGACGTTGCTTTGAGCCCAGCGGGGGCGTTCGCGACGTCTCCCTGTCCCTAGATATAGTATAGGACTCGAGGGGTTCTGACGAGAGGGTTGGTTCTCCAACGAAACGTGTGACACACGAAACCCCTACTAAACAAGCGATACACAATCAGCCCTCGTATCATCCGAAAGATCGCGTCGACCCAAACGGGTTTCACGTTACGCATCTAAACTGCGTCAACGAAATATTAAACGCACTTCCGAGGCCGGATTTCTTCTCTGTCATTCAGAAGCTTTATCCAGAATTTTCTTTTTATTTCACAATTTCCCGATATACTCTAGTACCTTTCGAAATCGTACGTTTTCTACTCTTTCTCCTTTTCCTTCCCCAAAACCATGAGACTTTCATTGACTTGACCTCAGGGGACAAACTGGTATTAATCAACGAGCAATTCCTCCCCCGCGGGCCAACCAAAGATTGACCCGGATATTAATAAACTGGTAAGCTATAGAAGCCTACTTTTCCATAGGGCAATTCCGGAATGATTCGAAGCGTATAGCAATTCCTTATCCCACCTATCCACCCCCTTCAAAGCTACCTTCATTTTCGCCTTTCTATCCGCGATTGTCCGGGTAAACAGAGTCCCCGGTCTTTATGTACAGAAGCACGATGATATAGTATAAAAGCACCGATGAGAACAGGGCTGTGCCAATATGGGAGATGATGACTTTAAGGAAATCCCCTCGTATCTGTAACCAGCTATTGCAAATAACATGACGCAGTTTTTCCGGCTTTCAATATTGGCGAGACTCCTTGAGCCCTCGTTGTGACAGGACAAACCGCGTACTATAAAATCTAGGATGTCAAATAATATCTAAAGATGTTTCGCGAGAGGTCAGGGAGAAAGCATTGTGCATGCAGCTATAAAGCTCCGGATTCTGTTTGGCCGACCAGGAACGGGTGCTACTACTCTACTGCAGCGC
The DNA here is from genome assembly GCA_963978835.1 of Tenthredo scrophulariae. Taxonomy (NCBI): domain Eukaryota; kingdom Metazoa; phylum Arthropoda; class Insecta; order Hymenoptera; family Tenthredinidae; genus Tenthredo; species Tenthredo scrophulariae. The sequence continues at coordinate 1,526,123 of OZ022235.1, forward strand.
GGCGGTCTGCCCTTTTGCTACAGAAGCAGAAATGTGTCGCCATTATACATGTTAAAGGAGAAACAAGAGTAGAGTACCAGTACCAGTAATACAGCACAACAGGGGGTGAGCGCACTTAGCCGAGAACTTTTTGCCCTAGAGTTTCCTACTCGTACTTCCCCGTCCATCCGGGGTAGTTTTCCTGGAGTTATGCAATGGGCCGGTGCTATATGACAGCGTGTTTAATCGAGGTCAAAGTGATTTTCTCCTTCAGATTATGCAAGAAATATGCAAGGTACGGTAACGAAGTTCAGTTTGGTCGTAAGTAATCGTCGTTACATCGCAATTACGGGTATGTAACGTTCTACTTATTATGGTTCGCGTGGTAAAAGGTTACATACTTTCAATTAGACGTACTAATTTTCCACTGTTTCAGAGGATTTTATATCAGGTTTAATCTTCGTTAAGAATATAATCGCATTTGTGTGCAGAGCTGAGAGTTAAACTCGTAAAAAGTAGAGGGAGAAAAAGAGTCTCGATTTTATCGTATTGCCTAAAAAGTTCCTTTGAAGTTGATGAATTAAACGAAGTAGGGAACCCTATCTACTTCACCACGGCTTAGCCATTTCCATCAAATCTGAACGGATTGCAAATGGACCAATAGGCAGGAAGAGGCTGAGGAGAGTTTAATCTCTGTTAATGTGCTTTCTGATCGACTTGATTTATCGATACGTATCAACCCAGCCTGCCTGAACCCCCCACTATGCCTAGGGGTGGATAACATATTTGACGAACGAATGGTGTAAAAACCTCGGTCGAGACATGTTCTATTCTATTCGATAAAATAAACAAGATTTTTCGTAACGATTTTCAGTTTTCACCAAACGCTTCGCAGTGAACGCGGAATCTTTTTGACTCTCGTTAATCGTGGATGATACGCCGCGATCAATTGGGTCGAAAATTTCTTCGTATCACGGGGTCGATCAGAATTGCAGAGAAATTAAAAGATGAAAGTTAATCCAAAGCCGCTCTCAACGATTCGGGTCGAGGTAAGAGAGGGTGAAGAAGTTAGGCACAAGAAAAAGTGGAAATAATAACGAGATGGGAATACCGGCAGGAAGGGGGTAGAGAGTGGAAAAAAAAAGAAAGAGAAAGAGGAAGAGGAAGAAGAGAAGAGAAGAAAAAAGAGTAAAAAGGAAAGAGGAAAAGGCAGGGCACAAAAGATTTCCGATTTGCTTCAGCAAGCCAATGTGCCTTTGTTCGCTGGTTTTTTACGATTACCTCAAGCTCGTGAAGCGGCTCAATTTTGAGGGAATTAATATTTCACGGTTGTAAACTGGGATTTCTTTCGCGTCCCATGGATGGCTGACCGGGCCTCTCATCTCGGTCCAGCCGGAACAACCGGACGGGTAGTCGTTAGGTCGTTACACAGGCGAGCGTGTTGCGTTACGTTACGGAAACAAGGTTTTTTTTTACTGCTGCACCTTTTAGTAGCGGTCGCAAACTATAAGAGTAATAACTGGGCGTTGGGTAAAGGTTGGTATAGCCACCAAAAAAGCTCGCAATATCGTTCCTATCGCAACAGCCTGGTGTCCCGTCAGTCCATATCCCGAGGGATGGCTACGTCCACGTGTCCATCATCTCCGAGCGGTTAGCCTAGCTCCTCGCGTACGGAATTGCTTCCGTTTCGTTCCCCGTTACGCTTTCACGCCCTTACTTCTCCCCACATTGTCGTCGTTCTAGGAACCGGCGAGAACGATTCAAAGACGGTGCGCGGCTCTAAAGGGACCTCGGAAAGCCCCGGGCTATCCCCAGGGTACGTGTCTTGACGAGAATGCGTAATTCGTCGTATTATGAAAGAGCGAGAGAGAGAGAGAGAGAGAGAGAGAGAGAGTGAGAGGCCAGGGAGGAGGGAAGTCTGCATTTTATTAGCACCAGAGTGAAGAGGAGAGAAGAGAGGAGAGAAGCGCTACGATTATTGCCACGTTTTAGTCTTACTGCAAAAACTTTATCCTCGAGTATAGATACGTATTCAAGTTTGAGAATTGGAATTGGTTCGAAACTAGGATCACCATACGCGCGGCAACCCCTCGACTATGTGACGCGAATATCGTAGACCTTCTTAGGCTCGAACATATTCGCGTACGATAGAAATCAATCGAATATATCATTTCTAAATTATTGTTTTTTATTTTTTTTCTCGTGGCTGTTGCCTTGATTGAAAACGTAATATAAATCTTCGAGAAACTCGTAGAGGGATCCAACTTCTATACTTCTAGAATTAATAAAGACTGACTCGATACTAGATCAAGCGATCTGTTAACTCGCGTCGGTTGAGAAAAAAAAAAAAAAAAAAAAAAAGCACCTACCCATCCGCTCTGTCAATATAAATAGATAAGAACGATAGATGGGAAATTCAGTTTCATTACTTTGAGACAAATAGAGATAAGTTGCTGACTCAACTTTATGGAGAAAATCCGAATTGAATAACTACGGGGAATATTAATAAAGCATTGAACAAGAACAAACGGGATCAGTCGGTTCCCTTATCAAATTGACGATAACTCATTATAAATCTGCAGTCGAATATTGAAACTCGAATTTGAGTACCTTATATATTAGATAAGGTGAAATGAAAGGAAATCTTTTTCATCCTCCGGAGGAGTGCCATGAAATATAAGATAGTATGATTCTACTCTTTCCCATTTTCCATCCATACCTACCCTTAATCCCTCGGTAGAAATCAATGAATCGCGAGAACTCCGTGCTCTGGGTAGTTGAGGAACTCGCGCGAGGTATGTCGAGGAGAAGAAGTTGGTCGGTTTTAATTGCCGAATTTCTTATCTTCGTAATTTCGAGTTTATCGCTGTAGGGTATTCGGAGGCCAGAGCCAGCTACGGGTTAGGGGAAGTGGTAGCTGCAGAAAACGAGGGTGGTTAAAGAATTTCGTTAGCAAAGTAGATAGGTATAGGTACCTACCTACCTCTACGTACAAGAGAGCCCGGGCGAACAGGAGTATAATTTTCGGTAGTTAAACGTAATTTAAAAAGTTTTTGGGGATTAAAAATGCGACTGGACTACACTGCTGCGCGTCCTTCCTGCTCCGGTTGACTTCTAGAACGACGCTGCGACTCATAGCCGGTACTCATCTCCGGGCAAGTCCGGAGCTCTGGTTATTCAGTGCGTTTTATTTTTTATGCTACTCTCTTTCAACGCGGCGTGGCCCAACTCTGTGAATTACTTGGTTTGCGTTCTTTTTTTTTTCCATTTTTTCGTATTTTTCGTTCTTTTTTTTTTTTCTTTCCACTTCTCTTTTCTCCATCCGTAGCGCACGAGGGCCCACTGACAAAGGCTATTTAATAATACAATTGAAGAACGTAGTTGAATCACAATACCCAACGGTGAAGGATTCTGCGAGTAAAGTTTCCTCCCCGTCTAGCCCGTGAAAAGAATGCAGAGTTTCGAGCTCCAAAGTCGTCTTTCGTCGTTCGTTCTTTCACTTTACTCTGCTTAAGGTTCGAGTGTCACGCACTGAAAGATCCAACCGCCGTTTCAAGTTTGTCAACTTCCAAGTCGGGCTCGTTTCATAAACGACGCACCCTCGCTCCTTTCGTAACGTATACTTTGTCTAGAAATTTCAACTGCGGCCAAAACTTTTCAATATTTTCATTCATTATACGTTAACGTGCTCTACCTTCACCGGAAAATAAAAGAAGAAGAAATAAGAGAAGAGAAGAGGAGCGCTGTCCGTCCCATTGTGCTTGTTTCTTTAGATCCCTTCATAATCCAGAAAAAAATCGTATGCGGTATTGGACCCCGTGACACAGTGTCGCTCACCACCCTTGACCGCCGAAATCGAAATGGACCGAAGCGATACCCGAGGGTATGGAACCTCAAATGTTGCCAATAAACGAGCTTCTACGACTGGCCAAATGCCAGCTAATGATTGTTCACTATCTCCGTGACAGGGCTATTCCGATGAGAAGAGAAAGAATGAGAGATGAAAATGAAAAATAAAAAACTATTCGAAACTATATCCACCCACCGAGAGACCGAATGAAGTATCGATACCTTGTCGGTCTCGGAAATTTTTGAATTTCTTATACACCGTCTTAGGTAGCCCTACGATTGTATATCATTCGTGCAGACGTTCCCGAGACACTGCCAGACCTGAATCTTAATACAGACGCCTGCAGCGTAAAGTAGGCGAGTAAGGGGTGTTTGTAAAACGATTTAGAGTTCGATAAATGGGCGGGCTGTGGTATAGGTATACACAGCGATAACAAAGACGCGAAAGTCGGAAGGGGTTGGGATGGAAATGCGATTTGACTACCAGAGTAGCCTCGGCTGCTCCCAGCATACAGTATCGAGTAACTTATCTAATTTAGTTAGATTGGTAATTTATTGATAGTCGAGAGATTCGTGACCGGAAATGGCCACCCCCGTGATGATTGATACTTGGAGCTAAAGCTGCTTAGATATAGATATATGTGTGTATATACGATCTACTCCTTAGGCGGAAAGAAGAATCTCATTCGCTTTTCGTATAGGACATTTTTTTCCGTTAGGATGCTTGGAGAATTAGAGGAGCCAATCTTGACCGGGATAGACCAAATCCAATCTCTTTGTTCTTGTCCTCGCTCGCGTTCCGATCGCTAGTTATTATCACGAAGAAGAGAATCGCTCCCACTGGCGCTTCATCCAGCTCCTCGTTCAATTTCATCCCTCAAGATGTTCGTCGCTACGTACGTTACGCATAGTCATTAATCTCCAGGAAATTGGATGCTGAATTTTAATGTCTAGCCTCGATGCTCGCACTCGTTGCGCATCTAGTCAACTATCGTTAATATATAATCGCAATACCCCTTACCCCTGCAGAAAGGGTAAAAAGAATTCACCTTTAACCTTGGTCTAATTAATGATAATTACTAGAAGCGCGGAGCTCGAGTGTGAAGATTAAGCAATGAAAGACCCTGAAAAATGGGAAACCCCATTGTTTCGAAATTTTCAAAGGAATCGTTAAGTGCCTAGCTACGCCCGTCGAAAGACCAGATCGTCTTTGCAAGCTCTTCTATCCCATTAAGGAGCCCCTTAAACCGACTTTGCTCACGTTGTGGTCAGCCTGTAACTTGACCCTGCCTTTTCCCAGCCCTTGAGCCTCGCTTTGCGCAAATATTTTCCAAGACTTTTACGCAGCTTTGATTTGCCTCAGCGTTGAACCGGTACGTGCCGCAGGCAACCGAGGGGGATGATCGTGTGTGAAGTAGTGAAGTTTTTCTCCATGGATCGTAAAAGCGTTAAAACTGGATAAGAATTCAGAGATAAAACGAGTCTAAGCTTCTGCAAAATCCCGTTAATGTTGCTACGTGCCAAACATTTTGCGGCTCCCCAAAATTCACCGTGCTTCTGCAGCCCTCGACTAAAGGCGGCAAGAATGTCTGTTTATTTCGCTGTAGTTGGCTGGGCGGAACATTTCGTTGGTCGGAGGATAGGTTGGGTAAATGGGTACCTACGTAGGTCCTGCAAACCAGAATAACTCTACTCCGTGTACGTCGAAAGAACTAGGAAAGAAAAAAAAGGAAAATCGCGACCATTTAATTTTGACAAAGGCATTCAATCACCAAATTAATTATTGGAAAACGACGGTAAGAGAAAAATCGAAAAAAAAAAGAAAGAAGTTCGTCAACTCGACCCGATATCTCATTATCCCATAAACTTTCGGGAGGTAAAGTTAAATAGTTTTGACGTGTGCGTAGGCCGAACTAACTTCCTATAGTATCAACGAAGGTGAAGTTAGATTAGCCGTGCCTTCGCTCAAGAGAGTTACCCACCCCAACTAGCCTCCTTGAACCCATACATCTTCCGAACCTTTGTCCTAGTTCGAGAGGAGTAGGTACGGAACGATAGTGGGTAACGAATACGGGGATGCGCCGGGACGTTGGGATGGATATAGATAATGATCATTCAATTGAACGATTAGGTAATTATTGTTAAAACGATACAATGTACACGTGATACTAAGCCGTTTCTCTATAGAAAAAATTTCGAACAATGTTACAGTAGCTGTACAACGTACCGGCGGGTTATTCTGCACGAACATCGTAGCTGACTCAGCCGTACACGCAACGTCGTGTAATCGTTGGCAATGATCAAAATTGAGCAGCGAATCGTCCGTGACGTGCGGCATTCCGTTTTCACTAAAAAATCTCATTGTCCGTGGTGATATTTCAAAGGACTCCAATCCCCTATCCCCTCTCCCCTTATTTCGCTCCATTCTATCGTGTTCCTCGATCGTTATAATACCGTCGGTTTCACCCCCGGGGGTTTACCTCCTCAACCTCTGCAGGGTAGGAAGACGTCGATCGCGTAATCGCCCCGCGGTGCCAAATTCCGGAAGGTATAGGTAGGGGCGAGAGGGGCGAGAGGGGGACGAAATCGCGAAAGTGTGTAAACTGAAAATACGTGAAACACCGGGGATCCGCTCGGCTCAATATTCATGCAACTAGATGTGGTACGGCGAGCTGGGGTCGGAGGTCAGACGATCAGTGATAAGTGGCGGACCATGGCCGGGCATTCGAAGGCATTCAAAAGCATTCGGAGAGGCGACAGAAACCTCGGTGGCTCGCTGTAATACCTAAAGACTTAGTTCGGGCCAGCAAGCAAATTGTTAGGGTTATAAGGGTTAGGGGTGGGTCACGCACGGAGAGTGGAATATCGGGCTAGGGGGCTGGGGGACTCGGGGGACTTGGGGGAGGTGATTTCAACAAGGGCGAAACCCCGGGTTCGACAAAATGACCGGGTGACCGTGATAGAGGTGATAAGGCGCCGCCCGATTCGGATCGTCGTCGGTTATATAAGGAAATAAGAATCCAAACCACTGTACTCCAGGGCCCCCCATTACGACACTGTGTCACGAAATAGGGTGAAAAGATTTCCCGCAAAGGTATTGACGTCCTTTCCCCCCCCCCTCCCCTCGTATCCGCGCCTCACTCCGCCTTGCCTTGCAGGAATTTTCTCTGTCACGTGAACCTCTCGCCAGAATTCGGTGTCGTCGAATGGTGAAGAGCTTGCGAAAGTTAGGGTATAGAATGAAGAACGAAGAACGCTGAAGGCGAAGGCGAAAGGGAAAAGGGAAAACGGAAGAGGGCAGAGAGAAGAGAGAGGGTGGCGTGAATCTTAATTAACGGTGTGGAGGAGCCCAGGAGCCGTGAGTGAATGACGCGATCTGTAAAGTAGCGTGGATAAATATCGAGTGCTAAGAGCGAGTGGTGCTGGTATGGGTGTCTGGAAGTAGGGACAATTTTATTAATGAGTTAGAAGGGGTTGAACCCTTAATTTACACGTCCGTTAGTTTCGATGAGCATATATGAGGCGAGGCGTTGGAAAAGACGCCTCGATTCTAGATCAATGATAAAATTTTCAATTTCTCGCAGAGGCCCTCTTTTTAACATCATACAATTTATATCAGACGTTGTCTCCGATAAATGATATAAGATTCTCTTTCAACTCAGCCATGTCTAAATAAATATCATCCCTGAATAACAACCCTGACGGCAGCCTGTTCAGGCCCTTGTGGAACGCTGCGTTACAAACTAGATCAGGGCGTGATTACCGTCACCTGATGTGAGCCTGATCGGGCAGTAAGGCAAACCTGACCAGGGTACCTTATATCGCTGCGTTATTAAAATTTCCAGTCGGGTTGTGGAAAATCTACCCATACCCTGACTGGCAAAGGGTGTTGGTAGGTGGAGGAAGAACTACTCAACTTTGTGTAAGTCCTTCTTCAGGTTATTGCGCACACTCTCTCGATCATTAATCTTTCAACTAACTACCTCTCAAGTTTCCGAACTCTAGTTGGCTTCGTTTGTTAAGGAAACACTTTTTACACATCAATTTGCCGACTCGTTTTTACACTCGACAGGTTAACGAGAATACAAATCATTAAAAAGGGGGCCCCATATTTCTCGAGGGATCAGAGTATCGGTCTGATTTTGGATATTAATTTTTCATCGACATTCAACTATCCAACGATAAACGTAACGTGTCGTTTTAGAAAATCTCGACTGTATGGGAGTTCGTTTTAAAACAAAATTCTCAATATACCTTTTCACATGAACTTATCACGGCCCAGGGTAATCCGGTTTCGAATTAACTCTTCTTGAGTGGTTTTCACTCCCGTAAGTTCGACCCAAAGGTACAAATACATAGAATCGCGGAAATTTTCTGTTACAGAGAAACGACACGTTGACACGTAGTTCCAAGGGTCAGCTCGAAAAATGAAGAGAAAAAATAAATAAATAAAAAATAGAACAGAGAGAAGAAGAGAGAAATCAGCGCGTTAAACCAACTTGACCCCTGATATCAGCTACGAGGCTTTGATAACACGGAGTTTTGCTATCGCTCTGGATTTGTCGCAGTCGTGGCTGGGTTCTACTAAATCATCACGACCGTAGCGATGTTTAATGCATGTTTTTCAATTGTTTCTATCCCTTGACGTCCCGATGCCCGACTATGAATTTACACTCGAGTAGGTACAGGAGGCCACTTCACATCCGGAACTATTCGAAGCGTCGTTTTATGTCAGATGGAAAGTTTCGAGCGGAGTATCTCACCCCCTGGCATCTGATATATTTTTTGATTGATGAAAACGTCAGCAAGATTTGTTCGATCGATATACAATTCATTAGATAACTCGTCGTATCCGATGTTTAATAAGATCTTCGACAATAACATGCAAACTCTTCAAGTGTCAAGAAATTAACAGAAGAGTAAAGCTAAGGTAATAGTAACGTGCTTTGATGCTGGTGCTTTGCTTCTCAGATGATCAAAGTCCCCCTTTATTAACTTCGGATATACATTTTGAGACGTGTCTTGTGTATATTTTATGATAGGTAACAAGAATCCTCATGAAAATTTGCCTAATCAAGAAGCCGTTCTTTGTGCGCCCGACGAGTACGAAGTCAAACATCTACACAATTAGTAAATTGTCAGTAATCAGGTAATACCTCGTTACGGCGATGTGATTAAATCGGCAGATACGTTGGAAACCAATTCGTTAGACCGTGACGTGGTTTAACAAAAAAAAAAAAAGATACGAATCGCAACATGTTAAAGAAAATCACGCACATGTGTGGAGATTTAGTTGCAGCGAGTGGCGAAAAAGAGGGAGGAAAAGCAGCCGAGCTAGAAAATAGCGAGGATTAGGTGCGCAAGGTGAGTTAGGTAAAATGCATTACCGTGAAAAGAAATTTATGGAAGCGGACACCCGGCTATAAAATAACACTTCGTATTCAAATCGGCAAATTAACGGTCTCTCGCGCATGAATTCTTTGTCACCATTCGTGCCCGGCTATGGTCTCGCTGAAACGGTGAATTATCGTCAAAGCGGTGCTAGGAGCTCTCCGATCCACAATTTTATTTTAATAATTCGAACGTGATTTGCACCCTCATTGGAGGGTCCCGATCATTCGGAGAAAGAGATATCCCATTGTACAGGGAAATATGTGGAGATGATTTTTAATCGAGCTTAATCAACTGTTCGTGAATCCTTTGGGGATAGGAAAAAAGGTCCCACGATTGACCGGTCGAAGTTCTGTAATTTTGATCACTTCAATTCTGTCCTTCACACATGAGTTTTTCACGACTGTCGGAGTGAATAATCTTTGTCTCTTTTTTTTTTTGAACAATTATTGTACGCAGGTTTGAATATCGTTTGAAAATGGCCCGGTAATTGATAAACCAGTTGACGGCAAATAAGAAAGCTGACTCTGCCGGGCATCGACCATGTCGTCGTCAAAGGGGCAATAAGTGAGGTTGAAACTCGTCGTCTGGTATCGGTAATGATAAACCTTGTATAAATTGGCTCTACTCTTCTTGAACGAGGTGGCAATTTTCCGAGTCGCCATCAGACGAAGGAAGGAAGGAAGGAAGGAAGGAAGGAAGGACGGGTGGAAGGCAGCAGCGAGTGATTGTACCCTCTTTTCAATACCTCAAAGACAAAAGGGGGTCCGGCGACTCGTTAGAGAGGAGCGTAGTATATGATCGGATTTTCTAATCGAAATAAGAAACGAGTAGGTTGAGGAAATTCGATGAGTTACTTTTAACGTGAAAACGTTCATGATGATTAGCGACTCACCTTGGGCTGGGGCGTAAATGTTCAGGTAGAGACAGTCCTCGCTCTGATTTTGTAGGTAGGGAAGCAGTCGCCTCAAATACTCCAAGCGACCCCTTGGTATTTTTTCACTTAGTTCAGGGAGCTTTTGAGGACATACAGGTCCGAATTTATCAGCTACTTTAACACCGTGCCAAAGGGCGCCGCTGACCGGTGGCATGAAACGGAGCGAACCGATGGGCGGCGAGGCGTACGGTACACCTCGGAAAACTTCAACACTCTCTAGGTAACGTTCCAAGGTGACAATAACCCCCGAAAGCTCACCGTACTTTGTCCTAACTATTCGCGAACTCAATTCCGCACTGGACATTAACAGAAGTGTAAAAAGTACTCCGAACACGAGCCAACACCTCGTCATTGCCACGTTCATCTTGTAAATCGATTTGCGATTAACTAGTCGACGACCACTCGGACCCCAGCATTTTTCTCCCATACGTTTACCTCGGTTTAGTTTTCTCTTTAGTTTTGTTTAGTTCAGTCAAGTCCCACACGAATTTACATTCAACCCTTGAAAAATCTTCGTGTATATTTTGGGTGGATGTTTTTTGGACGTATACAGAGATTCAGGGGGTGTTTTAGCTCTTTCTTACTTTTTTCTTCAATTCTAATCCAACGTTGTCGCCGCGTCAAAAACACCCGAGTACAGTAGTTTGTTGCCGAAAGTTCGGCTGCTGCCAGGGTACATTATCAAGTCAGCGTTTTGAAAGGCAAATAGCCAAAGTTTAGTCGGTCGCCAGATCCTGCCGAGGGATGGTACCCGGGTTTGAGTTTGCTTGGCGAAATCCCAGATAGCGGTTTAAGCGCAAATTAGGTTCGGTCGCCGACCAAGAACAGGCCAGCGCCGCGACGCCGACGTAGGGCTGCATGCCCGCGTAATATCACAACCTTGCCCTATACTTATTTTTCTTCCTCTTATACTTCTTATACTTCAACTCTCTGCCATCCGGTTTCTTTGTTATTTTCTCCACCCCTTATCTTTACTTTTTTGATAAGTAGTAGTTCTGGCCGGAAATAGGTGTACTGCGAATTTTATCACTGAACTCGCGACTTTATTTAGGGGTAGGTAATTTTATTTAAAACTATATAATTTTCTATCAACTGATGTTCGACAATGACGGAGACTCGATTTGACTATGAAAGATCAGACCTATCAACGCGATAATTTCATTCATCGTTCTTAAAAAAAGTGGTAAAATTTTTACTCGGTATATCCGACAACGCACCACCTTGTGATATTTCTCATCGTAGGGGGGTCGTAGTTCGGTCACAGAAATACAATTTCGTTTTTTATCGCGTGTTTGACGTTGCGGTAAACGTAAAAAGCCCCAGCTTTTAGTATCTTGAAGAAGAGTCCAACTTTTGGATACTTGCTTAGCTTTTTCATTTTCATTTTCATTCTCCTCGGTAATGTCGCGGCTGTAGATTGCATCTCGATATCCACCTTGTCATATTAAATTTTATATTCCCCGAAGGCGACGGGTGCTGAAGTTTCGCGGTTTATACTCCCAGTTGCGAATATTATTTGATAAATATAAAGGAAAAAACTCTGCCGACGGATGGCAGAGGGACGGGTACAGGGAGTTCGGAGTGATCTTCGACTCAAATTTTTCTAACTTTGAACAAAGTTTCGAGAACGGACTCGGGATAAAAGTTGAGCACGCGTGACAAGGTTCGCAACACGTAAGAGGATATCCTCATTCGTTCACAGAGTTTCCATGTGCTTTTCTATAGCTTATGGTTCTCCGTCCGTAGATCGGTCCTCTCTCCGAGTTGAGGTATCAATTTTACCTGGTGATTGATAGCGGCAGGTATAATAGCGAGAATCAACGCCAAATCGGCCTTGAACTCCACAAACTCGACCTATATAACTCGATTTGCGTTTACGTTGACGAAAACTTAACCCTTTCAGAATAGGTCACCCCTTTTTTATTTCGTTCTGTCTTCTGCGACGCTGAGTTAAGATCAAGATTTAGGTTCACCACAACGACCGTACTTGACGTGTATGAAATTATCCGTAGATTATACTAATATTCACTCGATGAAAATTATTCACTAAATTCACAGCTGATTTTCTGATATTTATTTATCTAATTTAAAAATCTTTTTGCATTAATCCTTGACTGCATATCGGTCGACAAACCGCATATATCTCACTGAGAAAAACGACGATAAGACGGAACAGGAAAAAAAAAAAAAAAGAGACAACTACAAGGAATCGCGGTTTTATTAATATCGGATTATATAATGGTCACGTGAGAAACTTCGTTCTCATATTGCAAACTGTATGAAAAAATTAAAAGCTCGTTATTATACAGGTCACAAGATAGGGGTTAAAATAATCGCGTGGGTTTAATCATAACGCTTTTCCTTTTCTCTTTTCTTCACTAGAGAAATTTTCCCCGAAGCAACATTTATTTTTGTCGTTTTCACCTGAATTTAGGAAACTCACAGGATATCATTTAGTGTAAAGGAAGAAGATGAAGAAGAAGAAGAAAAAAAAAATCTCGAATCTCAGCACCGCGTGACACTGTCTCGCTGAATGTAGTTATTATTTTTTTCTAAACGATATCCAAACTCTTTGGGCAATCTATGAAACGTGTAATTCGCGTGATGAATAAATAAACACAATTTGTAAATCTAGTATCCGATATTTGATGGAAAAATCGCGAGAGGCTTTAAACGAGAGCCCTGGACCGCTCCGGGTTCGACGTTGCTGTTGGTTCGACCCCCGACAAACTGGCGTCAGGCAAAAGCTTTGCCGTCAGCTGCGCTTGCGTAACGCAAGCCCCACCGAAGGGTGGAAGTTGAGAACGGTCGATACGTCAGGGGCAGAGGGTGAGATCGGGGCTAAAATTACAGGGTAGAACTTGGTTCGAGTCTGGGATTGGAAATGCGAAACGTAGATGCCGATTTTTAACCCCCGTCCCTTCACCCCTTCATACATTTATAAATACAATATTTAACGATCCAAAATAGGACCCGAACGATGATCGAATCGAAGTATGAATGAACTTCTCGTTGCGCGAGTAGACGAATTGAAAAAAAAAAAAAGAAATGACCCAACTTATTTCCTTCTTCCTGGTCTCATCGGACAAGAATAGTTTACGTTTTTCCCCTTACGGAATATATTTCATCCCTATAGCTATACAGGTGTCTATATAGGATCGAGGGGGTTAGAGATGGGCGTACATCAACGTTCACATTGTCTGACGCGAAAGGATAGCCGTCCTGATTTACGAGGCAGTAGGAATGATTTGAACGAGTGACGGGGTCTCAGACCAAGTCGTAGATCGGTAGAAGATGATTCAGGTGGTGGAATAAGGCATAGGTGTGGAAGAAAGGTACATCGAAAATGTCCTCGTAAAGCGGAAGCTCTGAAGTAGATTGAGGGCAGCAGTTGCGCTTGCTCTCCTCATCCTTGTCTTCATTCTTCGTCTCCTCAACCGGAGAAGATGGTATATCGTGCGTTTAGCCACCTGCCACTACGGTGCCTTACCACCTCACCTCGAACGTGAGACGTCGTTAACTCTTTACCTCCATTTACCCGGCGGTGTATAACGTTACCGCGCGCATTTACACGCGCGGAAAACCTCGCGGTTGCAGGCAGGGTGGCTGCCAGAGAACCCTCGGTGAAACAGATTCTAATTTATATAAGACTCTACGCAGCAGCCTCACACCCAAACCACTAAGGGACGACGAGAAGCATCCACCAGCTACCTAATAGCTACGCAATTTTCTGCCCAGCTTCTGTTATCACCTCAGTCACATCATTTCATTCCTGTAGTTACCGCATGTGTGGGTATATACATGCGACAATTCGAAGATATTTTTCCCATTCGAAAATGATCGACTGAATCGACGATTTTTATTATTTTCTTATCTTTTTATTTATTTATATTTTTTTTTCTCCCTCTTTACGGGCGAAGAAGAACTCGCGATTTTAGCAACGGCGTAAACAACCGGCAATCCGTCTATATCCTACTGTAATACCGTAACGCGAATTTCGAGAAGAGTGTGCGAACTCGCAATCGCGATACAAATCACGAATGAAAGTTAATTGGGAATGAAGAATGGGGTTACCCTCCGAACAAAGGATTTCACTGTCACCGAACGACAGGGTATAAAACTAAATTTTGGTTTTACCACGATCGTGTTTGTCCCTTTCGCGCCACGGATGGGTAGCCACATATATATACTATACCTATACTCGCGTATATCTACCTAGGCCTGTAGGTATATTATGTATATGTATATTGCTAGCCCGCAATCGTGCGATTCGCACTGAACCGCATTATAGTCCAGTGCACTGCACCCACTCGGATTTGGCGATCGTATATAAATGCACGAAACCCAAATACATTTCGATGGAAAAAAGTGAAATACTGACTTGAAAGTAAGATCATCGTCAGATCTGCGGAGGAACGAGCTGATGGAATTAACTCGTTAAATTATAATCATAAGTTTGTTATGCTTTACATAGGACGAAACTTCGATCAGTTACAACGGTTCGTTTACGCGTATGACGCGGTATTATAGTTCCGCATCCCAGAGGGTGTTATAATTATCGAGTATAATCGAGCTCACCACGTAGGGAGTTACGGAGCGCATGTGGTAATGGAATAGATGAACGTATATATTTGCTCATGGTGATGATAAGATTGGCATTTATGGTTAGCTGAGTACAGGGACTTGAGAAGGCTTGGGAAATAAGTGCGACTAAACGAGAGACGGAGAACTTCGCTCTTGCTTCTTCTCTTTATATTTTTGTTCTTGTGTCGGGTTTAATAATTATGATTTATAAGACATATGTCCGTTCGGAGGATGGGGCCCTAGGGTCCAAAGGCACGCGGTTCAAATCGTCGAAACAAATTCATCTTCGTTAAGACGCCGCGAGATAGCCGTCCCTTTTTTCTTTTTCTTTTATTTTTCAAAAAAGAGAAGAATTTATTTTTCCCGAACTCGCTGCCATAAGAGAGAAGGAGAAGAGGAGGCTTCAACCCTTCACTAAACGTAAATTATTCTTGATTTATGGTATAGTATCCGAGTACATAATCCGATCTGCAAATAAGTACCAAGCGGCCATTCTCTGCTAATGGAGAAAGAATCGATTCGAAAATGCGAATGCATTGGTTAGAAAATATAAATTGACGGGTTCGTAATTTTTGATCACTTGTTTTTTTATATAGGTATATATTTTTCAGACGTTTGAGTATTTCATTTCAATTTTTTAACTTTTTTTTCCATTCTCAAGCGAGTCGCGACGAATTGGCTTATTGATTTTTCGGATATAAATATTTGCGACTCTAAGCACGTATTCGGCACGTCACACTCCACCGAGTTTCTTCTGTCTTGATTCTATTTTTTTTTTTTTTTATCTTCACGCAGACCCCTATTTTTCGATTTTATTCCATTCCGAGAAATTGTGTGGCAGCGTCGCGACGCGACGTCGAGCCATGGATTTCATAGGATCCACCCTCGATCTTCTCACCAAACAATTTCAATTATCCCTCGGAATTGATGAGGCTAATTCTACATCGAGGAGAAAACGAAGCGAAATTATAAAAAGAATAAATCGGTTTCAACGACATATAAGTGTAGAAAATTTGTTTTTCAACCCCTAATCGTAATTGAAATAATTCTGAAGCAAGCAATGCGTGATTTACTAACGACGATGAGGATTCTCTTCTTGTAAAAGATACAAGAGTGAAGGTGAGGTGATGCGAAGTTTCGCCGTTGAACAAATTGAATAAATGGAATGAATGGAATAAATGGAAACACCCACAGCTTCGCTCGCCCGCGGAATCCACCCCATGCTCCATTCCCAATCTACGAAAGGCGGCCCCCCCTGCATCTTTTAGCGAAGAGATGGATGAATCTAATTGAAGCTTTCGACTTTTATGCCTTTTCTTTGCTTCGTGGCTTAAAGGTTCAGCTATTTTTTACTTCTACAGAGAAATCGCGATCCTTATTCCTTGGTAGGGGGAAACCTTGCTGAGCACGTAACGCGGTTGTCTAGGCCCACCAAAACCACCCTGAAAATTCACGCCACCACGAATAGGGGTTGATATTCCACCAGCACCGTTATAGAGGCCGGAAGTTCACCTCCGATATATGTTCATGGATCTCGAGAGACGAGAGACAAGGTTCGTCCAAAAAGCACCAAGATTAAAAAAGCAATATTCATCACAATGATACCCGGGTGACTCTTGTTCGATTCTCCATTTTATTTCGTCTACCCAATCGACTTCCGAAAAAGTCGTATGTGAATTTGAGGATCATTCATTAGCCTCTATTTGTCGATATAACGAGGAACGGAAATATCCGAATTGCATTTATTTCACAGTCCACTAGTCAGCCCGGGTTCGGGTTCCTTTCGATTTGAGTCTCGAGGCATCGAAGTTGAAAAATTTATTCCTAAGATATTCATGGGGTCGATATCTCGAGTTCGATAGCACGAAAATAAGGCCTCGATCCCAGCCCTAGGATGAATTCGCGCGAGTTGTCGCATGACAAAGTGGTTAAAACTTCAGTATATAAATCAATTCATGGATATTGATTATTCTCCACAAACTAAGTTTTATTCGAACCTTCAAGGTGGATACCTACAGGTTAGGCAGAGGTACGTAAGGATTAGGTACTGCAATCTACAGTGAAACGGCGTCGCGTCAATTCCCTCATCTGATCACTAGAAGAAGTTGCACCAGCCTGCATCTCGGTTCAGTTCAGTTCAGTTCTGCAGTTCAGTCAGCGAGGAAATGAGGCGACCGATAAAGTTATCGATAAATAACCGTGCAGCCAACTGCAGCTATAAAATCCTGAATCCTTGGTGCTTTGAACCGTAACGATTACGGCCACCTCGTACCTATACCTACGTGAAACAGGGAAATTTCTACCTCCAGAAACACGCAGGGGTTTCCCCATAGTTTTAGACCAGAATTGAGTCAACGAATAACCGAACAGGCCTCCCTCGGTAGTTATAGGCTCTGCCCTCCGATAATCGTTCAACTTTAGAATTGTTGTTTCAAAAGCTTTGGTTGTTCGACGTAATCCTTGTTACTTGTCGATTGAAAACTAAACGCAAACGGAGCAGAGTCATTTATTTAATTAAAACAAGGTGAGAGCCGTAGCGCAAACAAGTTTGACAGATCAATAATTGATGGAGGATCGTATTCGGAAATTAGAATCATCGGAGTTTCGGAGCCAAAACTGCAGCGGTGGATAATACGATGCTAAATGTCGATGTATACCTATACAGGCGTATGACAGGGTGAAAAATTGACCACCTATCAGGTGAAAATACATCATACTCGAATTAGTCATTGGCCGATTAATCACCCCGGAAAAATTATCAGTTGAATAATTGTTATAGAGTACGACTGGTGCAGATAAGTTTAACTTATGTTATGAGCCCGAGTGCTTTTGAACAATTATATTAACTGCGCGTTTCGCCAATTATGAATACCGCGTTCCATAACTCTCCGTGATGCAGTAATTTCCGAGGGAAGATGAAAGGGCATTCGTTGGTCTCCAAAATACGAATGTTCAATTTCTGTTTAGAAGAGAAAAAATTATACCGATTTCTTCCGTATACATATACCTACTATGTACAGATTTTTAAGGGCTGTGTACTTTTGCGCTTCGTTGGCCCTCCACGTCGCTCGCCCAAAATTTGTATAACTGCTTTGAAGTTTTTTCAAAGGGAAAGAGAGCACGATCGAAATGCTGTTATTATATCGCAGTTATCATTATTATTTTTATCATTATTGCTGAATCATGATAATTTCATTCAATCGGTTGTGAAATCATTCCATACATACGAATTTTCGCTATGAATACACGATTTACGCGACCGAGGATGCGAGACCGAGACTGAAACGGAGATCAGCGACATAAATTCAAAGGTGAAATGTGATCGACACTCGCTGCCCTTTTTTTTCGTTATTTTAGTTCATCTTTAACATCAGCAAGAACAATTAACAATTAACACTCGGAGATTTTTGCAAAATTCGTAGAGCCAGACTTGAAGCCGGTATAATAAATCGAGTGCCCTACTCCAGCTCGATAGACAAACTAATGCTTTCGTTCTTGAGTTCAACAGAGTTGAAAGTTCCAAGGAAAAAGGATAAAATTGAACGAGCTTTTTAGGCGAAAAGTGTCTATACCGATATCTAACTTCCGAGTTTTATAACACTCTCGAGAAAGTTAACAGATTTAAAAACAGATTAAAATATATAGCTACGTGGAATAGCTGGGAGAAGAATGTCTCTATTTGACAAGGAAGTAGGAAATTATTGGAGAAATTAATTAAGACCAAAGTTTCATATATAAATATAGCATGTACACAACTTTCTGGGTTTTATAGTTCCAGCTGGGCTTCGAACTCTCGATATAATTTCTCCCCTATAGGTATTCGCGGAGCTTCTTTGCCCGAATGTCACCAAGAACTAAGAAGACGTTCGAAAAGAGAAAGCTGCGTACTTAGGCACGTAAGTACGATGTTAAACAGGCTTAGAGTTTCAATTCGATTAAAACTTTGAGGAGAAATTTCGCGTGCGACGGGTTTAATAGGATGCTTGCAGCCAACGCTCTGAGGAGCGCACCTACCCACTTATCTACATACCTACAAGGCCCCCGAAAACCGGGGTGAGACTTTCGGTTGAAATTTCATCTCGCGTGTGCTATCCGCCCCGCGTAATTTAGCCCGACTAATATCTTACCTACGTCAACAGTTTAATCACTCTGACCAATCAACGCTTCTGCAGTGTCGGAGAGAATTTCTCTTCACTGTACGACCAGAGTCAGTGCAGGTTAACCATTAACTAATATCGGAGCTGCTTTTCACCTACTTCCGAAACGAACTAAAGCCTCGGGTCTCGCATTCGATCGGAACAACATTTGATGAGATTTTCCTTCAAGCGGGACAATTTTCTTTCCTTCCCTTCTTCAGCTTCTTATTTTCCTTTTCTCACTAACTTTTCTTTTTTTCTTTTTCTGTTTCTCAATTTCCTTTTCTTCTCCACCTCTTGTCTTTTCTCGACATCGCGAAATGGAATTAAGCCAAACAGCTGCACCTAGTGTACTGGAGAGATTAGTGCCGAGGGAGGTCGTCCTTTCGGGGTATATAAGAGGCGAATAAGAAGGAAAGAAAGAAGAAAGAAAGCTCCTCCGGTAAAACGTCCATTAAATAAAGTTTAGGCATTTCAAACTGAAGCGTATATAGTTTCTGTTTCCATGTATCTGCCTACTAGAGAGATACCTGTATCATTATATATCACACTCTATGTAAACGTACATTATTCTTATTCAACCGAAAATAATAATTCAAAGAAATTTCAGCTCATCTTATAAACAGCTAGCTCTGAAATAGTCGACTGATACTCGTCCATCAGCTGAGCCGTCCGCGTTCCATCCTCCCTCATTGTCAGTGATAGATCGACGCGTCTTTTTTATCGATTTTCCACCACCCACCCAACAGATTTCGTAACAGCGATGATAAGGCAGCGTCGCGACGCTGCTAACAATAAGCTACGTGTCTACGTATATACGGGTAATTTTCACGCGATTTGAATAACGGGCAATTTCTGGATACCAGAGGCGCGCGGAATTCAGAATTTTACGGTACTAGAGCTTTTCGAAAAATCCAAAGACTTATGAAATTTAAAGGGAATCAAAAATAATCGGCAAAAAATTTTCTGCGGCATTTCCCATACGCACATATGACACGACTAGGTATACACACCGCAGATATATTCGCAACGCTTCGCACTTTCGCTTGATTAACTCTCTCACGACCGGGTGCAGACAACGGCCTTAAATCTTCTCGTATCGTGAATTCGCAGCGCGTCGTTACGCGTCAGGGATGTACGTAGATGTGTACACATACGCATTCACATAAATATATATATTTGAAGATGAATATAGGTTGTAGGTATTGTGACAGTGTACCACGTGTGCATATCAAACTTGATTATGTGTAAAACAATACAGAGCTGCATAATATCGAAATGGATATATATATGTGTGTGTGTATAGCGATGGATAGACACTGTCGTATTTCAGAAAATAAAGGATTCGTTTTCACAGACTCCCGCCACGAAGTGTAACCCAGCAAGCGCTGCGACGCCACGACGCTATACGAGTCCGAAGTTTAAAATTAGATTAGATTTCAGTCCGCGTCGCAGTTCCGAAAGACGTTGTCCCGCACAGAAAGTTCATTCCAGTATCGATCCTGAGTAAAAACAATGAGCACTTTTTTCTCTCCACCAAACTGATGAGAATAATCTACCCAACTACCCCAACGATTTTTTGATAAAAAAAAAATAAATAATAATAATAATATGTGCGAATTAGATTATGGTTTATAAATTTCTTAAAATTTTATTGACAACGTATGGTGAAGTGTGAAAAATATTGTAAATTAGGAATATTTCGTGTGTAAAAGAATAATGTGAGAAAGAATCGAGGAGACAGAATTTTATCAATAATCAGATGATATAATCGACGAAGAATTTCCTCGTTAATTTTCTAGTAGAATTCTATTTGTGACGGAATAGCTATCGACCGGAGGTTTGGGAGTAGGTACATTCACCCTTGTTTGCGTGTCTAAGAATATCTGTAAGCGCTGTACGGTGAAGTTAAACGTGTTCAGTTTTTGACTACCAGTTTACGAAGACAGAGTTAAAAACATGCCTGCACAGATCCACGAGATCCGTATTGAAAATCACGAGAAGATTAACCTGTGATAATAGTGACGGAGGGGGAAATAGGCAATAAAAATGTGAGGTGCTGGTGGCAAGTGCCAAAACTTAAAGTTTCTGGTTCCTATAACCGAGAGCGATAGCGAGAGTTTTTCTTTCCCTCATTTCTCGGCTTTAATTTCCGATATAATTAATGACGACGGCATAGTGGATGAGGAGATGGTGAAAACGTTGGATATAAATTGAAAATAAAGTCGTAAAAATTGATTTTCAACTTTTAAAACAAATGTCAAAGATGTTGAGGCTCGAGTTAGTAGGTCTTGTCCTTTTGGCATGCACCCAAATACTAACTGAGCATCGAGACTTTTATGACTACCGCAATCAATACGGTCAGCAGCAAAGGTACCACGATAATAACGATGATAATAATAACAATAATAATAACTTAAAAAACGAAAAATTATCGCGTGAAGTTCGCGTGGCTCAGGGAAGACTGCGCGGAATAGTTGTGCATTCGAAGAGACACCAGAATTTACAACCGGTTGACGTGTTCCTGGGTAAGTTTGTGCTTTTACCTATTATCAAGTATTCTTAGATATAAGAATTCAGCGGAATAATAATCTTTCGTATTGCTCCTCGCCCGCAATCCTCGAGGCAGATAACTAGGTAGGTGGATAGCTATAGTTGGTTGGTTGCGGGCTTGTCAGAACTTAGTGCACATGGGGCATGGGTTGGTATAATAAAATACCTGCAACGGAAATAAATAATTTCTACGAATTTATAGACGATCTAGAACCCTCACGTACTTGCCTCCTGCAATTTATTGGCCCGAACGTTTCACCTATGTATTTATTGCGCACCCTTGCGAATGCGGACGCCCGCGCCGGGCTATTCGTATATACCTACTTGAAGCTAAAAAGCTCAAATCGACCGTCAAAAATTGACCATTATTATGGGAAAGTTTAAATCAAAACCGTCTGCAAATTTTACGTCTCGCCGGATATCAATCGCGATTTTTAGCGAATACAATCCTCACTCTTCGGATGATAAATACCAATTCATCTCAAATAATTTTCTCACATCAATTGCTCCACGGATTCAAGAGTTTATCATGCGAAAATTTGCACTTTCAGCCGACGATAAGTACTCGAGTATTATAAATAAATAAATTCTTTCAATATTAACGAAGGTCCTTGACTGAATCCGAAGCCGCTTAATAAACGAGTAAATAATTAATATCACCAGATGAAATTAAACCAGCCAAAGGTGTTCGGGACTAATGTAAAAGCTGTGAAAATTGGGGCGTCCTTAAATCCCTCAAATCGATTGAAAAAATAAAAAAATTTCAAATCCAATCCGAGTCGCGAATCCACCCTTGCAGAACGTGACTGCGTGCATCCGAGCGTGACTGCAAGAATCTTGCCATTCCCGTTTTCATTTCATTCACAGTTAACCTGGGCGTAAATTACTGTGATTACATTTTGTCCGTTCGTTCGCTATATCGTTTGCTCGGGCTGTTTATATACCTGATTCGATTATCCTTCAAAACTTGGCAAACAAATTGGAAACAAGAAAATTGTTTTAATATAAAGAGGAGATTCGTGGTAAGAAAAAAATTCAAAACCTCGTCCACGGGGAATAGAATGAAGATTCCTATGAACTATTTAGCTGAGGCCGAAGAGTAGTCGAGCCAGCTGCCAGTGACGGTTATATCTATGATGTTATGTGTATAATATGCTAGGAAATGAGAGACATATTTCGATTTCTATTTTTGACCGCATCTCTCTTTCGCGATTGTAATTCGCAAGTCTGAAGGAGGCTTCATACCGAAGGAATTAGACAGGCTCTCGACGACCCGACTCGAGGGTAGAATTTTGACAGATGAATTATTCATTCCTTGTTCGAATTCAATTCCTTCCTTGACTTTTGGCCGGCCAACGGGCGGGTGACAAATTGACCGAAAAACCAACGCGGACATTCTCAAAGCCAGGTCGTAGACAGGCCCAGTCGCCCCTCCCTGCTTATGGGTCGACGATTTCCTATACCTGGTTTTACCTCAGACGTTGAAATTTCTACAAAATCGTCCACAAATCTTTTTCCCGTCTATTTCCCCGTCTCTTGATTTCGGAAAGAACAATTTCTCTCTACACATTTTGAAAATTCGTGGAAATTTGCGATATCTTAAAAACCTGATCCGCTGCAGATGATCATTAACTTTTTGTTCACAGGCGTCCCGTACGCGGCACCACCCTTGGCCAGTCTGAGATTCACCCCACCTCAATCTCCGCGACCGTGGAGCGGGGTCCGTCACTCGAATACCTTCGCCCCCGTTTGTCCTCAAGTGCTTCCAGATCTGCACATGGAAGTGACGCCAGGTCGTTACGAGTATTTGCAGAGGCTACTTCCGTACTTGAAAAATCAGAGCGAGGACTGCCTCTACCTTAACATATACGCGCCTCATCAGACGGAAGGTGAGAAATAAAATAAAATTCAAGGCTGATGTTGAGATTGACCGATGGACTTTCCAAGCTTTTAAGATGAAGATTTTTTGTATATAAATATAATCGCGTATGTTAAGGTAAAGATAAGTTGTTACGCGGTTTTCATCGTTTTTCCACGGGCCTTCTGCACGCTCTCACGTTCTCTAACGAGGTGGTGAAATTTGCTTTGTGAAACGCGTGGGTGGAAATGAATCATTTCGAGTGGGAACTACCTTAACTGTACCTAATTAGTTCCGCATAACCCTGATGAAAACGACGTAGTCACCGCCTCCAGCTCCAGGCTGCCCTTTAAACGAGCACAAGCTGCCCCGTTTCCCGTTCCCATAAGCGTAGTAATTTCCAACAATGTGGCTATAGATATGTATGTATGAACGTTAACCTGGTACGTATTACATACATGGGAGAAAATTACCTGGACCAACTAACGTTTCATAATAGTATATTGTGTACCAAGGGTGTAAAGTGGGCTTTTTTAGATCGAGTGTAGAGTTTGCAGTACGAGTCGAAGACGAGTGGGTCCGCGAGCCGATCACGAGTATTGCAACCACACTCAGACCTTGATGCACACCATATTTTTTGTGACACATGCACGATTTTCAATTTTTTTTTTTTTTTTGTCCCGTTGGACTGAAAACGACGACTTCAGTCCATTTTTTTAGGTATAAAAAACGCAAAAATCGCGCATGTGTTATAGCGTATATCGTTTGGCGTTCGTTAAAACCTTTTTATACCTATTTGGGTGAAATTTCGAGATAATTCACATTCCGAGATGAAAAGTGATAAGATTCGTGAATTGACGTACCTGTTCGGAAAAAATGATACCAGATAGAAACTAATTGGTGAAATTGTATGTAGGCGCGAGTGTATAAGCATTGAGCATGCACGCTTATTGAGGCAGATAGTGAAATTCCTTGGAATAACATTTTTCGTGGTTCTTGGTATTTTCATATCATTGCCTCGAAGCCCTTCCCGGCTTTTCTCCCGCAGCTCCCACGGGGGATTTCTGAAATATACCTATACGCGAGAGGTAAAGAGGTGAGGTAAGGAGGTAGTCGAGGAAGGAATTCTTTGAGGGCGAGAAAAATAGAGAAAGTCGAAAACGGATACAGGAAATATGACTTGTAGGATTCTTCGCGTCTAACCTGCCAGGCACGTGATGCATTTGGGAGAGTAAATTTTGTCGGGGAGCAAGTCCGCCTTTCCGGATACCCTATGAAGTGCGTATATAGGGTCTCGTGGCTTATTCGTAGGGTTATATTTATGTATTATTAATTTTCTTCCATCCCCATATGCAGTCAAATTTTTCTAAATTATAACAAACCAAGTTGCAATGCTCAGAATAACAACGAGCTTTAAAACTAATGAATCGCTTACCTACCCTTAAGTTCCGAGCAATGAGAATATCGCAGCTGTGACTAGGCAAAGAACGTGTATAAATAGCAGTTGGAGTCGAGGATATCATTTCGTGAAATATTCACCTTAATCATGCCTACACCCTATACGGAGAAATTTTATTTGGCATCGTTTGAAACACCCCGAGTAATGAGTAATTACGTATTTCGTATGGCGATATGATGTTGAATAAAATTTTAAAGGGCAGTAGAATTATTCTCGCATATGTGTATACCTATACATCGAAAATCTGAAATGAGGTAAATTTTTCCCCTTCAGGTTTATACGCGAACCAAAATTTCGGTATACTATTAAACCGTGAATATTTTTCGACTGATCCTAAAAACAAGCCTTGCAGCTCCAGCTGTTGGAGCAGAGCTTTATAATTAGCCTCAAAGACTTTCGGTGTGCTTTTTTAGCGCTCTTGGTTTTGTCGTTCCTGCATCACACACAGACTGTAGCCACGTGAGGAGCATTTGTCGTTTCTCGGAAAATAATGGTGAAAAACTCTAGTGGGTATAGAGAAGTGCAATAGTTATTGTCATTATATCCGCTATTTGGGAAAGGAATAATTGAAAGGGAATGAGACGAATGGAATTGATGTAAGACAGGAAAACCAAGGTGGACTAATTATTGAAATAAAATTTAATGAACATAGTCGAGTGAAATGTATGTAGTACCTGTGTAGAGAAATCTGATTGAAAGTGGTAGAGGATTTTTTTTTTGAAGAGATGATTAATTTTTTTAATGAATACCGGAAAGAGATGATATAATAGCTATATGTGTGCGGGTGTGCATCCGCAATAGCCTGCGGGGTAGGATTTTATATTTTCAATAGACTATACGAAGCTTATTTTTACAAGGCTTCCGGTGCTAATTATTTGAAGCTCTACAGGCGATACGAAATATCCGGTATAATATAAAAGGAAATTAATATGTGCTTTGTAGGAGTTGAGAAAATTTCATCGCAACTTTCAGCAAAGTTCCAGTGGCCCCGCTTTCGTCTATCCAATTAGTTTCATGATTGAAAATATACAATTGAATGCAAACAGCAATGAAAAGGCACTATGCAAACTCTTCCGATTCTGAAATGGGACCGTAAATCAATCCTGGAACTGTACATCGTTTAGTAAAAAATCAAATTTCATTACATGAAAATTTTCAAACAGCCTCAATACTCGCGTTGATAATTTCCCCAGAGATTCAGGGATCGGGATTTCAATTTATAGGCACGGATTCAAGTGCAGCGGACTGTACCTACTGTGTAAGGTGTCAATCGGTTAATTCTTTCGCGGGTGAAAAACTGCAGCTAGCCAAAGGTCTATCATAGGGGATTGTGGTACGTAAGTCTCGAGAAAATTCATTATCCAACTAGCTAGGGGGCGGATCCAATAAATTCGTCTACCGAATAAAATTTACGAGGCGAGTTAGCGGCTGGAAGAGCAATTCGCGTACTTTATGGTTCGATAAAAAATCGTTAGATTTTTAATAATTCTTCAAATAATGCGAAGTCCCATCACGGTTTACGGCCCCTTTTCTCCCCACGCTTTCGCCCCCCAGCTCTTCAATGTCGTAAAAATTTTCACCGCCACCACCGCGGTGCGAATCCAGTCCTCAGAATTCTCGTCACGCTAAGGGTTTAGGGAGAAAATCGGGTGTACATAGGTAGAACAACTCACCGATAGATATAACGGAGTGTGAAATGGTGAAACGTAGACAACCACCCCCGTTACAGCTCGATCATTTCGAACGATTCTGATCCTCGGATCTTTGATAATTCTGCCATTTTCGTCCGCTTACAACCCAGTCTCGAATATGAGAAGAGCCTGGAGCAGGTCTAAAACTAGGCGATAATGGCTGGTGGTGGTGCAGCCCTTGCTGAGGCAGGCCTAGCGGGAGAGGCTGTTTTCAATATCAACATAAAGGCCCCTTTAGAGGGAGTGAAATACTTCGGGGTGGATTTTGGGGAAGCAGATTAACGAGAAGCACCATACCAAGTTAGGAACGAACGAACCAACCCACTTTAGGAAAAGTTGAATAAACATAAAGTACAGAGTAGGTAAAGTAAAGGCGAAAGATCGTGCGAGAAAGTAGAAGTTGTATAAATATACACAGTGTCAAGTCGCGTGTTTCCGTAACCCGCAGCTTACGACGGTATAAGGAACAACAGTAGCCTTCAAAACCTCTTTCAGCAGCAATCGGACTTCCGCTTCCACCACGGATTTATTTTTTTTTTTATTTTAGTTTACTTTTGCTTCCTTTCTGAATCTTTCCTTGCCAAAGTAGATGCGACAACAATATTAAACAAGGGAAAGAACGGAGCATGAAACTTGAATGAGGGCTTTTCAAGAGTCGCAAAAGAGTAAAAAGATACGAAAGCTCTTACGCGTATATGCAGTATATGCATGTACGAATTGAAAAGGTGAAACTTTTGGAAATTGTTATGGAAACGGTTTTCTCTACAAGTCTGATAGGTATGCGGTAATTTGATAAGGGGGATTCTCCCGTAAGGCAACAGGAGACTATAACCGGACGTGACTTTTCTTGTCGATAGAAGAATTTCAGCGAAAAAATGTGTGAGGTGAAAAAGTTTCCGAGAGTTTGTGCCACTGCAGGGTTGGGATTTGCCGGGTGAGGAAAAGCTTTGATATTAAATTTATCGGAGATATATACCTCGCTATATCGTGTCCGATCTGAAGAAGATATCATCTCTCCCTGCGTCAAGATTTCAATCAAATCACATCGCGCCCCGGTGCACCGATGCATCGTTCGACAAAATCGCACGTTGCAATTTCACGATCGTATACTCTGCCTCTCTCTCTCTCTCTCTCGATATAGTATATGTTCTGTTCTGTAATGTATTTGTCTGTGGTCCTTAAGGAGATAAGCTCCAGGATCAATAAAGGCCTCTCTCTCTCTCTCTCTCGGGATTTTATTGCAGGTGAACGAGTAGAGATTAATCGTCGGGTTCCTATCCCGGTTATGGACAATTTGAATAAACGATAAAATATTGAATCGACGTCGCAGCCCTTTCATTTATATCAGCAATTAGATAGGAAGAGCATTCGAGGCTGTGGTACAGAGAGAAAAAGAAATCTTCGCCAACGACTATGGTACGCATTAAATTTTGAAAGACTGAAGACTACGTTTTAGATCAAGGCACAAGAGCACGTAATTTCGAATCGAAAGTCGCCATGGCGTTCTGGATGATAGAAAAAAAAAAAGTAAAAAGAAAAGGTGTATTGATACCGTATAGATGATTTTGTATCGTCAAAAGTTGCAGCCGTTAGCACTTGAGGAAAAGTTGCCGAGTAAAATTGGCTTTGTTTTGCCGAAAGAAAGTATTATTATATCCCTTCCTCTCATATACCCCTGCTCGAGTTAACCCGAGCTCCAATTTTTATGAGATATTATTTTTGTCCTAATGTCGTATATTTGCCCTTCTATACACCCTATACACCCTATCCTCGAGAGATAGAGAGGGAGAGAGAGAGAGAGAGAGAGAGACACAGCCAGGGCAGTCAGCCATTATATATGATTCTTTCGCAAGTTTTTCTCCCGGATTTCATATTATATCTATATTCCTATGTCACTTTTTTTCATCGATTCTGGAATCGCCTTATATAGTACTAACGGCTTGAAAATCTTAACATTCGTCATCGTTCTCTTTTAGTTTTTCATCGCAAATTTGTTCGCAATCGAGTTTACAACAGCCTATGCGTAGCACTAAAACCGGATGTTAACTTTAACGAGAATAGTCATAATGATTCATAGAAATTATATAGCTATGGTAGAATTAAATTCTATGCAAGGTTTCTTCACCCCAGCTAGCCCGTCCCACATACCCCCGACTAAGTAATTTCAATTTTTATCTCCCGCTAATTAAAAAGTAATTATCAGTTATACGTAATGTAATTCAGGCTGAAAGTAGTCTAGAGTCGTTTCATTTGCGGGTCAAATGGAGGCGTGACGGCACAGCGACCTAAGGGATGATGGAAAAAGAGAAAAAAAAATAAAACGAACAAGAATAAGAAGAAGAAGAAGAAGAAGAAGCAGAAGTAAAAGCGAACTTACTTCCCTCTCCGTCGACTAGGACGAATTTTTAAGTGGCTTCCAACGTCTGGAGATGAAGAAGCGAAGAGAAGAGAAGAGAAGAGAAGAGGCTGCAGCAGTAGAAGAAGCAGAAGCAGAAGCAGTAGCAGCAGCAGCAGCAGCAAGCCAGCTACTAGCTATATATAAAATTTGTCTAATGGTTTGAACGGGGAGTTAGTCTTTTTTTTTCTTTTCCCTTTTTCTTTTTTTCTTCCATTTTATTTCCGCTACCTTTTTCTCTCCGCGCCACTACCCGCGGCGCAGCATCCCTGCTTGCACCGAGGCGTCCCACCATTCTTCGGTTCTTTATGCTTTTCACTCTCTTTCCTCCTTTCCCGGCGTGAACACCTAGAGTTTTAAAGAAAGTTCTTAAAATAAACGGCGATCCTATATCGCGCTCTTCTTCGTTGCCCTTCTTCCTCTGGATGCTGCATCAGAGCAGCGCGGTGGACGATGGCGAGAAAAACGATCTCTCGACTCTCGGTGCCGATACCTATATTACACCACCTTTTTCCCCTGTTAGTATAAATTTATAAAAATTATTTACTACAAGCCCAATTATTTTATTTATTCATTAATTTAATCATTTTCATCCCATATAATATCTTCTTCTTCAATAATAACAGCTTCAATATGAATCCAGTTGTTCGATCGCCAGGGGATGAAACGAGAGACCGAATATCTGATACGTTGCAGGGAACCGAAGAGGCGTACGTTAACGTATCGGGCATGCATGCCATGCCCCGGATTACACTTCATTACTATGGAAGTCTCGAAGTGACTAGGAAACCTACTGAACCGTCCATACGTCCGTCGAACAAACTAACGGCAGAAATTTCAGGGGTATCAAAACCCCTGGTGAACATTTATCGCTTAATTTATTCAAAAGAAAAATAATCCTTCGAACCGAGGCGAGGCGAGCCCGGCTATCGTCGAAGTAACTAATCACTACCGATTGAAGCCTGGACCTACCCCAGATCTAACGATTAATTTCATGGAAATACGGAAGAATTTCCTTTCTTTTTTTTTGCCCAAAGTGAAGGATGTTTTGAAGGAAGGTTCACGCGCCTTCGTCTTCGAACAATCGTTAGTACGAATTTGAGCCATGATTAATTATTTTAATACGATAATTGTATTTACGTAGAGTTTATAATATCGGCGTATATATGAAGCAACGTGGAGGGAAATAACCGGGTTGTTTAATTCCCCTATTCCGTCCCCTCTAAATTAACATTGATAAATCTGTATGCAAAGTAAACGTATCGATGAGGTAATATTAGGTTGAATAAACACGAATCTTGCCAATTCGTTTCCATTGAGTCGAGAATAAGTAAACATGAGGCTTTTCAATCGGGAAATCAAATAACAAAATTATACGTACGAACGGTCGAAATCCGTGGACCGAATCGATTCGCATCCGGTTCCTTGATAAATTAACCGATCTCCTCCTCGTCGGCACGTAAAAATAGCGTTGAACAGTTAACGAAATGAAACGTTGTTCGGCATGGAATGAAGTGAAATATAATCAAATGAAAGGTTGAAAAATCGATGTTGAAGTAAAGAGAATAACGATTAGGTAGAATATTTTCAACGAAATTTTCATACTACGCGTTATACCGCAATACGTATACCGCGGATGGTATAGTTCAGAACCGACACGTTCTGGAGCAGAGCCTTCGTCACTTAACCGTAATTATTTTAACCGTGATCGGAATATTTATCCGATTAATGACGAAGGGAGGGTTTTCGAGCGATTTTAAACACGTAAAAGATCACAGCGACTACCTATCCTGTACCCACTACGGGATGATCAAGGTTGATCCTTGGATACGCGGGTTGAATTTAAAGCCCATAGAAGCAATTAGGAACGAGCTGGAGTACCCGGGTGGTGAAATCCGAAATATCTTAGTGCAGCCGCGATTCTACTTTCTTAACTGATACGCAATCTGTATATCCACCGTATAATAGCTGGATAATGAATTGAAAATACTGTTAGAAACTCCGAGCTGGTTCTGAGTTAGTTAGCTCATTCTATTTGTCGAGAAAACGGCGAAGAACGGGCCGGCGGTTACCGTCTGAAATAGTCCGGACTAACAACTCGACTCGGAATCTTATATACTACTACAAAGACGACGACTTCTTCATTTCTAATGAATATAAATATCACTCCACCCTTCGTATAATTGTTTCCGAGCGAACTCCCACGCTTTGTGATAAAGTTGCTATTATTTTATATTAACAATGGTTCCCAACTCCGATTTCGATCGAGTTTCTTTCATATACTATGAGATTACCAATTGTCAATGTTGTCGAATTTTTTTGTCTAAAAAACAAAAAAATCAAAGAAAGAAGGAAAAACTTCGCGAAGAAGGTAGAAGAAAAAGACTAATATCATACTTTAAACCTGAAATATATAACAAATAAAGTGCCTTTCGTCGGGTATGATATAACAAAGAACCACTTTTCTCCCTTAAACTTCCATTATTCGATAATAATGGCATTTAATAATTGTAATACAGCTTTGAATCGTACCTACTTCGGCTGAACTTGGAAATCTCAAGATAAAGCTTCCGAGAGAAGAGGTGCAGAGTATTGTCAAACGCCTTGAATACATCCCCGGACGAACGAAAATAAGGGTAAAGTATTTGAGTGCCATTCTTGAATAGTCAAACTTCTGTTTGAATGGGGTCGTTTGAAAAATTTGAAACGAAAATTTGTCAAAAATAGGTACATTATTTCAAGGCGATTTAAACTACGACTGAGAACCGCTTAAGCCCGATTGAATTGTATGAGATAACAGGGCGGTGGCTGCTGTTTGCCGCGGCTAAAACGCTATCTTAATCAGTCCGATGGGATAATGGTTAATTAACATAATTATTGAAAGGACTTTGGAGAAGCTAAGATTTGCTTGAAGCTAACCAAACCCCCGAAGAGAAGAGAACTTTTCACCCGTTTGCGGTGCCTAAATTTAGGTTGCGGCTTTCGGTGTAGATTTAATTGGAACGGCACCGACCAACCAACCAATCAATCAATCAATCAATCAATCAACCAAGCAATTCGTTGAAGAAAAATATATTTCGTTAGGAAAAAAAGGAGAAAAAGAAAACGTTCTTCATCCCAAACTTTTCACTTCAGGCTGATTGTGACGCGTAATCGCTATCCGAAATTAGGTTTAATCACCAATTACCAATTATTCAGATATTTTCAGATCTCGTCTCTTCTACCTTCTTCCGACGTTACATCTCGACAAAAATATATCGAATTTACTAATCTGAATTCCAGGAAACATAAATAACGATATTATTGAAAAATGAAGTAAATATCTGTCTGATAAATCTTCCTGCGACGATACTGTCACGAATGATCGCACCGTTCATTCTTACCTTCCTGTATTTAATTAGCGTTACAAGATCCTGACGATGGGGCGTACCCGCATTCGCCGTCTGATAAAATGACAGAGTAGATAGGTAGGTGGGTGGTGGGTAGATGGGTACCGGAGACAATATCGAACTTCTCTTCGTAACATCTTATGAATTTCACTCCCCTACCTTTGAATTTATCAAGATCTACGAGGGTGCGGGGCAATGTAAGCGTCAGAATCGTCTCATATGGCCCTTTAATTCACCTTTAATAATGTAGGTGACGATGAAGGGTGAACTCATTTTACCCTTGGCCGACAATGGTACGCCGATAATCTACCACGCCACTGCTACTATACGCGATGCCGAAAAAGTCGCCGAATCTTGCATCAAGCCGGGTAACGAAAAGGGACATCGCGACCCACGTGACCATTGAATGAATCTTGTATGTGTCCACCACTCAGCAGATTGCTACACTAAAGTCTACTGAAATATGCTAGGGTGC
Organism: Tenthredo scrophulariae; assembly: GCA_963978835.1. NCBI lineage: Eukaryota > Metazoa > Arthropoda > Insecta > Hymenoptera > Tenthredinidae > Tenthredo > Tenthredo scrophulariae. The sequence continues at coordinate 1,558,819 of OZ022235.1, forward strand.
CTTATTTCGCCGGCGTGTACGTACGTCCACCAGTTATACACGTCGAACTCTAACCGGGGCCGAAGTCCGGGGTGCCAAAGGCCAGGATGCCGTAGAGGCGAACTGTACACCGACTATCCCCCAACGAGGCTATCGCCTAGAGTCGTAAAAAATGCCACCCCTAAAGATATATGGGCTGGGCTGAAAATGGCCAAGTGCTAAAACAGATACAGAGCTGAAATAGTGATGGGATGAAATCAAATCTGACTTCCCCGTTGGATACTGCAGGAGGCCCTTAAGCGCATGCGGCGTATCCCGGATGGATTGCATTCCCTTTTTCTATTTTGCTCTTTTTATGCCACCCTCGCATCAACTTATTGGTATACATGTATCGAATGATCTGAGATCCAGAGATGTGGGGAGGAATCGGGCTGTATGTCTTTCTTTCTTATCTACATGTAATGGCGGAAATAATTCAACGGGGTGTTGTAACCATCAAGGGTGAAATTTCGAAGTGTTGATTAAATGTTACACCTTGCCTGCGCCAGTCTGATCACAATATCGATCACTTGTAGGCGAGCGAGCCGAAATGTTTCGATATTTTATACCCTTGATCGAATTTTCCAACGGTGTCATACCCAAGTCAACGAGACTACCCCTGCAGAGGTTGAATAAACATGACATTTGAGTTCTTACAGCTAGTCAAATACCAAAGTCGGTATCACTAAATTTGAACGAATTTTCCGAATCGAGGAGAAATTTTTCTTATATTAAACGTATTAAATCGTCCCAGAGGGAAATTTCTCCTTATAATTCAACCAGCTTAAAAATTTGACGATATTTATACGAAGAAATAGCTTAAGCTCAGAGTATACGAAGCACCCATCATTTTCGAGGCACTATATCCTCGAGAGTTTTCAGAACGATATCCTGCACAGCGGAAAGCAATACATTTATGATCAAAAATTGATATTCATTAGAGAAGTTTTGATTGCAAAATGCATTATACTATAAACTAGTTTGAGGTAACTCTGGCACACGTGAAAGATGTAATGTAGGGGGATACTCGATGCCAAATTATCTGGATTCTGGAATAGGTTCTGGCTTTTAGAAACGGCCGATCCTCCCACAGTCGAGAACCCAAATTGTTTACTAGAATGAAATCACCCCCTTCCAAATGAATCCGAACAATCAGCCTCAACATTTTTGAAAATAATCAATATTTCCAAGGATATGGATGAATCTGAAAACGGGATAAATGGGATAAATTTCTGGGAGACGAATAGAGAATTTTTAGAATTCGGTATCTCTCCATCTACCTATATAACGATGCGTTTTATCGCCTATATGAGGAGCAAATAAACCACGAAGTATAATCCTCATCCTTATCCCCCTTATCCAAAGCATATACCCGGCTAGATGGACGTACGTGTTAGGTAAAGCGAACTTATCGGAGGCGTACAGCCATAGTGGAAAGCGTCGACACCAGCTGTACGTGGTTAACGAGGCTATTGCAGTAAGTCTGGAGAAATCGCGTCGCGGTTTGGTTTGGCCGTCGTCGTCTCCGTCGCGGTTTTACAAACGCCCTATCTGACTTGCCCTGATTTTAAACCGATGGTATCATTTCTCACGACGTGAGTATAAGGCCAAGCCGAATTTTGTTGGCGGAAAAAATATTTCCATTAAAAATTTCCGATCCCATGGCTAGTACCACCCTAAACTCCCGAATTCACCTGTAGTTAGCCTTTTTCGCGATACACTATGTGCCGAGGTGTCGCGGTCGTAACGAGATTGCTGCATATGAATAAATAGTCAATTCCATATACATGTAGATAATCATATATCGATGATTTCTCTATTTGCTATCACAGCAGGTAAACAAACTATCTTCGTCTATTGCCAGATTCTGCATACAGTCAATATCTGTGTAGAAACTAGATTTCCGCAGTTTGATATGTGCCGCGGGGGATGGGGATGGGGATGGGGATGGGGATGGTGCGGTATTTGTCCGCGCTGGTAACTGCTGCAGAATTTCGTTGTTCCTCGTTACATTGTGCGGCCCAGCCTATCTGCTGCTTATCATTGTTATAATGATCATTCGATCTGTTTGATTAATTGCTATGTTAATTTGCGACAGTTTCGGTATACCTACGCGGTATAATTGAACCCATTTGAAAATCAACCCTCGTACATTCGGTGTGGGATGAAGAAATTTTTTTAACTAACGTAACGATCATACGCGGTGCGCATCGGTTTTCAGTAATTGATCATACATCCTCGTTCGGATGGTAATAATTAATTCCGATAAAGTTTCAACCGAACAATATTTCGATCGTGACGATGAAAGCTCAGCGTTCTTTTTTTTTTATATATACATATATATATAATATGAGACAGTGTTTTTTACGGTACTTTATACAGATTTCTTATTCTTTTTTTTTCTTTTTTTTCCACCTTCTAAGCTTTTAAGCCACATGTTTAAAAAGGACAATCCAGTTATCGCCAGTGGGGTATAAATATACATGTTGAGTCAGGGCGGAAAAGACCCTTCCTTCCAGGTACAATGCTGTGGTTAAACGCGGTCACGGACATCGCCATGCATTTAAACGACCTGGCTAAAATAACTTGATATTTTAATAACTCTTATCAAACCGTGAGATTCTTCCCAACTCTTAACCGACTCACCTTATTCCCTACACGTAATTACTGAAAATATGTTTCCGCGATGTACGGAATGAAACTTTTTAACTTCACAGCTGTGCTTCGCACTCCTGTTCTCTTCCTTTGAACCCGGTCTTATTTCAATCTGCGGCGAAAATAATAACAACCGTGCAGATAATTGCGATTTTCTATGGTCTATGCACGTGTGCTAGAGTAAGGGGATGAGGGTTTCCGGTTTTTCCAATAAATAATACCGGGTATAGGGTTAAGGGGGATTCTGGGAAGGCCAGAGAGCTGGCTTTGTTTCGGGATGATACGATTTGTTTAGCTTAGTAATTGAGCCTACCTCTCACGGGAAACCTATCCCTCGACGAGTAGAATATCGGAAACATTGATACAGGACCGGGCTTTAATGTCTCTAACTCGCTACAATCTGCGGAGAAACTCCAATATTCTCTTCCTCGGAAAGATGAGGAGAAGGAGAAGGGGTCTTGGATCTTGGCGACGTTTGTTTTCTTGTTGTTGTTCTTGTTCAACGTTTTCTCAATTATACTCAGCTGCTGTGTTGCTGCCCCATCCAAATTTGTTCTTACCTTATATAGTGTATATATACAGAGGCACAGGCTTCTATGACACTTTCTATCCAGCTGTAGACGTAAGTCGCGTGTCCTAAAACTTTGCAAAGAATTTCCATTATTTTTCTTCTTTTTTTTTTTTTTTTTTTCCATGAAGGAACGAGGAATTTTTCGCCATACGTAAATGTTCGTATTATTAAACGAAACAGCTGTGTGATTCGAAGTGGCAAAATTGAATTGAAGAATTTCCTTCAACTACTACGCGCTAGTAGATTTAATCGAAATAAAATACAGAGTTGCTACCCCGATCTACAGTTGTTTGGAAGTAAAGCAATACACCCGTTTGCTGCTTCGGTCACCAGCTTCCACGACGCAGTTGAATAACTCGAGTTACTTTTCCCAGCTTCGATAAGCAATAAAGAATCCCGTAAATTCCGCGGTATCGTTTACTCGAACTGGCGCAAAATCGCTACTGTATACTGCTCTCTGAGTTACCTAATTCACTGAATTCCTCTGGCAGTAGGTATGTACGTATATACATACATACCTATACGAACCATACATCGTACAATGAAAATTTAATTAGTACATCGAATTGCGGTGACGTTAATCAAACAATATACAGCATATACGCTGTGAACTGATATACACCGTGTATGAATTGCGAAGTTTGAGTCCATCAGAGAATTCGTTTCGAGTTTGAAAATGAAAAAAATAAATAAAAAATGCATTTGATAACCGGTCGCCCTGATTTTTGCGAGCTCATCCCCTGCCCTGAGTGTTGGATGGAGGGGATGACGAGCGTCATTTATCAAGTGAACAAAAACCTTGGAAATAATTACAAGGGGTAGAGTCGCGGCTCTTTTCTCTCGCTGGGATTTTTCCCCCGGGGGAATTTCGGGGAAAACATCACCCTGTATAATATCTGTAGATATTCGGGTGGCTAAACAGGCGTTGCGAAATGTTAAGGGTTGTTTTCAAATTCAGCTGATTCGTCGCTGAGAAAACTCGGCACCGCGTTATTATTAATATAATATACCGAGCAATTACCCTAATCGGTATAATCCTTCGTAATTGCAACTATTCACAATGAGTGGCAAACAATTATACCTATAGGCCTACAGAGACGTCGTGGTGATGCGCTCTCCATGGAAAAATCTTTTTATTCAATTAAAGGATTAAGCCCCGAATCAGATCAAGCTTAGCTCTTCGTGGCACGACGCGGCGCCTGAAAATTCTGCCATTGTTATTATTATTGGCGTTTCATCGATTGTGTATTTTATACCTCCTTCCCCCCACCTCTTTCCAATTCATTTTAATTTTCTTTTCATTTTTAACTCCTTCTTATATTTTTCCATTTTCTCCTTCATGAATTCACGATTGATGGAAGTTAATAACGCAGCATCAATGGTGAAAATGAAAACAGACGGCAGTGCATTCATTGGCGTGTCGTGTTCCCCGTTTCCCGTCAGCCACCCGACACAAGAATGTGAAATGCGAACTGTGAAACGTGAAATGTGTCCAAGCATTTGTTTCTCTATTTTCATCCCCTTTGCCTCGGCACCAACATCGGCTCAATCTTCGAGGTGCTCGTAAAAAACTCTCGACACAGCTTCGCACTCTGCAAGCTCCGAACTCTCATCTCGAACCTCTAAAAGAAGATGAGGCCACGGTTTCGAATGGAAAAGAAATGGCCACCGTTCAACAATTTCAACTGGGCCACGCATATTCTAGACTACTTCCACCCCCCACCCCCTTCATCCCCGCCCTTAATCAAAGTCAAAAAGATTTATATTCGAAATTCAAACTCTTTGGCTGTAGTGAAAATTGAGACGAGGTCCTTTTCTTCTGTCATTTCATTATCAGGCTTATTCCAAATTGGATGGGCTATGACGGCGGGACTGAATTTTATCGAATATTTGAGGGGATGGATTCATTGGTAACTCAGGAGGAAAAAAGAGGAAGAAAAAAAGGAGATAATTCAACTGCACTAGGAACTGAAGAATATTTCGGTATAAGGAATTTTATTGAAGTCATTTCACCATCGGCCACGTTTACCCCAAGATTTTTCCTCCCTGCCTCTCCTGGTATAGACTGCTAGGGGTAAGTTTCGCGCTTAACTTTCAGCAGGGTATTGAATTCACTCTGTTTTAGTTCACGCAGTCGCCATCTCTGTGAAGCTTTCAGAACAATCTGGAGGTAGAGCTTTTACCTCCGTTTTACAGATAGCAGCAGCTTTCAGATTTTCGTACAAAATATTATCTAATAATTAATTGTAGGTAATTGATCACGGGCTTAAGAATAAAAATAAAAAAAACATATTTTTTACAGTAAGAAATGTAGAAATGTAGAGATCCTTCAGCTACAACGAAGCTCCAAACTGGTATCCAAGGCTTGTTATCTTCGCCCTTTGCAATCCACGCTATCTCGGTTTTTTGGAAAAGACATCTTCCTCCAGGATGTTTATGGGGATGATTACAAAGCTGGAACGAATTGAAAGCATTCCTGGCGATCTGCGAACGAGGGTTTATTTTTCAGGGTCCTTGGTGATATTTTTCATTTTTTATGGTCACCCAAATGCCAGGGTTGAACAATAGCCTTTTCTTTCTATTGTGGGGAAAACTAGACAGAGAGTATTCGCGTTGTGGAAAATATAAAATGAATCATCTGTACCTAGGTATACAGTAAAAGTTGATTTGGATATCATCGATTCGTTTTTCAATTTTTGTGTAAATTTTAGTTGAGCGTCGAGCCCGACGACCCGCTCGCCGTGACCAGGGTGTGTATTTTTTTATGTATTCCCTCTAACCAGCAGACAATTTAAAAAAAAAAAAAAACCGCGTCCTCAAGCCGCTGCTTCGTTCGTGACCGGAATTTATATTTTCTATTAACGTAATAAATTTGTATTTACCTCAGCCAGCTCCTCGCGGCATATTAAAGGGGCCATTTTTCTTTCTAAACGTTAAAAATTACAAAAGTCGGATATAAACGCGGGAGCCTCATTCCTCACCATTTTTCACAAAATCAACACTATATATCAATAATTGCATAAAACATTGTACATACCTATGTACAGCACCGAGAGGGCCTCCCTATTTCATAAAAATACTTGACAAATGTCGAAAATCTGTTTCTCGACGTCTTTTCATCGAGCGAAGCCTGGGATAACTCTCTGCGGTCTCGGCTGACCACACGAGCGGCTGTACTACTTAATTCTAGTCAGCCGGCCTACGGGCCGGGACGCTGCGCTGTGCCACGTCTCGTCGATTATTCGGCGCCTTCGGGGTTTCCAAATCGCAGGTGTGCTCAATATTTGAAAAATAGCTCCGATACGGTCAGCCACGCAAATATTAGCGTCCAACAAACTTTGTCCGGTCACACAACATGCGCTAGAAACATACTCGGTTACGCCTAGAGGAAGAAGTGGCGGAGGACCAGCGCATGGAAGCATACAACCCCGGGTAACGATTTCAAGTGAGATAATCAAAAATTATCAACTTCACCGAAAATTTTGAAAACTAAAAAAAAATTTTGATGCCAGCTAGCGACACATCGGCTATCCATGCAGCTGCCACCTTAGTTAAACATCGATGAACTGTGTCGGTTAGCCTGATTATTGCCATAACGGAAACCCATATTGGAGAAATGTTGCCGTCACATTGTTTTCGAACTTCGATCTTTACTATGGTCTGCCGATATCATTACCATGCTAATGCCGTGTGGCTTTAGTGTGGCATATGTGGGTTGGCCATGTAGACTGATACCGAGACCGTATGTAAAGCTGATATCACAAATCGTAACTCAGAGCACGATAATTCTCTCTCGTAGCTCATCCTCCCTCTTGCAAACAATAATCTGTCGGAAAATTCGCTAAAGTTTCAGTTTTTGAGAAAAATTTTGGTCAACGAAATTTGCCTACGAATTTTCTCAGCCACTACTTACAGTATTTGTTCGAGTGGATAATTGCATTGAATACTGACGTGCATCAACGTGCAATTAAGGGAGGCTAATGGGACGAGGTGTGGGTATGTATATAAGTCGAATAATTTATTTTTCTCTCGAATAGGCAGTAGCTCGAGCATCTCGAGCGATCGTATATTATACTTTTCTCGAAGAGTGGAATTTATATCCTAATATCTAAAACGCAAAGTGCAAAATCGTCTGGTCCTAAAAATAAATTATATAAGGGGTGGTGTAGGAACTGACCTATTATAAACTGGCGGTTTTTCACTATGAAAAAGTTGGAGTCGTAATTTTTCCCACAGTTCCGTGAATCAAAAGTTGTGTAAAAAAAAAAAAAAAATAGCCCTATAAACGGTAACCGCCCCAAAAATATAATTCAAATAATAATACTAACGATGATAATAAGAACGAGCGAAAAAAGTTGACAGGTAAAGAATCGAAAGCCACTGCAAGGGCGTTACGACGAACAAGCGGAGCACCACAGGGTGATATTCATCCCCATGAACACATCAGACGCGAATAATGGGAAAGTGGAAAAAAGACTGCGCTATTCACCCTTATTTATTCTCATCTTCGCCATATATTTACCTCCCTTCTCTTTGTCGCCGTTTCCACTATGCAGGGTCCAGAGCACCACACTGTGTAACTTTTGCATGGTCAATGAGCAGTTTTTTTTTTTTGTTCATGCTATGATTTTGGCACCCTGTATACAATATCAACTCGTTCATTACTTTCGTATAAAACTCAAAAATTTCATGATTGAAACGGAGACTCTTTTGAATTTTAGTCTCGCGAAAAGGGTAAGCCGTGGGCACTTGGGCTTATTAATCATGTAAACATGTAGTCAACTCTTGACCCCAGGAAAAGCCAATCAACGTCCTTAATTTACCCATTCTTTTCAATTCTAACAATCGTTCCAGGAGCTGATGTGTACAGCAAACACAGAGAGAGACCCGTACGTTCGCGGAGCATTGTTTCTTTCATCCCTTTTACACAAGTATAATAATTTTCTAACGCGAGAGAGAGAGAGAGAGAGAGAGAGATAGAAAAGAATCAGGGCAAAACTCGACAAGAGCCTGAAGGTAAAAAAAGGACATAAAAAAAAAAAAAAAGAAACGGGTACGAACAAGGGCCTCTGTAACGACTGCTTCCTAGTTCGAAGTAATCCCGCGAGTGCTTACTCCGGTATATAGCTACATGTAATTGTGTATTGTATGTTACACGTAACACGTACCGTAGAGAACTGACGGATCAGGAGTTCGCGAAATAACCTGAACTCTCTAATAAACTCGAATTGCATAAGGTCGTTTTTGTTCCAGGGCAGCGTCCACGAAGATATCCTGTGATGGTGTTCATCCACGGTGAAAGCTTCGAGTGGAACAGTGGCAACCCTTACGATGGAAGTGTGCTGTCCAGCTACGGAGACGTGGTTTTTGTTACGATTAATTTTCGCCTCGGAATACTAGGTGAGATAAATGCGTTAATTAGTTTTTTCCATAGTTTGTATTGGAAGTTATTCAATCTAACGATGGTTTAATTTCACGCTCTGTATAACTACCCCGACGAGTTATGGAATCGGCATTTCGAAATCCCCTCTGTACGACTCTGTCGTTTCCTAATATTTGTTCCCGCAAAATATAATAACGTTTCTACCTATGGTCCAGTCGTTCTATTCATCCGCGTAACTAATTTATTGATTGCAGGGGGTAGCAGGAAATTTACATAACATCGAACAACATTGTTAATTTCACTATTAAGCTCGTTCGTATATACGTGGGTACGAAAAGTTTACCCACCTCGATGTATGCCCGAACTCAAAATCCTCTAATGTAACTGTGAGAATTTCCCATATGTTGTGTGTTAGCACACAGTTTTTGATTAATCTGGTATTATTATAGCTTTGGTTAATAATTTCTATGGAGACGCTCGACCAGCTCAACTCGCGGGCAACATAAAACGCTGAACGTCGACCATAAACCCTTCACTCACTTTCTCTAATTTCTATACTCTCACAAACTCTAAATTTCCAAACTTTACAACCCTATACCTACGTGACTTTCGAGGGTTTTTTCCGCTATTGTTTCCATCACGGTCCTTTGTCCACCATAAAACTATCTCCGCATATACTTCTTCTGGAAACTCTATGTCAATGTAAATCGAGCTTTCGAATCGAAAAGTGTAGAAGATGACTAGGTATAGACGATGAAAGCGAGGCTTTTTTATTTTTAGAGTTTTGTTCCGTTCGTTCGTTTGTCGTTCAACGAAGTAAAATATAACGAGGCGTAGATTGGTGATAATTAATTGTTTGATTGCTAGCAATGAGCGATATTTCCAGGGCGTGAGTTTGTCAAAGGCAGATGTCCGACAGACCAACGAATGTATTTCACTCATCCGTAAAGAATGAAAACTAATGAATGTATCTTCTGTATATCTCCGACTGTGGAAATTTCGAGGATCGTTAAACGGAACCAAAAAGTATTCACTAATCAGTTTTCGAGTGTTCGAAATTTCTACGCATGCCCTGAACAAGTGGAAACCGATTAGTTTCCACAGTTGATGAAAAAAAGGGGAGAATGCAATAAAGTTTTAACGATCTGCAATTCGCCACTTCCCGTTTCCAGTTTCAATACGAAAAAAATTGGTAAAAATGGTTGGAAAAAAAGAGAAAAAAAAACTCATATTCCATCACGCCGATACAATCAGACTAACCATTCAGAGTATTGCTCTTGAATTACTTCTTCTTCTTCTTCTTCTTCTGTGAGGAAAAAGAAACTCTGGTGAAATATGTTGTCGGTAAAAGTGTTGCTCGTCCTCATAATTCACTGCGTAAAGTGAATTTATAAATTTCCTACAACTCGAGCACTCGGTCTATACCGGGTGGCCGAAGCAAGATAACCGTTCAGAATTACTGAACCAACTTGTTAGCCATAACCACACCGACTTAGGTACGTACAGTAATAGATAATCCATTGATAATCCGTTACGTTCCGACCATAGAGCCGTGGCAATAACTTAATCCCTATTATACTCCCCGTAGTCACGATGTGATATGAAGCTGAAACCGTTCGAGATAATAGTATAATAAAGTGTAATTAATTAGTGGAGAATATAGTGTAGCCTTTTTCCCTTCCCATTACCTTGGTGGTATGAGAATTATACTTTGCCTTGGCGAAGTACCCCATAAGTATAGTTTGCGTGACTTTACCACTCGATAGGTTGGATACTTGAGCGTGAAAGGGATGAAATAAGAGAACGAAAAAAGGACAGGCGGAAATGGTGTAGAATATAAAGTAAAAAATAAAAAACATTACGGAACCATAATCATAAATTAGATTAAAGTGCTGGGGAAGTGCTTAGTACCGTACCGAGGCAGATAGATACAGTTAGCCAACGTCTACGGTCTAGGGGTGAAAGAGGAAAATGGAATGGGGATGAAGAAGGCAAAGAGTACTTCGTCATGGCTGAGCTCAGAGAAATATGAACCCAAAGTGCCCGAAGCGCTGCGTACCGAGAACCAAATTATAATCAAATTTATCAATCCTCCTGGCATTCGACTCTCCGCGATTGTAACAGATTGATAAATAATCGAAAGATGACGAGATCAGCGCCTTTTCTAAGTATAAATCCCCTTCCCGATGGTATCAACGGCAGAAATCAAACGTCAGATTATAAATTAATTTCCATCGGCTACCAATTTCGAGTTCCGAATGGTACGAAAAAAAAAAAAAATAATGACCCCTGCGAGCCTTGCTTCGGATCAATAATTGTCTAGTCTTTTTTATTCTTTATAAACTATCGCCGATTTGTATAGGTGACAGAATAATTTGTGGTAGTAATGCTTGTGGATTGTGTACATCGATTCTGTCAGCAGCTGAGAGGGAATATATACATGGTAAAAGAAATGGGAGGAGTTTTCCTGGGGTTTCTGGTGCTCGATGGGAAAGGGGCTGTGATTAAGTGGGCACTTACAGGGTGTCTTATATTCACCGTTACAGGTTTTCTCAGGCCAGGAACAAGCGATAATACTTCCAGTAATTTCGGCCTACTGGATCAAGTCGCCGCTCTCTTATGGCTCAAAGAAAACATCGCAGTCTTTGGAGGGGATCCTAACAGCGTAACACTCGTTGGTCATGGAACCGGCGCTATCTTTGCCAACTTATTACTTATAAGTCCCGTGGCCAGCAGGGGTGAGTTAATCCTTTTCTACCAATTTCTTTGGGGAATCGAAACGCCCACAGAAGATATAAAGAAGCATCTTATTCCAGGTGCTGGTCTATTCAAACGTGGTATTCTAATGTCTGGATCAGCGCTCAGCGCGAATGCCATAGGCAAGGCACCCTTGCAGGTCACCAAGCAGGCAAGAATCACTGGAATATATATATTTAAACCCTTTCTATTGTACATTTATTTTGCACGATTGTTTCCACCGCGGAAATTCAGTAGCCAGATCATCATGGGTATTGTTTCGAGTTCGATCAATCGTTGGTGAGGTTGTTTAGAGCGATTTCCAAAGCCTCGCGCGAAGATTTCCTGCCCAGTTTTACCCTCCGGCATCTGGTGTATGAGCTTATATACGTTCAGACGAACAACGTACAGTATGCCGGGATCATTCTCCCTCTTGCCCCTCAATCTCCCAATCTCTTTGTCACCCATCACAGGGAGGCTGGAAGCTGGGGGTAGTCAGAGGGCGGAATCCCTTGTGCGGTATTCATCCGTGCAGGAGTAAAGCAGCCCTAGTGATAGAGGGAAAGCAAAATGGAAACTTTACTCGTCTCAGTGTCAGTTTCACGTATTTCAACGTTTGAGGTCGTGGTTTAAACCTCGCTAATTGACGCACCGGAATTCTAATCTCTTTGTTTGCTAAAATTTCGCAACACAATAACAATTCCCAGACAAAGACAAGCGTTTCCACTAACGAATGGACTCAGACCCGATCCTGAATTTATGAAATAATTAATAAAAATCACTCCCCTGATTTCTGAGTCACATTTTTTCCAACCCTCTTTCTCCTTCTTATTCTTATTCTCATACTTATTATATTTTTCTCCCCCCAGGTAGCACACGCTCTGAATTGCCCAGAAACTTCCGACAAAGAGTTGGCAAATTGCTTGCAGGATCGACCCGTCGATTCCCTATTACGCGTACGGATTGATAAGCCGCTACACGTCCCGGCCTATGCCCCGCTTACGGACGGCGCGGTCGTTCCAAAGAACCCGTGGGACTTGATGAAAAGCACTGAGATATTTGGCAGGTGAGAGAAGGAGTTTGAAAAGAATCATTCCCAAATAAAATAAAAATTGCATACTTTTGTTTTTTTTTTCTCTTCATTTTCTTCAGATACGATTTAATGTACGGCGTTACAGAGTCGGAAAAATACCACGAGCTGCCACCGGTAGCTTTGTTACATGGCCTCCTCGACCACGAAAGAGACAAAGTCCTTCGGGATCATGTCAAGGTAAAAATAAGATTTACCTCAAAATTGGGATGGAAATATTGAATCACGGAAGACTTCATACTTCGCGATTGAAATTCTCCATGATGTGTAGTTTAGAAAGCTAAAATCGCATCCCCCGGTCTTGTCAATAAATATTTTCACCCTCGATTGGACATAAAGTGATATAAAATTATCTTGACGTATGCATGTATAGGCAACGCACGAGCTAGAACCAGAAATGATCCTGTCGAAAATCCTTGAGCACTACGGTGATTTTTCCAACACGTTTACGAACGAGTTTGCGTTAAAAAATCGTGAAATTGTACTACAGGCACTGTCAGATAGTGGGACAGTCGCCCCTCTACTGTTGACAGGAAAAATGCACGCTAGAGTAAACCCGAAGAGTTACATGTACGTTTTTTCTCATCCCAGGGCCATGCAGGACTACTATGGGGTAAGTGAGCTCTTTCTTCTTCGGGCTTTTGATAATATTTTCATTTTATCCTCGCGGAAGATATCTCTCCGTAAAAATATCGCCTCCCGATAACCTGACGGATAGAAATTTGGCGCGAATATACAAGTCTCACGTATGCCTGATGTAAAATCTGCCCCTTATAAAATTCCCAGCCCAGCGACTAACTGGAATTGAAATTTACGTGAAGCTATAAGGTAGGGAAATCCGGGCTTTGATATTATGCCAAAGTTTAAGAACTAATTTCGAACGTTGCAGTGAAAAGTTTGGCAATCCTAGACCTCGGTGAGCTCGCGATTAGTTGTGTTTCGCGTAATTCATTCCACGGTATACGTTGTAGTTCGACGTTTATTCGAAGGCCCTCGAAATATTTACCACTCAGTATTGTCATTCCATAATCTCTTTACAGCAACAGCAACACCAGCACACAGTCCACGGGGAGGAGTTGGCCTACATCCTTGGCGTACCGGTTGGCGGTGGCAAGTACCATTTGCAAGACAGATATAACATCGGGGAAGCATTGTTCTCAGAGGCGATGATGACCTGGTGGTGTAACTTCGCGCATACCGGGTGAGCCGAAGAATACCCGATCCTTATCACCTCCTCCAACCTAATTAACTGCGCTTTCAATTATCCTCCCAGGGTAATTAGCCACGTTAATCTACGACCTGGCACAGTGAAGCCTCACCCTCACCTACGTTTAAAGCATATTTTCTCATTTTTCCACCTGCAAATACCCGAGGAGGTGGGGCACTCGTGAGCCTTTCAGATTGTCCGATATGGGCTTATTGAAATTTGGAGAATAAAAACTGTACGCAATTTCTTGGTAAGCGGTAAGCGTTGACATAGAATTTCTGTTTAGGATTCGTTGTATCAATATTTTCGCGTTTGGCAGTGAGGTTTAACATCCACTTTTCATTTGAATTGAATAAATATGAATTAACGAGAACAGCATGAACTGCCAGAACGTCGAATGTAATTTGCCCAGCTTACGGGCGAAAGCAAATAGGTGGAATAACCATTACTCCCGTCAAATATATCATGGACGGTGGTCTGTGGTGCAGCGGAGGGAAATTCTGAAAACTGGAACAAACCCGACCCAAAGCTCGAAAATTCTACGGTAATTGAAATTGTCGGTATGTAAAAAAGAGCAAGAGAGATACTCTATAGCTTGTTCGACAATCGATGCCATGATAACTTTTACCGGAAACTAGAATTCGCATACCACAACCCGGGATGTCGTTTCTATTTCAATATTATTATTCATTTTTGGCATAAATCTTCTCTATATTTCAACTCGGATAATCCGCGATTAAATTAGGTATTTTATAGATTTTCGCCGCGCTTTTCGTTCCCACATTACACTCCATCGCCCGGGGCATGTGAGCGCAGTAAATAAGAACGGGTTGAATTCATTGATCGTGGTAATTGGGTACTCATATCAAAGCACGTAGGGGCTGAATAAGAAAGAAAGGAACAAAAAAAAAAACGAAAAAAGAAAGAAAAAAATCGTAGGCAGAAAAATAGACGCAATTACCTGAGACACTTGAGTTGACGGAGTAGTCAGCTGCGTTTCTCACAGCGTGTAATAATTCCCACGAGCTACGTGCCCCTGAAAGAAAAATAAGAAAAAAACTAGCAAAATATGAAAAGAGGGAGGGAGAGGAAGGAAAAACAGAAATTATCAAACCCCTTCATCGACGGTATAAACTGAATACAATACTTAGGTAACGTGAAATGCAGAGGAATAAAAAATTGTGTTTGAGATGAAATTATAAATTTCCGAGAGATTAACCCCCCCAGCAAAGAGTGATATCTGACATTTGTCCGTAAACTCGTGGAGCAGGCGTGTAACCCGTATATAGATATACTAATTGCGCATAAAGTTTGTTTTGACTTGTTAGGTAGATGACGGTAACAGATGTATTTATCTCCGTGGGTGTAGACAGTCTCTGATTTGCAGGGCTATAGTTTTCTGCACAGCGATACGCCCGCGCCCTGTTTCTGTCCTGGCAGAACGCGCTGCGCCGCACCGCACCGCACCGGTTTGGCAAACTTTAATTACACAAAAGCCTAATTAACCACGATATTCAACGATCTTGGCCCGTCGTAGACTTGCGCTCGAAGGAGGTCTTAATTTACGAGTAACAGACGCACAGACCTTCGTAATGGTAGTTCAAGTCTTTGTTACGGCTCTCGTCCTGAAGAAACCGGACTCGAAATGTTCCAAAGAACAAAGCTATGCAAACGACGACAAGGTTGTTCCTTACCGAAAGGGAATTCTCCAGTCTATATATTTCACCCCACCGTCATAATATCGTCCCACCGTCGTTTGATCACGGAATTTTGTTATCGGATTTAACCAGCTGCGGTTTATTCAACGCACGATATTTCATCCCCCAATTTACCTCAGGATCAGATCAGTGTGCCAGAGATCGAGAAGTCAAAGGCTCGGAATTCCCTGTCATTTTTTTAGCACCAGGTGATAGCGGGGGATAATTAGATAGTAAGTTAGTGAAAAAAGCCCCGATATCTCGACGGTTAATTGTTTTTCCTTTTTCACCGCCCAATGCTACTGTAGTGTTTGTTTGGGATTGGCTGACAACAGTTCCATACTGCCAAGCAAACATCCCAAGTAAACAACGAACAGGCGGTGGCGTCAGCTCGAAAAAACTTAACCGAATACTTTGCGGGTAATTGCAAAGTTCGTCGGCTCGTTGGGTAGTGCTTCGATTAAACTTGTACCAGGGTGTATATACCTATACCTATTAAAACTTGACAAAACGAGCTCATCTCGTTCCCCACCGCGAGATATACGTATATGCAGATGTACACCTTTTTCTTATCAATTAAAAACGTCTGTATGCCTTCCTCGCTAATATCGCGGCTTCTTGCAGCGTCTATCTTGACTTGGCAAAATTATGTTTATTCAGTAATCCCAACGCCCCAAGAAGATCAACATTTCTGACCGATGGACCGAAGGAGTGGCTGCAGTACGAACTCGATTGGCCAGAATACGACCCTGAAAACCAGACATACTTCAACCTGAGTGAGTAGAAGATTCAATTTCGGAATTTCAACACTGTCAGTAAAATGTCGAAGGGAATATATTCAGTTAGTTTCAATCCACCGTTTACTTTATTTCGACCTTTAGCCATACCACCGGAGATTGGATCGCGATACAGAGAAGCTGAGATGAAATTTTGGAACGAAGATTTACCCGAGCTAATCAGACGGCCAAATTTCGAACCATCCCATTTTGCGACGCGTAAGCCAATTAAACAAAGGCCTATAATTTTGAACATTGCTGATGGCATAACAGAGTACCCGGGCCAAGGAAGGCCTGGGACAGGATATGGCGTCAATAACTACCAGCCGACAGATGTAATGAAAGGATCCACAGGGACTAAGACCGGGGATGAAAAATATCACCAAGGGGTAGTCCTGCCCGAGGGAATAGCGCCGGAAAACGGTGATGTGTCGACGACACCAGAATCGAATACGATTAAAAATTCGTCTGCGATATCGCTGGTAGTTGGTTTTGGTATAGTATTTCTGATGATAAATGTAACCGCGTTTTTTTACCTCTATCACAAGCGTCATAACTTGAAAAACAAAGAGAAAAACCTCAAGAGACGACTAAGTCAAAAAGATGAGGGTTCGAAACGTTCTAAGCTGGAAAAACAACCGGAGAAGAACGTGGAGCTTGGTCAGAAGCACGACAGTAAGCCGGACCTGAACGAGGTACTCAAAAACGACAAGGCCTACGATAACAATTCAAATTTTGGTAGAAGGTCGAAGCTCTCGCGGCAGAACTCAAGCTCGACAATCGACACGCACATCAAAGTGAGGGAGTGGATTCAACAAGAAATAGTTCACAGGTCAGTAAGCCACACACGCATACACATATATGTGCCTATGTGTATATCCGCATGCGGCATTGTCATTTTCTCTTAATTAACATCTGAATGACCGACGATTCGACGTCACCCCTCGGGGCTGGCATGAAGAGAGAGATATGAGTCTGGAAAATTGGCAAAAGCCAGAGATAGAAATTGAATTTGAATAGCCGATGGATAGCGGTGGTCAGAAATAATCTTTGTGGCGACCGGGAATGAAGGCGTTTAATCGATGGGGAAAAGATTTTATGCAACATTTTACGATAATGCTTGTGCCTGGGCTGTTGGATGTTTAACAGGTGCTTTAACCCGCCGTAAACAGTTACGAAAGTGCTTTTAGTGGTAGCTTTTACCCCGGTTACTGGTGTTCCATAGTTTTAATTGCACAAATTTGTTAATCCCGGCTCAATTGCTGTGGGAACTTATCTCGTTTTGTGGTTTGCGTTTACGCTTGTGATTTGTGCTTTTGTCTCGCATGTCTTGAGCTAAGGACCAAGCTCACGCCCTGGCTATGTAACGGTGACTCTTTACTTCTTCCTCCTTCATCCGGCTCCCATCACCCTCTACGTTCACGGTTTCAATTAACTTCCGCTCTTTGAAAAGCGAGCTTTCAAGCTTTGTACGACTTGCCTACGAGAGGGTTCCCGAGCTTGCCACTGATTCGGAAACAAGTTTCGGCAAGTAGTACCATCTGGCGGTATTCTCTCGAGTACCACGTCCCAGCCTCCTGAGCTTTTCTCTCCGCAAATTACTTCATGATAATATACCGCGACAACGTGGAGTCGAAGGAACGAGAAACGACACCGTCATCCAATAGAAAACTTATCACGTACCTACGTACAAATAACTTATTGACATCTTCTCAGTTTTCAATACCCCTGTGCGGCAGCTGGTTCAAACTGTTACCAAAAACTTCCACATAGATTTCAGAACCGCGAAATTTCCACTTTTTAATGAAACGATAGAAATATTTCGCGTCTACTTTACGTTTTCCACAGGGGCTTGCGTGCTTGTGTGCCTCGGCCTCTGCCTCACTAACACCGGCTAACTTTGCCCGTTTGAATGATCAACAATTGTATTTATCGCCTTGTAGATGCTCGCCGAGATTTTTGCGAAAGACTCGAGAAACTCTGCAGAAAGAGCATCAGGATAAACTGACCAAGGAGCAGGAAGAGGAGCGAAGGAAGCTTCAGTTAGAGAAAATAATGAACAGGAAGGAGGAACCAATTTACGAAGAAAATCCTACAATCACCGTTCGCCCTGGTAAGAAATTGAAGAATTCCAGAGTACCCAAGGTCTCAGTGGCCATTGATGCGACTCCTGCGACCAGGACTGAGTCAGTATTGAATCAGATACCAATCGAGCTGGGACAAGGAAATATAGATTCGTACGCCAATCGATCGGAGGAGTTTAAATCAGAGACTCCTGATTCCAGTGCGATTTTTACAACTCCACAGGTTGTAGTTATCGAGCATCATCATTCTAAGAGTGACCCCTTTCCGATGGAGAGCGTATTCAAAAGTCCGACTGCCGTAAGTTTCTCAAGCCAGAAGATTTGCGAGTCAGATTCCGGAAGCGCGAATAGTTTATACGCCAAAGTGAACCCAAAATTGAAATCCAGACTCCCGAGGATAGGGTCACCGCAAGATTCCGCAGGTGAGGTGTCCACCGGATCCAAAAATACAGGAAGCGACAACCTATACGACCAAGTGTCTTCCGAGGAAATTTACGGTCTGCAAACGGTACCGAAGCTCAGAACGTTTGGGGGAAAGGTAAAGGGCGACGACATCAACGTGACTTGCCGAGAACCGACCGAGGAGAGAGACTCGATCAGCCCGGAAGAGGCCCTGAAGACTATAAAACGAAGGAAGTATCCTAAGGTGCTACCAGACATTGAGAAAAGACGGTCACTTCCGGCACCCAACAGTCTTTTCATCCCTAAACAGTATGGGAACTCGTTGAAAGACTTCAAGAATAATTCACAGCCGAATTCACCCCTGGGACAAAATCTGCCCCCTCTACCTCCGCCCCGAATCTTCGGCACGTCAAAAAGCCTGGACCTTGCAGAAGAGCGAGAATCTCAGCTCGAGGCTGAGCCCATAACGACAAATCTTCACGTCGGGCCGTTGCTGAAACGTCAGGATTCAACCGTGAGGAATAACTCGGACCCAAATTTGCTGGAAACTTTGAAACGCAAGGAGAATAATCCGGGAAACAAGTCAGCGATGAACCAGTCTCAAAGCTCCGGTAATATCAGCGCCAATGTTCACGGGGTTGCCTTGAATTCCATGGAATTACTCCGGCAGGATGATTCCGCCCAGTTTTCGGCGCTGAGCCTGAATGATCCCGTGGGATCTTCTACGGGGGTGGGTAATCCGAATTGGTACAAACCCAGGCCCGCGAATCCACGGTTGAAGGTGCAACCGTCAGGAACGCCGAGTCCTCAACCGGATTTAACCATCGGGAATCCGAACTGGTATAAACCCTTGGTAACAGGTACCTGCAGCCGGAGTGACGGCGATATTTCGCCAGCGGTTATCACCGTTCCCCCCGTACCCGATACACAAATAACGATAATGGAGAGGGAAACTAATAACGGCGGAAAGCCCTTCGCGATACTGGGGGAGGCTAATTCGAAGCAAAACTTGAACTCGATCTCGAACTCGGCGAGTAGCTTCGAAACTTTAACGAACCCTTCGCAGCTAAATTGGGAACCGAAAGGACTCGCGGAACCGAAGATCGTTATCACGCCAAGAGTGGGCAACCTCTTGGGGCAGTCCGGGCAAAGCTTGAGCCATACTGTGTCGAACATGGGACCCGGTGGCTGTCACAAGTTCATCGACGAAGGGCCGAGAGGTCTGATAACACAGAGAGCAGGAAACCTGCTGCCCCCGTTGGGACAGGACTCGAATTCAAAGGAGGATAAAAAAGAGCCGAAGATAATAATAACTCCAAACAGTAGCAAGGGCCAGGTGCAGGTGCCGGGGAGTTTGAAGCAGCCAAAAATCATAATAAAGCCTTCTGCGAACCCTCAGAAGGTCAGAGATAACAAGAATATTCCAAAAGTCTCAGCTATCCCGTCGCCGGAGTGTCAAACCCTGCGAAACACTGAAAAGGATAAAAGTTTTGACAGGGATCAATCCGTCGGTGAGAAGCCCCCGCTGAAAGAGAAGCCAAAGGTGACGAGGATACCCTCCTTCTCAAAAAGGAAAGAGGACCAAGTGCCAAAATCGGAAAAGTCTCGGAGCCCGGTGTACGCCGAACGAGCAGAGATCGTAAAAAAGGTGGAAGCAGTTCCTCCCAGCAAAGTAACAGATATTCCTCTCACTCCAACGATGGACCATAAGTCGAGTATACCGATGTTCGCGAAGAAAAATAGCGAGAAGTCGTCGAGTACAGATTCCTCCAACAGTACAGGAAATTCCAACGCCTCCAACACAGGGACGATAAAAAGGAAGCCAAAGTAACCGAAGTATCAAGGATTAAAGTGAAGATTTTCTCTGTCGATTTTCTGCGGTACATATTGATCGAAATTTTTCACCACAATTGAGCAAAGACTGTATTCGTATTTTGTAACTTATTATTAATTTTATGGAGCCACTGGTAAAAATGACGAATAATCGTTGTTTGAAATTATTTTGCAAGGCTTCATAGTAAGTACTCGGATGAGCGTAGCTGAAAATTAGATGGTAGTATCAAATTTTGGGAAACTACTTTTAAGGATTCTTTAGTGAACTATTGCACCGCGTGTTTAGACGAACTCATTAGTTCCAAGTATAGATAGTCGTGTTAATTTCGTAAATCAATTTTGACACAGTATAAGCTATTAGATATATTAGACATGTCGTTGACTATTTATCTACGTATTTATTTCTACGTTTTTGTACATGTTTCATTTTACGTCTTAATACGGTTGAAAAAAATCAAATGGGATATGAAGTGAATAAAGATTTTTCAGAATTTCAGATATATTATATGGAAGCAGGTATTGTAAATCAGTATTCGGTGTATCTTCGACTTTCAGTATCAGTTTCTCCGGCATCCCCGCATGAATCTTTCAACTTAGCCAATCAAAGTCTACTTATTGTTAGAAAGCGGTGGTGAACCCCTGGCAATACCTTTCATATATATATTTTCGCAATCAGATCCATCTTATAACTTCGTGGAATGATAATAATAAAATTTCTTGACCCACATTCGTCAAACCACCGAACCCGGGGGTATAATATAATGTGTGTGTATATATATATATATACATGAATATATAAATCTTTGGGTATATATATACAGCGGAAACTTTCGGAGCAATAAGCAGGACTGCGTAATTCAACTTCGAACTTTTCTCTGTTAACTGGCCTTCACAATATCTCCCAAGGCAATGGTATAAGATTGAAGTTGAGGGAGTTGTGAGACGATGGGATATCCGGGAAATTCTTCGTCAACTAAATTTATTATTTAGCCAAACCGATAGCTGCAGCATCGATTTAATATATCCTAACAACTTTCCGCACGCATACTTCAACGAACTGCATCAATGCGGATGAATTCTCTTCATTTATCTTTTTTTTTTCACCACTTCACCCGACCGTTCGTCAGATAGTTCGATATCGCCCGAGTCCAGCTGTCGAAAAATATCTGGGCTCAATATAGTGACCGAATGAAAAATAACTTTGCTGTGAAAATAGTCGACGGATTAAGAAAAAAAAAAAAAGAATAATCTCAATGTGAGAGTGGACACCGATTGATAATCGATGGGAAAATTAATGAATGTAAGGAAATAGAAGGGAACTGATGGGACTGGAAATTTCTCAGGCTATGTGATTGCCTGTGGTGCCATCAGATAGGAGAATATAGTTCTTCCGCGTAGATGACGTGGGCTGTAAACTCCTCGACTAAAATATGATCGTGTATAAAAAAAAAAAGCGGCCACTTTGAGGGAACCCATAAACGGACGACGAGGTAATAGACAGATCGGAATGGGTCCAGCTCTGGGCATCGATATAACTTGAAATGATTTTTTTCCCTCAGAGAAACGAACGCCAAGCAATAACGAGACGGCAGTATTACGAGTTATGGTTCTTTTATTGCGAAATATATATATATATATATATATATATATATTTATACATGTATACATACGTGCATGTGATGTGTATCCCAAGGGAATAAAATATTTATAAAATTGTTTGATAAGAAAAATGTCGACTATGGAACCCAGGCTATAATTATAAGCCCGAGTGGGTAATCGATTATAACTGTAGGATGTATACTTGAACGAGAATTTATCCGCCTCTTGAGATCGAGGTGAGAAGTTGGTCGCTGCACTTTCACTGTAACTTCATACCATTTTTATTTTCACTCTTTCCATTTTCCAGTTTCCAGTTTACTTGTTATTCATTTTATTTAACGAAACGCAGAACTAGGCCACGCGCCCTGAGACACATCGGAGCGAAGGTATACCTAGAAGCTAACGACGATTGCCGACCAGGTCGCCGCACAGCCAAGAGGCAGCTTAGCAATAACATACACCCACACCCACACCCACACCCAAACGTTGAACTTCGCAGTCTCGGAGGCAAAAGGCGAAAGGCGAAAGGGGAAAGGCTCTAGACCGACACCGAATAATTGGACACAAGTGAATTGGTGACCTTTATCGCGTAAAGTGCACAAATGGCGGCTCTCCATCACGAGCTGTCATATAAAACGAGAGGATCGTATATTTCCATATATATTGAACACATATCCGCGTGACATGTATAGGCGTACTTTTTCTCTCTCAATCACTAACCCACCCTAATCTCTCCCTTTCTACCTTACGCACACCGTGCAGATACTGGTACGCGTTCGTGCAGCATCCACGTATGTATGCAGAAATGACCGCACGGAAAATGTATTCCGGATCAAAGATTTGCATTGCTAAACAGCAATTCTCGTTCCATTCGCCCTTGCTGTTTCCGTTAGCCGATCCAAGCGCTTCTTCTATTTTTTTTCCCCTTTGACCTTCCTTTTTTCACTAGTAATTTTCCGTCCACAATTCCTATCAGTTTTCATTTTCTACCTAGAATAAATGTACGTCAAATAAGACCTTGTGTATATAGAGAACGCAGCTTCCTACCTACTCCGAGATATAGTTCAATGCAGAAAGAGCATTTTCCCATAAGCCCCAGGCTATCGGGCGTGATTCGAGTTGCACGGCTAGAAGTAATGGTAGAATCGCAGATCCTGAGTGTTCTAATAAAAGTTGGCTGACATGGTTCCACGTTATGTGTTCGCATCCCTCCTAGTCACTAGCCAAAGCTGTAGCTGAAAACTGAGCATAGATTTTAACAACATTTCTTTACGTGGTCAGTCAGAGCTGCCAGAAGGAAGATGCATCAAGGTAGGTCAATTTTTTGACAACACCTCCAGCTCTACAACGCTGCAAAAAAGGTACTCTGTATTTCTACGTGACTATGCATTAGATGCGGCGAAACTTAACATTTCATAAAATGTGCATTTGATCGCTTCTAGGCGATCAAGTACCTCGGTAAGAACTTACCGTCAAGTGAACCTGCTTGAAACGCTCATCTATGCCCGGTACACTAGTAAACCAAGTAGAAAGTCGATCGTGCAGTAGTTGTATAAAAATTCACTACAGATCCATAGAAAGTGATTGAATTCCTCCGTAAGATTGTTAAAGAGAATAAAATTGCTTCATTCCAATCGACCAGGACTTAATGATGCTATATTTCAGTGCTGAAGAAAAAAAGTAACATCTTCCTGTTCTGAAAGTAGCAAAACTACTGAAACAACGATCGGTGTGAAAGCCAAGGATGTCGAGTAGAGACCTTTTTTGGAATTTTATAAGCAGTTGTTGAGAAAATAGCCCTCTAACGACCCTAGAAGTAATCAGAAGCATAATTCGACGTCAGAATTGGTGAGTTCTAAATTGAAGAGGAAATTCTCTTCCTCTCTGGTATCCGTATGGTCAGACCGTAGTTGACGTCCCGCGTTACAGTAGAATATCAATAGCACATAGTGAGGGTTGTCAGTGGCGATTTCGTTCAGCACATTATCCGCACCATCCCCTAGGTTATCCTCCGTTCTCAAGTGCAAACTCAGGCGCCGTCAACGTAAACGAGTACGTCGGTGGGTCGCTAATATCACTATGTGTGTAGTGTAGTGTAATAAGCCGTCATGTACCCCTTCCGTGTTCCTGTCCCTGTCCGGGTCCCTGTCCTTGTCTCTGGCCCTGTCCCTGTCTCCGTCACTGTCCCTGTTTCCCCCGGCGGTGGAGAGTCACCCGCACGTTACAGCTGCGGTCGTGTTTTCCGTGACTGAATCTCATTAAAGATGTCGACGATAGCACCTCGCCTCGCCGGTGCCTGGAGGAGGAAAGTGGACAGCTCAATTTGTCACAAGACAAATAGATTTTGGAGATGGTGGTAGGTAGGTGGATACATACATGCATGCATGTACACATCCACGTACACAAATGCCTACCCTGTGTCACTTTGCCACAGCTAGTGGATAGTATGAGATGAGGATCGAAATAGGAAAGAGAAGAGCAACTAGGTCTAGACACATGCGTATCTGCACACACAGATCCATATACCAATATGGCGCGGGACATGATTAGGTGACGTATGTGAGCTCTGGGTCGATGAGACTTGGATTGAAATATAAATTTTTAGGACGGAGGACGGTTTCCCTGATTTTTTTTCGCTCATATGTGACACGTCCGTCTATCTCATTGTGTTATAATTTCACAGAGTTTACATCATTCCGTTAGGTCAGAGATTGACAGTTAAACTTTGGCGATTTTAGAATCATACAAACGTCCCTTATTGAAGTTCGAATCCTGTTTCCTCGTCTAGAGAGTCCCGGACCACAATGCATTAGTAATTTAGTGTACAGCTTATGCGGAAAGCACATCGCGGACCATCTGTGGCCGCAGGTTGTCAGACACCTATTGTCAACGTAATTACAAGACAGTTCCTGCTTGCCGAGGGGCAAGTGGGTTGCGGTATTAGTAGTAATAGACTAGTGAGCTGTCAGACTGTATGTACTTTCTCGCATCGTCACGTTGATAGAATTTAAGATATTTATATGCATTTAATAATCTGTGGATAGGGATTTGGTAGGGTGGAGTAAAGAAGAAGATAATAATACTTGTAATTTCACGCTACGTACCACCTGTAATTGGTTTGGAATGAATATATATAAACAAATAAGAGAATGGGTGGCGAAGATCCGGGCCTCTGAAATAGGGTAGTAAAGTTTTGTTCGCCGAAGCTGTTCCGGTATTTACAGGTATACCGTAACGTGGAAATTTATTACCCGGAAGCATTATCTCTTTCGATCACGTAAAAAATGGTCTAACTTGAGTTTAAAGCCTGTAGAGATGGGGTGAAGTCACGTTTAGAACTTCTAGAACAGCTATATGGTACTCGGATCTCGAAAAGGAGGTCGAGAAAAGATCTAGCCGTACGGGTAAGTTCTTTAACGAATTTACACCCTTGAACCAGGTGATAATTATTCTTAGACGGTTTAAAAAAGTCTTTTTTATCTCTGATTGCACTCCAATCAACAAAATTCGAAGCCGAACCAGCTCCAAGGTCGCTGGAACGAAGGTGGTATCGATTAGCTCTCAATTGCGGGGTAGGTTGCAGCTGAAACGAAGAAGGGAGGAAAAGGGCGGAA
Organism: Tenthredo scrophulariae; assembly: GCA_963978835.1. NCBI lineage: Eukaryota > Metazoa > Arthropoda > Insecta > Hymenoptera > Tenthredinidae > Tenthredo > Tenthredo scrophulariae. The sequence goes on from OZ022235.1 coordinate 1,584,484, forward strand.
AGAGGAAAGAGGAAAGAGGGAGGCTCCGTGTCGGGATAATCTTTCATTAATCGAGGGAGAAATTGCGTTTGGTTCGAAGTGTACGGGCTGCACAATGTCCGTGTATTCTGTGCACATTAACCATCCACCGAGAGTATTGTTCTGGTGAACAATAGTCTTCACCTTGAAAGGATAAGCCGTCTTGCCACCCCCAAGCCTGTCAAACTGATATTAATGCATTGATAAACCAGCTGTTACTTCAAGCATGGGCTGAGTGCTTCTCTAATTGCGCCTACTCGTTTCAAATCGCCGAATTTCTCTCTGCACGAACGAACGCACTTCCTCCAACGATTAATACGCTAGGATGATGGATCGGAGCTATCTCCTCGTCCATACCTGAAAATGTATACCTATTTTCGATACTTCAGTCACGAATTTTCGACAATGCTTTATGAATGCGAAAGAAGATGACGAGAAGATGATTGTGAGAAGTCATATTGCAAACTCTCACGATTTAATTTCACCAGATTCTTATTAACATTGCTCAAGACAGCCGAAAGCAGGGCTCGAATTCCCTCGTGATTTTCGCCGACGAGTTATTCACGTCGAATCTCCTCTTTCCCAAATGAAAATTGCGAGATGAGTCAGCAACGTGTTTGCTACCACAGCTCACGTCGTTACCTGCAGATGCAGTAAAAACTGAAATATCGTTGAAACTTTCCACCAGCGTACATATGTTGCTCGGTTAATTTCGTGCTTTATCACATCGTGCCAGTTTCACCATTATAAAATACATCCGCAAAGTATCCGAAGAGTTTTCTCTAGATCTGGGCACAAAGAGTGGTGAAAGTTCAATAGACGTAACTAGCCGCAAGTAGTACAAGGACTTTCTCCCTACTTCCAGCCTGATAAAATGGCTTGAAAGTTAGAAAGGGAAAGGGGCCCCATCACCCAAGGGAAACCACGAGCACCTTACCATTCGCTGACCATCGAGTCGTCGAGAATGTCGTTAGTACCAAAGTCAAGTGGAAGTTTGCCGTTGCCAGGACAGTATCTGCAGTTTGCTTCAATTTACTATAAACCGTGGTGCACCAAGGTATTAGAAATCCAATAGCTGCACGAGTATATTCCATGGCTATGGTTGCCTGTAAAATTATTATACTGTATTGGTTGGACCCCGCACAGGGAATAGGTAACTTCGTACAGTTCTTGGCGCATTTATAAGTTTCATTTTCGATGTGAATGAATTGATACCGTTTTGAAAAAATCTCCACAACCCTCGTAAACTCAAGAAAAAAATTTCAAGTCACATCGGCTATTCGTATAGTTCCCATTCTTATTCAACATTGATAAAATATATCGGTTAGCCTGATTTTTATCGGTATAGTTCTAGCGATATTGAATCCTCACTTTTTCCATCCTTATATTTGAAACGAGTCCCCCATTCGAATGGGAAATGTGTATTTCAAGACAGCTTTCTCGGTAAATACCCAGCTCGATTTCGCGTAAACTTTACGGTGAGATTCATTGCAGGAAGGATGGTAAAACGAAACAACCCTTCTCGAACACCAGCCTACTGCTGAAGCAAAGCGAGTGAAATTGGTAAAACGAGACTCCCTCACCTTTGTGGGACAGTGAAAAAGGTGAAAAAATAAGGGAAAAGAAATACCTGTCCCCAAGTTTACGCCTCTAAACCCCTCACCCTCACCCTGAACCCCTAACACCGAGGATTTGACGATCTGACGTTTATTAAGTTTTTTTATCGACCTTTAAGCGATCCTCTTTATATATAATTAATTTCTTTTTCTAACACGTGAGCACAGACTACCTACGGGTATGCGTCTGTGGAAGGTATCACTTGTCGAGAAGCCCGAATAATATCGAACCCCCGACGTAGGAGGGTGAAAAGAAATCATTTCTCCATCACAGGGGAGATTTTTCCTGAATATCTGACTTTTGGAGCGAGATACTTACAGCGTATTCGTGAACAGCTTAGAAGCTGTATTGGGCAAAGTGTCGTTACGACCGATTAGAAAAAAACCGTGTAATTACGAGCACTTGCCTCCTATTTTTCCTCCTACTTTTTAATATCCTTTGAGGCGGTACTATTGTTACCCTCGCTTGCTTGCGACGAAAAGGTTTAATGAGAGGCAGGGGTAATAAGTCTACGTGGTAACGTATCCCGCGAAAGGTTGATGTCGAGGACAATGGGCCAGATCTACAAACGTTTCATACCGTTGTACCAGACCTTGCACGATATTGGAGCACGGTTTCGAGTGCCTCTTTTGACAGATAAATAAATAGCTCAACACACAGCTCGAGCTTTGGGGTGGAAAACATAATCTCATCTGTAAAAAATTCCAACGAAACGTTTTTCAGCAAAATTATGTGTACACAATGGAAAAGCAGGTGAATCCGAAACACGGTAATACAATTATGCCTATAAATTGTCGAAGAATAGTTTCATCTCGTTTGTAGTTTGTCTCGCAGTCCACAACATCCGCGCCTTCGCCCGAGGTACTCAATTTCTCGGTGCTCGGTCTTATGAGCGAAATTACATTTTCTCAAGGATTTTCCTCATTTACGCTCCCTTTGATATCACACTCCTGAAAAATACTAGACGGCTGGCCAACATTCCGGACGCAGTTTCCAATGTCCGGAGTACGAGACTACGAGAAGACCAAGGCGATTCATCTTCCGCCAACATCGTAAGGATCACGCACCAGCTGCACCCTGGATCGTCGGGGAAAGAAATTTATTTCAACCCGAAAATTTCCACTGATCAAAAAGTTTTAGAATTTCAATACTCCTCCCTTGATGTGAAACTGATTGAGAATTGAAAAGTTGATGCCATGAGAAGATCAGGGGGTTATAAAAATCTTTGAAACTGGGTGAGATTACCGTTGAATTTAATTCCCTATCGCGGAGAGAAGCGGTCACACGAGGACCTATCGACGTTTAAACGTTCGCCCAGTACCCGCTACATTCTAGCAGTGGAATTCCCTAAGCGATGGAAAAGTTACCAAAGAGTTTCCTCGGTTGGCAGGCCCGAATCGATAGAACCCCTGAATCCTTTGGTTTGGTCGGTGCCGCGCGCGTCCTGCGGAGCTTGCGCGGGACCTTTCGGTAAAGCACGAAGCTCGAGGTTCGCAGACACTCCTGTTACGAGGCTCGATTACACTTTGCCCAGGGTGCGTCAAGCTGGCCAAACTTTTCCACGGCAAAACTTGGAGGACTCTGAATATTAACGGTCTCATTATTTCTCATCGAACTTCGCCAAACTAGTCCAAACAATAATGCATATATTATATGCAAATCGTAGACCGCAGTATATTGGGCCGCGCGAATCTATTATAATTTTCCCCAATTCTCTCACCTAGGAACTCGAGAGGCTCCGAAATAGACGAGCACTGCCCAGGAGCCTTTCTCGTCAGAAAAAAACGACTGGACTATAGAATCTATGTTAACGAACTTATTAACTATTACACAAGAGAGGATGTGAGATATATGGTTTTCACCGGGTAGGGCTTCGGGCTTTGCATTTATTTCACATTTAGCACGAAAGCTAGCAGAATATTTTTCTTTTTTTCCCCGCGAGCCGGAAGCCCCGCGAGAAGTCCGAAGGTGACAGATGAAATCCTTTAAGGGATCGGAGTTCGAATGATTTTTTTTCGAAGGTAACCGGGAACCTGCACTATACCGTTGAACATCAGCATCCCTGGACCATTCCGGCAAGTGTAACCCGCGCGATCGACCCAAGCCGACCGAGTGGAGTCTTTGCCCCTCTCTGGCGACAGCAGGCGCTCCAGTTCATTCCCGTGTCCAAGTTCATCCCGAGAACACCGGGCGCGGGTTCGGGAGTTGCACGGTGCGCGCGTGTCGTATGTCGTATGTCGTACGGAGTAAGTATTGTGTCGCCTGAAACGAGACGGTGAATAGAGTGCGAGCGTTTTGCGGATCGAGGCGCCTCAGTGATCGCCTTTTCTACACTTTTTTTTTTCATAAAATTGTGCGATTTTGAAATCCGTGAAAACAATTTGAAAAGAAAAGAGTAAAAATTCACCATAAAAAGTAAGTTTCTGCATTAGCGAAGATCGGTTCTATTCTAGGCTACAGCCGATGCGAAAGTACAGGAATTTCTAAGTCCTTGGGAATTTTGAACAATCTGCGAACTTGACGCCCTGGAAGAAAAATAAAGTCTTGGAACTTGACGGAGACGGACTTCAGCGGATCCTAATCTTGAAGTGAAAATAAATTTTGAATAAAGTGAAAAAATGTTGATAGATTTGAATGCGATAACGGAAATTGAATACATCGGTGAAAATAATTGGATCGTGTTCAGTAGCATTTTGGATTAACTAATGTTAATTATTTGTGGCTTGTGGACGGAGAGTAACTTGCGGAATGACATCCAAGGGATGTTAACCTAAATGAGTATACACCTCTGTTCGAAATGGTGATAGTGTTACGTTAGTTCCCGTGGGGAAACTTCAATAATTATATACAGTAGCTGCAGAGGATATATGAGATGGCTGATTGGGAATCCAGCTTCTTAGCAGGTGTTGCTAATTGGTTGTTCTAATCTCATTTATGAATGTAATTATCTTTGGGTAACCGAACATCGATATCGGGTTGTCGAATTTCGTTAGCAAGTCATACCTACTCTTCTTGGTAAGCTACTAATGATCAAATTAACACACTTAATTACTGCGGAGAAGAAGTATACAATTTTCGACGTCTGCAGTGACGGGAAAAGTGGGAGTTAACGAAGGGCCTCGTTCGATAAGAGGGATAAAGTGGATACCATTCAACGAATTAATTTGAAATCAGGAATTTTACTAACAAGACATTTTCCCGGATTAATTGTACCTGTATCTAAGAGAGACAAATCAATGGATAATAAATTCGCATGAACATCTATCCGATGTGTTCGTTCTTCGATTATTTGACACCAGCTGGAGTTCTGATAATATACCTTAACATTTATATATCCACGAACTTTGGTGCGAGAGACCGTAAGGATTAGAATTTCGTCGTAATACGGATTCGTCCAGGAAATTGGAATGCCAAGGGTTAATAGTGAGGGGATGAATTATAACCAGTGAAAAATGAAATAAAATTAAAAGGAAATAAAACCTGGAGAGAAGTGAACGGGAATTATTAATTCGCTCCTTTTCGTTGTGAATAAAATATACTCCTCTGCGTGGTTATGATAAATATACTCAGTATAATGTGCCGAGCTTTATCCCGCTCCAGTAGCTGACAGAGTAAATGGTGAGCGTTATAAAATTTTACTACCTACGTAGCTCTAAGCCTAAACTAAAGCATCTTTTAATTTACAGTATCACCTGTTTTAGGGGTAGGTATACCTCGTGATATGTAATCTGGCAGAAAACGAGGGTGTCTTTTAAAAATCCTTGGTCCCACGCGAACCGATGCGCCAGCTAGAAGTCAAACTCGACGGATTCACTAATTGTAAGTCTCGCGAACAATGCCCGCAATTATTGGCCATGGTGGTATTTCGCCGAATGCGGATCCTCTGTCTAATTGACTGGATGACCGTTTATCCCCTGTCTTATTGTGCTGAGTCTACGAAAGTTCTCCAAGGTAGTTCGACTGCTGGAATTTATAGTCGCACCAGTTTGAGTTGAGAAATCTTTCTGGGTAAAATTCGTTGAAAAAAATTAACGTTTTCATATTCTGGGGGGAGGGGGATAAAATGTGTAGAGTTCAAAAACGCGATCGAAATCTGTATCTCGCTCTCGCTATTTCGCTTCACCCCGAATTTAAATACCACTAGGAGCGGGGCGGTTGTAAATTACATTTTACGAGGGAAATAAAATACAGTAATTAATATCTGGTAGTTTGGGGTTATCTTTGCAACGATTCACGTTTATCACCCTAATTCAACCCGGGATATAATTAAGGGCTGAAACAGTGAGAATAAAAAACACCCAACCCGCCCTGTCGCACGGCTAGAAATTTCGAGTATCAAAGTTAAACCTCGGCTGGAGGTGAAGGCTTCAAAAAACATGACCCCCCACCTACCTATCTACCTATCTGCCTACTTGACGGATGCGAAGCTGAGAAATATTCGCGACGAAAAGTTGAAAAAAATAAAAAAAAGGCGAAGTCAAGGGAATTCTTAGCGAGAAAAAGGAAGCGGATAGCAAAATCGAATGAAAAAAAAAAACTGATCGAAGTAAAAGACGAAGAGAAGAAGAGAAATAAGAAGAAGAAGAAAAACAGGAGCTACTTTTCACCGGTGCCAACCGATAAGTCAACAATGGCGGTGAAACTGCGGCCGAATAAAATGCTTTTCACGATTCTACGACGTGTAGCTTCGCAACCGATACACGTTTCCATTACCAGAAACGATCTCGGATACAGCGTCGATCCTCGATCATTATTCCCACGATATTGACTATGTTTTTTTCTTCACTTTCTAGTTCTTCAGTTCTTCTCATTCTATAGCGAACCGCGACGCGGAGAGAAAGTCCTTTCTCCTCTTCTTACAATAATACTTTCTAAAGAAAACCAGCGAAATTTTCTATAGCTTTACTTCAGAAAATGAGATTCTAATTTTCCCGGCACGCCACGGAGTAAAATCATCGAACGAAACGTGACACAGCAAGGGGTTTTAAAACGAGACGTGCCCGTTTCTCAATTTGCAAAATTGTAGCTTTTTCTCGGTTTTATTACGCGGAAGATTCCGTTAAAACATGGAATGGACATTTCGTTCGGCATTATAATTAGGGAAAGGAACGAACGACGTCTCGTAATTAATTTCTTGACGTCCCAGGATCAGTTCAGCTAGCCACCTACCTACGTGATCATTTCGTTGGAGGTAAATTCTCTGATTACAAATACAAGACGCGGAACAGTATAGAAAAAAATATAGATTCGTTCCAACGTTATAATGATCGTCGTAGTTAGTTGAAGAAAATTTTATAAAATACCGTATAACAGATTTACGAAAACAATTGCTATTCCCTCTCCACAAGGAACAATGCCATATTAATAACCCCACGAGATATGAAATTCTCGCAAACTCACTCCTGATCAATTTGGTGAAACGTTGAAGAACAGAACGAGGAAGGAAGAGAGAGCGAGAGAGAAAGGGAACTGCTTTTCAATTCCTGAATCACTTTCATCCCTTGCAGAATGAGCTGGGCATCAGCCTCAACCTCAACTCCAACCTCAGCCTCAGCCTCAGTCCGCGGTAACTTTACATTTCAACGTCTGAACTTGATAATTAATGGTTATAGGAAACTTATAATTGTTGGCTTCAACTGAGACGCGAGCGCAGGGGAGCACTCCGTGCGCAATTATAATGTAACAAACGAATAGCAAGAACTCGCGCCTTTATGTTTGTCCTCTGTAATTACGCCGGACCACCGTTTTATGTTAACAGTGGTGGAGAAATTGAAGAACAGATGGAAAAAAGGGAAATAAGCAACGGGCGTGGTGTGAACGTGAAGGAAATGCCAAGAGAAAAGAAGGCGAGATAAGGATGGAGAGAATCGGGCAGATTTGACAAACGAAACGCATTTGTTTACCCGGTTAATTCGCTTCGGATCGGCCGCAGACTACCAAATAAGAGTTTGTTAGGTCTGACTCGATTTTTTTTATTCTTCCTCCTATTTCCACCCTCGCTCTTTCTCGAGCTAAGTCTTCGGCTCCAAGGGCGGAAATGTTTACCCTAATTACACCCAGCGTTAGAACAAATCTCGTTCAGGCTTCGCCTCGCCTCGCTTCGGTTCGCCTGCCTGCCTGCCTGCCCGCCTTTCCTGTCTGCCCGGCTTTGAGCGCGTGCGAAACTTTCTAAGGACCGAGGGAAAGCTCACCTCCGTTAGAGAAATCCCAAACTGAAAGATAGACTTCTTGTTTGAAACAAAATAGGGAAGCCAATACGCGTCTCGTGATATCCTTGGCCCGTGTGTCGTTCTTCTCATACGTCTACCTTTCTATTCTCTTCCTCTCACTCTCTCGCCTTTTCCCCGAATCCATCTTTCTCTTCATTCTATAGGATAAAGTTTGTCGAACTAAGATCATGACTGGGTGGCTGGTGGTGCAAGTTCCACTCCACCAAGGGAGAGGAATAGGTACGAAGATGGAACTACTGCCGTTGATGCGACACTGAAGCACGGCTTCTCACCCCAGGATGGAAACCGGAGTGCATTTCATCAAAACTTGTGGTACTTCTATACCTGTTACGAACCACATCCCTCGTCCATTCACTACGTGCTGAATGACTGCTCTAATCTTCGTGGCTACGAACTGGAGTCTCGAGATGCTGGTGGTCAGTCCTCCAGAGATTGCAGAACAGACGTCAGCACCTACCCCTACAGGTAAGACAACGGGGCCAGAATTTACAAGGATACATAGATACGTCTAGAATGTATCTCATCTTCATCGAACAAGAATTCTCCACTCTCCGATGTACGAAGAAACAATTTTTCAAATGTCTCCTCGGTCTTTCCTTTGACGATGATTCTGTTCACTTCGTTTTCTGGACCAATTGCTTTGATATATTCAAGATTCTCGGTAGAAAAGAATTCATTCTCAGACATTCGATCAAGCGTCAGCCGTTCAAACTTATTCCTCGGTATTGTATATATTTAGAGTGCAATTTAGATGTAAATTCGCGTGAGGTTATCTCGGGACGGGTCCTTTGAAAACAACGAGGTCTTCGCGGAGACAGGGGCTTGGTAAAAACTGCAAGATGAAAAATAATTTGGCAACATTATTTCTGACAGTCAGGGTAAATGAACGTCTTCGGTATGAGTGGTGGGCCGGAAATAGAAGGGGGATGTCGCGTGGCTATGGCAAGGAGAAAAGAGGCGAGGGGTTGGGGAAAGGGAAAGGGAAAGGGAAGGGAAAGGAAAGGGCTGGGAGGGCACGCTGTCAAATAAGTTGAAAGCTTTATTAAAATGAAGCGGTGCGCGAAAAGTCCGCCGAAGAGGAGAGAAAATGGAGACAAAGGGGATGCTACCTACCGGCGAGGAAGTTAAGGGATAAAGTAGGAAGGGAGGGGACAGGGGCAAGCTCAAGAAACAAAAGCAGAGCCGGTATAAAATTTCTCGAGAAATGCAATTGCGATGATTAAGGCTAGCCAGTTACCCTAAATGACTCTTTACTACGTCAATCGACTCTTCGAGACTCTTTCAGGCCCACTCGACCGAGTCTCGTGTGACTCACTCCAATATGCTTTCAACGATCATTCGAAAAGATTCTGCTACTTCACTTTCCGCGCTGTGTCATTCTTCCATTTTATTTCGCACCCATCTTGTTTCTCGTTCATTCGGATCGAGACTAGAAAAATTAGGTTTCCCGAGACAAAGGCAATGACAGGCCTCGAAAAGTTTACACTTCGGGGTTCAGCTGTTACTCAAAGAAATTTCAACTCGAATGAATTTGGCGGATGCTGAACAGTTTGAAGGGAAGTTTCGAAAAAGTATATCGCGAATTTCGCTAATTGCACGAATCGAGACTCATCCCTTGCTCGCTTTGAAAAGAGGAGATGCGACAGGGAAAAGTTCTCGTTTCAAGTTCTAGTCCAGAATATTAGGTATACCGCGCTATAACCGGGACTGAAACGGCGACATAACAATGCCGAGTGTTTGAAGAGAAAAGTCTCGAGTCTAACGACCGGCACTTAACTGACCTAAAAATATAGCAATTCTATACCGAGACGCACTTGGCAAGTTTGGTAAGAAAAAGGGCAAACTCCTTCTATAAATCACGCCGGGTGTATAAAGACTCGACTAAAAGAAAACATCCATTCATCCCTTCGCCGAGGTTCGGACTGGACTGAGCTCTCAGGGTCCTTCTTCTTCTCTTCTCCTCCTCCTTCTTCTTCTTCTTCTTCATCCTCCTCGGTCCTCTTCGTCTTTTGGGGGAGTCGAGAAACATTTAGCAAACATTTTACCCCCTCCGGTTGGTGTATTATGTAGAGAAGGGAAGAAAAAGAAGACGAGGTGGAATTCATTCGTCATGTTTTATCATAGCGAGGGATCGCGAATTTACTAAGAAATACGGCGAAATATCAGGGGAGCCGATGCGGTGCGATGGGTGGGGGTATAATATTAATCACACGTCCAATTGTTCGGGATTTCGCAATGCTTCGAATAAATTATACGCCGTGGTTCTTGAGACACGCGAACGCGTTTCCATGGCTACGAATGGGCTCCGTTGTTTCCTTCCTCCTGCCTCCCTTCCTCAACCCTTAAGACCGCTCGATTTTCCCTATTCTCTCCAATTTATTCCCCCGTCCCATCAGCCGGCGTACAGAGTCACCCCTACCAAACGACTACTACGACGACTTTCGACGCCCACGGTTCTAATTTCGATTCCAATCCTCATCCCGATTCTAATTCTAATCGCGTTGTGAATTTTAGGCGCGAGATATACGGGGAAAGAGAAGGAGAAAAAGGGCGGGGGACGATGAACAGAGAAGAGAGAAGAGAGAAGAGGCGAAAGACCGGAAAGAGAGGAAGTGAGGATCGGACACGGCGCCACGTGCTCACAATAAGTTTCCGGTTCGAGACACGCTGCTCACAATGGCATATTTAAGCATGCCGGAGGTCTGGAGGCTCGGGAAAACGCGTTTTCACCGGAAACACCATTGCGGAAGATCCCCGAGGCGTTTCAACAAGGCAAGATACGGGACTTGTCTTTTAAACTTTAGCTTTGTCGCCATTGCCCCGCTCTGCTTACGCGTCGTTAATTATTACAATCACGTTGCCTCGCGGTCCGCGTGATAACACCCTTGCGGTGAAAGATGCCATTGGGGAAAATGAAAATAAACACGAAGAGCGAACCTCGGGGGGCTTGTTGCTGCTGCAAGGCTGATGCTTTTGATTATGCGGAAATATCAGAGCACAATTTTCCACGTCCCATTCACCGCCTCTCTGATATTCTTTACTGTACCGTAAATACAAGGCGAGAAGATATCTTCCTTATGGTTCGTCTCGCCTCCAAAGATGCAGCGATGCATCACCTCGTCATCGGCTCTTTCTCAGGAATAAATATTCTTCACTCTCTCTAAAGATTTTTCTCATCCTCTTTCATCTCGTCAGCTAACTACATGTCTCACTCACAGCTCTTTGATCAGCGAATTCTGAACTCGGCTTATCATTAGCAGGAACACCCTGTCAATTTTCGAGTGATCCTTAAGTGATCAGAAAGAGCCATAAGTATATTCAGTCCGATTTTTCAATAATTGATTTTATTATATTTGATTTTATTTGACAGATACTTCGGAATTCAATTAACACTCTATTTCAATGACCGATAAGTACCTACTCACCTGCGACCTGTGACTGTTACAACAGCGAACAAAGTACGCGGGTGTAATTTTATACGAGAGAAAAAATCGATAAATAAAATTCGCCGAATAACCTGATTTTTTACTTTCGAGGAATAAAGCAGCTGCTGCTCGGTAGGATTTCTTCGCGAGCCAATTTACGAAGGAAGAGCAGCTCCTGGTCGACTTGTGCCCATTATTCGCGCAGACCCTTGGTCATGGGTTACGCATGGCGTTTTTCAATTACCTCAAAATTGACGTAGGGATTCAGAAAAATGTTTCTATACACCAAAGCGTCGATAGTTCTTCCACGTTCGATTTCAAGCTTCGGGTTGGAGTGCAAGTGTGGAATAGGGTTCGCCGTGTTTTTTTGCGGGTGAATCTTCTGCACCCTCTTGATTGGGAGACCCGTAGTCAGCCCTACACACCTTGGCACAATTCAGGATCGAAATGTTAATAGTTGAATTAGACTCGCTCGGGTTATAGCCTATTGGCTATACGGGAAGAGCCATTCTCCCGTCCGCCACCTTCCTCTCGCCATGGTCTCGGCGTTGGCTCCAAATTGGCAATTTGCTCAAAGTTCGTCCCCTGGCTAAGTGTCAAAGGGCGAAGGGCAAAGGTCCTACCCGACTGAAGTTCCAGTCCTGGATGCGACGTCCTGGCAAAACGAGAAAGACAAGCCTGAAAGATGATAATGATGATAACAAGTTGCCTCGAAACACGAGAGGAAGGTTCGCGAACCGCGTTATTTTATTGTCTTCAAATGTAATCGACATCTACAAAAACTCGAAAACTTTATCCTTCTCTTTCCCTCTCTCTCTCTCTCTCTCTCTCTCTCTCCTTCCCTTTCTCGAGTCGAATCATCCGGCCGTTATTAAACCAACTTTAATTCTCCTGAAGCTTCAGTTAATTATCTGTCGTAAATTTTATACAAGAATACGCGCTATGACAAGAATTAAATTTAAATACAACGAATAAACATCCCCTGGACAAATTTCATAAAAATCTTTGATGAAATTCGTTGTTGATTTAATAAATCAATTCCTTAATAAATTCGCCGCCAAGCGGGACGTTGCAATAATTCGTTTACTCGGCCCCCCGCACCCATACCTCGAAGATTAATACGGGATAATTCATCACAACAAAGATGATAATTATGATTATCATCCCTTGGTGACAGCGGCGAGGGCCAACACTCCGAAACTTGGGGAAAATATTGATCAATCTGTTTCTTAGAACTATTCTTCCAACCCGGAAGCGACTTTTTTGAATTTTAAATCATACCTCGATGTTCGATAATTTGTTAAATTACAGCAGGCTCAAGCCTCGTGAAGACAAAAGTGCGTTGAAATTCGTCAGACAGTGTATTCATGCCAAGTGTAATCGGCCCGGGTAATAACTTTCACTTAATAAGCAGGGAATAAATTCTTGTAGAATACTTTCAGCGAGGGCCTCGGCCAAGGTGCTTGACGTTCATAAATAAACGTCCACGTTACATAATAACCGTGAGCCCTCTTTTCTCGTATTTTCTCTCGTTTTGATGAAGATGAAAAGTTTGTTGAATAAAATATACCGAGCAAGCCTTCGCCAGATCTATTCCCTCGGAATATTCGTGTACCCCGAGTTTCAGCGAGTTTCAGTTCGTCATTGAAATCCACGCCCACTAGCCATCCCCGTCGCATATTATAACACAGATCAGATATATATCTCGATGGATTATCGCGATTTAATCATTTTTTCGACCAACTCACGACTGTGAGCGACGTGGCCAGCATACTACAAGCTGGGGTTTTCAGCAATCTGTTGAATCGCGTATAGTGATTGAAGATATTGTACAAGAGCGTATATGCCGGAACCTCAGCGGCTTTGTTAATTAAACTTCTTTGGTCCGCCAGGAATTTACCCGGTTGAATTTTTTGGTGCGCCTCGAGCCGCACGGAGACCGTGATTCCAAACACCCTGGTGGCTGTCGGCTTCCAAAGCTGCGGTTAAGCTTTTGGGCCCACGTCGCTTTGGCACCGGCGCTTGCTTTCGCTGGGATAATTATGGTTAAGTGGTTAATGGAAATGCTCACGCAATACCCGCCGGCCACGAGACGCTGAAGTGAACGAGCTAGGACAGCGACTGATTCTCTCTTCCAGCCCCGCGAATCAAGATTCATGTTCATTTCCTCGACTGGTCCAACGTGCAGCATCCACGCTATATTTAATCAGGCTTTTACGTCATTAGTCATTCGGTCGAGATGCGGATCACAGAAAGTTTCCACCCGCAGAAACCCAGCCCAGACGTGTATAGGTATTTATATCGTATGAAGTTTGCGGAATTCACTTCTTCTTCTTCTTCTTTTTCTTCTTCTACTATTCTTTTTACCCCAAAGATTCGTACCTCGAGATAGTTACTACCATTTACGGTGGAAAACTTAGGGGGGCTACTTTACGTTTTATGTTTCGGAGCTCTTCTCCACGTTGCAGAAACTCTCGGCCAACTTGAGACTAAAAAGTTTTTAGCTGCGGTGTGCGAGGTACTTTTGTTTTCTGAAAGCTTCCCCCTCATATATATATACATGTGTGTACAATACATACATATAGTACACCGGACGTTTTCAAATAGACCCTAAATTTATACCACGGATTTAGGTTTTTTTTTTACTAATATACGAGAAGAACGAAATGAGAAGAACCATAATAAAGTATTCCGCGAAACCTTTGTCCCATAAGCATCATCAGAAGAGTGCTGGGAATCAGGGTGTACACCCTCTCGGCTTGCCTAATGATATTAAAGTACGTATTTTACCCTTTTCAAAGGATACCCACAGCCTCTGTCGGCTCACATTTTCACACGAAATTTTGTACTTTTGATTTTGTTGTTTTTTCTTCATTTTCCTTTCACCCCTTTTTTCAATTCGGTATCTGGTCTGGTGACGATCACGGAAACACTCCGCTGCATCGTTGGTTGCAGATCTGAAGCTAAATATGACGAAAAAAGGAAAGGAAAGGAAAGAAAGAAAAAAAAAAAAAACAACAGGTAATATGAACGAATGGTGAAAAATTTCTACGCGAAACATCAAGCCAGCTGAGTTTAGGAATACTTTATACTTTTTTATTCACCAGACCCTCGGCCGATACACTTTTACCACAGTTTCTTGAAACTTGTTGGCGTCACTCGCTATTAAAGTTATGAAACTTTTGAAATTCCCTGGCCCAACTCCATAATCTCGTGACCGACGACAAAAACGAGATTTAACAAGCTCCCTCTCCTTAGGGTCAACGGATTATCGCGTTTGCGTGTTGCCGTTGGAACTTTTCGCAGTATGAGATATCGATTCGTATCGAGGTAGGCAGGGCAGTACCTAGTGCCTGCCCCTTCGCCCTACACCAAGCGTGTGACCACCGCGAGGGTATGTTATAATCATGTACCAAGTGGGGGGAGGTTTTCAACCTAATGGATCATCCCCTACCCCCGCATCCAAGGGATATCCAAATCTCTTTGCGTCTTCGTCCCTGTAGGAATACGCTTACTTCTGTTTTTCTACAGCGAGTCACGTCCTCGGGGACGAGCAAGACTACATCCATCCATTTCGCCCGCCCTTATAAGACTCCGAGTATCAAAAGATTCGCGAAATATTCTGACCACGTAATTTCACACGCTTAGGGTCCTACCCTTGAATAGAAATTCGCTTCGCTCACGCATGTCAGCGATCTTACCTCCGTCCGACTAAATTCGAAAATTCCTTTAAACAAGACCTAAAACTTGACGGCTATTCGACCGGGGTCATCTTGGGATCCAGCGAACGTCATATTTCCGCAATTCCTTGGACTTATTAAGTTTGCGGAGAAGGATCCGCCGACCAGGGTTAATTTTTGGAAATTTCCCCGAGCCGACGTAGGACAAACTTGAAATAAGACAAGCCCGAGTATTCGGTTCCCGGATTCTCGGCTTCTAGATGTAGTAGGCGGGAAGACAGTGACTTAAGCGTGTCAGACTTACGATAACACGCTTTACTCGAGTCAGGAACGAGGAAGGCGTCAGATAGTGGGTTCAGGGAGCGGTGAATCTCGCACCTGTCTTCAGGGAACGCCCGAAACTTTGAAGACGTGGGGAGGACCCTATGGAAGCCCAAGTATCAGGCACCAGCTCAAAATTCAAATGCTAACCTAGTTTCGAGAACTCCGTTCAAAATTCACTTCCATCTCTATCCTCGACGCGGGCGTCGCGGAACGCGTCTCTCTGCATCCTTTTTTCTCTCCAGTCTCCCCCTTCTCTTATAACACTATCCTGATGCAGGAGGAAAAGGAGGACTTCGGGACATCCGATGGTCCGCTGCTTATTCAAATTACGTGGGGAGGAAGAACCAGGGCCTACCTTTTCTCTACCCCGGAACGACGATAAGACTTACATTTTTATTCCATGCCTAGCTGCTCGGCGCTCCTGCGGCAGATAGAGTTTGGGGAAATGAATCTGTACCCGTGTTGTGTGGTACATACAATTATGTATGTACACCAGCTACGTTACTTTGAGCGATTTTGCCGAGGCTGCGGTTATCAATCTAAATGAAATTTCCTTCGTGTAGTGTTCACATTGACTTCTCATCGTCACACGGTGGTCCGTTCCATCTGCCCGAAGATCCTCGTCAAAGAAGATAATAGAGCCCGGAAATTGATTTCATCGAAGTGTTGATTCCTTCACCTGGGCAGATTTTCCCTCTGTTAATATGAATGCGTACGAAACTAGAGCGGATTGGAAGAGGGGTAGGAATCGAGCTGGCGAAATAGCGATGGAAAGTATCCATTCGATTCTACTAGTGTTTTAGTATAGAAGGAGATGGGAGAAATAGTTTTGTGGGAAAAGCACCTAGGGATCTGAGGAAGGAATAGACATAAAGAGACAGAAGGAGGGATTCGATTTGGTCAATTCGCGGGATGGCCCGTCTCAACGGATGTTTTGCTGGTCTAGGCAATCGAGCAAAGCGTCGAATGGTACTGGGAGACATTTGGTACGAGCAACTGGGATCCCAGATGACGACGGCAGCAAGGGGATGTTCTTTTGTTCGGGGGTGCGAAGCGGCGGCGAGTGGTGACAGCCAGAAATCTGTCGTCGCGACGTCGCTTTGAATTCCTAGAGCGACGCCTAATACGAAAAAGAAGAAGAGAGCTGCCGAAAGGGAGAAGGAGAGAGAGAGAGGAAAGTGTCTAGGCGACATATATCCCCCTGCCACCGGCTCTCCACCATCTCTTTCCATCGCCATTCGACTTCTAGTTCAATTTTCCAATTTCCCGGGTCGTCACTCGCCCCCTCAATCCCATCCGCTTGGAATATTTCTCGGTCCTTCCGTACTGCAGTTCGATTCACCGTGTCTGTTATTTAAAATTCCCGCCAGTTCTCGTCTTCTGTTTTAAAAATCACTCCGACCTGCTTAGTATGCCGGAACGAGCCGTGCTAGTCGACTGTGATATTGCCTTGCCCTTATCCCACTTTTCTTGCCCCAAACCCCAGTTCCTTCCCATCACTGGTCGCCTACATTCACCACTGCAGCCACGTACCTTTTATCGCAGTCTTCCAAATTCTCCCTTGCCCTTATCTAACTATATATTATTCTTACTTTTAATTTATATATAGACTAATTTTATTCCTTCTCCCCGCGTCTCCCGATGGGATCTATATCACCTAACCCAGCTTATTTTTATCCCCGGACAGATCTGAGAGAGCTTTAATTTCTACGTGTCCAAAGGAACACCCCCTACGCTACTTGAGGTGCGAATTAAACCAGAATTACGCTCCATGCAGCTAGAGTTTATCGTTGCTATTCGTGAATGTTGCCAATATATCAACGCAGTGTCATAAGCTATCTCAATACTTTTGCAGTACGTGGGAAAACCGGAGAGTTTCTTCTGGTCCATTGACTCTCTCTTGAAGTCCAGAGTCTGGGCTATAGACAGATCTCGATATTTCATAAAGTGATAAGCGGGAGCGATATCAAACAACTCGACCAGCAATAACGATTCCGAGTTATATACCTGTATTTTGAGTAGAGAGGAGAAGAGGTGGGTATAGATTAACGAAATCGCGTCTTATTCGCGTGATCGTGAAAAGGACGAGGACGAGGACGGGAATGAGGATGAGGATGAAGATCCGAGGTTGAGGATGAGAATAAGGAGGGTTCGTATCCTTCTATCGTTTATTAAATTTACTGCTAAGTACAAAGTAATTTTGGTTATAGTGAAAGTTTGCACGACTATAACAGTGTAGTACCCTATACCTAGTGGTTTGCCAGGTCTCTGGGAATCCAGACGATAAATACTGGTTTGTTTTTACGTCTATGTCTAACCAGCCACGTCTACCTTATAGTTCGGTACCCTTGCACTCGCCCTCGGCAATGCCTGCCATCGAGTAATTGCGA
This sequence comes from Tenthredo scrophulariae, assembly GCA_963978835.1. Lineage (NCBI taxonomy): Eukaryota > Metazoa > Arthropoda > Insecta > Hymenoptera > Tenthredinidae > Tenthredo > Tenthredo scrophulariae. Next base: position 1,602,168 of record OZ022235.1, read on the forward strand.
TCTATAAGTATATACCTATACAGTGAGGGAGGAGTTGGAAACTTTCGGTTTGGATACACGTAGTTAGGATACGTATATGTTGGGAGACGTTGCGGCGTATCCTTGAACAACAATTATATGCAATATATGTATGTACCCGCTTCACTCCTGCAGGCTACAGTTCTCGTTTCCACGCTGTTTCATTGTAACCGCACTCATGCACCCGGAGATATACCTAGGGAGAGGAAAACTTGCGTAAGTTATGTTCGCGCGACGAATTTTGGAACTCGAAAATTCGCGAGTTCGTTTTCGTGTTGGGATATATATATATATTTTTTTTTTTCATCAAACAGCGACGAAATAAACGATGACTTTCACCCCGTGTGACAGAAACGACGCGGAGCTACGACCACGGGAATTTCAATTCATTTTTCCTGTCTCTCCCAGAGACTTGCCATTGTTGCAAAATCCATAAACAACTTTACCCGTGTGTATGTATACGCGTATATGTTATATGGATATATGTGTATTTACACCCACGCGTATACAGTTATACGTGCATAATGTGGGCGCAGAGTTACTGAATGCGCGTACCTACGTACGGTGTGTGCTTGCTCCTCGATTTGCATAATAGTCGAGTACACGAGCCCCGGAAAGATTAACGAGTGCAGGGAAAATTATTAAGCGAAAAATCTCACCCTTTTTGTTTCTAAAAATCCGCTGATTACGGCCCCGTTCTTTTACCCTAAATTAACTAAATCAACGCGAGCTTTTTCTCTAGCTGCAGAAGTCTTAGTTTGCCAGAGAGAAAAGTCCACCCCATTCTACCATTCTCCCAGTAGAATACCGGATAACGAAGCTCATTGTCAATGGGGGAAAGGGTCTAATTTTTAACCCCGTGGCAACCTCTCTTGTGGTAATTGGCAATCCTTAAATTGACAAGAGATACTTTGATGAAGTATACTTCAGCGAATTTCGCATACGAAAATTTATCACATGATCTCAAGGATCCAGCCCCAGGTCTTGTTCTTTTCAAAATTTCTTTCTTCTCGTATTATATGGCTGAGGACTGACTGGACAACTTAAATTACACGGAAATGGCCCGGCTTTTACGAGGCCTGACCCTTGTGAACCCTTGAAGTTTTTAATAATTCAAAATCTCTGGAAAGACGCGATAAGGGTAAAAATTAATCAACTACATTACGTTAAACTGCCTACACCGGGGTATGAGAGAAAGAAGTAAAACAAGACAACCAAAGGCATACCTCGGAGCTGTAAGGATAGCTTTGAGCTTTCGTCAGATTGGGATGTGCGGTACAAAAGCGCAGAACAGGCAGAGCTCAAAGTAACTTTCCGTAGCTGCTCCCTTCAGCTTGAACGAATCTTTTAGCTCATGAAAAGCCTCGGGGTTTACCGATGTCTTCAAACAATGCATTTTCCTGTCTACAACCTCCTCATCCAGGATTACCTTCCGTTTACTCAAATAAACAACTGTGAATCAAGTTCCAGATGGTGTCTACTCGGTGGCTTCAAGGAAACGTAAAGTTTACTGAGAACCCAAAGAACGAACGGACGGGTGAAAGAATGAACGAAGCTCTCGTTCAGCTTCATGAAACTTCCTATAAGTATTTATACAATACTGAAAATATATTTTCTTTATGATTGCAATCGCATCTTTGTTTCGAGACGAGCTTTGCGAATTCCTTCTCGGGGCTGGATCCGACTCCAGTGATGATTGTCCTCCCGGAGGTATTTCCAGCCATGCCGCAATTCTGTTTCCAGTAAGCTGAACCCGGAATGATTGATTCGAGCGAAATAATACTACGGGAGACAACGATGCCAGGTAATTGACTGGCCTGACTACTTCGCGTGACTGATTCTACTAAGAATAATATACAGGGTCCTATGAGCTACCGAGAACAGGCGCAATTACCTCGACTTTCGATCGGCGGTTTTGTATCCTTGGGGGAGAGAACGAGACGAGGAAACGTCTCGAATACCTTAAATGACTCGAACCGTTTCCCTCTTTCGATGCAAAGCAACCAGTCACGAACCTATGTCTAAAGGAATATTAAAAAAGGTTATAAGAAATCGGAATACTGCAGTGAATCGCGAGGCGAATTCGTGTCGCAGACCTTTCGTATATCTTATTTAATTTTAGCCAATGAAATTTAATACGGACATTTTTTCTCTCATTTCTACATCAATTCAACGCGTTCGTAGCGGTGCAGACATTTTCGCAGTTGTCGAATATTCCGATAAATGCGAGTACCGAGATATTTCCCAAGAGCGTATAGGGGATCCTATGGGGCTCCTGGAATCTCGAATATCTGGGCAGGGTGTGTCATGAATATTCATACCTGACGGAAGAAAATGAAGCTGTTTAAACTCCGTCTAAATGTTGCCCACGCAGTGAAACGTGCTGCGAGATGGTACGAAACGGTACCAAATGAATTGGAACGAAATTAAGTGGAATGAAACGAAACAAAATGTATTATTTCAACGTAGGATCGGGTTGAGGTTTCTCTTGTGTGCTAGCGGGCCAGGGGCAGGGGCAGAGCCAGAGACTAGGAAATGAAATTTATCGGTTTGAATTTTGTGGCCGCAGGTTATCTACAATGTAGCTCACCACGAGTAGCTCGTGTATCTCTGCGTAAAACTTCGTACTTCACCTCTTCACCTATTTCCAATACATTTACAGCGCCCGCACAATGGTGCACAGGGATTACCGCCGCCTAGGTTCTGTGAATAAAATGAATGAGGAAAATATTGGTCCAGGTGTGGGGAATGAATTATATAAATACATACCAAATCAGAATAATCTGCGAGCTCAAAGAGGAGCGGAAAAAACGAAAAAGAAAATAAGCGAGAACCCCATTTTGAATCGATTACTGTAAGTAATTCTTCACCACCGAGCGAGGGGTGGGTTCAGCCTCATTTCTTCAGTCTCTTCGATAACGGTACGTTTGTAGTGATTGACTAAACTCGATGCTCGTTATTCGGAGATTATTTACATAAGATTAAAATTGACGAAGGTCTAAGGTCGAAGGTTTTAGAGCCACGATATACATATGGCGATCGATTCGGCGAAGACCGAGCTATCGGGTTTTTCCCAAATCCAAGAATCAAATTTTCCTTCTGGCTTTCTGATACGGAATAGATAATTTCTCGTGGTTTCGTTCGTTTAATTTTTCGTTATCTCGTTATTTGTGTAATTTCATATCTGCGAATCATACGTACGTGACGCGGCCACTGCACCGAGCAAATAACATTGCGATTATCATTGCTATGCAGCGTTTGAGTTATACTCTGGCTGACCGGATGAGCACACGGACAGGTGTACGAACCAACGGGCGGATGGACGAATGACTATTTCTATGCATCCCGTTTGATCGGCGTTTAACATTGATTGATAGCGTTTGCGTTCAATTGGCGATGTTCCCTTGTGTTGAACTCTAATCGTTCCAGAATATATGTATATATTATCTACGCCCCGAATGAAATGCTCGATAAATCGTTTACGATTATCCCCCCATCGATCGACGTCACACACCGCCCCTGTACGCGGGGTACCACATGTAACCCACATTTGTTCATACCTATACGATACGAAAAACCCTCCGGAGAAATTTATCGATAATATAAACGAGGCTCGAAACATCAAGAAGTAGAAATTTATCAATTTTCATTCTCTTCCCCCTCTAAGTGAACAGAATTTATTTCCAGAGTGGTACTTCCGGGCAAATAGGGTCGTTTCAATTTTCATACCACGCCGAGAAAGTGTAGTTCGAAATAATATCAAGAAACAGATTTTACGAAATAATTTATATACACACATGGGCATGCGGTAGATACATGTATGTGCGATATCAAATGGGATGCGAAGTATATGGAGCTAGTTTCAATGTACTATATATCGGATATATAATAATGTAATAACAGTTTTCAGCTGGTTGGCTGGCCTTCATATACCATTCCTGTAGTAATAATGCAAACTCGGTGAAATGGAATTACAGTTATCAAAGGGTTGTTTGCAGACGGTGGTATAAAAGGGAGGTAATTATACCCTCCCGCGCAATTATACAGGGAGTTACTAGAAAGAAGATTGCGTCATTTATCGCGATCCTTTCACTGATTTTTTTGCTAATTACTACTGGCGGTTCATAATTCCTGTACACTGGCTCATAACTCCCATCAAAATTCGCGATACAATTTTCCTGATTTATCTAAGGAACGAACTGGTCTGGCTTCGCGGTTAATCAGCAGGAAAAGTATAACAAAAGTCCTCCACCTAGTCTCTGATGAAATAAACGGGGGTTCTTAATTAGCCATCTCTCCGAAGCCCACATCGAATTCCTCGCTAACGAGACAGTGACGAAAGACACTGAGGAATAGATATACGGGAATACGCAGAGTACCAGCCATCGATAATCGACTATCGGTTATTGAACGTATTTTGCAAGCTCTGACGCCGTAACGAGGGTTGACAGTATCAGTTCGTGAATCAAATTCACTCCATCTCTCTCTCTCTCTCTCTCTCTCTCTCTCTCTATCTCACTCTCTCTGCGACTCTCTATTTCTCTCTGACTTCTCCCTCTGCTCAGAAACGTCCTGACGTCGCAAATTTCACCGGAAGTTCCTGCAATCAGCATCATCACCGCTGAACCGTTTGGTCATTAATCAGCAGATCACCTTCTATAGTATATATAGAGCCGTGATACAAAGGAACTTCGAATAGCACAAACGGCACAATGATCAGCGGGGCGAAGGATCCTTTTTGAGAAACGATGACATCAAATTTCTGGATTATTAAATGCTTCAGCTAAGTAGATGCCCCGTTCACGTATCTGGAAATATATTACTACGTAGAGTTTGGTCCAGCGATGAAATGGGGAAAAAATATTGGACAGAGGAAATAACGTAGCGAAGCGCGTTTTACTGCCCTTTCAATCTCGTCCTTTGAACCGTCTTGCGAATTTATCATTCACTCGGGTGGTCGGCGTCGCATCGAACCCCTTAATAAGTCGGGGGTCCGGGGGTTCAGATTTGAAGAGGAATTTTTTGATTCAATTTTCAGGGTCGTAGAAAATTTGTTACCTTTCTCCTTTTCCTTTTTCTTTTCCCTTTCCTTTTCCTTTTCCTTTTCCTTTTTCGAACTGAATCGAAACGAACGCTTTACATCCCTGCGGACCCTATATCGACCTGATGCTCAAGAAGTTGAGGAACACCAGGTCTTAGTCCTGCGAAACTACGAGCTTATATTTTTAAACTTTAAAACTTTGCCTGAATATATATTATATATATACATGGTATATACGTCTGATACTTTGGCTACACACTTATATCTACTTTGGAAGCCTCCCTCACGCGACAAACTTTCCAACGCCAGCTCCTGAGTACACTTTGTACTTTAATATTCTCGGCGTAATAATGTTTTTCACTTATACTACGACGCGTCGGCGTCGGCGTCGGCTCCAGGGTTGAGGATGGCGTCCCCAGTACTCCCCTATCTAACCGCAGAGGTGAGTGAATATTTCCTGCTCACCTACCAACCTCCACTTCATATTAACCGAGAGAACTTGCAATAACGGAAAAATCTCACCCCTCCAGTCATAAGGGAAACGAATCAAAAGAAAGAATTTTTTTCAAAGATTTCCCGCTAACGCCGTGAATCGAAATCTTCGAAGCATATTCTGAGCTAATTTTTATCGCGAATACGAGGTGGGGACTATCGAAAGAAAATACGAGGTCCTGTAGAACGGCACGTGGACCCGATTATGCAAATGCATTGTAATCGTGATTTTCGTTCGCTCGTTCGCACACATAGACACATACAGACAGAAAGACGTTCACTGTCCTAGTCGATGGTGTGAGTCTTTTATAAAAACGTGATCATTCCTCGCGACTGAGGGCGGATAAAAAATTATTCAACCTCAAACTAACATCCATCCAGCCAAGTTCCAACGATTATTAACAAGTCATCGTCCCTCATTCAGATCCTGATGTGAAAGAAGAAAAACAGAACGACCGAAAATAAGGAACGAAAGAAAGTTGAAATTGAATCTGTAGAATTAAATGTTTCGCTTCGGTTCTTCATGGGAATACAGGGGTAGGGAAGAATAGCGATGCCCGCGGAAGTCTATTCTTCGTTAAATCGTGCGAGTTTGATGGCAGGTAGTAGGTATATGTATATACGATCGAGGGAGTTCTTCTTATCGCAGTTCGGTAAGAAAGCTGCGTTAAGAATTTCTAGAAGCTGTGTGAGAGGGTGGTGTGATAATATAAAGAAAGATAGGACACAGCGAGGTAGTGAAGAAAGCGGGAAAGGAACAGCTCTTGGGTAAAAGCATCTTTCATTTGCATTTTCGTACTCCCGGCACGTTTTGGCTATCCGGAATCGAGCGCGCGTCCCACCTTATACTTCCATTCCCTTTCGCAGCTGTATTTCTCACATTCAGTATGGCAGTTATCGGACCTGCTATGTATAGTTTGCACTCGTGAAAAGTTAAGACGAAGGATCCGACTATGAGGAAATGATGAGGAGAAGAAGAGAAATAAAAGACGTAAGAATTAATTTCCGAAGGTCAGCCACCCCTTTGACACGGCATATTGACTCTGCCTTGTCTTCTTCTTCATTTTCTTCCCTCCTTCCCTCACCGACGATAAATAGTTCTTTTAATATTGGCTCCCTCCTCGTAAACCTTGACAATAAATCGTAAGCCTCTTTCGGGCTCTTTGAAAGAAAATACAGCGTAGCTATAAGGCGGAATTCTCGGGGGTGGGCCTAGGGCGTCAGAGATACGCAGCTGAGGGGTGCGAAGACTTGGAACCGATGCGCGGGCTCGTACATATAGGGGTTGAAGAAAAAAGGAGAAGCAGGAGAAGAAGAAGTAGAAGAAGAAGAAGACGCAGAAGAAGGAAATGTATCACTCTGCGAACCGGAGTCCTCGCTCTACTGTGTCGCATCACCCTTGGCTCCTCAACCCCCTCGACGCGACGTTTCGCCATTTCGCTCTCTTCCCTGTCTCAAGCAACTTCCAGCGATCGTCCGTCTTTTGTCTTTCGCCGCCTTTAATGTTTCAGGACGGACTTTGAAATACGACGCGCCAGAGCGCCCCCGTCGCACCCCTTCATCCCCCCTGGCAAAGGCGCCTTTTCCCTGGAACCGGAACGTCCGGGAGATACAACCCTCGATAGGCGATACTATTTACGCAACCCCTCAGCCCCCGCGGCACAGCGTTGAGGATTGCCGGATATAAAATGGGGCAAAAAGGTAGCTGAGCGGAGAGAAGAAAAGCGAAACGGAGCTGAAGCTAAAAGACGGAAAGAAATGTTTTAAAACTAGGGCAAAAACAGGGCTGAGCGTGAGCACGCTTGAATTGCATTCAAATAGCCGTATATACCCAACCCAACTTATAACTCGGTCGCTGTTAGAGACAGGGGTAGGAAAATGATCTACGGAATGGATGACATCGAATATATTTTTCATACAATCTACGATCTGACATAGATTCATTATTTCTCCAATGCCCAACGTGGGGTAGAAAAATGCAATTCCATTCCAATTATTTCCTCTGCATGGAATAACGAACGAATTTTCTTTCCATCGATCGAAAATCATCATTTCGCAATCTTTAACTGATTTTAGCTGAAAACGAAAGACCAAAGAGCGCGAACGCACATAGTGTCACGAATTCTCCTCGTTATTATAAAAAGTCAGTAATACCTACTTTCCCACACTTTATCCAGAATTTTGTAACCAACCCGGGACGTCTTGGTTCGGGCGGAAAGAAAATCAGTGGCTGTTGAATTGGCGTCGTTGATTAACGCTCCTAAATTGAATTTGACTGGTTTTAAAATGAGAAGCAGGGTGTAATAAAAATGATGAAAATCTTAAAGCGGCACGTATACACAGTACGGCGCGGAAATCACCCTGAGATATTAAAGGTCCCGCTGAACAGCCCTGCTTAAAACTTCCGACAATCTGAAGGACGAAACAGTCTGGTTTATCACAGTGGTAAAATTCGTACGAATAATACGGGGGTGAAAATAAGAAAGGGAGAAAGGAAAAGAAGATCACAATTCAATCTGGAGACCGTTTGCGGCTTTAAGTAGTAGAACCTTGAAGCGTTGCACGCGGGGATCTGCAAGCCTAGCTCCGCAGAAGTCTCGGTTAAAAAGTAAATTAGCAAATTCCACTAACAGCAGACTTTCGAGATAAGATTCCCATTTAGATTTCCGGTCTTTCGGCTTATCCGCACGACAACGTGCGCCCACTTCCACGCTTCGTAACACGGAATTCTAACAAAGTTATTATTCTACGATTTCATCGCCGCAGCGCAGATACCAGACACCAGATTCTCTATGGAACCGGAAAGATAATCAGCGGAAGAGAAAAGAGTGCAAGATACCCGCGGACGTTTTGGAGAGAATGATTTTTTCTTTTTTCTCGTTCAAATCGAAAGGCTTTCAATTTTTGGATCTCCCGATCTATATTCATCACATACTTCATAGTAATTTTTGGTAATTAAGTGGGTTTCCCGGGTGACGAAGCCCGCACCGTAGAAACCCATCTTTTCCGTCTTCTATCAACTTTCTTTCTCTTCCCTGCTTTCCTGTAATATTTGAAGCGATTTTTTTCTCATTTTCGTAACGCCTTGCAGACACGTTATATCTAGTCAGTAAAGTGGCGAATTTTTCCATCGCCCGGAAACTGCGGGAAATAAGAATAAAGTCTCGAACCCTGAATCCGTACAGGGGGATCCCCAGTCTCGATTAAAATTGAAAGTCTCATCTCCAAGCATACAGAATAGTATGAATAAGAGCGATGGCTAGTATCTTGAAGAATTAATTTCCCTTGCAAGACACTTTATCACGGGGTGAGGAAAAAATTTTGGCTCGTAGAGGGTCGAAGACTCGAAGCTCTATAAGATGTGGCAAACACCTAGGTGCTCTCTGTTACTTCGACCGACATGACGAAGAGGTTTATCGAATCACCGATTAGGATGATCCTCCCGGAAGATGAACCGCGATTAGAGATGATCGATGATGTATATCCGTCAGGCGAACCTCCCGGTTCAGTATTTGCTCGAAAAAGGTAAAGAAAAAAAAAGAGTACAAACTTCAATGCTGAAATGATTCGACAAAATTTTTTCAACACTGTTCGACACCATTCGCATCGATTTTAGACTGAGGAATTCCGATTCGAGATAGTCCTACGAAATGATCAACAAGAAATTTCAACGAGAGCCTGAAAAAAGTGGATAAAATAAGGCACGAAGACTGAGTCTGCGCGATTCAGTCTGAAGATATACCTACCTTCATCCACCCAAAGAAAAAATGAGAGAAATGGTGGGCGGGTAGGACGATTTTGAGTTATCCAGGACAGCGCGATTTCCAGGACGAATCTCTGCTAGGGCAGGGCGTAAAAAGCTCACGCGATATGGGTTTTACGACGAGGCATGGACGGGTTTTGCCCCGGTATACCTACTCGCAGACTCTTTACCGCTGGCGCACTAAAACTAAAGCTCATATCACGTGCGTGTTACTCTTTTTTATTATTATATTCTTTTTTTTATTTTTTATTCATTCATACATTTTTCTTCCCGTTTTTTTTTTCTTTTTTCTTTCCCGTTCTTCTCGAGCCTCTCTCCGCAGCGATATGATCGCGGCTGTTTCCCTGCAATGAAAGGTGCAGTCGTCTTTTCCTGTTTTATTTTTTATTTTTTATTTTTTTCCAGAGAAAAATTTTCGCGCTATGACCTGCACCTCAATCTGATTCCAAACATAGTTGAACACCTAGAGCTGCAGCTGATATTTGTACTACACTCTAAAGTGTAAATATGTAGTTACCACTCACAGTGTCCGGTGACAGCGCCATAAAATGCGATATTCACAGCTGCCCAGTCAAGCCTCGGTACCAGAGATAACAATTAGTTTGTTTGAGCGTCGATTAAACGATCGATTGTCAATATCGCGCATTTGTGTAGGCTGGTAAATAGATAATTTCACGCCAATCCTCTACTTGTCTGTTTGAGGTATAAAGTACGCGTGCATAGGCTGCCCCTGCCGGAAGTGTATACCTCTCGGTCTGCAGAAATTCGCAAAATTCACAAAGACCATAAGTGAACACGTCATGGGTACATCAAATCATAAAATGTTTGGTACAAAAGTTGTGGGGTTGAAATGGCCGCGTCTTTCACGTCCTATACATTCTATCGATTATCGTGAAACTACCCTCACTATTTTTATCGGAAATAATGATCGAAGATGAAGAAAAAAAAGAAGAAGAAAATAATCTACCGACCAAAATACACGTATCACACCGTATACCATACACTTTTATAATCGATGTTGCCCTTTTTTTGTTTTTTCCTTTTTTTTTTACACGGTTAACTCTGACGAAAACTTTGTGGCAGATTTACCCTGAACGCACCATAGCCTTCTGATCCGCAGCACACACGGGGCAGCTAATCAAATGAGTCTACGGTACAGTGGACAGCGTCCAAGTGAAGCGATTGGGGTCGCTAGGGGTGGCTTGGTCCGGCTACCACATCGCTGTACCCGCGCCTACACACATGTGTGTGCATACATACGTTCGGGTGAAAAAGAAGAACACACTTCGTTAAGGCTCGTAACACTCGTTGATTAGCTATGCCGTAGATAGTGTAATTCGTTTAATGAGTTATTTTCAACTCGTTGCAGAAGGTGTGACATGCTTAGCTGTAGAAAATGATCACAAGATTACGAATGTGTCATCTGTCCACTACGATTTCATTTAAGACTTATGGTTGGCAGTTTTTTCGAAATGGACAAGGAGAGATGGACTAACCCTTGCGGAAAAAAGGGGACGTAATCAGGCTTGTTGAATTACCGGCATATTACAGAACCATGTGTAGCGATAGTTGCTTATGCTCCTCGTTAGCTAGTGGGATTTGTTCAACGCCATATGTCACCCCAGGATTACGGAAATGAACCGTAAAGCAGAGATTTCTGATATTTTTCGAAGACCATTTTTTTCTTTTTGCGAATATATAACGCGACTGAATTCCTGAGGAACGTTCTCTGAAAAATAGAATTGATATCCCGTCCTGCATATGCGTGAGAAAAGAGAAAAGAGAGAAGAGAAAAGGAAATGGAAAAGGAAAAAGTGGAGCGTTTTGTTCAGTGAAATTAAATAAACGGTCGACAACAACCCCTATACATTTAACGGCTGTCCCATTCGCTCGGCGTTGGTAGGTTTTTACAAAAGCACGACATCGATCCTTGTTTGTTCCGAGGAACGTTAACGTTCAATCCAATAGCTCTGGAAACTGGGGAATGAAACTAAACGAAACATCGACGAAGCGCATCAGAAAGAGCAATTGCCGAAGGGGTAGTGTAGCAACGTTATAGCCGGTTTATTGTATATAGACCTACCCTATACGAGGGCGCACACGCACGCCGGAAATCCGCAACGAACTCGCGTATAGTCTCTTCCCTTTTCTAGGTCGTCGCGTATCGACCGCAATTCGAAGCCAAGGACCTTGGCACAGGATCTCGAGAGATGAGATCTGTTTAACGATCCGTAAAAACAAATGACGCTCCTGTTTCTAGGTATAATTTTTATTGGCTTAGAGAGTCGATAGAATCGCGGCTTCGGATCTCCCGGAGCTAAGAAGACGAATAAGGTTGATGTTCGAAGGACGCGATGATGTATGAGCGTTTTATGCTCGTCGTTGCAGGAAGAATATTACTTGAACGATCAAACTTGCGGAGATTTTTCTTATCGTAAAATATATATTTCCAACCTACATGCATAATATACTTCCATGTTTCATATTCTATCAGTACTTTTTCTTTTTCTTTTTCTTTTTCACGGATATATGGAAATTCGGAGGTCAGCCATTAACGAGTCCTTCCAACCCGGCGTACCAGAGCTTCAGATTTACATGCCGAGTGTTTAATTGCTTACTTTGCTCAAGCGTGCCTTGAATTAATAATTCAGGTATATCACGAAATTGTTATACGAGTAGGTATGAATAATCAAATTCACGAGCTAGCTCAGCGGACGGTGATTGTTAGTAACCGAAAGAATACCCCTCGAAACCAGTTTCCTTCGAGCTTCTGGGTTAATCATTGAACTCCTCTCTCGACACACTATCATATACCTATTTGACAAAAACAACTCGCGCGGAGGTGTGCAATTTGTCCTGAACTAATTACCAGTGATAATTTCTGCACGTGTATTGTAAACCAACTCTGAATAAGCCCCGCATTAAAGAGCTACAGCATTGGAAATTTGATTCCCAATTAGCAAGGAGTAGAATAGATTTACAATGTAATCGAATATGGTAGCTGGTTATACCCAGCGACGGGAGAGTATCGGAATCTCAATTCGTTGAACGGAACTTACACCCCGTTGCAAAGTTTATCTAAGGACAAGAAGCGATCTCGTAACTTCGATGGCTTTCGCGTAATTTCAACCTCAGCTAAAAGCTTCGAAACAACATATTACCGCTGTTGAGACGAGGACCGACTTTGGGTTGGGTTCGTAAGGATTAGCCAATTCCTTTTTTCGGTCCAGCCATTAAAGGAACAGAACTCTCTTCACCCGGTCGTCAGGCGGTTGTCCGGAAAATAAGCCGCAACTCACAGCTCATTGAACAAATCTTCGGAGAATGAACAGCGTGTAGGTAGAGAATTGGGTACCAGCTACCGCTGCAAGAAACGGAAACGAATCGTAACTGTCCGCGTGCTTGTTCTCAATAAAGATACGCTCTTTATATACCTCGTCTAAATCCAGCGACCCACCAAAGACTATGACAACGATATAGGAAATGGGGAAAGTTGGGCTTCAAGGAGATCCACGCTTACATCTTACAGTTGGATTATTTATTCTGTAAACTTATTAATTACGATCCTGAGAAGGAGGCCTCGTCTGTCGGGTCTTCAGGACACGAGGTGGAAATAACATTCGCTACGCCGCGCTGTGTTTTATTTAATCTTTTCCCCTGCTCAGCAACACCCACCCCTATAGGCTGACGTGTGATGCTTCTGCTAAATTCAACTGGGGACAAGGGATACTAGGGTGTCAGACTGGACCCACGAATTTTATTGTGCTTATTATTATTCAAGTATCCTTTGCTGCTCGTAATTCAGTCCGTTCACCGCGGTAACTTGCATGAAGAATTTAAACCGCTACTAACGTGGTGTGTCATGGGTAAAAACGACCGGGGAAGAGAAGGACGAGGGACGAAGGACTAACCAGGAAGGGTTAAAATCATGCGATGTTGTAAATAACAAAAACGACGACGATGATAATTTGACGAGTATAAGAGAGAAACTTGTTCAGCAGCTGACAATCAGTAAGCCAGAGATCAGAGAGCCTCGAATTTGCAGGAGTTCGTCCATCGTCTTCAAATCTTTCTTCTCGCTTCGACGTCCACTTCTTTTTCTTCTTCTTCTTCCTCTTCTCGATCATTACTTTGAAGCGGAGGCCCGCGGCCGAGCGAAACTTTTTCATCGAAACTTTCACCAGCGGGATTTCCAAAAGTTTTTGCCTTTTAATTTCGCGTTAATTAGCCCAAGTTAATGATGACGAAACCGAAGGAATTCCCAAACCAGAAACTCGGACTAAAAGGTAACAAAAATCCGGAGGGAAATTTTTCAAAATAAATAAATGTATAAATAGATGAGCAAATAATGATGCACTAACGTGATACCCGAAAAAAGAATCCCTACAGATTTTCCCCCAAAATAGGAATCTGGATCGCTTCAGAAGTTGATTTTTCTCTAATCGCGCGATTATGGCAAACCGCGAAAATCGTTCTTTCATAATAATTTCGACTTTCTGAGTATCGATTATCTGAGAGAATGCTTCCGCATCCGTTCCAAACCATATTTGGTAGAAGTTGGAGTATTTTCCGGCGTATTTCGGGTAGCTAAATCGATCCGTACATGGTAATTTGAGTCAGAATAAACCGGCGCGAAGTTACACCCCGTCATTTCTAAAAGACATGAACGCATTTTTGGACGAAATGAAACAATATTTGACGAAAGTGAGAATGTTTTGCGAGTAGATAATCGGCCCTGCAACATGAAAATTAAGATTTTCTGCGATAATCGATACTCAAAAAGTCTAAATCAGAATGAATAAAATGTTTATACTATACAAGTGTCACGTTCACGATTACGTATCGTAATATAGTATAATACAGGTAGGTAAAGCGGGGTATATTCCCCTACAGCGTAAGTCGAAAGGGAAGAGGTTAATTTTGCTGTTCAGCAAAAACTTAATTAAATTTGTCGGGAAACTTGCACCGATATAACACCTTACTAGGCGTAACCGGAGCCCGGAACGGTAGGAGTTATTAATTGTTGCGTTTTATAACTTCCCCGATCCCGAGGGATTTTCAAACGCGTTTATTCTCAAAGTTTTAGCATCTCGGGCGACGCCACCCTCCCTGTCGTTGTTGCTGCTATTGCTACTGGTGCTGTTGGTGCGGGTGTTGTAAAATAATTTATTGATGCGTTCATGTTGCGGATATAGATATTTCATTTCACTCCTCCCCTCATAGTGGTGAACAATAAAACACGCAGCGATGAATTTCTCGCGGGTCAGGAAAGAAAAAAGAAAATTCTATGTATCATCGATTTTATTGATTCCAAGACTGAAAACTCCCTCGATTTTTCTCGACGATAATTCAAGCCGAAAGAATTTCAATGACACCGGGTATGCGGTATATGATAAAGCTTTATCCGCGCAAATGAGAAGCCTAACCCACCACGACCTGTCTGCGGTCTGTACGTGTCTATTTTTGCACTGTCGCAAATAACAAGCGCGCCTGCAGCAGGGGGTCGTGTCGTCGCGACGACCATCGTTTTTCCTCTTCCTCCGCTCACGATGAATTCCTTTTCTTCTCGCCTCATTAGGCCCCGCGGTATACGGAAGTCTGTCCTAGATACACTTCGGGCTCCAGAATCACGAAGGGCATGCAACAAGCCGAAAGGGCAACGTGAGGGTTAGCCGGGTTCAAGGATCGCTGGGATCACTAATTTCGGCAAATCTTCGTACCTGCAGTATGCCAAAGGAAAAGGAGAACAATTATTTCCATACATTTTCCATCATCGTCCGAAACATTACATCTACCTATTCGATGTATATATTTCGTTGCAATTAGCATTGTTCGGGTATTTGGTTCGTCTGAATAGATGTACGTAGCTGCAAGTTATAGTTTGGTAAATCCGAAATTGAATAGCCGATTTTATACTTAGTGTGCAGAAGAGAAAATTCTATACGTAAGTTAGTCTCGTCGTGATACTGCAGCACGCTGTTCGATCTAAAGAAATTATTGAAGCATCTGCACACGGATATAAATATATGTATAGGTAGTAAAAAGGTAAAGGTATACTACAGGAGAGAAAATGACAATAATAAGCCTTCAACAATATAAAAGTGGGGCTACTTCTGTTCGGTCGTCACGTCGTGATCTGAATCGAAGCAGCTTCACTCGTTGTGATGAAAAATACGTAGTGAAAATATACTAAAGGCGAATAGGAAAAAATTCGATATAAAATACTCGGTTCATTATTCATTTATTCAATTTCATTCAATAATATACAATTATTAGCATAAATCACGTATATATGTATATAGCAGTAAATTTAATTATAATACGTAACCTAACGTGACTCGCCCTCGTCGTCGTCGTCGTCGTCGTCGTCCTCTGAGATGAAATTATGATTTACAGCTAGAAATACCGATGATATTACTAACGTTATAGTTTTGGCTATAAATTTTCGGGGCAAGGTGGTAACTGCATTATACTCAGTAGACGAAACAATGCCTGGTCGTCCAGGTCTATCCGTCGACTTGCAGGATCATACAACGTTCTTGGGGGTGTAGTGGGTATAAAGGACAAGGAGGAGAATAGGGAAACCCGCAAGATTGTACCATCAATCAATATAGTATATATATACCTATATATATGTTGTGCTGTGTAGCAAATGCCTGATGGACGAGAGTGAACAGGGAAAGAAAATAGAGAGAGAGAGGGAGGGAATAATGAGAAAAATGCAGAAAAGATCCTTTTGCTCGAATTCACTCCCGCGTGTGATAATTTATTATCAGATATATCTATGAGGCGAGAGATGAGTTATATCATCCCTTTTTCTTCTCTCTCTCTTTCCATTATAGATTTGTGTGTTTTATTTATTTATTTTACTTTTTATTTTTTTTTTTCAAATCGTTGTGCGAGAAAATATTATACTGTAATATATATAGCAGTGACGGGGAAACTGTTATAGTCTCCGCTCGCTCGCTCGCTTGCTCACGGCTTTTATTGCAGGTGACTTAATCTTGGCATGAGATAGAGTTAAACTTACGCCAATATATACGATTAACTGAAGGGGAAAACAACAGCGCTAGATGTGGATTAAGGAAAGAGTAAGAGGGAAGAGAAGAGAAGAGAAGAGAAGAGAAGAAAAGAGAAGAGAAGAGAAGAGACTGTTACATTAATTAAGTCCTGGCGACGACAATCCGCCCCCGAAATGCATTGTCCGAATGGTTGCCGGTTCGCCGGACAATTTCCCAACGCCGTTGTTGGGGTGGTTAACAATTTTAGCGAAAATCTCGTCGGACACACACCGCGAACCATAAACGAACGAAGATTTTCAACTGTGCCAAATGAGATCCATTCCACGTGGATAATACTACGGATAATGTAAATAGCGGACTTTAGGGAATCGTAAAGTGAAAACGGAGACAATGCTACATGGAAAATTGAAAATTGAACAAATACCGCCGAATTCAGTCTATAGACTCTATAGAATTTCGTTTCGTTTTGAGTAAAAATAATTTCTGTATAATTATTCTTTTCATAAATTTTGGAGATTTTTGTTGCTGTTCTTCGCTGGTGTATTGTCGAGTAACCTAATGAGGGAGAGTTCAAAAAAATAAAAATAAATGAAGAGAAGAAAAAGGAGGAAAAGAAGGAAAAAAAAAAAAAAAACTCTTGAGTTCGAAGGCGAAGAGTTTGCATAATATTGGCGCTGGTGAAGGGAAGCCTTCTTCGCTTAGGTACACCGAGAGAATGAAGATTTATGAATCAGAGGAAATCCAACCCGCGCAAAAGTTGTTCAATTAGATTTGCGAAGGTTGAGGGAAAAGGATGAGGAGGAGACGTCACGCCTCGTCTCTTCATATCTCCCGCAACTAAATATACAGAATCCTTATTAATAATTTCGTAGGAACGAAAAAAAAAAAAAAAAACCTACGAAGACATCCATTCTTTTTTTTTTTTTTTTTTTCATACCTACCATCAGTGATGGATTGTCTCGCTATTTAGTCTCACAGTTTTTTTATTACAGCTATCTAATTTCGTTAACACCGTATATATATACGATGATCGAAAAATTAGAAGAGTTTCCGTTTTTTTATCGAAAAGTATTAGCGAACTAGATCCTCCCCGAAGCAGGGGGGTAGAAAAAAAAAAAAGATGAGAAAAAAGCACCTTCTTTGCCGTACAAAAATGACTGACTTCACGGAAAATTAATTACACTTCTCCCCAGCTCGATGATTAGTCGTTTTTTTTTTTTTTTTATTATTTCCTTATTCTTTATCACGGGTTCTCGTAAAATTGTTTGTTCTTTTTTTCCTGAAAAAATGAAATCCACCTAATTGGTTAAAAAAAAGAAAAAAAGCTGCGTAAACTCCCGCAACCTGATCTGATACACGACGTTTTTGATGTTCGATGGTAGGGACTTTGCGCTCTGAACATCTGGCCGTAATCCTAAGGGTCGAGGATCCTTCCTAGATCTGACCCCAACGCCACTATCCAACCCTAGGCAAATGGTTCTTCGGCCAGTACTGCTTCAGGCATAGCTACGTAGCGGCCTAAACAATTATTACTATACTTGGCAAACTCAAACAACTATCTATACCACCCGCAAACTTTGAAGGCGTCGACGCCGCCCCTCCTCTCTCTCTCTCTCGTTCTCGTTGATTCTCTTTCTCTCACTCTCTGCGGGTGTTCGGCGCACATACGGGCAATGTAATAGACGAGCGTCCTGAATTTCCTGCCACGAACATGCCCTGCAGGGGCGAGTAAGTTTTGTTGATGGGATATTGCCTTAATGATGCATTCGGTATACGTGATTTATCGAAGGAGTAGCTTAACTTTGTAGACCGCCGGCGATCAAGGGGTTGTAACACTCCAACTTCTAGCGTAAAGCAAAAGAAAAAAAAAATGAAAATGGCAAAAAAATGTTGTGGTTCGTATTTCGATCTAAATTTCAGTGTCTTTGTTTTTTTTTTTCCTTTCTTTTCCCACTATTTCAATGACGTCTGAAATTATTTTTATTTTCTTCTCGGTGAGGAAAAAATAGTTCGAAGTCCATGCGAACTGCGGTACCCACCCGCACATGTACATTTTTCATCATTGTTCTTTTGAAAAATATTCAACATTTTCTATCGTTCAAAAGTTGATCAGGTCTGCAGCTATTCTTTGCCTCGGGGGTTATACATACACAGAACACATGATGAAGTAAACCCTACACTGGAAGAATATTACGAACACAATTTTACCCGATGGTATCGAAGAACGTATATTATCAATGCAGATTGTACCATATTTATAGGTGTATGGGTCTCGATAGATAAAAAATATGAAATACTTTTCAAATCCAGGTGAAAAAAGGAAAGAAAAAAAAAAAAATCTAAAGAGAACTGCAATTTGCATGAGGGATGAAGACAGAAATGAACGAGGGCCGAGGGTAGGTTTATAAGAAATAATCTGCTCAAGAGACATTCTCTTGTATACCTGCAGCTGAGATAATAATGGCTCTGTATGGCTTTAGATAGCAGCCACCTACCTACCTACCTACCTACCTAGAGCCTTCAGTGATAAATGAATATTGTTCTTGTTTGTTTCAGATTACTTCATTAGCTAGTGACAATGTGCCGCAAGGGGAGAAACCAGTAGCGATGACAACGATTACAGCTGCTACGTTAGCTTGGGCGTGCTCACGTGCTGCAGCAGTGTAGTGTTCGTTCTTCTTCTTAAAGCTAGTAAAATTTAAATATCTACATACAAATATATATGTATATTATACATCCATAAATCATCGCCACCACCATCATCATCATCATCATTATTATTATTTAATTATTTCGCGCTCCGTAAAATTTTGCGCTATAAGGCTACAAGGGAGAGTTAAGCGAAGGGTCTTATCGAGCGATTTATAACCGGGTTCGAAAAGGTCGCTAGTGTTGGTTGGAATTTTTCCAGCCTAATTTATTAAGTGCAAAGGAAATCTTTACCGTGAAAAACAAGAAAAAACAAATTTACTTTTTTCTTAAAAAATTTTTAGATTATTCATATTCTACAGAGAACCTATATGAGGTATTTTATTAAAACCGATTTCATACCGGTTTGGGGATACTTTGAGATACTAGATACACATGTCTAGGAATTGGTTATAATTATACGATTTTAAGATTGTTGAAGTAGAATGTTCTTTATAACTGAAAAATAAGACTGAGCATTATAAAATTTCAAATTATAATTCGGTATATCCTGAGGGAAATAATTTACTGTCGCGAGATCGTTGTGAGTTTGCTCCGGGATAGCCGCGCAAGAATTTTCTTATTTGAAACAAAAATTTTATCGTAAATTTAAAGAATGCAAGATATCGCGGTCGTTTTTCACGATATAACAGTATATGCTAAGATCTGACCCGAAAGGAGAAAGAAAGAGAGAGAGAGAGAGAGAAAAAAAGAAGAAGAAAAAAAAATATACACAGATATATTTGCTTGGTAGAAAAATATTCGGAAGTCCCCTGTGGCCTCGCGTGTTTTCATATTCTTCGTATACATATTTCCGCACGCGTGATTTACTCTTACCTCTATACCTGCGGTTTGTTTAATCGTTGAAAAAATAAAAGCATAAGAAAATAGGATAAGAAAAAGAAAAGGAAAAATAAAAAGAAAAAGAAAATCATTCAGATCGAGAAAACCTAACGTGAAGATTTTTTTCGGGGGAGTTTTATCGTATGAGAAAAGATTTTCACGATACATATATGATAAGTTAACAACGAGCTACGTGAATAATTATAGTGAGTGAAGATAAGGTGCCGAATAAAGTGTATATATGATAAAAATAATATCGAGTGAATCGTAAAGCCTAAATTTAAATAATAAACCTAAGTATAATTACGATCGTGTATAAATCTAGTTCGATAATAATAACAGATTATTTGTTCTTTTTTTTTTTTCTTTTTTTGACAAACAGATAAACAGCTAAAAATGGAACTGTTGATAATTATCGTCTGCCTGATCGCCCCTCCGACTCTATCCCTTTCGATAAAGACGAAACTTAACCCACGCATAGTGCAGACTCGATACGGTCGGATTCAAGGATTCGTACAGTCTTTTGAACCGCCTAAATTTCTGAAACCAATCGACGTATACCTCGGCATACCATACGCGACTCCACCTGTTGGTGGCAACAGATTCTCACCCACAAGGGCCCCGAGTCCTTGGGACGGGATCAGGTGAGTCAAGGGTGAACTAATTTGGTTAAAGTACCTACCGAGGCGTGATTTCAGGAGTAATTTAATAATAATCCTACTTACAGTTGGCCAAAATTTGCGTCATAGCTTTTGACACGATTTTGTACACTTCATGTGTATACTACGGTGGGGGTAAAAATGGTTGAAAATAATCAGGATCTCACTCATTCCTTACTTTCCCGTCTTCAAATTGACAAAATTGTAACGATATTTCGACGCGTAAATCAAGGGGGGTAGCTGGACTGCTGTTTTTCTCATTTATTCAAAGTTTTACGTATCGGGATGAAAATAAAGTGAAGGATAAATAATGGGAAGCGATGAATCTGAATATACGAGAGAATATTAACTGTGCAAAGTCATGGGTGAACATGAATTAATTGAGCGAACCAAATTTGAATTGATAAATGAAATGAAAATTCCATCGTACTCCTTCTTCTTTGAGTTTTTTCTTTTTTTGAAAAATAATCCGACTCGGAAGGTACACCGAATAAACCTAGGATAATAAAAATTGGTCTAACTCACGTCTGGAATAAATAATTTCTTTCAGATTGTCGGATTCCGTTGGTCCTGTTTGCCCCCAAAAATTACCCGATATTACGAACGAGCAGGAGGCATTGGAAAAAATGCCTAAAGGTCGAGTCGAATACTTGAGGAGATTATTACCGTATCTTCGTAATCAGAGCGAAGATTGCCTATACCTCAATATTTACGCACCAGCAATGGGTGAGTGACTATTTTCATTCTCTATACTAAGATTAACATTAACATTAACGTTAACAATATGCGGCTGAAGAATTGCAGCAGATACTTGAATATATTTTGTGCATCCGTATATGTGTATCTGTATGTATAAAATGTATAACGTATAATAATGCGATATTAGCTAATGAAAAGAAGGTGATTAATTAATGAACAAGGGAACAAAACGCCCGAGGAAGTCGAAGAACCATCGTTGCAACAGGTAACGTGATGCGATAATGATACCGCGGACGCTGCAGATTGGTGGGGTGTAGTAAAAGTGTAGTAAAAAAAACATGAAACTGTGATAATAATGAAAATGTTGAAAACTGAAAGGGGTAAAAAAAGAAGAAAAATTATAAATAAAAAAAGGTAAAAAGATGGGGAAAATTGAAACGAAAGTTAGGTCGTGATTTTTAACGAGCTTAAAGGTTTAAAGTTGACGCTTGCCTCCAGGTTTGCTACTTTTTAATTCTTTTTCCAATAACAAACATGAGGAGTAAGGTACTACATAAGGGGTAGGTACCTCGACTCCTGGTTTGAGGCGTGGGTGAGAAAAGGGAACTGGTGGAATACGGGATCAGCGTTTCTGAACGTGACGGAATGTGCTGTGCAGCCTCGTATAGTTGATCGCTGGCTGGTGCATGTCCGCACAATTTCTCAGACTCTCGCGTCTTTTCTTTATTATATATATATATTACGTTACCCTCAAACTTCAACCCTTGCAAGGCATTCCTATTCACTTCGCTTCACGTCACGTATACGTAATATACGTATGGGGCTTTTTCACATATCTGCATATACCAATTTGCACCGAATCGCTGTTCATTTTTTTATACATCAATCCTCGGTTGGTGAGAATTTTTTTTCGAAATTATACCGAGGTATACAACTGAACCTACCCCTCTCCGCTGTTATGGGATTCGCGATATATATATATATTTGGTTACTGTTTTAAAAGGTCAGATTAATTACTCGAAGCTTTTACACCCTCGTTTCGTTCCACTCCTTCCTTCCTTCCGTCCTTCCTTCCTTCTTGCCTTCCTTTAACTATCTTCTCTTTATCTCATTCGCATTTATCTCCTTCTCTCTTATCTCGGTTGAAAACCTGCAGGCACTCGACGATTTGTTCCGCACCGCCTACGCCTACGCGAACGCGGATGGCAGGACGGCTGGACCGAATGACAATAGATACGTCCCGGTGGTCCCGGTGGTCCGGGTCGACCTCGTTCATCTGGGTCAACTCCTCTTCCCGTTACACCTACCCCACGTATTTATAAACGGAGTGAGCGCACGCGCCCCGATATTCACCCCTGGTCGTAGGCGTAGTTCTAGGTACTCAGTGAACGCGAAAATTTCACGGAGACAAATTTTTCACACGAATATACCGTCTGAAATTTAACCGGGAAAATTATTACGGGACAAACAAAGTTCGCGATGGGCGATGAAAAATCTTTGCATTTTTTCGTTTCAATTTAGGGACAGAATTTCTTTCTCGCGAATATGATTGAAGGGTGTAGTAGGTATATAGATGTAGGCGAGATAAAGGCGATGGTGATTCCTGCGACGAGAATTAACGCGAGGGGATAAAATTGAAACTGCGAAACGGAAGACTACGTCCCGTGTATAAAGGATTGGTATACAGTAACAAAGGGTTACAAATTAAGGCCTTCAGATTGATATCTGCAAGGGTTAAAGAGCCCCGCACTTTAACACCCCTTGTTGTCTGGGTCTGCTCCTTTGCTTTCTCCTTCTCCTTCTTCTCCCTGTACGTACTTGTAACCACCCTATATATACCTACCCTTCATCCGGCTTTCTAGTGTCTCTTCATGGCGTCGCTGAACCCTGCAGAGACGCTACTGATTGTACCTCGTGTAGGTACTTTTTATTTATACCCAGGTAACATGGTCCGTGACTTCTTTAGGGCCTATTCAGTCTCAGACGGAGACTGAGGGGGAGTAAAAAACTGCATATAGTTATTTTCAGAATGAATTAATTTCTCTTATTTTCGCCTTATGATTTAGTTTCATTTTTTGGAAATCAGAGACGAACCCGTACAGGTATAGGTATATAGTATAAGAAACGGCGACTGCAAGGGTGAGAAAAAATAAATGGCTGCGTAGAAATGGTTGTTCTTATTTTTTTCGTCTTATTTTCTTGTTGGAAAAAGGTCGTGAAATAATTATGACTCGTGTCTAGCAAGGCTGTTTGTAATTAATGGGGCAACTGGAAAGCTTCGTTTAATCATTTTATTAATTACGGAGGCTAACGATCCTGTGCATCCCCATGGTGTTGCCCGTTATTCTGATACGTAAAGAAACTAAATCATTTTTATACACGTATATTAATCACGGGGTGTACGTAGGCTGCTTGAATATAAACGGACAAACGGACGGAATCGTACCTCTTCCGCCTTTCAGTTTCAGATTTCTCTCTCCAGGTACTCGAGGAATTATATTTAACAATTTTTAGCCACGTTTCAACCGTGTCCAGATAACCAAGTAATATATCAAACCCTCCCTTGCGTCGACAGCTTATCAATATCTACGGTTTATACGATACATAAACGATTCATTAATTTTCATCGAATGGTACTCTGCAGGAAGATAAAATTTATACGGTTAGATCGCGTAGCTTAGTGATAAAATATGGTTTAAATAAATGAAAATTAGAAAAAATACAGTCTTTCGTATAGGGTATGGGAGAAATATCGTTACGATATTTCGATGGATACGAAATAAGGACTCTGACTCTAGTGTAAATTACAAAAGTGCTTTTTCTTTTTTTTTTTCATTCTTTCACCGTACACCAACCTATACTACGTACGACGCCTAATTGCGGGATGAGAATGAAAATTAATTGCATCAGCCCTCAATTGATTGTATCTAGCGATAGCTACTCATTCAATAGAGATGCTGGTAACGTTTTTTAAAAATTGTGTTAAATCATTAGAGCATTATGATCGAATCTCTGTTACTCGGTGTTACGCGATGTTACGATTCTATTATACCTATACCTGCATCTGTACCTGACGTCGTTACGTAAACGAATATTCTACAATCACATCCAAAGTCTCTGTATATGTATAATATTGGCATAGTTGAGAATTCCCTTGATCGTCGAATCCAAAAGCCCGTTCACTCGACCGTGGAGAGAAGCACTGGCACCGGTTCGATCAGCTAGAAGCGTCGATTCCAATCCGAACCTCCTCTCCTATTTAATTGAAATGAATTGTTATTTAATAGCTGGAAACAGAGAGAACTATACTATTTTCATTTTCATCTCTAACTTTGATTTCCTTTCTTTATTTCGAATGATTTCAATGGCTAATATACATATTAATAGGACGTAGGTGTACAAATTTGACGAACGTTTCGTTCGAAAGATAGGTACGTATATAGAGTAGGGTTGGGTTTGGGTTGGGTGGTGTATATGATTGTTTTTGGGAAACAAAGGAGAAACGTTTTAATCAATGTCAACCCATTTCACAAAAAAGACGCCTCTTAGCTAACCGACAAACGCCAAGGTTTAAAGCCGTGCGAACTGACGAATCGGACTTTGATAAATTAACATTTTGACGTGAGGCTTACGCGACGTAACAACGGCTGTATTGCATTTAAATTTACATTCGAAGGGATGTTAGGAAATAAATGAAAATAAGTAAAAATAAAAACTTGATACTCCAAAAGCAGATGGATTTAAAACGTCGAAAGTTTATTCGGTTTTATATCAGATCTGATCTATTTGTAACGGGGTCGAAAGATAGGCGAGGGAGTCAGCCAGACTGGCACCAGCATCCGCCGTTGGTGCGGAATCGGAGTTGAAGGCTGATTATTTCTTTTGGGTACTTCAATTAGGAAAATTAAAATAGAAATGGTTGTTCACCAAATTGGGAACGCTAACTTGAGTTTGAAAAGTTTCATTTGAACCGGTGATATATACGAGTCTGAAAAATAAACGTTCCCCGACTCTGCAGGAATCTGGAATCTCGAATCTCGGATCTGGAATCTGCTGCAGGGTGTTTTTTCTTCTTCTTATTTTTCTTTTTCCTCTCTTATTCTTCCCCATTTTTTTTCTCTCTTCTCCTTCTTTTTTTCACTTATTTTTCGTTTACCATTCAAGCTACCTGAATTTTATATTAACATCGGGGAACGACCCTCGTCTGGTCTTGCTATTCGTTTAGAACTTCCGGAACGCGCGGTAACATATATAATCCAAGTATCAAGGAAACCAAAAAAGGGAAATAATGAGAGGGACAGAAGAGAAGGAAAGAACTTACTTCGATGAAAATTCAGGGAAATTTCTTGAACCTTGAATCGCCACTGCTGCAGCCATGCAGGAGGTACCTATAGGTGCCTTACACTTCTCGTCACGGTTCGAAAAAGTCAGGGGCGCGTATAAGAACGCGAAGAACGCGAGGAAGGGGATGGGGATGAAGATTTTTCTCGCGGTATCAATTAAAAGTAATTAAATTTTTTTCCTCTCTCAACGAAAAATTCATTTCGCGACGGCGACTCCACCAATCTCTTCCGCTGAGCTGCTACCAGCTACGCGACCCTGTGCTATACCGATGAACATTTCTCTTTCTCATCCTCTCTCCACTATTTCTTTTCTCTCTCACTTCCTCTCTCCTCATTCTCTCATGCACCAAGCGGAAACGGGAGAGCCCCTTCGGCACTCTTTATTCTTTAGTCGGTGGCCGCAGTACCGAAGAAAAATAGCCCTCCGAGAGTGTGTTTTTTTATTTTTTTTACTTCTTCTTTCCGTTTCATTTTCCTTTTTCTTTTCCTCCTCCTCTTCTTCTTCGTTTTCTTCTTCTTCTTCTTCTCCTTCTTCTTCTTCGTCTTCTTATTTTCCCAGCGAGCATGGTTGCGCACAACGAGTTAAAATAATAATGTAGTTCGTATTGAATGAGAGTGAATTATTATTCCTCGTCAAAATACACCAGCGAGGTTTCTTGAAGAGAATTTTCAACGAGAAGAAAAAAAAGCCTTCCGTTTTCACGATTATTGAAACATCGTTCTCACACCGATTGATATTATTATTAATCACTCAATTTTTTTCTAGTCATGTATACGTCGGTTAGGTATATGATACCTCGTGGCGCTGGTACTGCTGTGAAAAAAAAGTAATTTTCAATAAAACGTAGCCGGTTTTCGTTCAGTGCAGAACTTTCCGGCTGGGAGGCAAGTTAAAACTTAAAAATTCATTAGGGAAAAGCGTTCCGCTTACTACCCCGGTGCCCGGGGAGCTTTCCACCACCTATTTTCGCATTAAGTACTAATTTATCGAGGATTGGTCCTCGAGTTTACTTCCTCCGAAGAAAAGGGGCTTAGCTTAGCTGCCAGTGCGCCTAGCTGCTGCTACTGCTGCTACTACTGGCGGCAGAGATTCAAAAACTTTAAAATCCCGTTCGCTTTAATGCCAACTAAAATTTCAAGAAGGCGACAAACTTCTCGTCGAGTTCGCTCGCTGGTTAGTTGGTTGGCTTTAAGGTACCTACCTACCTACCTACCTACCTACCTATACCTGCTTTACTCCTCAACAAACTACGAGATTCGTATCACTGCAGCGAACTTCCTTTGAGCGCATTTCAAATTAAAAAACTTGAAATTCGAAAAGCCACGTCGTGATTTTTTATACGCGATTACTGTGAACGTATATGTACGTGGCCGGTTTAATTGAACCCTGCCAACGATTGTGGGTGATTGAGTAATATCGATTGGAATTCATGAATCTGGGTTCAGAAGTAGTACGTGAGAAGTGCAGTTGAACCTTTACACTTCAGAGGCGAAAGGCATTTGTCGTTTCATAGATTTTTTTATTTTTTTTTTTTCTACTTTTAGTCTAATTACAAATAGGTATAGAATGAAAGAGAGCCGCGTAATTCAATCAGTAGTTTTAAAGCACTTGAGAATGTTTGAGATAGTGAAAAGTTAGAATTTCTCTTCAAACCTGCAACGGAATGAACTTCCGATTAGTTCAACTGCGCGGCACAGTTTCCTTTCGATTAAGAAGCTACTCAACTATATCTGTTTCGTTGCAGGGAACAGAAATTTCATTTAGAAAATCTTATCGAATCACCTCGTTGAAGGTATTAAACGTTTAGTATCTCGCCGATAGACAACGTGTGAAAAAATAAAACAAAAATGAAATAAAAGCGAACTGTATATATAGGGTCAAATAGGGGAACAATCATCTAAAAACCAGCGAAGTATAACATTCCGGTTTGCGATATCAGGAAAAAAAGGCTGACCGTGTTCGAGGAGAAAAAATAGAGGGATGAAGGAAAAATTGATATAGAAGGGATGAAATGCAAAAATTTACCACGGGCAAAAACAATTCGAGTATACGAATCCGGGGTTCCGGAACTTTTTCCTTTTTTTTTTTCTCTTTTTTTTTGCCACATCGGATGCTGTGGGGGGGGGGGGGGGGATAAAAATCAGAGACCGAAGAATATAGAGGAGTGGGTTGAAGATGTGCCTGTATATACTTCTGACAATCAATAAAAATCTAACACGAGTGAAGATGAAGAAAGAGAAGGCAATTTTTTTTTCTATTTCAATTTTTTTTTCACCTTTTTATCGTAGCGAAGTAAAATATCATGTATGAGTTCGAAATGTTGATTTTGCCGATTGAATTCGCGTGTATCCAGTATATGCGGAGAATTGTTACGGTGGCGTGTAGTGAGAAATAGCAGAATTAAACAAGAAGACGACATTAACCGCAGTAAGACACGGTAATATTCGGTCAAACCGCGCTTTGGCTCTTCGGTCCCGTTGAGGTTTCTGTATAAGTTCGTGTTTCGAGGAAGTTTCGATTACTCCCCATTTCGCGTAAGCGCATTTATACGATTAGGATAGCGACATACGTTGAATTCCGTGTTACATTTGTGGCGGTGAACTCGGAGCTGGGTCGTATGATAAATTAGATGATAAATAATATTTGAATAAAATCTAGCTTTTTCAACATGAAAATAAAACAATAGAAAAAATTGGCAACAGCGGTATGTACTGGTCAAATGTGAAACCCGTGCGTATGCATAGGTACTCGAAACTTTTTCGCGTATTTTGTCGTTCAGTTTCCAGTTTTAATAAAATAAGCAAAAAATAATAATAAAATAAAATTAATTTCCGTTCTATACGCGAAGCAGTACTTCCAGGTACGTATGTATGTACATTCCTACTCCAAATGCATGTAAAACTGTTTGAAAAACAAACTCTGACACCGAATAACTCAGTGCACCCTGGCAGCACTACACGGTATACCTAGAGATACCCGAATCAACGCGAGGAGGTGGAAATGGTTTTTTATTTTATTTTTTTTTCTTCATTTCACCATCGCATTGAATCGCTTCGGATCTCTACGCGTGTGTATAGAAATGCCCTTTACAAATTCATGCGAATTTATATACCTATATGTGAATGTATATAAATATATATATAGAAAGATGTATATATATATATATATATATATATGCATGAATATATTGAGGTATGTGTCGCGTTGTACAACCGTTTGAAGTGCGGAAGCTTTAGCAGGTATATATAGGTATATATATATATATATGCCCCGGCGCAACTGGACAAAGCAATTTATCCTACAGGTTCGCAGGACTTTGATTCCCGCTTCTATACCGGCTAATAACGTTCCTTTGTCAGCTAGCAACCAGTGACATTACAAAGGCTGAGAGTTAAATCAAACTCGTTTATATATACCTACAGACATACACACATATATATATACTTCTGCTTTCGTATCTCGTTGCCGTTTTATCGAAATAGCGGAAAATATCTGCCGTGCCATGCCCTCTTCCTACACCCACTTACGTTGATATAGGATACAGATAGGATTTAGCGTAATCAGGTCCCGAGAGTAAAACCTCGTTACCTTTGGCAAAAAGGATGCTCTGCGTCGCTCAGAAAATCTCCAGTCTGTCCTGCACCGTACACAGGGGTACTATTACGGGGGTGTTCGACAAAAGATACGCTAAAATAATTCTTCTTCTCTTCGTAGACACGAATTACAACTTTTTTTTTTAATTTATCTCACCCCTGACGAGAACGTTGAATTAAATCAGAGTTTTACATCATCAGGATATTATATAGGGATTAATTATTCAGTTTTCTCATCTATACTTGGAAAGTAACGAAATTCTCAATACATTTTTATATTTCGAGACGTTCTGGCTCATGAGTGCATTGAAATTCAAATATGACCGAATTAGGGACTACCCTAATATACATACTGCAGTCATTTTATACGCGTGGATTAATATTTCCCGTCTTGTATACGAGGAAGAATAATTAACAAGACGAATAATTGTCGAACTGAAGAAATTTTTTCATTTTTTTTTTACTCTTTTCTTTCGCTCTTTGCCTTTTGCTCTCCACGTTTCCTTCCGTTCGCGCCGGTGCTCGCGCGTTCGCGAAAGAAATGGAAGAAAAAGAATGAAGAAAATTATACGTAAAAAACAGAAAAAAGAAAAGAAACGCCCCAGCGACGTTCCGCGTCGCCGGGGTACCGTGTAATTGTACTTTACGCGAAACTCTGTGCGCTAGTATTTCACAGTCGCGAATACTTATGAATTTATGGTCCTCCTCTAACTTTGGCCCACCGCAGGGACTCGCCCTGCATCGCGACGTCGAGGCGCCTTAAGCCGGGTCCAGACTTGAGCACGAACACGATGAGGCTGGCCGAGATCGCTGATTGGTATCAGTGGCAGACTTATAACTGCAATCAGTGAATTTTCACTGATTCAAATTTAGAGAGCATGGAAACGGCAACATGTTCAAACAGGTAATTATACTTCTCTATCAGGCGCGCTGTGATTCTGCGTCTTCATTATTGTTTATATTATTATTTATTGAGATCTGAAGACTAAAAATATGATTCTGGAGGGTCGTAAGTAGCATGAGGTACGTTTTTATTCTAATACACGGCAAATCGACGCCCGTAAGTAGGTATAAATAGTGTGCAAACAAATTTCGGTCGCTGGCTGTGAAAAGAAAATTTTTATTTTTCTATTCTAGCGTATTGTTGTTATAACTGATTCATTATTTCGAAAGATTTTCTCTATAAAATTGTTTAAACTAATTATTATTTCGGCTGGGTTGATTAGTCGTATAATTCTTTCGATTATTATTTATGATGTATAAAATGAGTGCTTTTTCGTGTCACGTGGTTCCATGGTATATAGTTTATTATTATTTCGTAATATTTTCATACGAATCCTAACATTTTCTATGCATGCATTTTATTTCGTGGAATTTAATTCAATTCAAATTTCGTATGAGAGCCCGCGCGTCAATCTGCGATCACGTGACTTGTTATTCGTTGCCCTTGACAACGGCGGTCGGCGACGCATTCAGACAGGTGATTCCTTCTCTATCGGACGCGCTGTGATTCTGCGTCTTCATTATTGTTAATATCATTGTTTATTGAGACCTGAAGACTGGAAATATGATTCTGAAGGATCGTAAGTAGCATAAGGTACGCTTTTTTCCTTATACATGGTAAATTGACGTCCGTAAGTATCCATAAATAGTGTATAAACAAATTTCTCTGCTAGGTTCATTAGTTGTATAATTCTTTCGATTATTATTTACGATGTATAAAATAATATGTGCATATTTGTGTTTCATTATTTATTATTCATTATTTATTATTCTATTTCTATAATTTTCATACAATTCCTCATAGTTTCGATGCATGAATATCATTTGGTAAGATGTTATTTTATTTAAATATCGTAATCCCCCGCGTATCAATCTGCGATCACGTGACTTGTTATCCGTTGCCCTTGACAACGGCGTTCGGCGACGCATTCAGTCAGGTGATTCCTTCTCTATCGGACGCGCTGTGATTCTGCGTCTCCATTATTGTTTATATTATTGTTTATTGAGATCTGAAGACTGAAAATATGATCCTGAAGGGTCGTAAGTACCATAAGGTACCCTTTTTTCACTTATACACGGCAAATCGACGTCCGTAAGTACCCATAAATAGTGTATAAACAAATTTCTCTCGGCTAGGTTGATTAGTCGTATGATTCTTCCGATTATTATTTATGATGTATAAAATAATGAGTGCTCATTCGTGTTACGTGGTTCTATGGTACATAGTTTATCATTATTTCGTATTATCTTCATAGAAACCCTCATATTTTCTATAAATTCATGTTATTCCGTTAGATTTAATTGAATTCAAATTCCGTATCAGCGCGCGTAGTAATCTGTGATTCTGCATCTTGTTATCCGTAGCTACGGGCAACGACGACACGTTCAGACCGGGGACTACTTTTCTATCAGACGCGCTGTGATTCTGCTCCTTCATTAACCTTGATATTATTGTTTCCTGATATCTGAAGACCAAAAAATACGATCCTGAAGGCTCGCCAATGAAATAAGGTACGCTTTTTCTCTCATACACGGAAAATCAACGTCCGATAACTGATAAGTGAGTATAAATAGTGTATAAACAAACTTCGTTCGCCAGCCGCGTACAGAAAATTTGAATTTTTCTATACGCGGCGTATTATTGTCATACTTGTTCCCGCTTTATTTTACCGAATGATTTTCTCTGCCCCATTGTTTAAATTAATTATTATATCTGTTACGTTGATTAGTTATATAATACTCTCGATTATCATTTACGATCTATAAAATAATCTGTTTTGTGCATGTCTGTATTTTTACGCTATGATTTATTATTATTCCGTATGATTTTCATACGAATCCTCATATCTTCTGTGCATGAACATTATTTGGTAAGATTTTGTTTATTTAAATATCGTAAATTCGTTGCCCATGGCAACGGCGACATGTTCAAACCCGAGGGACTACTCTACTATTGGACGCGCTGTGATTCTGCGTCTTTATTATTGTTTATATTATCGTTTATTTATAACTAAAGACTGAAAAAATGGTTCTGAAGGGTCGTAAGTACCATGAGGTATGCTTTTTTTCATATACATGGTAAATCGACGTCCGTAAGTAACTAGAAAAAGTGTATAAACAAATTTCGGTCACCGGCCGTGAATAGAAAATTTGAACTTTTCTATACTCAACGTATCGTTTTATTATAACTTATTCCTGATTTATTATTCCGGAGGACATTCTCCACCCCATTGTTTAAACTGATTATTATCACAGTACAATCTTGGGAATTAGTTAAGATACCACACTATACCCTCCAAGTAATCAATAGAACGGGTTTACACCCACTGAGATTGAGAGATTCACTCTTATCGCATCGACTGTTGAAAAAAAAATTTCTTCCCAAGTTACTCTACGTCCTCATCGTCGTTGGGGGGGTAAAAAACGTAATCATTAGGGTGATTTTTTTGGATCGACTATTTTTTTTTTTCAACTCCCCATTAAAAATCTTGTAGTAGACATCGAAAAAGGAATCCTGTCCAATTTTTAGCTCTTAATTACAATTCTAAGTACTCGCCCTCGTCTTTTTAAGTTTTCCCATGCTAAAAGCATGGAAACATTACGGCTTTTTCTTTAGCCGCGCACAACTCAGCTGCATTTCAATGGATCGTTCTCATCCAAGACTCATTTGACAGAGAATTTAATGTTCTTCAAAAGCACTCATGATAGTTTGATTGATTTGAAAATATTGAACTTGACATTTTGTTAGAATTTTATATTTAAAAAAATCAAAGTCCTTATATCTTTTGAAATACTGGTCTGAGCGACTTTACTTATTGGACTTCTTTGTAGAGAAATAAATTTCCTACAAAATTGTCATTAAGTTTTTTTATCCAAGTCCAACTGTTTATTCGCCCACGGTGAGAAAGAAGAATTATGCATAGAATCGACTTTGAAGGCTCACACAGGTGCAGCGGTTGAAACCACAGCCAAACTACCTGAAGCACTTTTGAAGAACACTAAATTCCCTGTAAAATGATGTTTAGATGAGGACAATCCATCGAAATGCGGCTGAGTTGTGCGCGGCCAAAGAAAAAGTCGTAATGTTTACATGCTTTTAGCATGGGAAAACTTAAAAAGACGAAGGCGAGTACTTAGAATTGGAATTAAGAGCTAAAAATTGGACAGGATTCCTTTTTCGACGTCTACTACAAGATTTTCAATGGGGAGTTGGAAAAAAAAAATATTCGTTCAAAACGAATCGCCCTAGTAATCATATACAATTATTAGCCTAGGCTATCATTTTCAAACCATCCACTCTTACATTCGGGGGTTGTTTCAAAGCGCAAGTACCACCGCGGTTGATAATTAATACCGCTTCCATACTAAGCTTCAAGCTAACGATCCATAAGGGTTCGGGAATATAAGCAAAAACTAGAAGGAACATCTCAAGCTGTCATCAACTCGTGCGAGGCTAAATTATACTCTAATTACCTGTGATTATAAAAGGGTTGTACAACCGCGTGACGAGGAGAAATTCCCACGGTTAATTAATATAGAGGACTAGGTAGCGTGCAAACTTCTCCGGTAGTGTTCATTTTTTATTTTCATTTAGTCCTGTTCAGTTTTATTCACTTTTTCGATAACGAAAGAGACAGAGAAAGCGAAAAAGAGGTAGAGAGAGAGAGAGGAAAAGCGATGCTACGAACAAGGAATTACAACGCTTCTAATTATCTGAAACGAGGCGCCCCAGTCCGTGCCAATTCAATGCAATTTACGTACCTGTAGAGTACGAAGCGCGATTTAAGTGCATGGAGAAATCTCTCTTGTTCCACTCCTAAATCTCACGCTGAGTTGCAACTGTTCCTACCAGCATTAGTTGGAAATAAAATTTACATTCCATTTCCTCGGGGTTTTCGCGTTCCATGTTACCCTAGCTTCTCATTCACCTTATATCTTCCCTATAAATGCACTACCTACTGCAGAACTGCAGCAATAGGTACGATGCGCTTACTGCTCCAGAATGGCTATGCCTCTCTCCATTTCTGGTGCAGCTTGCACATAGAGTACCGCGAATATACTCCACCATTGTATGATCATGGTCCATGGACTTATAAAGTGAAAATCTATTCGCTGCATACAACATTTTCGCGGAGGATTTTTATATCGCCATTTTTTTTTTTTTTTTTTAATTATTTATTTTCATTTTTTTCACTCTTTTCTTTATACTGTGAGGAAAATTTTTCCGAGGCGGCAGCTCGTTTCTTGCGATTACATCTAATTGAAGGGCACGAGGAAAGAGCGTACTTTTAACTCTGTAAATAGACATTTCTTCAGTTGAGAGAGAGAGAGAGAGAGAGAGAGAGAGAGAAAGAAAAGGAAAGGGAGGAAAGGCTGTCTCACTTCATGAAGTGGAAAATAAGGGACGTTAAATTGCGTGATGAAAAATTATTAGGCTCGTGCAAATAGTTTAAAATTTTCGACAATGATCCCAGCAAACTAGGTGCGGTACGGTTTGCTTCGGTGCAATCCGAATCAACTGCGAAATTTTCAATCGGAAGGTATTTCTGTTTATTCGTCTCTTTTATCGAATAATTTTTTTCAATTCAACGCAAATATGTTTCGCACAAAGCAAGGAAATACGCCGACTGTAAATCCTGAATTAATATTTGTTTCAGATTTGGCTATAGGATTTCTCGTTTACCAATACCAATCACAAATATGTGTACTCAGAATGTAATTATTATTAATATTCAGCCCGAGCCCTTGAATGTTATTATTGATGATCAATCTCGATCAATCATTGGAGATTGATTAAAATTAACGAGTATAGATATTGCGATTTATTCCGAACCCTCGAAAGCCTAAGGATCCGAAAATTTCGGTTCATCTCTCGGGATATGAAGAGAAATAATAGTTCATTCTGATCGAGACCCTCTTTACGGAAATCCATTTTATCTACTTCAATCAATAACTTCATGCGATGTCATAAATAATTAATACAATTTTGAAACTTACACTTTGAAGAAGTAAATCTAATGACGATTAATTTGAGCATACTAGTTATATTGGTTTCGATACGATCGATACAGCCCGAGATGAATACAGCCGTAAATTTCGGGTCTCGGAAGTTTGGACTACCGGATATTTTCTTTTCGGAATTTTGCACCTACGGTGTGGTGTTAAAAAAAAATAGAATATTTGCAGTAGTTTTTGTTCGGTAATGACGTGAGGCAGTCCAGAGTTAACAATCGATAAGAAAAAAACTCCGAGTCTCAAAGCGACAGCAACCTCCCAGGCTACTTCTGTGCGGTCGATTAGCCCGTGGTGGAGAGGCGAGTCCGAAAGTTTGGAACTTAATCACTGGCCGAAGCTGACCACTAACCCCCTGTACCAGAGTATAGAGGCCAGTAGGAAGAGCTATAGCGAAATTCTATACCTACATGTAGAAGTTGCTAATGCATCCGCGAACATTTCTCTTTTGCTCTTACTCTCCCCTGTCATTTTCCCTAGGCTAGGGCAGGTACATATAACTAAACGAATAACGTAAGTGGTGGTGGTGATCGACACAGCAGTCGAGACAGACGCAAAATATATTATTGCTTCAGTCATTATATCGAACTCCGAAATCCGAGCGAAAAATTTTCTGGGTCAAAAACAAGATACTAAAATACACCTATGTTATAGCTCGAAGACGAGGAGGCAATAATCATCCATGAACGTACTCATGCCCACTTTATGAATTGGATAACTTTTTCTTCTTTTTTTCTTTAATATTCGAAACGTTCTTGAAGCGTGTTTGTCATACGCTGCTACTACGTTACAAGTTTTAAAAAATTATATAGAATGTAAGTTTCGTTTGGATTTTGGGTCGAGTATCTACTACCTTCGAATCGTTTCTTTAACGAGTAAAAGCGAAGGAAAATGGGGAAGAAAAAAACGTTGAAAAGAAAACGAGGAGGAAAATTTTCTTATCATAATTAAAATACTTGTTCATCGACTGACGAATTCTGATGAAGGAAAGAATCCCTTCTTTTAAACGAAATTATAATTTCAGCTCCATTTAGATTTATAATTTTCTCAAACAGGGTTTATTATCCCCCAATTTTAAGATTAATTACATACTTCGAACCTGATTTCATAATTCAGAAGTTGTTTCAAAGATCTTTATACTCTCCCTTTCTTTTCATTTTTTCCTCCTTTATCTCTCTCCTTATTTTCCCTGCGAAAAATTAAATCGCCCTGAATAAGGAGGGTCTCGAGTACCAACTCTCTCGCGCAACGTGCGTGAAATATAAAATCCTGGGAATACTGGTGCAGACTCGAGGACACGGACCAGTGCAGAACAGAGAATGAAGAAGGCGTGTGTACGTGCACGTACGTACCTAACTAAAGAGGGAGGTTTAGGTTCAGGTTCAGGCTTAGGGTTAGGTCTAGGTTTAGGTTTAGGTTTAGGTTTTTCTTCTCGCTTGAATGTGGCGGTGGCTCGACCCCCCGAGCCTTTCGTCGGCCCTCAGGAAACCCTCGTGAAATTCTTGGGGTAGGAAATCGACGGCGACATTGTAAGCCTAGAATATTGTTAGCGGAACTGAAACGCCTCGAAATGTGGTGCTGAAACCGGGGTTACTCGCTCAAGTTCTTAACGGTAGCTATAGACCAAGAGTGGGTACCTACGATGGTAGCTAGTGCACAGGGTAGAAAAAAAAAAGAAGAAAAATCCTGCTCGAGGATAAGGTGGAGGAAACGATTGTGGCGAGTACCGTATAAGAACCTCGACAATATTAGTAGCAGGTATCGCGGAAGTAAAGCAAGAAAAAGAAAATAGAAGTGAAAGAAAAAAAAAACAAAAATTAGTAACGGAGGAAGTACAAACCCAGGAAATGAGGTTTAAACTTTTACACTCTCTTTCTCTTTCTCTTTCTCTTTCTCTCTTCAACTTTGGCTGCTGTGTTTCTAAGCAATAAAATCTGAAGGCACAATGACCCCAGACCCTCATCGCGCGAGCTTTCGACAAAATTGTTCCTAAATTTTCTCACTCTCGGGTCTGCATAGGATGGAATTTACCTTTAAATTTATTATTTCTTTTCCCTTCTTATTCCGCTTTGCACTCTGGCTTGTAATTCACGTTGAAATCATATCAAGTTGAGAATTCGGTATGTGAACTGTTGAATATTTGAGTGCCGGAATATGAGCGATGAAGCTTTTTCCTTCCGCTTTTTTTTTTTTTTTCATATAATTAAAATTGAAAAATCCAAAAAGACGTATCTCCTCCTTCAGGAGTTGACCAGCTTTTAAACTCACTCCCTATATTATAATAATTTTTTTTTTTTTTAATTGCATACGTCAGGCGTGCGTGTGCGCGCAAAGACCGAGCACAATTAACTTATCGTTTTTTTAACGCGGGTGGATATGGGGTTTTTGTATATGTTAGTATACAGACGTACAATATCCGTAGATGAAACCAAAACGGGGTTCGAGGGTGATAAATAAACTTGATCCAGATTACCGTTTTGCTCAAACGCTACGTGATTCATAATTTAATTAATTCCCTCGAGTCGTGCTATATGCGGGAGTAGGAAGAGGAAAAGGAAGTGGAAATGGAAGAGAAAGGGAAGGCCGGAAAGACGGCTACAGGTAAAACAAACCTCGGCTTTGATTAGATACAAACCAATTCACGATCCCGACTGTTTGATGAAAGATTTGGGAATTATGGATGACTGGTAAACGAGACAAATCTCGTCTTTTCATGTTCGACATAATTATTTCGAGTGATCCGAATACATGGCGGTAATAAACCGTCAAGGACGCGGTGTGCGTCTACTGTATATCTACCATACGGTCTAATTCCAAAAATTATTATTAACGAATCAAATTCAAGAGGAGAAATTATTCAATCGAGAACTGAGCTATTCGAATGAACTTTTTAAAGACTTGATATAATTTTATAGAATTCATGCAGTGCTTTGACCCCTCAATTTTTTATAGAGTTTATGAATCTTTCATATAGTTGACGAGAATTGTCAAGAGAAATTATTTCATCGTCATTTTTCTCAAACGAATGGTGGTTTTAATTTTCTGCTTCGTGCTCTTTAATGACCATCGTGGTATTATTTTTGTACCGTGAACGAGTCGGTGGATTCGTTAGATTCGAAATTTATTCGGAAGAGGATTTGGCGTACATCCGTATTTCTGTATACATGTATATATATATTATTATTTTATCCACATATATATAAATATGTATGCACGTACTACATGGCTGAGCGAGAAATAAATTCGCGGCAACTGCGGACCGAGGATTAGCACTTACCGTGTAATCGCTGTATAGGGTCGGAGCAAAGTTCCCTCTTATTATTTTATCGCTAGCAAAACAGGAGAAAGATGATTAATAAGTTAATAAATATCGTCGAACATTTTCTACAAGGACTTACAAGGACCATCCGACACTATACTCGTATATAGCCCGCGTAGTTCTGTGTCTGACTTAAATTATAGCCACCGGAACAGCCACGCCTACGAACAGGTGAAAAACTATTGTCCATTTCACGGTAGAAAATTTGACTGGGTGTAGGATGGTCGGAGATCTGAAATTTTGCGTTGCTAAAAGGTGGCGAAGACGCTGTTTCACCCCAAAAAGTGTTTCTCTAACCCTCGCTATTCTAATCTTATTTGTTTATTTTATTTTTTTTAGGGGATGGGGTTCGTTCATATAAATTATTGTCATTATATTTATTCTTCTTCCCCTTGTTTTATTTTATTTGTTTTTTATTTTATTTTTTTTCATTTTCCTCGGAATTATGGAACCTCGAGAATTTTCTCACCTTTTGACAATTCCCCTTTTCACGCCAAAACTTCTACCCCCGAGACTATGGAGGTTAAGTGCTCGGAACGAAACAGTTGCCAACACTTGGTGGAGGTGGTGTAAAATACCGGGTAGGTAGTACCCAACTATTTATCCGGAAGAGAAAAATCAGCGTGGAAATAAAAAAAAAAAATATATAGATATATAAAGTAAATCGTTCGCGAATAGATGTGAGAATACCAAGTCACGTGATGAAACACCTTATACTTCGTTTCTTGATTTTTTTTCTCCTTTTTTTTTACCTTTTTTCTTTCTTTTACACAACCCCCGTCCTTTTGTCGCAACCCTCGTATCTATACATTTTAGGAGTGTCGCGTTTCCGAGCCAAACACCACCGAACCACAAACACAATTCTCTCGCTAGTCCTCGACTACGTGACTTATAACTACCGCAAGGTTTCCGTTCTTCTCTCTTACCAGCATCCGTTCCTTGTCCGTAGTTTAACCAATTGGAGGAATATTAGGTATACTGAAAATGCGAAAAATATATGGAGACAGGGCTTCTCGTTCATAAATTTTCTTGCCAATTCGTTGCTGTACCAATATCTGTTTGAAACTGAATTTATGTCACTTTTATACCTCTCGATCTCCCTTCTCTCGAATCTGCGGACTCCATATATTTTGATTGAAACTCCGAATATTTGAGCTTTGATGAAAAATCTTCTAAGGTTTGTACCAGATCAATCGACTTATCGTTTTCCCATTCGAACAACACGGGAAACTATATGCATAGTTTTCTTCAATATCGACGCATTCGATAAGGTACGCGTTTTTTCTTCTATATATACAGCAAATCAACGTAAAGTCCGCAAGACGATGACACGTGCTGACGAGTGATCACTTCTCTGTCAGAAGCGTTACGATTTTGCGTTTTTATTATTGCTTCTCTTCTAATATCTGGAGACCAAAAATACTATTCTTAAGGGTCGTCGATGAAAATGATCTGCTGAAAAAATGGGGGATAAAAGAGAGGAGAGAAAAAAGAAAAACTTGTAAATTTATTCGAAAGTAAGTATGGCTTGAAAGGTGAGGATTTACTCGCAAGAAAATTTTCCTTCACGATTCACCTTGTGAATAAAAATTGGTTCTGATTAACGGCCGTCAAACTTAATCGATAAATTTTTTATAACGTTGAACAAAATATGATTTTCAAAGTGAAATCTCGCTTTCTAATGCCTCGGGATTCTTTCCAGCGAAACTTTCCCTCGCATACACATACACATGTATGCATATGTAAAGTACGAAAATCTCATACCGGTGAATGTAAATGACCCGATTACTCAAAACTCTCTTTCAAGCTTTTCTTCCACACCGTATTTCCTTCCTCCACACTTGAATCATATGCGACATTATAAACACAGCGTGATTTACGCTTCCCTCGAGGATGAAATTTTCCTACCGCT
Organism: Tenthredo scrophulariae; assembly: GCA_963978835.1. Lineage (NCBI taxonomy): Eukaryota > Metazoa > Arthropoda > Insecta > Hymenoptera > Tenthredinidae > Tenthredo > Tenthredo scrophulariae. Next base: position 1,642,576 of record OZ022235.1, read on the forward strand.
GGCTGATGCAGTCGAGGATAACAATGGTCAGCTCCTACCTATGTGTCCGGTTGTGATATACGCGGGTATGAATTGTCACGGTCGCGACATACCGGTGTAGGTTAGTTCGTAACCCCTTCGGCTTGAGAGGTCACAGGACTATTCCCAGCATTCCTGTACCAGGAAACCTGGATAAGCTTTCCTTCTGGCTGGTATCATATATATACACGTATCATTGCATATATGTATATATACTTATATCTATATGTGTAGAGAACTCGGCGAAAATGTCCCATTGGCTACACCGTTTGAATCCGAATTGGGTAGCTTTGGTACCCGACTGACTGACTGAATGTGCATTACCTGATAATTAGTTCTCGTGATATACATGCGTTCAATTATCCGTGGCAGCGCAACGCTCTGAAATTGATTGAAGGCTGCTTTGATCTGGGGATTAGTTACGAATCAACGGTAAATTCAGATATTTTTTAAGTGTCGACTTTTCAGTCAGGTTCAGGTATCAGGTATTTGCTTCAGATATTCACTCGAAATATAGAAAATCGAATTATTTCTACTTCGGTGCCCGGAGTCTCGTAAGAAGGCTCGTTGCTGCACGAGTGGACAAATTAACAGCTTTTAAGCTTTTGTTTTCCATTATATATCGCTAAATCTTATACTATAATAGTGAACGTGGTAGAGATACGTAATTCAGTCACGTATTTAGGATACCTCCATATAACAGGTATATAGGTATATGAAGTCTGAATGGATCCATGGTACGTGCGATAATTAGGTATTGATGAGATTTTTTTCTCTTTTTCTTTTTTTTTTTTTTCTTCTTCTTATCTTTTTTACTTTATTTCCCTTCGAAAGAAAATAGGAAAGAAAAATCGGGCGGGTATGTCGTCGCGTTTTATCGAAGACAGCTTGATTCGCCTCGTAAATTCTTGTTTTTCAGGAATTGTCTTCCGCTTCCACCATTCAAGTGAAGATTTTTAAAACTACACTCAACTCTCTCTCTCTCTCTCTCTCTCCTTCCTTCTTTCTCTTTTTCGGTTTATGGGCAAAGTTTAAGAGGCAAACGAGCTGAATAAGAATATGCCAAACAAAGTCAGTCACATCGGGATTCGAGACATGTCAAAGTCGGTGCTAAATCTCTAGAACTTTGAAAAGTTGTTCTTCTTCTTTTTCTTTTTATTTCTCGTATTCTTATTCCGCTTTTCCCCTGCGAGTCAACCGTGAAAATACTCTGTGATCAGATTTTAACGTGGTAAAAATTTCTCGTCAAACAAATCATTCCAGTTTTTCAATACTGTTTGCAGAGTATCGAACCCCTTCATATTTCGTCGTGGCGTCATCCCCTTGAGATCCGAGTCGGAACCGGAAGTAAAATTTAACGAAATCAGAAATTATATATGTTTTCAGTTTTATATCTAAAAATTTGATGGAATGTTGCGAAGTAACACTTTTCGAAAAATTCAGGCGCGTTGTAGCTTTTCAGTTTTCAATCGCATCACTTTTAAGAGAAAATAAGAAAATGAAAACTTCCCTTTCCGCCTCCGATGAGTTGACGAATAAAATAAATATTACGAGTCAATTTTCTATGCGCAAAGGTTTTCTTTTTTTCCTCCGATGGAATCGGCGCAACAGTTATCCACCCATGCTGCAATAAAATTTCAAACTAGTTTACTTATTCTACAAACTCTCGCATTTCCTTTTATACTTGAACTATCTTTCGATAAAAAAGAGTTGGCGCCGTAGGAAGTACCTACAACTAGCAAGTATTTGTGTGAATCAGAAAAATAAAGTTGACGAGCCGGTATATGTACCGCACTTATTCGATAGACAATTTCCTTCCACCACACTACCCTCGTAAAATTTTATTTTTACCTGATGCTACCGGATCGAAAAATTGTCCGTTTATTTACTGAGATTATTCGATAATGTTCTTCATTTTGGTGTTCAAAAACGCCTGTTCAAAATCTGGACTATGAAGACGTCGGAAAAGCAGAGTAGGCGAATAACTTGGCGATGTACAGTATATACTGTGAATTGTTTCCACCACGAGCGTATCTCATACTAAAATAGCTAATTAGGGACTAAATTGACGGCGTCGGCGTGAGAGATGGTCTTCTCGAGTACGAGGAAGTAACGAGTAGAGAGATATTCGCGAATTGTATGAACGATGTTATGCCATGACTGCCATGAGGAAGAGAGTATCTCCGTGAAAGGAAAGGAAAGCGCGTAGAGAACGAGAAACGGTAAAACGTAGTCATTTTTACAGCCATTGGCCTGCCCATACTCATCTCTATATATTGACATTAGCCCGCAGTTTCGCGATGGGAATAAAATACTAAAATTATATTTTACAACCCATACGGTCGACACTGGTCGTATAATATTGCAATAAAAAAAAAGTCCGAAGCACGAATGCGACCAAGGACCGCGCGATCTAGCCCTTCGTTTCCCTGTCCAGATTCGATTTCTGTTCGCTTTTTATTTGTACATTTGCATTTTGAAAACTTCCTCATTTCCTTACGCGTATCTGCAATCAGAACTCTCTCCAAAACTGTCAAAAAATCAAAAAAAAAAAAAAAAAAAGAAGGAAAGAACGGAATCGACATGGTCGAATCCGATCCCTAAACCCCAAAACGAAGTGGGTTACCGTAAAGTTATAAGTAAAGATGCGAATGTCCGATAACCCGGTTTACAGAGGTCCGAACTCACAATTCAACCCATTTTGCGAAAATTCTTCCACCTCCTTCATCCGTAGAGGGCGGAGTTTTACCTCAAAAATAGAAATAAATAAATAAATGAATAAACAGCAATTGATACGTGGAACGTATTTGTCGCTAAACGATGAGCTGTAATGACCATCCGGGAATGGGTCTATTCTAGAGTAGGGTCAAACTTCGCCAGAGAATATCGTCTCGGTTATTGATAAAGTTATCGGTCCGAGTGTTGGAGCCAAATTCCAAAGAACTTACATAATATACCGGGGTTCGGAAATTCGGCGACTTCCTGCTTTCCCCATAAGGTGCGGCGTACGGTTCATCTATAGAGAAAACAACGAGGTTACACAGTTAATATATGGGACGTGATCGTTTCAGAAACTGATAATCACTACTTCTCTATGTCTATACGTACTGTCGTAATTGTAACTTATTCCCTTCGGATTCAACACTGTCCCCGAGTATCTCTCACAGAATAGGCGGCGAAAGTTCCGGTGTCGTTGGACTTGCACCCCGTAACAAAGAGCCGACAATGGATCCAGTGACAATGTCCCGGGTCGAGGGATGGTCTGGTCTGGCCTGTTCTGGATTTTATCCCAGGCGCCGCGGCGCTCGTAGTCCTATGAAAGACAGTTTCTCCAGTCGTCGAGCCGCGACGCCTGTCGTCGTACCGATAAGAGTTTCGAATGTCGGCAGAGGGATTTTCGACTTTTTGTTTGCCGTCAGTTGCAGCCCAGAGTCTGACCCTGACTCCTTCTTCTCATTCTTCGTTGCCCTGTCAATTGTTTCCAAATTCTTTAGATACGGTTCAATCCTGAAATCCAGATTCGTTTCTCTTCTATTTTCAAAAGTTATTCTCTACTTCCTCGCGCAACGAACTTGCACCAGTATCTTGAGCCCCGAGTTCCGAGGGTCGGCAAGCTCTTCGGCATCGACTTCTTCGCTTGGCACAAAAGGACGCCTCCCTGTCTCTCCTCCCTCTCCTCACTGAGACTCAAAGTTCGCGTTAATTCGGAGCTAATTCAAAGCTCGTCGGAAGTGAACCCTGGAGCGTGACCGGAAGAACCTTCTTCTCATCTGCACGAGGCGTTCAGATTCAGAGTCTGCTCGACGGGCCTACAGCCGATAAGACGCTTATCGTATAAACCTCTACCTTATACCTACCTACGGGGATGGCGAAAGTCTTTGGAGACCGAAGGTCTAGACCATCGATCAAGCCTTTCATGTCCTGCCGTATAAAAGGCAGGCTTTCGCCCGAAGACCTATATGAGCCAAACACGGACTAACTAGACTTGTGTCACATTGTCAGAGTTCAGTGGCGAGCCACCAGGTTCAAAGTATTTCGACTACCTTCCCCCGTGCCCCTTCCGTTTTTCGCTCTTCGCAACTTCGCTAATTACATAATTAATGATTATATTATACCGGGACGAATGAGGGGAAGATTTTTGATAGGCTATAGCCTATCGAAATATTATTTACGTGTACACACATATACCTATGTACACTCGTGTAACTAAAGATCCAAATACTCTTTCCCTGCTAGGTATGCCCACGATCTTGTTCTTCGTCTTCTTATTCATGTTATTCATTCCTTCCTCTTCGTTCTATACCCTAACCCCCCCGGGCTACACGGATTGAAGATTATTGAACGGCACAAATGAGCTCCATCCATGGCTCTCGTGTATGTGTGGAAGTACATAAATCCATGTACAGCTGGAGCGTGTGGGAGTGGAGGCAAGACAGGGTACAGGGTAGAAGGCAGACAAGGTGGATCGCTGTTGTGAAATATTGAAGCAAATTTCTCTCGCGTATATCAGCCTCTCTCCCCTCTGGAATGCGGATTAAAGATTAGCGAATGTTGGAGATAAGCCGTATTCATGGTCCGGGGAACACAATGTACTACGCTTTAGATAAGTAACGTCATTTGCAACACGTTACGTCAACAATATTCCCATTAAACCTGATTTCTCCGCAAGCCTTTCCGCGTGTAGGTACAAATAACCGACAGACCAACCCTCGACCGGCCACCCCTAATTCGGAAAAAACACCGTAGGGACTCGAACCGTCTGGACGAATATTAGCAATGAGGGCCGCGAGGTTTCAGGTTTTAAAAATAAAAATCCACACCGTCATTTTCTGCTCTCTTTCTCTCATGCCTCTCACAGAATCAATGCTGATTTATTGAACCTACCAGATCGCCGGCTGATAGTTTGGTGAAAATATGGGATGAGTCAGAAATATCTCGTCCCTTGTGAAATCTGTGGAAATTTTAGAAATTTATTCGTTCATCTGTCATCCGGACGATGTTACCTATAGAATTTTCGATCGAAGTAACCATTGAACGTGGCTTAGCAGAATTGAGCAATACCAGAACCGCATTTTTGATATGCGAGCATTAACCCCTATGTGTGTACCAATGCATACAAGAGGACTGGCCTTTCCAAGTGCTTTGAAAATCCGGTGTAGGTGGTATAAGGTACGGATTTTCACGCTTTCCACTATACTGCAGCAGCTCCTTTTTCCGACTTTACTGAGGAAAAGTGGATTTTACCACGTAGCATGCGGAGTGCCAGACATTGTCGTGTCGCAATTCACGTATAGCATGAAAATGTATTTTAAAATTTAAGGGGAGAAATATTCTTCTGAAATGCGAACACACGAAAACGTTTTTATGACCACGATTACCGCATTACCGGATTGATTTCATCCCCAATTTTATTTTGCTCGTCGTTATATAAAGAGTTGTCAAAATTTCTGCGAGGATTTTGGGCCACGGGATCAAAGTTTTCGGTCCTTTTTCTTATCCTTCGTCTTGCATCCGATTCCCTTGACGTATAAGAGCGTTCTTCGGCTGCGCCTTGATCGACAATGGCCGTCGTGGGACACCCCGAAGAAGAATGAGAATGCGAATAAGAACAAGAAGTCTTTTTCAGTATAACCAATTTGTATTCCAGCAGGCGTTGGGTAGCCCGTCCTAGCAACGCCTCTGGGATAAATGACTGGCAACTTTTTTTTAGTTTTGAAAAAAAAGCAAAAAAAGAGTAAGAACAAAAGATAAAGATAAAAAAAAAAAAAACTTCTTGCCAAATTGAATACCCGGAACTCCCGTACGGAATTTTAAAAAGCCGACTCGTCTTCTACTTCTTCTTCCGCATATATGAGTTCAGTCTTGAGTTTCACGGGGGACCTAAGACTCGGACGACGAGACGCAACTTATGGGACATCTTTTACTGTCTACATATCTTCTTACTCTATAGATATATACTAACTACCTTCTTACTGCGGGGGAGGGACTCTCGAGTCCGCTTTATAAAGGGAATAGGAAATATGGAGGAAGAGGAATAAAGAGGGAAGGAGTGGAGAATGTATGTACTACGAGCTCGTATTTTATTCGACTTTCCATTCTATTCAATTCGGGATATATACCTATATACAGTCGCTAAGATTTTTGATATCATCAAAGTATAGCGATATAAATACTTACACAATACATACATAATATATACAGTCAAATCCATACACATCCGCCCAAGTGAAGACACCGGTATATGTACACACGCGATTTCATTATACTGCCGAGAGCTATGTTCGTCCAGAAAAAAATCTTTTTTGAGGGCTTAGGAATTTCGAAATTTCCGAGAATATTCTTAGAGCGAGAAATGAAAGGAAATAAAAATTGAGAGACTAGTCCTTCGGTTAAAATTCCTCTTCGTCAAACGCAGGGATCACCTATAAAGATTAATAAAAACAGTAGAAATTCCCGGGCTCTGGCTCACCATGGCTATTTGACGTCTCCTACTACTGCAGTAGTAAATCCGTTACTAAGTTAGACACTTGCCTAGCCACCGCCATCCTGACCTCCGGGTTCGCTTGTCTACGGGGTTGGTTACAGAGCATGACTTCAACGAATGCTATAAATTTAATCTTAATTTACGATATATGTTCCGAGATTCACCCGGCTCCTTAGGGCTGGTGCACAGTAGCCTTCACCAATATTGTTTAATTAATTACCCGAAATCTCACGAGGGTTTACCCATGCCTGCATACGTATTTGCCGCATTTATACGAGAAGATGATGATTTTAACGAGACCTCAAACTTGTCACGGTTTCTTCTTTTTCTTTTTTTCAAATTTCCGACATAAATTAGAAACAAATTCGTCTGTAGATCCTTCTATTGTTCGACGTAGAGACATTTTCGAGTATGTTGTATGCCCGCAAGGCCTGAAACTCTGATGGGATTTTTTGCTTCTATCTGAGACATCGATACTCGAGTTTATCGCAGGCTAATGTTACCAAATTGAAATTAATTAGCTCTAGGCTCTAGTTCGCGAATGATATAGGGATTACATCGCGCCATATACGCATAGATAAATTCGATCTAGTAACCGGGGATAAACGAGTGAGCCGCAGGATTGGCTCAAAAAATAATTTTTCTTTTGCCGGGTATGGGATCATCCCCGGGCATTTTTCAAACTAAGCTTTCACTCTCCTCATCCATCTCCGTTGGTTTTCCTTTCTCGACCGAGTAGTCCCTATGCGCCCGCAGGGTACGCGGTTCCCACATTTACTTGATCTCCGTTGCCGCATCTTACCGTACCGGTACCACAGCTCAGCCCAGCCCAGCCTCGCATATTATTAACTTCCTTCAGACTCGCGCAAATTGCACGGAAGATATGTAATTCGCAACGAAGCGAAAATTTAAACGTATCACGTCTTTTCAGACCCCTAATTCCCCGATCTTCGTTACTCACCTGGTTTACTTCACTCTGTTCTTCAAAGTAGCTTGTTCACCTGCGAATTTGGCACATACTTGCACCCGGTCGGCGTGTATTATACTGTACCTGGCAAGCTTGGCTTCTTTCCGTTTCACTTTCCTCCCGAATCACTGATTTACACTTTTTCGTGCACATATGCATGTAAATATGTAAAATATTTGTCTCAGGGATCGGGATTCGGTGTGGAAATTTTTACGCAATGCTGGAAAGTCCGAGGCGAGCGTTAAACAGATGAAAAAAAAATGTCATAAAATGTACAGTTTATTTATTTTCTTGTAACTATTCACCGGGTTTTTGATCTCCGAATGCGAAAACTCGGACAAGAATAGCAGCTTAACTTTTGATTCATAGAAAGAATTAAAAAATAATCCTGATATAGCGGTATACACCAGGGTCTTTCCCCTCTATCTCAAATTTACCTTCACTAATCTTTGCGTATTTAATTTTTGCAATGAAATTTCAAACCACTTTTTTTTTTTCTTTTTCTTTTTTTTACCGTGAATCGAGGATTTAACTTAAAGTTACCTGTAACCAGAGTATAATATTTTTTAGTTTTGAGAAAAGCTACGTGCTCCTACGTGCGGCGTATCTACTAATGCCAAAATATTACGAGAACCTTTCGCGCATATAAAACGAAAGAAGATTTCCAGCCTCCGCGAGGTGCGCGAAGACGTAAATAAATACGTAAATACATACCTATAAATATACAGCTGTAGCTAGGTAAGGGTAGGTACAGCCATATAAGGGAGCTTTATGGGGTATTTCTATCCCGTTGTATAAATAATGCATCACCAGTCAATCTTTTGGTAAATAATTTAGTTAGATGTACCATTGGGAAAATAGGTGATTCATCTTCCCTGATTTATCCGGTATATAAATTAGTATAATATGGTCAAAGTCTATTTCTTATTCTATTTTATACTTCGTACTCCTTGCTGTATGTATTTTATTTATCCTTAGAGATCATTTTCGAGTCGATGTAAAGCAACTGGTGAAAATTAAGGGACGTTGAAATTTCTTACGCAAGGGTATTTTCACGACTCTATTTAATTAGACGCTAATTTACTTCGATCAAAACACATCTCCGCGGATCTTGTTGGAATTTAGCTAATTAATTAATTAGCGTCACGAGCCTGGCAGGATCGACAACACACCCAGTATAGCCGAGATCAGAAACTTTCAGTGGATTTGAAATAAGGCTCGAGGAAATTAGCGATAAATGTAAGCGAAAAAATAACGAAAATTGCACATGTTGAATTTTTAATTACCTCGGCGCAATTATCGATTCCGAGAGTTAATGAAAGAGTCATCGATGATGCTGAATATTTTCACCGGAACATATATTATATACACCTATTTTACATAATTGATTCCCGAGCAATTAGTCGTAGCTAGTTTTGTTGATTGAACTTGTTGATTTTCCGAAATCGGCAAAAGTGTTTTGGAGTAGAACCGCAATTTATACGCGTCAATTTTCATTTGAGAACCAGTCGTCTCGCCACGATCCACAATTTACAAATCACATAAATATATCGAGTGAAAGAAAATCGGTGTATTTTCTTTCTGCTCTGAGAATTCAATACAGAAATTATTGTTATTCCCGGATTTTCTTCTCCGCGCGGGGGTTGAAAACCGACCGAGAGCAGCAACGCGTAGTTTAGCCTTTAGCACAGCGCCTTGCATTGGGAGTAAGCCGAGTATAAGGTAGAATTTTGTAGTGCTGCAGCAACGTTTAACGTTGAAATACAACTCTGAAGAGTGCTTCCGGGTATCGAATAGGGGCAAGTTTGTAGTACCAGTGTTCCGAGGCACAAAGCTTTAGCCCGAATTCAGAAGAGCCTGCAGAGCTTCGAACTTCGACACTAAGACGCAATTTAGTTCCAACCGATTCTAAGAGTCTCCAGAGTACCTACGATAGACCAGTACCACTGAACTCTGCTGCAGGTACTTCGATAGTCGCCATCCTCTCGAGGAAAATATGAACGAGAACGAGTGGAATTCTCAAGGAGAAAATTACTCAGGAGGAAAGGCGAAAGGATTCCATCATAGAAAGTAAAAATGGGGACCCTGGGTTGAACGTTTACCTCGAACGTGTTAAATTAAGGAAATTAAGGAAAAGTCTAGACTGAAAAAAGGACCGTTTTCGGTACCAAGGCGAGACGATCTCACGCTGACTCGCTGTTTCCAACTAGTCGGGTGTCAGCGTGGGGTCGTGAGAAATATTAAGAAACAGCTTGCGCCGTAGTATACAACTAGTTAGTTGCCGCTCTTTTCGCGATTTCTCACGCTCCAAGCAAACAAAATGAGCAAACAACGAGACGACACGATGGGATGGGTGGCAATCACCTTAATTCTACAGCAACGACGGGGAAGTTGGTTGGTCTCCCCACGTCCCATTGTTTTGCATAATTGGTTGTCAGCAATTAATCCTTAGATTCGCGACTCTGGGTCGCCGAAAGTCGACGTTGATCACGCTTTTTCTTCTCTTTTATATTCCACATCCGGTTCACGTCTCCTTTCTAGTCGACCTTTTTCCCCTAGAAATTTTACCGCCAAACTCTGTAACGTTCATTATTAGTCAAGGGTTGAAGGGTTGCAGCTTCGATAGGTTACTAGTGGACGCAAAATTACGCCAACCGCAATGACTCTCTCGCTCTCTTCGGCGGCTCCTCTTCCGATTTCCTCTCTCTCTCTCTCTCTCTCCATCTCTATCTCTTTCCTTTGTACAATGGGGTGCGGACAAAGGGGCTGTCCGCCTGACAAACGTTACCAACGCCAGACGTCGGCTTTGCGATGACGGTGAGTAGAACATAGAGCCTGAAGGAGAAACGCTTCCAGCCTCCAACCTCAAGCCTTCGTCGCCTGGTCATATACAGCATCAGACTATAGATATTCCCGCGTATAAGGAAGAGGTCAACAACTTTTTAGATTCTTAAATAATTTCAAATCTCGTGCAATTGCTTTATTTCTCTGTCTCTTCAGGCTATTAGGCATATAGGCAGCGGAATGAGTTTTTAGCGAAAATTCTCTGAGGATAAGAATCTCCGTCCTGACGTTAGCCGCTACAGAATTATTAGTTTTTCTCCATTTTCTGAGCTCGACCGAAATTCGTTTGAATGGTATACCTGGCCAGTACCGTGGCTAGTATTTTCTTCCCATCAACCTCGGGGAGGGTTCAAATTAATTTCACCTCCATTGGCAATTCGGTGCCGCGGCTACCCAGCAGCCTCGATAAATTTTACCTCCAGGATAAATTGCACCCGAAATAATAATATCGAAATGGTTATTCGTTTGTGTGTGTGTGTGTGTGACAAAATCCCTTTTTTATAACGTCGTAACGTCGGCGTGTTAGCGTTCCATTCGCGAAGGTAGGAAGATAGGTGGGTAGCTGGGTATAACTTGGGGGACAAATTGCGATTTAACAAAATATAAATAAATAATTGATACTCGGTTCTCTACATCTCAAACTTATCAACGAATTTAGACATCAAATCGATTTTATCTTTCGGATCGTTACTGTAACTAAGGCAGGTGAAAGCCACGCGAAAAGCAACCCTCTTCCAAATTCTGGTCAAGGCTCGAACAGATTTGAAATTAAGAACGATCTACGAGCGTTGCGGCGTGGCCTGGTGGAAGATAAGAGATGAACGAAAGCTGCCCGAAGCTGGGTATAAGTCGGGGCTGATTTGACAGAACCTTGACAACTTGGGCTAGCGATTTGGCGAACGTTCAGCGAGGCATGTGAGTTGAGCTGCGGGCCACGTAGGCGAGAATTAAGACCAATCAAGGTTGATGTGTGAAATACCGTCGGGTTCGTATCGCAACGCGGGCCTCTTCCTCCTCCTTCGTCCCCGTATCCCGTACACCTACCCGGATAGAGCTCTTTTATCCTTCATTTCGACATGATTCTACCGGCGTCCAGGCACTACGTCTTTATTAGGAATTGTGGGAAGAAAGGCCTGGACGCGGTACAATTTCCTCTTTACAACCCTAAATCTTCGGGACTTAGTGACTTCGGCGTAAAACACAACGCGGTAACCATGGACGAACGAATGAATGGGCATCAAGACTTCGCCCATTTGGCTGCCTCCCATGGTATTTTCTTTCGATGGTATTCGTCACCAGCCTAACTAAGCCGCTCTTCTAAAAACAGGGTATAAAATCCATCTGTTGGTCTCCTGTCGGTGGAAGAGAGGAAAGACGAGGCAAGGTTTAGGGTTGAGAATGTGTAAAATAGAATATGTCACGTCCTTTTGTTACAAAGCTTAGAATTTCAAAGGATAATACCTACCCTCAGAAACAACGCGTAATAACTGCGGAGTGGATCACTCGAAAATGCCAGATATGTTTCCTTTTTTATTTCACCACTTGGCGTAAAACTAATAAATGAATTTTTGAGGGAAGGGTTGATACAGAGAAACAAATAATCAACACATTTTTTAGTTCGTTCTTTCTTCTATTGACAAACACCAAAATTTTGGAAAACGCCAACCCACGGTCGTACGTTTACTTACGGTGTCACGCACACCTTGTAGATATCATCGGCTCTCTCCGGTCTCGGGGAAAGACTCTTTGGGCAATTTTTCGTGGTGCATTTCCTGCCAAATGTGGCGTATACCGAAACCAAAGGGAGCAGGGAGCGGGAAACGCCCTCGGATAGGGTTACTTGGCGAAATGAACCTCTACTCGGGCTTTTCTAGTCCAAAGGTTTTGCGAGATATGGGATTAAATGTGTTGAGAAACCAATTTACGTATTCTCAGATAAATTCAAGGCGAATTCTCGGCGTTGATAATCCCGTTTCTTCAGGTACTGAAAATTATCTGCGAGACTCTGAAGTGGATATAGTTTTTTTAATAAAATGGCGGGTACAGATCAAACGTTATAGTTAGCCCTCAAACCTGCGACATGGCAGCGAGGAAAAAAGAAAAAGAAAAAACTGGGTGACTCGGCTTAGAAAAATATATTCCACCTTAAGTCTGAAATACTGAAACACTTTGCCGACTTGGACGATATATATTCTCATATTTTATACGCCTATTCCCACTTCTCTTTCCGTCTTCATCCCTACCCGACATATTCTCCTCGCCGCCTTAGGTTTTTCTCGCGCAATGTGACATAAGGATCGACCGAGATAAAAGCGAGAATTGCAGGCGCCTCTGGTTCCTTTCGTCTTTCGTCTTTCGTATAATCTCATATTCCGACAGAATACTAACGCCGGGGCAACAATTCGCAAATCCACGAAATGGTTCTCTCGCCTGGAGCTGGGGCGCCAAAGCGTGCAAACAAACGACAAATATCGTCCGGCCTTCAAGGCTCGCTATACCATGGTATCTTTCTCTCTCTCTCTCTCTGCAGAGAGAAGATCAGCTCAGTTTCCACGTTAACGTATGTATACCTATAAGTATATGTTCATTCGCTGGGATAGATTCGGCTGACACGGTGGTAGTGAAGTCCAGAAATTATTGTATACTTTGGCGGGCGCCATGGTTCCTTTTGGTACTCCCTGGATACACGGGATCGTGCTTTTAAGAAAACTCGAAGGATTTGAGAGTGTGTTCACACTGTCTTGGTTCGCCTGCAGGTCCGACCGAGATATACGCCGGGGCTCGAGTCGAGACTCGATAAGGCAGTTGCGCAGCTGATTTATTGGACAATATTGAATTTAAAGTAGACTCTGAAACCGGGACACCTACTTGCTTGCCTGGGAAACTTACTTGGTCCGAACGAACCGCAGGCGAATAAAACGTGGAAACTATTGTCACTCTATTGAACTAAGCTGGCTGTGGCCGGCCAGTAGGGAGAGAAACGGGATAAAAAATAATCCTTCCCCGTTCTTCCCTTGCCACAGAAAAGACCGCGGTACGATTTTTTTAGCCAATTCAAAATGCTACAGCATCTTCTTCTTCTTCCTATTCTTCTGCTTTATCCTCTCGAATCTTCTCTCAAAGTCTGTAACTTATCCTCGAACAAACCCGGGATTATAAACTTGAGTCTCATTCTTGACATTTATTCTCTTTCTCTATTCTTGACCTTTCGTCGTTCACTGAGCTTTGGAAAAGCGACAGATGTCGCGGTATGGAACTGTACAGCATCCTGTCTTCCGATAATATAGAAGAAAAATAAAATAAAAAACAAACCCAAAGATTTTTTTCAACTTTGTTCAAGTTCTGTTCGGAGGAGGAAAAATTCAGAGAATTCTGAAGTTCTTTCATGGAAGATGAGTCGATATTTTTTTTTTTTTAAGAATATAAACCGGCCATAAGGTTTTCGACTTTTGTACTAACCTGTTTTTTTTTTTTTTTTTCTGTCTCCACCTCCAATAACGATGTGCTTCCTAGCTGTCAAAAAGATTTTCAGAATATCGATAGACGCGTGAGCTGGTGCATCGTCTGCGATAAGAATAAGCCCTGAACGGAGATTTATTCGCATTTTAGAATCCAATGAACGCGAGATGCCTGGCATCTTAGGGGGGGTGACGGCTGTCTCAAATTGATCAGGTTTGACATGACTGCAGATGGCAACAACGTGGTATAAAACAAACGGTCGTAAAGCCGACAGGCGATCGGGAAATAAAAATTAATGAACCGATGTATAAATCCGCGCAAAGTTGTCACGCCCGAGTCCTGATCAATAATCATCAATCAGTCGATTCGCGCTGGCATCCCTAATCCGGTTCCATTAGCGTTTTCACTTTCGGCCGGATGGAGGTTTCCTCTACACCCTCGCCCTCGCCCCTGCCCCGCCCTCACCCTCACCCTCACCCTAGCCTGCGCCTACTACACCCTGCGACCCTCCGCTTCCGATTATTAGCGGCGCTTGGAGTAATTATTATCCCTTGGTGCTCCTCGCCACGGGAATCCGCATTGTATACATTCATCACGATGCAATCGACTTCACCAACCCTTTTCCCCATTCGCCAAACAAGAGAAACACAAAGAAAAAGTCTGAAAAATAACAACAACTAATCAGTATGGCTACCGATCGGGTAATCAATTGTTCATTCGTTTCAATTACGAGGAATCACTTCATCGGGTTGGGCAATGAGTGCTATGATTAGTGCATTTCTTTAAATAAAACTAACAAGAATCTATTCCACGGAGGAGAAAACGAGCGCGATCACCCTTTGGGTCCGAACATAATCTATAAGTTTTGTGATTGGGATTAGGTAAATCGCATTATCTCAGCTTATATCGGGGATGAATCGGGTGAATAGATATAGACGGTGACCATAGCCCGTTGGTCAGTATATATCGGCATTCGGCATAGACAAGGCTGGACCGAGGTAAATCCAAGATTGTGATACCAGTGGCAATAAATCAGCACCGATAAGAGTCGAGCATCGGACCCGAGATTTCCGCTCCCGACTGTATTGTTACTTTATAATGTGTCTCCATTCGATTTCTGTTATCTCGAGTCCCTCCTTCGCCTTCGCCCTCTTCACCCGTTCAGCCAAAGACCTGCGGCTGTGCTTCCCGAATCCGCGAAGTGAACCCCTTTCTTCTGTCAATATCGTAGAAAATTTACGATTGGTTTGGGGGCCCGCGGAAAAGCCGGCGGATAAATTTATCGCTTGTTTTGGACCATTTTTGCCTCGAGCCTTTTCTTCCATTGTCCTTAACTCCTTATACTCCGCTGTGATAAAGGCTGGGATAAAATATGCGTCACGACCACGCCGCGGCGTTAAGTTATATGCATAATTTAAGGGTGAAGGATGTACGTCATACCGCAAGACACGACGCGTATTTTCTTTTCCCCCTATTTTCCTTTTCTTAACACTCTCCTTTTTCTTCTCGCGTAGTACCTACACACCAGCGAAAGTATAAGAATCAATTTTTACTTGGGCGTGAAATGTTCCGCGCACCAACGCATATACAATAAAGCGCCGCTGCGATACCGCGGTTCGAGAACGACGTATAGGCAAAATATTGATAATATGAATACTCGCGATGATGGTGAATTTTTCACAAATATTTATCAACCAGAATCGTATAGGGTATCCAGTCTTCGGGCTAGAGGTATATGTATAATGTAAACGTTCAAATACTAGCTGGGAAACGAGAGAAAAGCTGAAAAATTTACGCGTTGTAACGATGCGGGGAAATTTTCCGGCTATTTACACAGAAATTAAAAAACTACCCTCACCTCTTCGAGTTCAAATATTAGCCAGAAAAGTCGGACAAAAAAAAAAATTGATAGCATTGAGCGAATCGGTTCGTTCGATTCTTTTGACGTTCTGCTCTTTTCGACTCGCGTTTATCGATATGTTTTTCGATTAAGTACAGGTCCAAGTTGCTATGTATGGGTACACGTCCCGATGTGTGGGTTCGGTGTCCTGCATTGAATTTGTGAAACAAAACCGATCTGCAGCAAATTGAGAGTTAAAAGCTTTTATTGTTAACTGGGATCGGACAGAGGTTCTACTGGTCGGCTTGCATATAGTACGCCAGGACGTCGACAGTGACGAATAGCGAGCTCTGCGAGCGTGGATTTCGGCCTCTGGAATTCAAAATCTGGAATTCAAACACATCGATGGAAGAATGTCGAGAAAGTTTTGCGAACCGTATAGCATGTGGGGCACTCCGTGTCCTCCCAAAGCAACATCTCGGGCGGGAATCCCTAACGAAGGCGTGGGGCGTCGTTAACGAGGCACGGTAGACCACCACTTAAATAGTTGCACCTGAGCTTTTAATGAGCTTGCTCGTTGCCTGGAAGCGTTTCTTACTCGCTGCCTGCCAAAGGACAAGTTTATTTCGCGCGTGAGGATGAGCGAGCCAACTTTACTCTGGGTACAAATTCATGATTAAATTTAAACTCTCGTCTCTGCATATTTTCTCGGCAGGGATTTCTCCGACAGAAAAATCGATCTCTGAATTTTCTTCACTTTCCCACATTTCAATTACTTCAAATTATCACGAAAATACAGAAATACAGTGAAACTCCTCGAGTATGACGGACGGCGGAGATCCAGTTGCTAATTATAACTGTCTCTCTCTCTCTCTCTCCCTCTATCTCTCTCCCGAGGATGATTCGTGGTTACAGTTACCAGTTACGGGTTACCGGTCACCGGTTAATGGCTACAGTTACACATTACGTCACGTCGTGTTGGGTATAACGTTATACGTTGTTTTAACCCGCGTTTCAACCCGGACTAACGGAAACTGTCGGACGTACGCTAGGCCGCAGTGGTCTCTTCCGTCTCCAATGTCGTTTTGCGTTACTATATAATTACCGGAGATCTATTACATCTAACCACCACCTTAGAATTACCTGGGAAAGCGACGCTCGACGAGCTCGACTTCAACTGGCGTCGGATATCCGCCCGACGACAGCTCATTAAACACTTCTTATAAACGCGAGGAAACTCTCTGAAACGGGTATATAGGTATACAGTTATATGCTACTGCAGGCATCTTTTGTACCACATCAATTTATATGGGGATGTAGATACGAAACCGTGTCAACCTGTATATTATAGTAATGATCATATTTTATTCTTATTTAGACTTAGAACCAGAAATCGATGCATAAAGTTAGTTGATTGGTTGAATGTTCCACGAGGGACATAGGATATATTTCTTCTCTCTTTTTCTTGTCCATAGACCAGGGTGTTATTTGATACTGAAATGACAGGATAGGACACCACCCGTGGCGAGATTTCCGTAGGGGGTGACAGGTTTGTTCTTAGTTTTCATCACCGCGTTGATTTTACTGAGAGATTTTTCTCTCTCAGTCCGGAGTGGCAGTCGTTGTTAAGCCTGCCGCTTCTCATGAAAATAAAATAAAGGAAAACCCACCCTGCTAGCTTCTTCGCGGCTTCGCGTCTTCGCCTTCGTCTTCGTACCTCCGTCTCATACTACCAACTCTATCCTGGACCGACGGCATATCTTCTTAACTAAATAAATGAAGGCTGCTATCCTACGTGCCTGGCCTGAAAATCCTGGCTTAACCCTCGGTGACGAGATATTCCGCGAAATATACCGGGTGTTGTAGTCACTGACAATACTAAGCCCACTCTTTCCATCTGACTACTATCCCACGTCTTATACATCCGCGGGGCAGAGACCACCGACAATCTCAACCTGGCATGGCTATATGTGCCTTTCCTCGCACATAAAGACAAAACACTTGGCACGTACTCGGACCTTGCTTAAGCACGTCATGTCTCTCATCTTCTCGAATACGAAAGAATACGGGGCTTCTTACGGTCAAGCACTCCATGCCCCATAACCTTTTCACGCGAGAGTTGCTCTCGCTGCTATCTACTCCGTCACCGTTATCAATCTCAGTAAAGTCCCACCTTTTTCACAATCATTTCTTATGTCAGTATTTCACAAATACAAATAACGTCAGTCCATAATATTCGAAACGGAATATAAAATGAGAAAATGATGTGCAATACCATCGGAACTTCGACTCTTGCAGGGCGAAGTTTACCCCAACTTGCTCCGTCTTCTTTCTGCACCGCTACTATTTGCAAGAAAAGTAATGAAAATATGTCATATTCTAGCAGCGAAAAACTTCGAACTAGGTATGGGGTACACTAGATATATGTATGTGAGAGAGATTCAAATACTTGTTGTACTTGTTTGCGTTTTTTGAAGATAACTTTTTTGGTGACTTTGTGTAAGATGAAGCGCGGGCCCATGGATATACATATCGAGAGTAGAACGTGGGCGAAACGCCAGCCAACGTAGGCGACTAGGTACCGTCTGTTCTCTTTTCGAGGTTTTCTCCCGCAATCCGGGGGCTCCTTTTTGTTTATTTATTTTCTGATTTTTACCCAGCGGTAAAACTGCCTTGGCAAAAGCTTTCTCCTGGGCCAATAGATTTCGCAAGTTCTGAAGGCGACACGCGTCGCTGAAAGTTGCTGAAAGTAGGTACTGCAAACCGCAAACCATTGGCTTTGCGGTAATTTACGATTCAACGTTAAAGTCCGAAATCCGCTCCCAACTGTTCCTCTTCTATACAGTGCGATCTTTTCAACCTATAAAGGAGCACATTGCTCTCATATATATATCCCCTGCTCTACTTATATACTCCCACACCTCTATCCGCGTCTCCAAATATCAGACGCTCTCCAGGTATCACGCAAGGCCGAATGATTCTATCCTTGAATACAGTACCCACCATCCACCGTTTAATGTTCACACATAAACCAACGCCAGGAGTAAATCCGCACCTTGACGTTTCGTGATAACATTAGAAACACGGCAAATAGGCAGCCTCCCACCACTCATTGTCGTTAATTCTCTACTAACTCAGCTTCATCCGGAGCTTACTCGAAATTTAAGACGCACTAGGAACAAGTCTGCAGATGCTGAAGACGGATATAAACGGTAATACGACTCGATTAGACTAGGGACATCGTGGACCAATGGTTCAATCTTCATATTCTAGATTCATTTTTATTTTTTAATGAGTAACGAGGCGAGTGATTAGCCAGCTCTGATTAGAGGAATGAGAGTCCGCGCGGGCGTGTTCGATTTAATTTCGTTGCTCGAGTAAACAACGGAGAAACACTTTTTGCGAAAGGTGAGAGCGAAGATCGTGTTACTCGAATTATAGCCCTCGCTGTTACGGATTCGAATTGTATTTGTTACGGCTTCGCATATCCGGGGAGGAGTTCAATTAGCACGTAGCTGAAAATCCCCCGAGAGTTATCTAGTTACATTATTGTAGCTATCCAGCTCATGCAGAATCGAATAGTCCCTTACAGTTTCGCAAACACGGAAGATGTAATTTCGGAAAGGAAAGACATTTTTCCGTATCAAATACCTGCGCGCAAAGTCTCGTGGGCAAAAAGAAATTATTCCTTCGCCATAGTTTCGCTCAAATATTCTCCAGACATTCGATGTGTAGGCTTCGATTAGTTTCGGTTGTCCCCGCGAGAGCTGAGTACCAAATGCTGCAGGGATGAAATCCCGTGATTTCAGGAGCTGCCATACCACTCGAAAGAAGCACATTAAGAGATCTGTCATGACCGAGCGAACTCACAAGTCACTGACTCAAAGAAAATATCCAACGATTTCCGATTGTCGAAGTCCGTCAATGACAAACGACGTATTTCATTAAGAAAATGGGAAAATCGTGTCTACGAACTAAAACCGATTGGCAATCGTATGAGACCACAAAAAATTGTCTGCCTTTTTCTTTTTTGCCACAATTGTGAGAAACTTAGTATTTCATGGCGAAAAATTTTCTTATTCGTTGTAACGATAAGTATCGAGAATCTAGTAGCGATGATATATTTTCAGGGCTTGTTTGCACCCGTTACTAGATATAGAGGGGACTGTAATCGAAATATAGAGCTGGAAGGGAGAAAATCGAAGGAATACTCTCGCCTATCTCTGGCTAGATATCGGCGCCTCGCGTTCCTTTTCACAGGATGTTTTACGGTGTATAGCGTGTTAGGATAACACTCTGCTTTTCTCGTATCCTACGGGCATTTCAGTTCGTGTATCACACACATACCTATATAAGGATATATTTCTCCTCTGCACACGTGGATACATGCCGTACCATATCTTCTGTAATATATGTAACACGTTCGTGTCCGTTCTGCACATATCGTCTGTATGCCCAGAAGGAGCTCGCTACGTAAACTGTGATATATACATACACAGTGGATAAATAGCATCAGACGTAGACGAAAAGTAAGTGCGGTGCAAAAAAAGCTCTAGAAGAATTTCGAAAAATCAGATACCAAAAATTGAAAACTGCTATTCTGGACTACTCCTTTTTTTTGCCAGTAACAGCAAGATCTACATGGGGTATAAATTTGCTATTGTGGTTTTATTGTTATCCCCAAAGTCACCCTTTATACCCCCGTAACACGAAACGGATTTAAATTTGAGTTACGACGCAAAGGGTGCTGGATATTGGCAGTGAGGAGACCGGGGAAGGTTAATGTTGGTACAGGGTCGCTCAGTCGGGCATTGGAAAGAAATGGTTTTCTCTACCCCTCGATTTACTATTGTTTTTTATATCCCTTGTACCGGTCAACCATTACCCAACTCCCTCTGATTGGATCGATTCATCGCCTCAAAATATCTTATTAAACTTTTGTGAAAAAAAAAGAAATCTTCGATTCGGTAGAGACAGGATTTTCTCTGGTATATTCGGAGCTCGACTTGTGACGCGAACTCTATTTGCTAATATGAATATGAAATGCAGTAGGTTTTATAGGGTTGGTGTTTACCGAAGCTATCGTTCAGGAGTTGGGGAGGTTTTATGCATTTAGGAAATTGTGAGACGTCGGTGAAGGCTTTTGGCCGCCAAGTGGTTCTTCCAGGCGGGCGAAAACCATTTTTTTTTTTTCATTATTCTTCGCGAAATAGAATCGCGACTAAACCTTTGCGAGACCTTTCGAGAGGGTGTAGAAAGGATATAAGGGTCAGCCAGCAGCACGATTTAACAGGCGAGAACCGAGTGAAAGGGGTCAACAATTCACCCCGTAAGCTCAACCGATTGTCGACTAGCACGACTAAACTTCTTTTTTCACTTATTTTTTGCAATTTTTGCCACGGGGATGACGCTGACCGACGTCCGATGAGGAACTCGATGTCGGTTCCTCGCTCTCTTCGTATTCGTTGTTTTTCCGTCATATTACTTCAAACCCCGAAATGTTCGGAGGCGAAAATCCCTCGAATATAAGGATCCGAGTGATATTCACGGCGGCGGTAATAACAGAATCCCGAGTTTTTAGGGTGCCAATCCATCACAACCAGAATCCTCCAATCCTCTGAAGTGGGAAAAGAAAAATGTAATAGAACATAAACCAAGGCTATAGCAATCTGCAACCGATTCTCGATACAAGATCAATATCCATGCTATAGCTTACGAATCATCATCATTTCGGTGTTCCAACTCGATCGTGGACAGACAATATTGATTCCTCTAGATTTTGGACATTCTGGACCCACCAGTATCGAAAATGAATGAATTTTCTTCGTCTAAAATGTTAAGAGGGCAGCTAGGTGCTTCCTCTCTTTAAATTACTTCGTTACTACTTTAGTGTCGGCACGTAGGTGGCTAGGGTTTATGCACGTATATAACAGATGAAAACTTTGGAATTCCTAGGGGCTTGTGTCAAGAGCACAAAAGAACAAAGCAAACCTGAGTGACGAATGATGTAATTTATGTAGAGCGTGAAGCGAAGTGAGGCGAGGTGTTGCGCAAATGGAGATTGGTGAAATGTACGCGTACATACGTCTATACCTATTCCAGTATACGGTATACCGTACATATACTGCAGGGTTGAAATGGGTTTGCGAGAAAGACGCGATAGACGATACCAATTTTATTACCCTTTCGCGAAAGTGAATTTTCAAATTTTAATCAAACTCGCATGAATTCGCACCACTCAGGTTCCAGAAAAATCGAGTAACAATTTTTTCTCCCTGCTTTTCTTGTCGAAATACAAAAGTTTACCAGAGTAGGTATGTAATGCACGATATTTACTAGAGCTCAGAGTCCTCCTTATCTCTGAAGCCCAGAATCCGAAAAACGAATAGACTCATTTCTCGCGAACGCTAAAGAATATTTTTGCTCCACGGTAGTAATTTTGGTGTAATTCGTAGAAAATCCGATCGGCTCGTTGGATTTTTCCCACTTTCCCCCCCTTTTTCCAAATCACCAAGCCTCAGATTTTTATTTCTGGCGACACGTTTCAAGCCTTTCGTTTGAGGTGGGTCACCTCGACAAGTAGAGAAAAAAAACATCTGATTCGGATCAAACAGATGCAATGAAAATAAATTGACACGAAGCCGCAATCTCGACGGTTCGATAATTTACTGAAGCAGAATCAGGAAGGCACGAGAGCTGAGCTTCTGTATACCACAGTGCGAAAGGTCGCAGTCGCGTCGTATTTGAGTTGGAATAGAAGATCCTTTCGAAAAATCGTATCGCGACGGACTGGGGGGTGGGTTCAGTCTAGTCAATTTCAGCGATGTCCTTCGCTAAGCCTCGGTCCTTAGGGAGCCTCTGGAAATTCCTGAAAACTCGCACGAGGATGAAGAAAATAGTAAATCTGGGAAGAACAATAATTTTCCACGGTAAATAAACAATGCCAGAATAGCCCGCGAGGGAGCCATTCCCAGCCTAAATTGTTAAGGCGGTTTCGAGAAGGCACCAGCCACAGAATCTGCGCGTCTCTCTGCCTTCCAGCGTATACGACTTCATTTCGTTTAATTTTCCAACGCTAATATATTCTTCGACCAAAAAGTTTAGCCCGCAGAATGAAAAAAGTGAGAAAAAAAAATAAAACAAAAAACCATATGAAAAACGGAACCAAAAATTATTCACTTGATCTCTCGTTCGGAGATAAGAGCATATAAAAATTGTAGTACATCATGCAACATGCAAGATAGGGAAAGGCCACAACTCGGGTTAGGCCCTTCGTGGATTCGTATTAAAGAGAAAAACTTTATGCATAACCAATGTGAAAGAAATGGAACATCCCTGAAAAAAAAAGACCCAATTTTATATTAGGCCGATTTATAAATTGAGATTCCGGAAATTGGCGATTGTCAAGCGGTTGAAGTGGTGCTAAAAACGAAAATTTAATAACTTCTCTACATTCAGACTACGATTGTTTTATTTAAGGTTGATTCCCGTCCATCCCCTAAATGTAATTGTTCTCAACCCTCTATAATTCGATGAATTCGATTCGCGATCTTCCCATCTCAGCGCAATATAGAGAAGGACAGATCGAGGAGATAGGGAGAGATAGAGAGAGAGAGAGAAGCTCGCACAGGGCCCTTGAAAGCGATTTCCTCGGCCTAATTGACTGTTTTAAGATTCATCTTGAACGTTGGAAGACGGTTTGCTGCTTCATTAACAATTACTAATTGACAATCACCGAGGAGACTCTGTTTAATCAAGTAATTATAACTGCGTATCATAGTGCAGGGGATACTCCGGGCAATTAAACTCAGCTTTAGAAGTTGTTAAGCTCATTTTCTTGTTTTAAAAATTCGCGGAATACCTACATCATCGTCGCCTAGTCGCCAATTAAGGAATTCACTTAAATACATTCTAAACTTTTCCTGTTTGGGGAGAGAAATGAGGGCATGCGAGATCTCTGCCGGGGTAAGGAAGTCCACTTTAATACGATGTCTAGCCTTGCGGTTAGTGCTTTACACTTTGGCTCACATCCTTATACTTCCTCTCCTTTCCTTTCCTTTCCTTTCCTTTTCTTTCCTTTCTTTTCTTTCCTTTCTTTCCTACTCTAAGCGTCGCTCGGTAAATCCTTACCTGGGGGCGGATATAACTTTAAATATGAATGGCTCTTAAGTGGAAATAAAAGGCATAGAGTATATATATGTGTGTACAGCTATATATACGTATAGAATAAGCGACAAGTAAGAAGGCAAGGAGAGAAGGCGGAAAGGGTGAAAGGGCGGAGTGTGTAAAATAAAAGCTCGAACGCTATATCATTCAGCGATGTTACACTTTTGTTGAGATTATCATTTGCATTTGAAAGAAACCAACCAACCACCAATTTATGATTTTTACAATGAACCTGTGAACCTGGATATCTACCTTCGTCGTATAGATTTTCCAAAGTAGTATACGTCTATAGATTTTGAGTGTAGAAGGATCAGAGGCTGGTTGAAAAGATCGATATAAACTGACGGATCTCAGGAAATGAAATGGCTCGAATTTTCGAACGGCTGACAGGATGAGAATGATTTGAATTTTTTTTCTTCCTTCCTTCCATCAAGTTCCATGATTGGTACGGGGAATTTGAGATCATCATCCAGGGTGCAGAATGTGAAAACGTAAAAGATTTCTATTAAGTTATTCTGCGCCGAGTCCTTGGTACTTTATTTGCAGCGGTATCTCCGCAGCGCGAAGCGTGAGCCGGTTGCGGCGCTGCGATATAAAAGTAGAAAAAAGCTCGGCACGTAGGTATATAGAAAGGCGTATAGAGAGGGATAAAAGCTTAATCCGAAAATAGAAAAATCCCACGAGATTAAGAAAAGCATGAGATACGTTTTCTACGCTCGGACTATGTAAGCTCTAAGAGCTTTTATCCTCTCTGGATTTCGAAGCTCCTCTCCTTTCCCTATGTTTCCATTTCTACCCTCTTTCTCACCCACTTCTGGCCATGCTCTGCACGTGTAACAAGCCTGTCGGACTTACCGCTGAGGTCAAAGGCCGGAGAAGAGAAGAAAGCGTCGCCACAGAGGCAGGACAAAGCAGATTACGTCCGATTCTTCGTCTCGTTTCATCCCTTATCCCTAATTTGAAGATTTTTCTAAAACCTGTTGGCGACTTCCAAGATAGGGATAGAGTTCTCGTACATCCGAAATTTTCATTTAAATACAGAAACAGAAGTGCAACACCTCGATTATAACGGGCCGTTAAGCCCGGCACCTCCCGTTGTTCCGGGGAATAAGGAAAGGTCCTAGTGCGTGCCCGTACGTCCGTTCTTCCGCATACAGGAACCGTCACTTTGATATATTATTAATTAAGACCCGCATAAATGCTGAAAGCCGGAAATTCCGGGGAAATATGAAGCCTCCGCTAGACTACTACCTCTGGCTCGCCTTACTCCCTGTATTATATGCCTCAGTATTCCTTACACCAGTAGGTACATGTTCGCTCCAACTATAAAGATCTTTTCACAGCTAGCTGTAGATGCGTTCATCTACACAGTATTCTGTATCAGTTCAAAACGTGGAATACTCGCTGCAGTATTCACTCTTCAATTGTACCTACTATAGTCTTCTCTAAGTTCATTGTTACCAGTGCAGAACTACGAGTGTAAGCTGGAAATCATTGTTTCGTCTCGTTTATAGAAGTGCTGAGATTTCCTCGCACTCAGTATCACTCTCACTATCTATATAGATCCCATATAGGTTTCTATTCGATATACCTACGACGAGTCGAATTCTAGTCTATTCCTCATCTTATGCTCCAGTCAACTCCGAGCATCATATGAAATCGCAAGTTGTCTTCGTATTCAATTTCATTTTTAGTAACTCCGGTTCGTCGGCGTAGATACTTTCGTTTCTGTGTTTCTCTACCTGGATCGTGATCCCCGAGTTTCCACTGCACGATTGAAATTGCAGCACTATTCTAGTCGTATAATATATACCATGTTACATATCTGGTAGGAGTATTCTGTCGTACTTTGATGCCACACTGGTATGGCGCCGTAGTGTGTTCTAGAATTAAGTAGTAATTAGTCGGTTTGTTCCGGCTGCCGGCTGTCTGACTTTGCTTTTGCAATTTCGCTGCCAGTTTCGGTAGCTTTCTCGCCTGTAGCTCGAAAGCACACGTGAACTGGATAGACTCATTTCAGAGAATTGGTTTCAGCGGAGTTACACCAGGCCAGCAGCACACGGCTTCAAGCTGGCAAACGTTGCTTTGGAATCTTCAGACGAAATGATAACGGTGGACTCTTTGTCAACGTTATATACCCACCTATGCAATAACCGCTCTGATATATGGGGTAGAAACGGAGCTGTATAAGTAGTCTGGTAACTGTGCTGAGAGATACGTATAATAAACGAGGGAGAAACTAACCGTCGACGAGTAAGACAAAGCTAATTAAAGAACGGGTCATCTCGTCCTCGTCGACTAAGACGTCCCCTAGGACCAAGAAATTCTTGCCATTCGTTCTCTGCCTTACCCCGGCTATGGCTATTGAGCTTGAGGCTTCTTCTCCGCATTATTCTACTTCGTATCCTTCCTGTTCATCCCGACATCTTTAGATCTCAGAACACGGAACACTTAATTTTTCCATTAACTGGTACTAACTGCGTACCTACCGTTCATCCGTGAATTCAATTCTGGAAGTAAAATATGAATCTAGGAATGTCCGGCTAGTGCATTCCTATGCGAAAAAATGCCGATATTAAACCAAATCAAATCAATTCGTCAAGTAATACATAATTGAACGATTTATCCATTGAACGATTGTAGAGGTAGTCGTGGATAATATGTACCTGTGTAGTACGTACGTTTAGGGAATAACGAGCGATAAGGGAAACCTCTCGCAAGACCAATGAAAAATAGTTTCCGCTTCGAGAATCTTATTGGACATCGTTTCTTCAATGCTCGCGGTAAGGTTCGTAGTATATGAAGGTAGGAAGTGACGTAGTAGTTTTACCAGTCGTTTTGTCTTTCCCATTATACCGCGACATTGCACGACGTTCGTCTTTTGTTTCTTTCCTGTCTACTTGACGAACGGTGGTTTCCGTTCTTCCGTTTCTCTTCTCTGCCTCTATCTCTCTTTCTCTCTTATGTCGTTCACAGTCACGTACTATGTACATGTACCATCCTTCTCCCCTTTATTTCCACCTTTTTCTAGCCACGTTTTTCCCGTGTTTCCTGTTTTTTTTTTCTCCTATTTCTCTCATTTCTCCTATTTCTCCTATCCAACTCGCCGCTCCTTCTCACCCTCACCCTTAACTCTTTCCTCTTTTCTCTCCCCTCTGGCTTAACTCCTCCACCGCAGTCCCAGCCAACTCCAACGCTAAGCTTAGCTACTTACGGAAGTTAAAATGCGACGCGTTTTCCGGAACGTATACCCGCGTTTTTTACCGCTATTGCTGCTGCTGCTACCGCCTGCACCATCCTATACTTCACTCTTCATCCCCTTTCCTAAATAGTACAAACGAGTCTATACTACAGCGGTCCCATCTTTATGTATATATCGTTTTGGATTTCATTCACATGATTTTTATCACACGATTAATCCTTCTTCTCGCAATTAGGAATAATTTATACGATTATGGCATAGAGTCTGAAAACCCATGACTTTTTATTGAAAATTGAATCGGAATTGTGGAAATTTCATTATTCAGTATAATCTAGGTTAATGCGAAGATATGAGATTCGAATTGGGTGGCAATAATCATTACGCGTATACAAGTACGTATGTGGGCGTACAGTAAATAGATACGTCGGTTGCCACGAGGAAGTGTCATGGAAGAGTGCAAATATAGGGGAACCCTGCGATAAAGTTTCTTTGATCAATATTCCCGATAGGGGTACTTTGTATCTGCCAAAAGCTCATCATCATCAGAAACTGGCAATCTAACGCCTCCACAATCGCATCATCCATGTTTGAATATCTCTAATTGTAGTTCCGTCTTTAAATGTCTGGCAAAACTTTAGCGCCGAACTGCACACCCGCCGTTGTATATTAGAATTCGCAGTACATAGAGAGTCGTAATTAACCGAGCCTAGCTCAAATTTCCCCTCACATATACATATATAGTCTATATGTATGTATCGTATCTTTGAGTTTCCGCGACAATTAACTAACTAAAACGCCATACGCATCCAACGCTGAGAGGAATAGATGTTCATTGAACATGGTTCGATAATCACTTTTTAATCAGGAATTTTAATTCACCAAACCCCCTCTTTATTCTATTCGAAATTTACATCCCCCAGCCGTTAAACTTACTCGCTAAATCATCCACGTTTGAAACCATACACACTTAGGTACTCGCCTAAGGGAGAACAACCTGTCCGACACCATACCTGTACTATACCTACCATTGCCTTATCAAACGTGTGTCGGGTGGGTATAACGTGGAGGAACCCTATACGCACGTACATATACCTACCCACCTACCTACCATGTGTATTTATACAGGGTAGATAGTTACATGGGTGTAGATAGAGAGACTCCCTGCGTGATGTTGGCTATATGTATACCCATACACCACCCTTCACTAGAAACTTTCGGCATTATCCCGACAAGGGATGTTGCGACGAAAGTGTTCACGGGTCGACGAGCTCCGCTGTATAACTAAGAGTGAGGGGCCGAGACCAGCCATCGTTGGCTTTCGAGGTTTTGTTTCTATGCCCACGAGAGTGCCTTATCTTTATCATTATACTTCTATCTTTGTGATACGTATAGCTGTGTGCCATTGTACCGTGATACGGAGAATTAGAACCAATGGAGGAAGTAAGCCGATTGCATAAAAATTATTTAATTTTTTTTCTTCTTTAAACTACCCAAGCCGCAGATTGGACCGTATCGTATGGGGAAAAGAGAAGGGAGAATATCGTCTTGGGACTGTTGGAAAAAAATTGGTCAAAGTTCGTCAGTCGTAAGTTGTCGCGTGGTTAGAAGTAGTCGAAGGATAAGGGAGAAGGTTGCGAGCTTTCAGTAACCCGCCCCCGTCTCGTATGTACCCGGATATATCACCTGACCACAAAACATCCGGTTTGCATTGTATCTCAGAGTTAAGCTTGAATCAGTGTTTAGTGCTTTTAAATCAAGTGCTTTTTCGCCATTTTCCAACTCCCATTTGTGCAGCTTTATTTTCATTCTTTTCTTTCTCCTCGAGAATCTTCTGCACGTATACGAATGGGTCTCTTATTTGTTCTTATTATTCTTTATTTGCTTGCCGAAGCCCTTTCGGCTGTTTGACCCCACCTCTTCGCCGCGTTTCTTAACGGTGAAAGGAAGAACTTTTCAATTTCATTAACTGCGAAAATCTCGGTGACCTCAGTCAGCAAAGGAAAAGAAAGGGAAGAGAGAAGAGAGAGGAGCTCTTCCATCGTCATCTTGAACCTTTACGCAGAAGTTTCTTCAATATCAGGCACTATTTCGCTTTTTTCTCACAAGACGAGTATAAAAGAGCAGAATAAGGAAGAGGGGAAGATGAGTTTTGGGAATTATACCTGTTAGCAAACGTTCCAAAGAATTAGGAATTCTGATTAGTATACCTACATAAAGATGGCATTGTGTCATTTCAATTCGCAAAGGAAGTTCAGAAATTACTGAAATTAATTACATCTAGTCAGACGCGCACTTAACCAACTACCTATCGCAAAAACAATTCGATGAAAGTTCAGCGAATCAAACAAAGAGATTTGTCAGCGTATCTCCCTACCCCACCCCTTCAATAAACGAGTACTTTTCAACGAGAAGAAAATCAGATTCGGTACGAATTTGACAAATAAAATGAACAACGATTGATCTGATCATTCGCGTTTATCAAGGTATTAATGCCACAGGCACCCTGCAGGCTATTCAATTCCATTTTACAGCGAGATTCTATCCACTTTGGAAACCTCTCTGAGATTTAATACCTTAAGTGTGTCGCTCCGTCAATTTGTGATCTTTGAACGTGGATATCTATTCCTATAAATTCATTACACACTTAAGGTAGGTACGTACGTATGCTGGAACTTGATTGTGAGTGAAGCAAATCGAATTATCCTGCAAGATGGTATTACCTACTTTTCCTAATATATAAAATCCCGCAGTCTTTTCGGGACACATTTTTCTCTGTTTTACTACGAGACCAGATTAGCATACATAGGACTACCCTACCAATTTCCATTATCTTTGTTGAGGTTCGTCTGCTCTCCTAGGGGCAAAACGGGGGAGCAAAAGATAGAAAATTAAATTACTCTGTAGCCGAGTAGCTCGTCTGTGTATAACTGTACGTACAGAGAAGATACGTGTGACGAGAGACGCACACATATGCGAGATATAGAATAATTGATTTTTTTAATTTTATTTAAATTTCGGAATTTTATGTTGCTTGCTAATATATCAGACGAATTTAGCGAATTCAATTATTAACTTGACACTTCTAAAGGGCAGACGCTAGGAGGTTAAATACAAAGTGAAAATATACTCGGTAGAGGGTGGCTAATCTCCTTTGTCCGTCTTAAGAACAATGGGCAAGGTAACCGACGCCGGTCGCCGGTCGCCATTAGCAATTCACTTTTTTGAGTCCCAATAGAATCGGATCTTTCTTCTTTTACATTTTAATCCCCGAAAAGAATGAGAAAAAACGACGCCTTTGACAAAGGAAACCTCACCTCGCAAATTAACCACCTCCCTCTCAGCCTTCGTTTGACACTCGTTGCTGACTCGGAAAACAAGTTTTTTTACAACTAAATTGATCAATTACCCGGGCAAATATCTTACGAGCCGCAAAAGCCTCGGAATCGCGGGGTTTTCCATGCTGCCATGATTTCCTAGGAAATTCTAATCGTCGATGCGCGAGGGACGGGAATAAATATACCTAGCGACACGCTCGCGATTTTGTTCTGAACATTTTTCAACTTTTTCTTTTTCTTTTCCTTCTTATTTTCTTCCTTCTCACCAAACTGCCGTCTCAGCTTTTTATTATGGCTTTGGTTTTAGGCCATCGTGTTTGAAGGGTTACATTTTTATGGGGGTTTCTCACTGCTGCAGAGCAGGGATTTTCTTCTCTCTCGAGGTGACCATCATGCCGGAAAGGGTTGAAACTTTATAAGTATACTGACTTGTTTCAGGTTACGTTAGGTCATATTATATTACAGGGACACGTGCTCACGTTGCAAAAATCCAATCGCGATCTAAAGGCCGGGATGAGGATAAAAATTACTCAATATTAATTTTACAAAGTTCTATTTTCATATCTTTTTCTCTTTTTTTTTCGCTCTTCGTAAATTGCAAGTTCTACTCAATTTGCCAAAAATACGAAACTTTTTTCGTTAGTCGAGGGTCAAGATGCTTTTCAATAAGTTTAAATCTTGACACGTCGTCGTAGCCGCCCAAGTTTAGGACGAAGACAAAAATCTTATCACTTTTCGAGGGGCACAGTTTTCGGAGTGCGAGAACCCTTCTTTACTTTATTGTTATTATTTTTTTTCCCTTTCCCCCGGGCTTAGTAATCTCTCACTATACCTAAGTGACAAGGGACGAGTTATAATTCTGCGTATATACTGTCAGAGCGAGGGAAATCATCGTGATGGTTCTTTTATCAGAGAAATGATGATTGCAGCTCAACATTATCTCAAAGTTTCTTATCATAACGTAAGTTCGCGAATTCGAAAGACAGGACTATTCCGTATGAACATATACTCAATTGAAATGAAGCATTAATTCTTTCGTAGTGAAATTCGAAAAAGAAAAGAGAGGAAAAATTTTGGAAAAATTGTTAACTTGACTATATGAAATAAATGGAGCAATTTTATATACAAGGTAAAATCTCTCATTCCATTTCTTTTTTACGGGTTACTTCCGTTTGTTCTTTTTTTTTTTTTCATCTTCTTCGTCTGCTTTTTTTTTTCTTCATCCTTCGTTCTCGTAAAAGCTGAGAAATTAAGACGGGTTGAATTCTCGAGCGGTTTAAGGTAGGAAAAAATTAATATTTCAAACAGCAGGCTGGATAAGACAGAAATTTAAATTTTCACAACGACCCCGTCGAGTCGCTATTATAGTCGGGCAAGTTTTATCAGTGAAAAATATTCTTGAGGAAATTAAAAGTTGTAACCTCTGAATTATATCGAGCAGGTATATCTACCTACCGCCGCTCGTATAATCTAGCGCTTATAGTGGTGGCTGGTAAAGCAACGACCACACGCATTTGTATTCTGCCTGCGGTCACCCGTTTAATTGTCCGTTTTGTGGCCAGGGAAGCTTGGAACCGTTCAATTTTAAGACCATCGGATACCCCCATACATTTACCTCTCGAAACCTAAAACTAAATCGAACTGATCATCGATTAGATACAACGAACGCAGGCTGACCACAGCAGGGGCCGCATGGTTATCTGGATTAACTTTAAGGGGACCCAAAATTCAAAACATTCTTTATTCCATGCATAAGTGAGGTCACTTCTTTTTTTTTTTCTTTCCTTGGCGTCGGGGTGATATTCCCCTGTAATCAATACATACACACCGCGTTTATACGCATTGAAGTATGAGGTTCGGGTAGAGAAGGGGAAAAAGACGAGGGAAGAAGGAAAAAAAAAGGGGGGAAAAAAGGGAAAAGACGAGGAAACTACACAAAGCTCTGAGGTTTTATCAATCGCGGTGGTCGTAGCTGTTTGCTGTTTACTGTTTGCTCTTTGTTCGACGTGGAATGAAAGATGCAATGGGGCAAATGTTTCTTTTTCCTGAAATCGAGTGCCGAGCTCAGAAACACGGGGTAAGGGCTGTTCAAAAGCGGCCGAAAGAGCACTTGAGGAGTGTATAAAATATTCGTGCGGATTCACCCCGCTCGAGACTTACATTTCAAAGCATTGTATATAGCTGCTGCAGTAGGTACTCGAAGAGAACGATTATTGTGGCTTTAGAATTGACCTCGCCTTTATTCTCCTCCTACTTTTGGGAAATTTTCATCCTCAACAGTATACAATATACCTCTCTCTGACTCGCTGAAGATTTGAACCTAGTTTTACTTTTTTTGTTTTTCTTCTTTTTTTTTATTCTGTCTGGCAAATATTTGTCTCAATTTATTTAATAGCCTACAGCCTGGAATATGCGTAGGAGAAAAAAGAACAGCCCTCTAGTTCTCGACGAGACATCATATTGCCTCGGAAAAACAATGCACACACTTTTTCATCTGAATTATTCAATCCCGCATTAACTGGCGGAGAATGAAGGGTCTCTTCTCTTCTCTTCTCTTCTCTTCTTTATCGTGTTATATTATCAAGTTTATCGTTCGCGCCGCGTGTACCTAGGTCCCAGGTATTTCATTTCTCCCTTGTTGATCTAGGTTTGAATAAAATGAGAAAATATTTGGCGAGTCAATAAATGGGAATAACTGCAGTAAATTCTAGAAAGTTTGAAATCACTTTGCGATGACATCTACGAGAATAGTCAGCGCGTTTTTGCGGTTATAAAAATTTAGGTGGTGAACGGGGCGGGTGATGCTGGTATCGGCGGAAAAAGAATAAAATAAAATTTGCATACCAACTGGTCCGGCGAGCGAGGATAATAATGATTCCTGAATTAATATGATGACCACAGGAAATGTGATTAGTATCGTTCTACCCCGTGAAAATAACATTATAAAAATGTACACTGTGAGGAGCCGGAATAGCCTGAAGCTTGAAAAATTGCGCTGCCTGATAGGATGATGATAAAATTGTAGAAAAAAAAAAGGATCGGGAAAGTTGATATCATATTCCCGCTGACATCTGAGTCCTGAAGGCTGCGAGAAACCACTGTATGTATGCGAGATAAATGATGTAATGGGCATCGGCAAAATATCAGTATACATATATGCCTATGCTGAGGAGAACGAGGAAATAAAAACATTGCCATTCCCGAATTGCATGAAGTTCATCTCTTTCAACTTGCCCATCGCATTATTCAGGGTGAAATTGACGACCCTCGGTTTAGCCACGCGTTCTTAACTCCGGAAAGTATAAAACGCGTTCTAGTATAAGGGCAGGTATCCCGTTGCACCAAAAGTCCGATATTCGCGATATATCCGCGACCCGGAAGTGTCCGCTGAATTTTTCAAACGAAAAGACTCTTCCGCCTCGAGTGGATTTCCAACTTTCTCTCACCACTCGCCAATGCCTTCTACTTTAAAACCTCCTAATGGTTACCCTCGGCTAACACTTTGACTTTAGTGTCTTTAAATTGGATTATATCGATCCTGCACCAGGACTGGACTACTGCAGGACTTCGGTAAAAGATTGCTGTACCTACGGTTCAACGGTCTTAAGGAATATCTGCACTGCAGAATATATATCGACTCTGCTCATGCCTATACCTATATATATATATAGTATATATGTATGCATAAGCGACTGCGTGTTGGAGTGAAATTGAACAACATATGATTTCAAGGTAAAGCAAGGCGTTACACACATAGTTCTGTAGTCAGCTATGTTGCAGAAACTGGCAACTAGGATTCGTGTGTTGATTGGCAAACATGGTTATTCCCAGGCTTCGCACGACCGTACTCTACTATAAACTCGAAAGCTCACCCTTAAGATCTACTTATCCCGAAGTTAGACCAAAGTTCGTTAATTAAATGGTATTTGTTAAGCATGCGAGGGAGTTTTGTCGGAATTTTGAAAACGAAATTAACATCGCATAACAATTCGGAGCGCAATCAAGCCGTGGCCTCCTTTTCCGTAGCTTATTAAAAAATTCAAATAGGAACCGGTCAATTATTAAGTAATTATTAAACGATAAAGTACATCCGGTATTGGAAGATCATTCGGTCAAGAATTTTACAGAGGAAGTAAAATACTCGGAAAAAAATCCTTGAGACGAGATGAGAAAACGGGATAAAATGCGAAAAAGAAAAACGAGAGACGCGGGTGGAAATAGACGTTTGTCAAATTTTTTTATCAGTTTCTTTCCTCTGTTTCTTCTCTTCGGCCTTCTTACTGGAGACAAGATGGCCGTTGAATTTAAATATTTCGCATCTTCGATAGGGTATCTATACGAGTGTTTATTCTGTCGGGATGATAAACTGTCAGAGTTCGTTCATGTCTAGAGAAATATCGGACGTATATTTTTGAGGTGTCAAATCGTCGATTCATTATGTGCGATAAATCTCCCTAATTTCTTACGCTGTTAATAATCATCGCGCAATAATTTCCGGGTCTGTATAAAACAGACACGAATAACTTGGGGCAATGACTTAATTTAACTTATAGAGAGAAACGGCGGGTGTTTACCTCATCTGGGACGAAATATATTTCAATAAATGATGTAATAAAGACCCGGATACCAAAATAGCCGCTGAAGAACGTTCGTTTATTATACTTGTGAAAACGGGGTAGCTAAATTCTTGCGGAATAATGATACCCGAGCACGATATAATAATGGGAACTAGCGATTTAAAATGGGATCTGGCTCTAAAACCACCCCCGAAATCGACTATTGGTAAAACTGAGTGCGTGAGGCGATATCATAAATTACAACGATAATCGGTAGAGACACGCCAAGGATAGAAATTTTTTTTTACTTCGAAAGGTAGCCTGGCGCCCTTCATCATCATCCTCCCTGTGTTTTTGCGTCTGTGTAAGGTTAGCTACTTGCTCCCCAGCAAGCTTTCAGGCGCCGTCCAGTTAAAACGAGGTGAAATATGACAAAAACAAGACCCTGTACACGGGAGCTTGTACCCATCTTATCCCTACGCACCAGGACTACCCATAATGCTTGAATAATAACCGGCGTCAAGGGGTGCTGCGAACATATTTTAACGAATCAATCGAGATATCGTGAAAACAAAATTTATCAATCGAGGAAATTATCCGTGATTTGATTTGAGCTACCCTTTTTCCGATAATTAGCTTGATGAAATTTTAGAATTTAAATCCGCAAATCATGCGTATCGTATTTTATACCATCGGTGTACCTATGGAAGTGATATACGCGTACCTGAAATCTAATTAACATATCCGATCGATGAAAATGATAATCTGGTGGCTAAATAGTTCGTTAATTACATTTCATCTATTTTCTACTCATTGTTTTAAATCTATTGAGTTTTGATGGTGAAGAATGCTTGAACCCACCCATATGCCATATGCTTCTGAAATGGAATAATTGAGCCGTGGAAATCGTTTGGGATGATATGAAAATTTGATTTTTTCTTTCACGGGTTCGACGACCATGTTTGCCGCAGATGGAGGATCGAGGAACTGCGGGGATTTCTTTTCCCTGAGATAAGGCATCCTCTCTAGATGCGTATAACAGACTCTTAAATATTTGAAAAACGAACTTGTACCACCCGCACGTTATTATATGGACAGACTCCACTTTCGGGATTCTATCTGGATTCTGGAGACAACGAGGCAACCTGGACCGACCGTAATATCAGAAATTCGTGCCCGTGCCCGTACCCGCGCCTCGCGGTTTCCTTGCATTTACATTCCACTGCCCCTCGAGTAAATAATGAGAATTCTAACTTATTCAAATGTTAATATCTCTCGCCTAAATCTACATACGTATGCTTAGTCCTCTTCCTTCTGTACTAGACGGGGATGTATACCGAATATCTGGGACTAGCAGCCTCCATTCGCTTTAAACTCGCCATCAGTCATTCCCCTGCCGTTCTTTTACCAATGAGACTAACATTGGCTCGGCATTATTGCCTTATCATTATTCAAGCCGAGTAGTTTTAGCGAGCCACAGAAAACCGCGAACTGAGACTCGACTCGACTCGAATCAACTCAACTCAACTCAACTCAACTCAACTCGGCTCCACTCAACCTCCACATTTCTACGAATTTCGATTTGAATACGATTGCTTGCCGAAGGAGTTGCGCCGCGGTTTGGCCTGGCTTGGCCTCGCCTCGTCGCCATTCGCGTTTCGCGTTTCGCGTGTAAGCCGATTTCTACAGGCAAATCCAAATCCAAAGCTAAAGCCAGCGATATACGCGTATAGGTACGTAGGTATGCATGGGTATAACGTGGATTCGAATGTGTGTAGATACGTGATAAAAAATAAAAATAAAGGACTTGGAAAGAAAAACGTAGAGAGAGAGAGGAAATGAACAAAAAAATTATGCGTTGAACCCACGCAGACATGCGAGCTGATAAAAATTCGTTAATCTTCTTGTTAAGCTTATTCTACTAAAGTGCCAGACTCCTATTTCCTTTTCTTTTTTTCTTCTATCTGTCTTCAATCAGCATTTATGTTATGGCCGTTTATCCATACTTTTCATAATTCTCACTTTTCTTAGATCATCAATGTCCTATAGGGAACTGATTAGGTCGATAAAGAACGGACATCATTTTTTCATCAACGGTGTACCCAGCAATTTCTCCTTTTTTTTTTTTTTTTTTTGTTTTTTTTCAACACTATGGGTTGAATAATAATAAAAAATGATTGAAACAGGAGTTTCCCTAAATTAACCAAAATCGTCGAAGCTCCATCGATGGTAGGTAACAGCCGGTTTAGGATTACTCAGTCGATCCCTTGACTGACAATTAGCCAAGCTGGTAAGCTAATCGTGGTTAACGCGATTTGTCACGCTCGCCGGGGTCCCGCAGCCTAGTGAATTAGCGATAATCGATCTGTATCGATCGTGAGGGTAGTGAATTTTGGTCAAGTGAAACTGACCGTCGATTTTGAAACTCATATCCAGTGATATAATTCCGTCAACTCTAAACCCCCAACGAACTTTGTTCGTTAATAAGAAATATTGCAGCAGCAGCACCAGCTCTAAGTTAGGTAGGTAAATCTCGAGATATCCTTAAGAAAGTTTTCTGAATAGGCCCCACATTTATCCACCCCCGGCCCGACCCGACCCGACCCACCCTCTCACTTCGAACTTATAAAAATTCATTATATCTTTATTTATAGGTTCGAAAATTACTCAATCAAAACTTTTTCCACTCAATTCAGACCGCCGTCGTCCCTTCGTCGTTCCACCGTGCTGCAGATAACCACCGACGTTCATTTATATCCTTGTTCTTATACACATAATTGGAAATAAGTCTATAGATATATCTGGGTGTCTGATTTTTTTTTTAAAAGCGCTAAAAAGAAACAAAAAAAGAAAAGAAGAAGAAAAAATAAATTACGCGATGCGTATACATCCGTCATATATATATTATAGTATATACATCTCTTGGTAATAAACATGCATTGTTCGTCTATACATTCCGCGTACAATACGTACTCTTCAGCATCTAGTCTGGCATATATTGCACATAGTTTCATACACACGTCATGTATGCCGTTTGTACCCTGAAATGCTACGTGCATATAGGTACTACATTACACAGGGTACAGAGTGTGTCGATGTGTGCAGCTAATTGTGTTCCGAGATATCAGATATTATTGTCCCCGGTCGAGTTCGATGACCCCTTACCTGGGTGCTGCCGCATTACTGTAGGGAAGTTGTCAACGTCCAATAGAGTAGGACGAGAAGGAGTAAGAGGAGGCCATATCGAACTGTAATCACGAGGAAGTTAACGCTTCTATAAATTACCCATTCGCGGAGTTTAAGTACGATATTTTAGTGAAATATTCTCCTGTTTCTTTCTTTGTTTTTTCCTATAAATTGGAATTTGAATTTTCACACTTTTCGCAAACATTATACAAAACGTATATGAAATCCAGATACGTGATAGAAACGAACAGGAACTGGGGTTGGTAAAATGGTCCGTAGAAGGCTAGCTGTAGCAAGGGAAGGGATGCGGGCCTCGCCTCGCCTCACCTCACCCGCTCGTTTTTACGACAATTAATTTTCGTTTAGCTTAATTAAATTTCGCGAGTGCCTACTAGCTCTACCTCCAGCTCTCTTTCGGCTGCTCTCTACCTCCTCGTCGAATTGATTTCCAGTTGGAATTGGGCGGATATTGTGATACATGGATCCCAACAGTACACGGTAATTTCTTGTAATTCGTTTAATCTTGAAGCATTCACCGAATTTCTGAACTCTCGAGGAAATAAAATACTACCCCATACCCCTCGCGCACCACTATATCAATCCTCCTTCTCCCCAACTGTTAAACCCTTACACTTACCCTTACCCTCACCCCGGTACTCTAGGAGGTCCGCCTCGTTTTACACACGTAAAAAGGAGACTCGGTATTGCGACATTTTACCCCAGGCCTTTGGAAACCCTCTAATAAAATAAAAAGGATAACAGAATGCATTTCATTATAGTGTTGAAATTTTATTTTTGGTTCTTTTCTT
The DNA here is from genome assembly GCA_963978835.1 of Tenthredo scrophulariae. Taxonomy (NCBI): domain Eukaryota; kingdom Metazoa; phylum Arthropoda; class Insecta; order Hymenoptera; family Tenthredinidae; genus Tenthredo; species Tenthredo scrophulariae. Next base: position 1,681,442 of record OZ022235.1, read on the forward strand.
TTATTCAGCTTCTTTTTTTTTCTGTTGAACAACAAGAATTCAGGTCGTATGATAAATTCGCGTGATGAGAAATAAGAAGCGGAGGTAATCTAGGCTCACTACCGGTTTTCGTTACGGAAAATTCTGCCTTGGGTCAAGATTAATCGCTGCACTTTCTCGAGACCCTCTTGCAAGCATCTTGAAACGGGAATATAAGATGATTTCTTCTCGTTTTTTCTTTTTTTTTTTCTCTCTTTTTTCCCTCTTTACTTCCCTTCTTGTACGACCCCATTCTCGAGTGTCGCGGAATGCGAAATGCCTCCTCTAATCCTGAAAAATAATAATAATAACAATATTAATAATAGTGATATAGTAATAATGATAATAATGATGATGACGGAAAGCGAGAATTTATTCTCTCGCGTATAGCGAAATGCACGCTTCCAAGTCTTGTATAATGTAACGTGGCTATTGACCCGGCAAAAACATTCGTACTTATTCCTGGAAAGTAGCTCATACATTTCCAGACATTTTCTGCTCATAATGAGTAGATTGACGAAGAGAATAGAGTAGGAAAAAGGAATGTACCCGCCAAGTATGTAGATGCTCAAATTATTTTTCGATATCACTACACCAATCAACTGGTCTTTGCATATTTTTCAAGAAATTGCGATCCTCCGCTCGATCCCTTAATTACACAGAGCTTCTGCTGCGAGAGAAGGAAAAAATATAGAGAGAATAAAGGTCGGAAATTCGTTGGAGAAATCTCTGCTTGTCATGACGAAAAATAATACGAAAAGTATATCGCAGCTTTGACGCCGGTGCTGGTTGCAAATGAAAAACAAAAATTGGATTAATTAAAGTCTTTTTATGAAACCGCATTAACCCCCGTTACAGGGTACCAAAGGTTTTCTTCTTCCTTGTCGGGTACACGCTGTCAAATTCAAGCTAAACCGCGATGAGCATACGGGGACTAGTAATCCAACAATAAGATCAAAAGCTAGTCGAAATTTATACTTTGAGTAGATTTTAGCGATACACTCGTGTATCTTGAAGATGAAAAGGCGATTACATTTTTCTTTGGTCATTTTGATTATTTTTTCCCTCTTACACTTTGATGGCTAATTTCTTCTCTGCCTCTTTGTGTGTTTTTTTTTTTTTTTTTTGTTTTTTAGTTTTCTTCAGTTACAGAAGTGTTTCTTTTTTCATACTTTACAAACTTTTGTCATGCAAGCTATACGTAACTGGTAAATGGGATGTGAGTTGATCGAATGAAAGAACAAAATAACAAAATAACAAAATAATCAAAAAAAAAAGGAAGAATGAGGTAAAAAATTGAAACTTTTATCTTAGTAATCATCTTACTTCCCCACGTAATCTAGGCAAATAAAGAGCATTTTATATTGTTTAACTTTGTCGGTTGTAAAGTTTTTCTTTCTTTCTACGCTCGAAAGTTTTAAGGGTTGAGCGATCCCTCTCCAGCAGGGAGAAATAATACGAGCTTTTAATTTTTATTATTACGAAACACTTCAAGTTTATTTATAACCTTTGAACGAGTTACTGCGCGATATTATTACTCCAAGTTTTTTTTTTTTCGTTTTTTTTTTCTTTTTTCACCCACCTATTCGATTTTTTTTCGTTGGTTTTGTCGTTAATACCGTAATACCTGCACGTTTCAAAGAGTTGTCTACCTGATTCCGCCTGATTTGAACAGAACTCTTTCACCCAAGAAAATTTATTGCGACATCCGAGAAATACAAAACGGTGTATAAGAATTAACTACCTGAGATATGCAGAGATTTATTCATAAATTCATATCAAATGACTTCATATTAAATAAACATTTTATCAGAAGTGTTATGAATAATATAATATATATATATTATAATATGGAAAAAGAAATTTGTTACTTAGCGAGGCGACAGAAAGAGAAATGAGAAACATTTACTCAACTCTGAAGTCAATGATGTTTAAATAAATGTTATATCATCGAAAAAAATCTCACAGGTTACTCGGCTCCGTGATCATTCATGCTTTTTCAGATATGAATTCAGAGGAATTAACAAATCGCCGACTCCTTTTCCCATTTTTTATTTTATTTTTTTGCTTTTGAAATTGAACTCTGTATCCATAATTTAAAACAGAGTCTTACCAGGGTTGGAAAGTATCGTAAACTGAAATTGGGCTTGAAATTGTGAAGTTTTTACAAACTACTCCAAACTCTGGAGAAAATTGATATGAAAGAATGAAAATCATTTATCGTCGTATTCAATGTCCAATTTTCCTCGGATGCAGCTCCGTCGTCGTATGCAGGGGGTAGTGCAGGGTGGTTCGAGGTATCGATTTAGATGTGCATCCAATCAATAATAAAGACACAGATAGTCGATACACGACGAGGTTCATATTAAGGTGCATAATATCGAGGGCTCAAAGTACCAGCTAACAATAAGTAGCGTGTATAATACGAGTGCCTTTACTATATCCGATATTTTTTCCTCTGGGAATAACGGTGTTTCAATTTATACAGATATTTTCCTCCGGCATGATACTTACAGAATTTTTAATCCCGCCACAATCGGCATTGCCTATATATTAAGAGAGAAATTCTATCCCTTTCGAAATGGTTCTCGTTGCCTGAATCCGACGAGGAAAAATTGTGTAATGTTTTCAGCGGATGAGGAAGATCAAATATCGCGAGGTAAAAAATTTTTACGGATAGGTAACAAATGATATTCCTTCGCCCCGTGAGGTTTCATTTTTACATTATTAATTCTCGCGTTAAAGTCGCGTCTGCTACATACTGCGCTCCCGGTTTCTGATAACTCGGATTCACCGGATTCACCAAATTTCAATGTATCCAAAAATTATTTATGCTGATGATGGCCAGAGGGATTAAAAAAAGGGAGCATTACGATGCCATGGAATTATTCATACAATTAATAGAAGTTAATAATTACGCACAATTTACACGATTTAAATAATCAAACATTTCCAACGGATATTTCCGCGTCCTGAAACTCTCTCTCTCTCTCTCTCTCTCTCTCTCTCTCTGGGTTGAGATAATCCAGGTTTTAGTTGGGCGCAATTCAAAACGTTATTTACCATCCGTTCGAAATCCTCTTGATATAATTATGTGTCGTTCGCCATAAATCCGAGTGCCTATCTTCCCTCTCCTTTCTCTTCTCGAGAGATTTCTCACTTTCTCTCAGTTCCACCTAAACCCACCTACCTACCTTTACAAACCCTACAGCATCTCTACCATAGAATTCGTTTGTCGGTTGACTTCTCTTCGGGATCGAGAGAAGGAAGGAATTTCGCCCCAGTTATATTCCGCGTCTTCGGCCAAAAGTAAGTCAATGCGAACGCAGATCGATTCCGATTAACACTCGATCGGGTTTATCCACCGCGAAATTAGTTTTGCCCTATTGGCGTCACCCGAATCGTTGTTGTAGATTGTAGTACAGAATTTCGAGAAACTCATTCCTGATTTCCGCCGGCTAGTCAAACTTCGGATACTTTTACCCCGACACGAATGATTGGTTAGACTCTAGAGGAACTTTAACTTTTGAACATTTTTTCTTTTTTTTTTTTTTTACCGCTTATCTTGAATTCACTCGATTAGGGCGAACCTTTTAAGAACAATTATATGTCGCAATGCGTTTGAGCGCGGAGTAGTTTGACTCGGTAAATGTTAAGTCTGTGGCAAAACCAGCAGACAATGCAAATCCACGTTTACTATGCTAATGCGGGTAGTAGAAACGGGACCCTTGAAAGGCGGTGGATAAATGTCCCATCAAATATGCAGAATGTACTTCAACTCTGCAGCGTCGGGATTGAGAGCCTTAATTTGGCACGATTTTTCTTCATCGATGAAATGTCTCTACAGCTCTGGTCCGATCAGTGTATAGGTAAAGGTATATTTGTCGCATCAAGAGGCGACGAGAGTTTTGGTACAGTACGGGTATACCCAGCCGTAGAAATTCTGGTATCAAATTTCGGTTGAATTTCTACACGTTAACCTCTTCTGGGAATGATTTTATACCACTAGAGCCTCGCGTGCTCTTGAGATACGAGCCGAAAGTGGTCCGTATCTGAAGAGAGCGGGAAAGGAAGAAGAGCAGAAGGAGGAGATGGGATGGTGTGGGTACCGACTAGAATTTCGAAGAGACAGTCATGTCACGAGCTCTTCTCAATTGAGCGAGATAGCGAAAGAGAGAGAAATTTGGAGAATGGGTAAAGCGCACATCAAGTGACGAGTCAGATAGCTAGGAGAAGATGCCAGGTGTGTATATACGTGTATACTCCTCGATTCCTCGGTCCGGAATCATCGAGTTCTATATAACAGGGCCGCGTAATATCCTGTGAGATTTACGATTAGAATGTTACGGATCCAACCCCGGCGCCAGCTAGGATCCCGAGGACTCTGACTCCTGGAGTTTGGCTTCGGAGTAGAGACGGCAAAGCCGTAGGTACATTGTTGGAGGATTAGGGCTTTGCCGACATTCAGCCTATTAGAACGCAGAGAGCTGACTGTCTTCGTACGCGATTCCTAATTCCCACGCATTTCGCACCGCGAAACATGATCGAATCGTGTAGTCAGAGTTTCGAATTGTCATTAGAGAATCGAAACTCCAGACAATACACTTTTCGGATATCCAGTTACAATCCGAGTGGTGCGAATTAGTCGGGAATGGCTTCTTTCCTAGAAATATATTCCGTTCAATCATCGAAGCTCGTGCCATTTATTGTCTCGTTTTTATTGCCTTGTTTCGTTTTTATTCTTTTCGCCGCTATTTCGCTCGAGCCCTCGTAATTTTCTCATGGGAATTGGTCAGGCTCGAAGACACCTTGCGTCTTGTCGCCGTGCGATAAAATGAAATACACTTAATGGAGAAGACGCGCGGGTCTCTAAATAAGAACAAAAACCACCGGGGGCGAGTCGGGGCGTAAAATTTAAAAGGTTTTATTTAAAATTCAAATATTTCCTTCTTCCTTTCCCTTGAATTGTCGCCTTTTGAAACCCTGTATGTATACCTATGTCGAATAGCTACATAGCTGCGGGAAGTAAATATATCTTGAACGTATATCCGTTGTAGGAAAGCAATTTCTAACGTAAACCGGTGATATGAAAAGCCTTGAAAAGCATCTCGCACGTGTGACCGCGTTCCGTAAAGTCCTGGAATCGCTCTGCGATACTGGTTGTAATTTTCAAATTACTTTGCGAATCCGGACTTTTCTGGTCGGGTTATATACTTCTGCAGAGGTTTGCAGTAAGTATCTTCAAGCAAACCCGTGCAATACGATGCGATGCGACGCGAAGCGACACGAAACGACGTCGAGTTCTATTCTATATGTATACCTACATGGTACAGCGAGATTGCGGCGCTATAATTTCCCTTGGCGATTATTTAAAACAAGCACTTGACTTCTTATCAACTGCACGCATTTCGCGACAGCCTTTTTCCCCTGTTTCCCATCTCCTGTTGCCTGTTTTTTTTTTTTTGTTTTTTCTCTCTCTCTTTCGGATGATATAAAACAGAGACGAAGAGTTATAACTATCCGCTTGATTGACTCGCAGCTGAGTATCTAATCGAAATTCATATTTTTTCGGTGACAATACGACGTCGGGTTGAGTAATCATCATGAATACTCGAACTTTGGATTCAGGTTATCCATTAAAATATTTCCAAATTAAAGAACCTCTAAAAATTTCGCGTCTTGGCCACTGCAATCGAAACGTTAAACCGTCGTCCCTACCGTTCACTTGTATAAGATTACCGGCTGAAACAGTGCGCCAAATACGTCTGGGCGCGGAATTTTATTGGTTCGAGATATAAAGAGAAAATTGGATTGTCCCGCGGGTATCTCTATCTATTATGCAGGTATATATGTATATATGACTCACATACACGATGCGACGTGGTGGAGGGTTAAGATCGAATCGCTTCGAACGGGATGTTGCATACATCAAGAGATACTCCTCATCCTCATTTATATTCACAGGGATCTCAGAGGATAATATACCTTTTATGGAGCCTTTGTAATTTACTATTTTATATATATACCTACCTACCTACGAACCAACAGCATGCCTACCAGCCCGCTCGATCATTTCTCCATTTTTCCCATCTGACGAACTGCACCGATTTTATCGCTACCTTAGGTATACCCCATAACCCGTGCGATATTCCCGGAACGAAAAAGCAGGAAATGAAAATATGTGCCATATATCATCGGGGATATATTTTTATCATGAAATTTTTGAGACCACTTCACACCTTGCGTGTTAATTTAAAAATATAATGACTTAAACTGTAGGTACCTAAATCTCTTTTTCCATAAGCACCGTTGCTTTTGCTGAATTCGTGATATTTGAGGGAACTCACGCAAGTAATAGGTATACATACACGGTATATATTATACACTGTCCCGTTGCAGAGGGAATTTTCTTGTTGGTATTTCTCTCGTGCTCCTTCTCTCTAGACTACTATACCTAGGTACTTGTTATATTCTATAGAGTAGGCAGGTAATTGCAAACGTGTAAGCTAATTCTATTTGTTCAGTTTATAGAACGAGTTTATGCACAGTTAAGCGAAAATTTTGGCGAAACATAGCAGATACTATATAGATATATTTCCTAACTACCTTTATGTACCATGGATGAAGAAGAAGAAGAAGCAGCAGTAGTAGTCACGAAGGGAAGTATAGGAGTAAGAGTAGGACGAGAGAGAGGAGTACCGTGTAGCTTTGGAATAACTATACGTATTTGGCACCAGTATCCAGTTTGTAAATTGTTCGAATACGCAACTGCCCGCGGGGCGGTATAGGTAATCGGTTTATTTGGAGATAAATTATTTTTGATATACGAAATTTACGAGCCTGGCAGGATATCGGCGTTATTGTTGCCCCTGAAGGGAGTTATACCAAACTGGTCGCAGAAATAATGCGAAGTATCGGTGTTGGTTCCGATTTCATTTACCTATCCGTGCATCCTCCGCTTTTATTTTCTCTTATTTGTATTCTTATGGTTTCCCTTTTCTAATAGAGAAAATGTAATTATGTAGGCTGGGGCCGAAATAAGCTTTAATTTTATGATATTCAAAAGTAATAAGCAAGGGGCTCGATTCCGGGCGACGCGGCGGATGAATTTTAATTGCGTCCTTGCAGCAGGAGGCATAAACGCGAACCAAGTCATAACATACGTATGGGGACATGGGTGACTCCTGCTATCCCCTGGGGCGTAATAAGGGGAAAATGTGATGAGCGAATCCAAACGATCTCAAAGCACGAAACAAACGAAATTACGACAATTCGTTGGCGGACCCTGTCGCCACTTTTAACACGATCTCGCGAAATGCTGGGTCGCTGATCCTTTGTAGACCGTGAATTCCTCGAGGGTTGTACAGTAGGGCATAGGATCGTACAGAAGACAAAAATAAGTCGAGAGACGAGAGACGAGAATACGGTGATCAAATTAATGGGCCACGGGCGCAATTTCCTTCTGACTCTTTTTGGTTTGTCATTTAATTACGTATATAATTAGTTTTTGTTTTTATTTTCATTTTTTTTTCATCTCTGTTTGTTTTCTCTCGTTCTCCGAACGCGGAGAACCCTGGCTATAATGCGTTAATCAACGCCACGAGACCGTACCTTGGATGGAAGGAAAAATGAAACGAGACGATATCCTCTTAAAGTTACTACATGATGTATACCTATGGTGTCAGTTTATCGAAACTTTTAGTCTAAAGCTTTCCACTTTGCCCGTATATTACGGTGGCGAAATATTAGCCGTTAATATTAAGAAAAACAAAACCGCAGAAACTTTGAACGAAGCGAAGATTGGCCCCGTTGGCGACAGACGTGCGGTGAGGTTAAAAATGACAAAATAATACCTGAGGAAAAATTCTGAGTAAGGGCTGCAGGCATGAGATCCGGGTTCAGGAGAGATTCAGCAAAAAAGGAGCGGCCAAAGGGGAGAAACAAGCAAAAGGGAAAAGAAACAAGGGTTTGTGGCCAGTGGGTAAAATCGACAGGTTCACTCAGAAACTTGACGTCGGACTGACGCAAGGCTGGAAAGTCTACGAGTCTAGACGTTGCACCCCGGTTCGGTCCTCGGCCTGATAATCGTAGGAGAAAAAAACACAGGGTCGATAAAGTTTAGCTGGCTAGCACCCGATATGGTAAAAAGAGTAATTGGATTTTTGGGCACGTGAACTCTAGACGTCAAATATTAGCCTGGTTGAAAAACGCGAGAGAAAACATATTTCAGCAGGGTTGAAGTTGGGGATAAAATTTTAACGAGACAGTTGCTGGCTACCTGCTGCTGGCTGTTGCCTATCTCAGGATGGCTTTGCATATACCTTACTTACATTACTTTGCACCCCACGTCGTTGCCCAACAGTACCGAAACGCTTGACCCTACCTACTGCTTTTTAACCGGAGTGCATGAATTCGGAGACCCGAATCGGGACGTTTGACATTTCCACTCTTCATATATTCACGAGATATTGTGTAGATGCGTTTGTTACTAATTCCCAGATAGACAGATACACTCGTATTACTTGACCCTTCATCTCCCAAAGGCCAAACGGCTTACTCCGTAGTTAATTGGGTTCGGTGCGTAGATATGTATACGTTTACAAACGATGGGCAGAATCAGAATCAGAAGCAGAAGCGTCTGCCTTTCAGTGTGAAAGTTTCAAGTGAGCCTCGAAATATCCTTTATACCTACACCCAGCTACACCGCGTTGATATACCAATACCGGAAGATCTTTTCACCGTGCCACCAATTAACCGGTATTGATCACGACTGGTTCAGTGTAGGTACTTCACAATACCGGCCCGAGTCCTGTTTTCTAAATTTTTCTTTTCATCCTCCGAATTCCATTTTAACGACGACATTTTACGTGTGCCAGGTACCTTATTCCAATCGGAAATTGATAAAGCAACTTGAAGATTTTCTAAAATTATTGAGGGCTAAAAAATCAGTGACAATCAATCGCGCTGCTGTTGACGGGCTAATCGAGTCATCAGACGAGTCACGGGATTCGATAAAAATCTGATATGGGTATACCCTGCGTCTCATTTAATCGCGGGATTCTCCATTTGAATTGAAAAATAGTCGGTAAACCTACTCGAAAGTTTTCGCCGATTATATTCTTATTGTCATCTCGTCAACGGAATTGATTCTCCCTCTCCCGCACACGTCAGTCGCAATGAAAAGAGACAAGAACGATTCCACGAACAGGGTATTACAGGAAAATATGAAGAACTCCCGATCTTAAATCACGTATGCATGGATGAAAAAATTCTCTCAATAATAATTTGCCTTTTGATAAAATAAAAAATGATCGTTATGCGACCATAAACTTCGCGAAGCGATGTCTATATCCTGAACGGTCGAGTCCGAAGCCTAGGGTAAATTAGTTTCAGTTTACACAGACCGTATCCTACTACTAGGTATGTGGTATCGCGTCTATTTATACATTTTTTAGTTATTTCTCTTCTCTTCACCCCTTTGGAAAGCCGGTGTAATTGGCGCGCTCTTCAGGTACCTGCAACTCTTCTATAGGGCTAGACACACGGTCAACATCGGCCTTTGTTTCGATAAGGGTCTCTCAGCTGCCTTCTACCCAACCGCTCACTCCGGACCTAACGATGCCAATGTAGAACCAAGGGCCAACCCACCTCTTCCTTTTCCTCCCTTACAATCTCTTCTCTTCTCTTCCCTTATATACGCTTTTTATTTTTTCTCTTTCCCTTTTCTCGGGGTTACTCCCCTCCTACTCCATCCCGACAAAGGCCACGCGTAAAGGAAGTACTTTAAAAAATGGAACGATAAATATTGTCCTGTCGGTGAAAAAAAAAAAATATATAATGTGGATCGGTATATACCCATAATGTGTATCCGCCAGAGCCGTGCCAGAGAAATCCATCCAATTTTAAAGGACGAAAGGAGGTAATGTCCGCACGGCTAGCTGGATGAGATTCTTATTTTTTGGAAGACGCCATATACTAATGGTCGAAAGAATTTCCTTGCTGCTTTTGGAGCTCTGTGTCTCTGCCCGTTCCTATATCCTTACAGTTTATTTCCATTCCAAGTGGAAAGTGCAATATCCTTGAAGGATGAATATTCTTCTAGTAAAAAATCAGGGGCGACGTTCCTCGTTGTTTTTCATTCAATTGAAAACCCACAAAATTCTAGGGGTTTCAGATTGTTCAACAGCAAGTGGGTGTCGTCGTCGTCGTCTAGGTATACATTGTACAGTATGAGGTAGACGTAGCATAAATAACAAGGTTATAATATAATCCTGGCACGTAGTTTGTCAAAGTGGAGTAGAAGATCCCTCCCACGGCGGCAAGCTTTTGAACGGTTTACAAGCCACGTGACTTTTAATCAATTTTCAGTAATTTATAGGCTCCTGAAATATGCTTGGTAGGATATCCTGCCGTACAACCCACGGTGTTGTTACGCAATATTACTGCCTCTTACGTCCTTAGAAACAGTCTATTATCCCGATCAAATAAATGGCCGAAGTTTTACCTCGTTAGGCGATTTTCAGGGCCGATTGATAAATTAAACGAACCCATTTGCGCCGTCATTCTGAATTCGACTAAAAGGAAATGCAATAATTTATGTTCCAGGTCTGACCGACAACGGGCGAAGACATCCAGTCTTTCTCTACGTTCATGGAGAGAGCTACGATTTTGGTAGCGGCAATCCATACGACGGTAGCGTTTTGGCAAGCTACGCCGACCAGGTCGTAGTGACAATCAATTATCGCCTCGGTGTGTTGGGCTTCCTAAATGCCAATGTTGTACCTCATCTTAAAGCCAGAGTGGCCAATTACGGCCTGATGGATCAAATAGCCGCGTTGCATTGGGTGCAACAACACATTGAACTCTTCGGTGGTGACCCAGGAAACGTGACCCTAGTCGGACATGGGACGGGCGCAGCATGCGTGAACTTTTTGGCGATCAGCCCCACTGTGATGCCAGGTGAATATTAGAAAATTATACATCCTACCTTGTTCTTCTTCTTTTCGTGTATCTTATACTTTTCGATTTCGGTTATCAACTAATCGGATCGGATGCAGCAGCTCTTTTATCGCTGCTGCAGAGTATGTGATTTCTTCAATCTGCAGAGGGCAGTTTAGAGATTTTCAAATTTATGCGATACGCTTATATATTTCGTGCATAACGTTGAGACAAAAGTTTCGAGTCTAGTTTCTGGTGCAGTTTAGAAACGAGGAAAGTTTCTAACAAAATACTTCTCCGCATTGCACTAATGTGATTATTACGAATATCCATATCTTGTCTGTTGGTGGGTGAAGAGGAGGTCGGTTAGACTCTGTTAAGTGCATTCTGACCTGATTAGATTTTCTGGTTCAACATTCTGGGTTCAGATAATTTTCAAAACTTTATATTATACCTAACTACCGACCCGAGGACCCGATGAACAATAGTTGGCAGAATGTTTCGTTCGGAATTGTTTAACTTCAAGTCAATTTATTATCCGTATAAAACCGTGCGAAGCATACCTAATATATTTATGCATATTTAGTTGTTCGCATTACTCCTAAATACCATAATAACGCATTAAAATTTACGATGAAAAACGAATAAGAAGAAGAGGCGAACTCCCCGAGCTTTTCGCTATAGGAGGTAGATTTTTTCCGCGTCACGAACGCTTCGTTTCGTATACCTTCTAAATCCCTCGTTATAAATGATAATTATTAATTAAAATTCAGTATATATATATTTATTATAGCCGGAGAGGGGAAATCATTTTTACGAACGAACGTTAAAACGTTCCTGTCTTCACTTCTTTTTTTTTTTCTTTCCTTCACCTACTTCTTGCTTACTTTTTTCCTCTCTTTTCCGATATGACAGATCGATCGGAATCTATTCGCGAATTGGATGGAAAAACATGTACGAAATAACGGGAAACAATGTAGGAAATGATATTGAACAGCGGGATTTTCTGCCTCATTAATTTTTCTTTTTTTTTTTCTTTTTATTCGCTGGAAAATTTATTAAAACTCAAGGTAAAATTTGTCCAAAGCTTGTTAAGTCTTCTTTGAATTTCCTTGCTTGGGGGTGAACAAGGGCGAGTACCGGGAGTAACTCGTGTATACCTAGCACGGTTGAAAATATATCGTGACATTAAACCCGTCGGAGGTAGCAGTAATGATATTTTTTAAAACTTGCGACAGTCAAGCTGAGCAGGTAGGATACATATTATATACCTATGTATACCCACTGCAGGGCTACTTTTATCGCAAAAGTACGTCCCGTCGTAAAACTTAAGAGTATAGCAGCAACTCGTGTAGATAGAGAACGGGTGCGTTTGTTTAAAGTTAACGTTGAGCGAGTCGAGTTTGGGCGGTAAAAAAAAAAGGAGATAAAAATGAAAAAGGGTCAAAGGACTGCAAAGTGGTAAATGGTCGAAGTAATCTTATTAAAAAGGAACAAGGGTTTCAACTACGGGGGAGTCTAATTTGGCCAATACGGTTCGCCCTTAATCTCTGCCCCTTTGGTCGAGAATTTTTATTCCTCCCTCGGCAGGAGCCGAGCTGCCAAACTGGTGAAAAAATTGGGTCATGGTCTCAGGTAAAAACAGAGCAAGGGATGAAATAAGGCAGAGAAGAAGGAAAGAAAAAAAGAAAGAAACTAGAAAGCAGACCAAAAAATATAACCAATTAAGACGTAGATATTTTTTTATCCTTCATAACTCGCCCTTTCGGCTTCTCTCTCGCCACTCGATTGCTTCGTGCACGTATATATGTAGTACCTGTGGGGTTCATATGGTGAAACTAACGGCGGAGAAAAAGCATTTTCTCATCATTTTTCTCATTTTTTTTTTTCTCCTCTTATTTTCTTCTCTTCATTTTCTTCGCCTCTCGTTTCTCGTCTTTCGAAATGACGTTCCTTGAACACAGTTTTCATTCGACAACCGTCAGAGAATGCTGACACGGCGAGTGACGGTCTGCAGCGATCACTTCGGGTCCCCGGTTTCTAGCTTTAGCAGGGTGAGGTGAATTCATTGCTGTGTTCATAGCCGAGCTTGCAGTCACTCACTCTTCTCCGGCACGGCTACACTTCAACTCTATACAACCCACCCCTGAATGTACCTACGTACGGGTCGCGTATTTGTGCCGGGTGAAACGTGGTGCGGAGAGTAAATGGGTTGAGAATAATAATTGCTCGCTCAAAGTCTCGAGGCCTCGTGTGAAAAAATTGTGTGTATCCGTGTGAATAACCGCTCGCGACGTAGCCACCCCACCTGACCTGACTCTGCCTCGCAATTTTTCTTCTCTTTTTGACAGTGCGAATTTTTTTTTCAATTCCTTACTCGTTTTTAAATGACAAACTTTCGCCTTCAATCATCTGTAGATTATTCAAGTTTTCAGTAAACGATTATCCAGGTATTATAAAATTTAATATCTGTGTGCTGGGGGTGAAAAAATGATATCCCGCGTTGATACTCCAGGTACCAGAAGCTGCCATCGATAACATCGTGGCTAATTGAATCGTTCAGCAATCTGTTTCTCGGTCTACCCACCTATAATTTTAACAACTTTTTAACACAACGAGACCGAAGGACCCCTTCTTTCAGCGGTTTGCCCTTTTCCACTTGCTTGTGTAGAAACTTTGATATTATATACCTCTACCTATCGTTATTTTGTCGATAAAATTTTACGATTACTTCATTTAATGAATACAACCGGAGAGCTGTAAAAGTGTTTAAATGACAGCTCAATAGATCGCTGCCGATCGTTTCACGGGGGATGATGTCTCGTTCATTTTTTATTTCGATAATCTGCTTATGTAAGCCACGCGTTCATCATTGAAATATAAATTAATCGTATAGTATACGAAGAAGCATGTGGTGTGTTGAAAAAAGTTCAAACCAACTCAGAATAACGCCGTTCGATTCTGATATCTACCCACCTATCCTGCAACTACCCCGTTCAATCTTTCGACTCTGGTGTTCTCCGTTCCGCGGATATAGGCACAGCAACAATTCTGCGACAATGACAAAATGACAAATACCACATCGTACGTAGCGTAGCATCGGTGGCCACAAACACCAAACTAATTCGGTCCATCACCCAAGGATCACCCTCGTTTGCTCATTTCCTCATTTGCTAGACTTTTATTTGTTTCATTTTCCACCGGTGTGTATTACGCGGTTTGTCATTTGCTGTGTGGTTAGTACCCACGCTACGCTACGCGACGTGACACAAAGCGACGCTCACCACCCCGACAGTGTATCAATGTGTAGATATACCTATATGTATACCGTCGTATGTGAAGTGGTGTGTTTTAGTTGTTTCAGGCCGCAAAATCGGCCCGAAATGTTGGCTCGACGAGAGCAGGAGAGAACTGGCCACGGCTAGTTGACTGATGTAATTGATAAGGCGAAGTTTGCCAAAGCTGGATAGGCTGGGGGAGTAAATAGGCACGTTTCGCTTCAGCTTCGTTCCTATATTTAATGAAATTATGTATCAGCGTCTATATCGGGCGTTTTTTTTCTGCGTATTCTCCCATCCCCGTTTCCATCTTTTGCCGGCTAGTTTTTTTTTTTTATTTCTTTCTTCGTTATCTATTTTTCCGTACCCACCTAGCGCCCCCGTTGAAAGTAAAGATCGCACTGTATCGCCCCGGATGTGTACCACGTATCGGGAGAATATTGAATGCGTGAAAAATTGTGCGTTATAGTCAATGTGTGTGCTATTTAGTTGGGTAGATATTATTTTTTTTTTGCCTAGTACATTCCTTGAGCTATATATTTATTTAGCCATTATATTGCCGTTGCATTATGCATTTTGTACCTACAAAGATATTTCCTGCTCTCTGAATCGCATGATCTTTGCAAGTAGGTATATAAGGAGGGAGGCAGATAGGTACGTTGTTTCAACTTATTCAACGGTGAATGTAATATCGATTTTTCGCTAAATTTACATCCGTACTGCATACAGTATACCGGCGTGTATTCAATGCCGATATTTCGAATAAGACAGTGGGTAGGTACCAATGTCCTATGAATTTTTATTCCCCATTCTACCCTCGGGATATCCTCATTCTCTCAACTCCATTCTATGAATTATACAACCGACTCGCAAGTGTGTACACTTTGCCGAGTTTTCCCTCATTTTCACATTTAGAAAAACGTATATGAAAATTGCAAGAATTATCATAAATTTATATTCACATTTTTACCATCTGACAAAAGCTGTTCGGTCATTCATATATTAAAATCCAACTAAATTATATCCACGGTTTATAAGGAAGAAAAGAAAAGATGCTTTCTATTCAAGACTTTCATACCCCTGTTCGAAAAACCCACCATGAAAGGTGATACATCTTAGAGCCTGTTTTCTCTCGATCTTTTTTTCTACCTTACCAGGGCTTGGGCTAACCGCTTACCGCATTGGTGGGCAATGGTCAAGCTAGCCATCTGCTTCTTAGTATAGAATAAACCGTGGTGGTCAACAGCAGCAAAAAGCTAATGCGGACACGTAAGCCTGGAGTGGTCAGCGGAGTCGTTTTGGCTTAAGATCGTTTCCTCTTTTGTACGGAGGCGAGCTCTGTTCACATTAGATATATATACGCCACCGTACCTCTACGATACACATACGTGTGCAATATTTGAGTTCTCTTACGGTATCACGTGTGCAGATATTGGCCCCTGTCTTCCTTTTATATCTTCATCCGAACTGCCAACCGCGTCGCGACGAGATCGCACAACGCCGAATATATTTCTCCGATATTATATCTATTTGAAATATCGCAGGCCACATAGCTGAACCGGTGCAACACCGGGCTGCTGCAGTAGTGACTATTGGAAAATCTTTTTCTCGCACTGCGGTGGTTTAGATTTTTTTTTCTTCCTCATTCTCTATTTTTGAGGAAATGGGAACGAGGTTGACGAGAATTGTGGAAACGTTGAGAGAACCTTAACGGTGACTTTGATCGCGTTCAAACGGGCCGAAAAATTGTACTACCCGAAACTGATGCATTAGGTAAAGATAAGGCCTTTACTTTTACTTTATTCCTTGTTCAAGGATCCGAAACAGAATTAAACTTTTTACTAGCTAGTCCCTACTGGGGTTGGTTTATAATCCAATTAGAGAAATAGCAGGTAACTTGGTCCCGGAGTACCTCTTCTCCGAGTCATCCTTATCCTAAGGCCATCGCTCTCTCTGCTCTCTCACCAGCTGAACTTAAAGACTGAAGATATATATTATGTGATCGAAGCTCACAGTTTCTAGCAAAAGGTATTCTTCAGGGTTTATTTCCCCCGTCTTATAGTAACGATTCAAATCCCAGCTGGGATGAGAAAAAGAAGAAAGAACTCCTCTATTCCTTGAGGATAGTTATCTTCTTTTATCTGGCCCAGTAACTATGACATTTATCACTTCTGGTGGTGTGTGCGCAGGTTTTGTCTGGTTGATAGTTTCCTCCTTTATTTTCCGCATTCGTACATAGATATAGATATATATATATATATATATATATATATATATATATATATATATATATACTACTTTTAGAAAACGAGCTCGGGCCTTCTTTGACATGTAATAATTCACCCGGTACGATAGCACGCATCCCTTCACAGTTAAGACTATCAGTTCCGCCTTCTCTCTACTATACGCATCTCGTTTTACTTAAGGGACGAAAAAATTTACATCGCGCAGAGGGGGAAAGAACCTGCTCAGAGATTACGCAAAAGTATACGTCAAAACGTCGTGTAAACGTGTCAGTTTGACGTGACGTGATATGACGGGACGTGACGAGACACAGCTCCTTCATCTCTGCATAAAAGTATAAAAGGCTATATTAGCTCCATTTAGGAGTTGCTCGCAAGATACATCGCTAAAATGAATGAGGAGGAGATCCTCGAGGATCATGTGGCAGGTACTAATCAAACACGCGAAACACGACCCGTCAGTAAACATATACCTACTCTCGTTGCGCGGTTCGTTTGGCACATGTACATACCTACCTACCTCCGCCCCTATCTACCCGCTGAATCTTCTCATCTCTGGATCAACGAGCGACTGGGAATGTCTTCATTGTATATTGCGGCAGAGAGAGAGCAGAGAGCAAAGAGCAAAGAGCAAAGGTCAGTTTTATGAGCAGTTAAAAGTCGGAAACGACGTAACTGCTGCCGGGTTTAACCAGCCTACAATCGAGTTGTTAACTCAATTTTCCAGAGGCTAACAGAGAAGAAACTTATCAAGAATTACTCTGGGGCAATTCTGGGCCCGCTAATCTCCCCGTCGTCGTTAAGATTTATTTCACTATTTAGGGAGTTTTTAACCCTAGGGCAGCTACGTAACCCCAGCAGCCCCTAGCTGCAGGCTTTGCTATAAAACATTGGGAGGAAAATTCGAATGGATAAAGCACGCAAACTTGCGATAAAAGTCGCGAGGAACTTCTCGGAGCATCTGGCCCGAGGGCCTCAAGGCTGAAGGACGATAATATCGATTTGATATGCCGCGAGGATAGTCTGGAGGTCGGTGTATCAGGTGCATCGAAGAGAAGACGGATCAATTATACAAACAGCTATTCGACAGGCTCGCTATTAATATAGCTTGACAGTTCCCTCATTTGCCGTTTGATTCATTCAGTTTAATTGGTAGAGCTGAGCAATTTCAGAAGCTGCGGGAAACTAGCTATAATATACATCGCGCATTATCCTTCAAAGTCAGGCTCGCTAGGCGAACCTCTGAGTGAGACCTACATGTTTGAAACACAATTGAAACGAGGCATAAGTCAAGTTGGACCGGTATTCCATAGATTGGTATAAACTTGAAGCTCAAAATCCCTCCCCGAACTCTATCGTTTGACGTTGCTGAAAATTAATCACTATATACTTACAATTAGTTTTCGGACGAGAGAACGTATTCGTATTCAATACAATCTCCTCTACGTGTCGACAAATTCATGTTCGATAATTGCGAGCATAGAATATCCACAGAAATATATACGTTTATATACGGTTTCCGATGAAATTCATGAATGGGAAACATTCGATGTGATTTCAACACGATTGGGTCGTTCCACCGAACCAAACAGCTAGGGTCAGAGCGACAACGGACTGATATTGGTGCCAAATACTAAATGTTTGCGTGATAGGGCTATATACGTACGCACGTAGACTGTGTCCGCATTGCATTCGCGTGACATAATTAGAGAAGCTGAGACCAGTGACTCTGCTTTGTAGCCGCCTGTCCAGTGTGGTCAGCAAATGTCCGATGATCGGTTAGCCGTTAATTGCATAATTTACATTTTTTATATCGAGGTTGTTGGGTACAATGATCGATAGAAGGATAGAAAAATGCATCGTACTGTTTGCTCATTTATTAATTTTTATTTTTTTTTTATTCAATTTTACTCTTTTCATTATTTCAGGCCTCTTCAATCGAGCTATATTGCTTTCTGGAAGTGCCCTCTCGTCCTGGGCGGTTGTTGAAGACCCAGTGGCGTACGCTTTGAAACTTGCGAAAGCGTCAAACTGCTCGATACCCGAAGATCTTGCTAAAGACAACGAGCTGATTGTCGACTGTCTGCGTGAGACGAATCTTGAGGAACTTCTTCAGATTGAAATACAGGCACCAACATTTCTCAGTGCCTTTGGACCCAGCGTTGACGGCGTTGTGATAAAAGCTGATTTCCAAAAAGACTTGCTCTCCTATCTAGGACCGGAGTTTCAAGGATTTGGGTAAGCACGACTCTTGCAATATTCTTTTACCGCCTCTTCCACCCCATCGGATTCTTTGAAGCCCCTGCTGCAGCGAGTGAAATTAAAGGAGAAATTAATTTCAAGCAAAATTCACCTCGTCAAATATATTTTCCGGCTATTTCAAAGCGAAAAAATTTACGGCGTTGACATAAATTACCTACAACGACCCTCGTAACAATTAAACTCACCGGAGTCTTTGTCGCTTCTTTTTTTTTTTCTTTGTTTCATTCCAAACTTCAACACCGGACCTCCTCCTCGGCCCTTGCGTTGATACAGACAAAAGCTGAAAAGGACGGAACACGGCGCTCCCATAACTAGCAACAGCAAGTACGACCTCTTGTTCGGGGTCACGACAAGCGAGGCCCTATGGAGCTTCGCGGAAAAGGATGTCCAGCAGGGTTTCGAGGGTGAGAAAAGA
This sequence comes from Tenthredo scrophulariae, assembly GCA_963978835.1. NCBI lineage: Eukaryota > Metazoa > Arthropoda > Insecta > Hymenoptera > Tenthredinidae > Tenthredo > Tenthredo scrophulariae. The sequence continues at coordinate 1,700,596 of OZ022235.1, forward strand.
GACAGGATCATAAGGACCTACGTCCGGAACGCGTACACCTATCATCTGACCGAGATATTCTACACGGTGAGTTGAGTTTGACAGTTTCGTTGGAAAGCCTTCTCTTCTACTTTGCCTCGTTATTCTATAAGCCCCCACATTTCTTGTTCCCCACGCTCGAAGAATTTTTCGAAAACTGCTTACGGCCACGTCTGCGTACACGTATATATGTATGTATGTGTCCGCAAAAGGTATTCTGCCTATTCTACCCAGAACTTTATCACTCGATGTTCTGTAGGTCGTTAACGAATACACGGACTGGGAACGCACCGTTCAGCACCCTGTGAACACTAGGGATGCCTGCGTCCAGGCCCTAAGTGACGCCCAATTCGTGGCACCGCTCGTGCAAACTGGCGACCTTTTCACCTTACGGCATTTGAAGAAACCCAACAACCCTCACGTCGCTCCTGTACCGGAAAACGAAAAGGAACCCATGCCGAAGACCTACTTCTACGTGTTTGACTATCAGCCCAAGGATGGTGATTACCCACAGGTGAGTTTTTGCACAATTCCCATAACACCGAACGTTTGATCATTCAGATACTGGGAGATACAATGGCTTCGGAATTTCATTTCTACTCTTCCACAAGAGAAAAGAGAACGATTCTCATCAATTTGAACGTACTTTCCGATCTACACTTGCTTCAGAAATATTGCGATAGCCATTATCCGCCCGGAATCTTTGCCTTTCTGTCTCAATCATATTCTTGTATACCATATTATGTGTGAAATTGGTGAAAATTTTACATACTAGATTCAATATGCGCTCTGTCTCCTACTCGAGCTAATCGGGCTTTACATTGATATCGATTTCCGACTTCCCCCCCATGGATTGAACACATATATTATAACGCAACTATCCATATTATCGTAAGTAATTTATACATACGTGATTGAAGCCAAACAGAGTTATGACTGAGGGGTTGGATGAAGGGTCTCTCCAGACGATACGATAGCGCGCATTAATTTACGAGTATTAAAATATAAATCTGTGATATCAACTGTGAACGTGAAAAAACGGTAGCGAGCTTTTTCATTTCTCGCCCAAATTGCCAATTGAAAATATCAATCGATGAAATTTCACGCGGTTTTCGGGCTGTCGTTATTAATCTCGTTCGGTCCTCGGATTAGCTGGGCTACTTCACCTGCGAAATTAAGGTATTACTAAACTCACAGGTACCGTTTGAATATGTTACCAAACGACTGAACCGCTCTTCAAAGTAACCAACTGATTAAGTGGTACTCGTTAATCCTAGTTAAATATCGGACACATGAATCAGAATGATCCTTACTCACCTCACGTCTAATTAACGATGCTTACTTTGGTCGATTTTTGAGAATAGTTGATCACGTGTTCCGCGTTACCCCGGCATTTAAAGATCGAAACACGTTTGACTCTCGGAAGCTACGAACGTGATAGCCGGTGTTTTCCATCCTCGCTTCGATACCGATCAATTTTTCTATCATCGAAGTAAACCGGCTAGCCTCGTAGCTTTTGGAGAGCCCTCGTGGCGTTGAACTAGCCTGAAATTTTAGCGAACACAATTCGGCGCGAATTGGATTCTAAATGAGTTCTAACAGACGGGGTACGAGAGGCAGATATCCTATACCTATACGTCTGGTCCTTACAGTAATAGGAGGCACGTATAGAGAGTCACGGATAAGGTATAGGTAGTCGGCGATGACAATTCGTCGAAAATTCTATTACTTAACGGACGAGGCTTTGGGTCTTGGCTTCCTCCTTTGCTTCTCTCCTCGATTGAACCTTTGGCCTATCGATCTCCCCTTACCGAGGTACCGTACTACGTCCCCCTCGCTCCTTTCTTGTCCATTTTTCCTCTTTACCTTTTCTCCTTCCTCCTTCCTCCTTCCTCCTTCCTCCTTTCCGGGTTCAAGAACGATTCGCTAAGGTGACGACGAATAATTCTACTTGTAGAGAAATGGTAGTAGGCTCGGGTCGTATTTTCTCCTACCTCTTCTTCACCACCCGCAGTTAAACCGTTCGACTTTCTAAGCCAAGGTGGTCGCGCACCAGGGCCAATATTCAATTTGCTCTACTGAGGGAATTACACGAAATCGCTTTTCTCTAAATTGCTTCAGACGCTACGGGAAAAGCTGGTCATATCTATATATTACACGAACCTCCCTGTCTTCGCGTTTCATCACGTATTTATTGCCTTTTGGTGCACGGCCATATAGCTGACTGGACTTAGGTAATAAATAGCTCCTTCAATTTCTAGTGAAATTTATAACCTTTGATGGTATTCATGTAGGTACACATATTATATAGCCAATGTCCTGTACGGGGATTAGAATAATTAGCCTCGGCTTGTAGTCACCCGTCAATTCTCAATCCGTTCGTTTGAACTAACGTGAGTAATTCAGCTTCGTCTAGCTTCTGTCTACACCAAGTACCGAGGTACTATAGGTAAACTATACCATGTGATACGGGGATTTGAGAAAATCAATTTATGCAGACTAGTGTAACTTCTGCGTTACCACGACAACCACCTACTCTCAAACCCATATATCTCGGTTCTCATGGCAACTCGAATGGTTAGAAAGTAGTCTTATTAACGTTTGAACTGATTTTTAATCAACCACAAAATTTTACGATCTTAAATTAATAACGTGCCAATATTTTCGTATCATGATCTGAAAATCTAAGCTCTGTTCCCGGGATATCTTCATCCCTACGACGATGGTGATTCTTACCCGGTGGCCTGAACATTTCTTAACATCGTTTTTACCCTCGGTTTTTATATATACACGACAACGTGGGTAGGTATAACATAAGGGAGAAAGCGTTGCGTCTGCACTACGTTGAGCCAGTCATGTTTTTCGAGGGTGGCTGCAGGGTACATTCCTGTTTTTGGGTAATACTTATTTTTGATATCTGTTGAAAGATGATAATAATAATGATAATGATAATGATAATAATAATAATAGTAATAAAATGAAAGAGCGGTGGGACTCGCATGTGACTTGTTCGTGATCGGATTCTTCAAAGGGTTGCGACCCACAGCCTCGACCCAAATTTTCCTTACCTCGGTTCGGCGTGATATGATTCACGCGAGATACTCCACGCGGAGTATATCGTAAATCACACGCAATTGTTTTCCGCTACACCGAACGCAGGGCGATAAATAATTTATCGATCGATCTCTGGATAATAGAGCATGTATAGGGCACAGAAATTCCACAATCTTGAATCTTGAGGGTTACCACGTCGGTTTTTTTTTATCCCTTTTCTCTACCCGCGTTGTTAATCCTCGATCGAGTGAGAATTACGGGGACTCACCTCGAGCCTTCGTATAATCAGATCAGTTTTCAATTACCCACTAATTCGATGTACAGAAAATTAACAGATATATTTTTCGGTGAATAAAATTCATCTATATACACGCTATAGTAACGTTGGTGCACGTAGCATCAGAATGGTGCAATTGTCATTGCCAGAGGTACCACTTGGTATATTTGTTTGAAGAGTGTCCGTTCGAAAAAAAATTTATCGGACCTTTATTGCAAAGTTATTGCATCACTGGTATTTATTGAAATTCGATAAACCGAGCCCCGTTCGTTCCACGTCACGCCCCCGCAGAATATCCTGTCATGCTCGTAACGTAACCGTCACGTAGAGTACGTTTGTTTGACGGGCCTTAATTTTTTTTTTTCTTTTTTTGATTATTCCTCGATTAGAATTTTTGCTATTTAATAAATTCGATACAGAAACCAAGTAATCGCATATTCAATGAAACGAACAAACGAGTTATTTCATTGGCGAATTTATTCCTCATACAAAAATGAAAATAACAATATTCCCACAAACTGCAGCGACGAACACAAGAACGCACGGTATAAAAATTGACAAATAGGGGGAACGATACGGGAATTAATTTTCCGGCACTCGGAATTTTAAACAATTCATTTTCCCATGAGGTAGCCACTCGTTACTCGTCGAGGACCGTTGTACACTAAACTTTGCAAAAAAATTCCAGGAGACGTCATGAATTTTTTATAGAACCAGATTCCGGATATTTTCTATCACGTTAACTCGAATCTCGTTCTTGTCACTTCCGCTTGAATGATTAGAATATTTACGTATTTTCAAAGGGGTATACGGTTATACAGTTTATTCGACTCATCCCATGTTCAAATGAAAGAAGAAGAAGAAAAAATGATGAAAATTCGAAATTAAATAATCAGCACGAGTAAACCTGTATCCAAGAATAATAACAATAATAATAATAATAATAATAATAATAATAATCAGTTATACGGGTCTTGCAAACGATAGGATCATCGAATCGGAACTACAGCTACGTGTATGCATTATAGCTTCAGAACAGAATACCTCGAGCTAATTAATGCCATACCAGCCCGTCTAATTATTGCAACTTGGTGTACAGATAGGCAACGGTCATAGTTTGCTTGCTGATTGTGAGTTACCCAAGGTTCACGAGGTTGGAACAACGGGGGTTGAACAATACGCATAGACAAGGATATCGCAACATGGCTAAACCATAAATTCAACGACGTCACCTATACCTGTATGTTGGTATATTCATTCACTCACATCATCTTCCGATAACATGCTGCAGGGTTTATATATGCCCGATGCTTTCTCTTCAAGATCGTAGCTTCCCTCATTATTATTAATTATAAAGGGGTGATTTTCCATCGATGTATAATACACCGAGAATTCGACGTATTACAGATGAACAGTTTCAGTAAAAATTTATTAGGTAATACTGGAAAAAAGATAATGAAAGCATTATTTTTTTTTTTTTGCAAATTTATTATCAAATTTTTCGTGAATTTTAAGGGGTGGTTTTCACCGTCAAAAAATTCACGATGTTAGAGTTTTCGAACGTTCCCGTTTTTTTTTTTTTTTTTTTCTTTTCAAACTGAACAGGAGGGTGCCCTAATGAGCCAAGGCATTAGCCCCAGATCGAGCGTGTATCATGTGCTTTTGGATGAGTAGAAAAGCTGTGTCGAGTTGGTTTATACTCGCGCGAGAAGAGGCGAGGTGAAGTTCTTTTTCGCCTCGACAATTTTTTTCTTTTTTTCTCCTCTTTTCATTCTTTTTTTCTTTCTTTCGGTTTTTTTTTCTTTTCTTTTTTTTCTTTTCTCTTATTATTTCCCACCAGTGAAACAATAAAAGTGTTCCAAGGTACGTGCTTTAAAGCTGGTGACTCTGGAGAAACGTTTCTTCCGGAATCACCGGCTCTATCCAGCCCAGAATTGGACCACAACCTTGTGCCTCGTGGATTTACAGTTAGAAAATAGGATTCGCTGACCGGGCGATAGCGATTGAGCAATCTGGAAAAACGTACTTTCGAGATTCGATGGATCGTTACCTTTTAGACTGCAAAACTTCCGCGTTCCAGCATCCCTTATTTATATATTATCATGAGCGCTTCTATATATGGGTATATTCTTATTCCACAATCTCCACAATTCCCAGCATCGTATGTATCAGAATCAGCGTGAAAATGGTAGAAGAGTAAACCGAGCTCGGAGCTACGCGTTCGTTATACCTAGTAGAAAATAGTCTGATTGATCCGGCGTTTTCTTTTCCCGAAGATGGAAACGGTGATCGAATCACGACGGTTCTCTTCAGACATCGGACAAATGCAGGGGATACGTTTCCACCTTGAAATACATCCGTATGGATAAACGTCGGAGCGAGTGAAGCCTTTGAATTAATCAGTGTCTCTATCAACACCCTGCGAATGTATCCGGGCTCGGCTAGCCTTGCACGATCATATATCTTAGAAAAACGATTCACTGCAGATTTTTAACGAAATATTTCTATCGCCTCGCTAAATTCTCATTTTTTCTCATATTACAAATCACTTGAAGGTATAATCGACTAGGCTCTCGTGGAGACGTATCACATAGCGATACGTCTAGAATTCAGGATTCAAAATCTGGCTCATTGTCAGTTTACCTCTGTCTGTCACGACCTCACAGGCTTCTCAAAATCTAGAGTTAACGAGACGGAAGCCTCGACAATAACTCCCTCCTTCAACCCTTTCTACCCTTCGCTAAACAAGGATTTCCCGCCTTAGCTACTACCCGGATATTTCCGAGACAACCGTCGACACCAGTAGGTAGGTATACTCGTCATTGCATCGAGCCGTATGGTGTACATTGTACAGAAATGACGTATATGCGAATAATGTGTATCTACGAAAACGTGCTTGATTGAAGGGTGGGAAAATCCGCATTTTGAAACGAGAAAGCGAGCCAATGCGAAATGCTTTGAATAATAGACACTGAGTTGGCTTGGTGAGTCGCGAAGAACCGTGATAAGTGAACGAAAATTGAATATTTCTTGCACGATAAAAAATGTTATTAGGCTATTTCAATAATTTTCATTTTTTTTTCTTCTTTATTCGCTATGAATTTTCGAAACTTTACCGAAGAGAATAATATCGTAAACCGGTGTAAGATCCGTCGTAAATCTTATTCTTATAATAAATTTTTACCCAAGTTATATGGGTTTTCTTATACGTGTTGCACAATTGCAAGTACCGTTTTTCTTTTTATTCTTATTGCAGGAGAGGATTCGATCGCTTCGATTTTATTGGGCTTTTATGAAACCGCTGTGAACGGGTCAGCGAACAAGCTGATCGCGTTAGAAGTATATTATGTTCGAGCCACCGCGAACCTCGCGCACCAATAGACTATATATATATATATATATATATAGCATTTAATCTGCGTAGGTCGGATATCGTACGCTTCCGGCTTGTCCCAACTGTATTCGATGAAAATTATCAAATGAATTGCGGTACACCCTACGCAGAGGGAAAAATTATAGAAATTATTTCCCTCTATAGCACCTAGTAGATATAATAGAGATTATGGTCTAAGACTTCATACAGTAGTTTTGGGTGGAGATAATTTGAAATTTTAAACAGTACTCTACTCGGGGTACAATATTCAACGGGATTTATGAAATATGTAGCGAAGAGTGCTCGAGATACCTACTGTAATAATCGCTGGTAAAGAGAATCGATTAATCTCGAGGTTCCAGCAAAGGAGAGATGGCATAGAGCCACGAAGCTACCGTCAAGGGAATTGGTTTGATCGGCGTCACGAGCTTGACGACATCCCCCGGGGGAAAAGTCTACGAGCGAAATATTGGAGAGGGTTAACCGCGATCGAAAATCTTAGCACGAAGAGTAAAACGGGATGTGTAATACCTATATAGAGGCTCTTGCTCGAGGAAAAGCTGTTTATAATCGCGTGTTTATTTTATCACATTTACGGATTTACCCGTTTTCAACATTTTCATTCAGTTACCGTATAACGAGAGCCCGAAGTATAAATAGACTGCCTCTTCGAGGCGTAAGACCGTGAGAGAGAAGTATAACAATTCCTTATGAGATCTCGGTTATCAGTGCCTGCCAGGGGTCTTACTTTCGAGAAACAACGCCCTTATTTTTTCTTTTTTTTTTTCTCTGGCAGCATAAAATTTTATGTTAGAAGACGTTGTGCGAGTCAATTGATCAATAGTATAGGTTGAAATTGATTCACGTTACGTATGTACGTACCCTACCCTATATAGGTATAACTTTACCATGAATCAAGGGGGGAAAAAGTAATTTTTCCGAGAAATGGAGGAAACGCGGGTGGGATACGAAGATGAGTGATTTATAACTTAATTAAAAACGATCCACTGCCATAAATCTTGGCAAACTCACGAAAGAATTCAATGGCACGGCACGCCGCACTTCGCCACACTAATTGCAAAGAAAGGAAAAAAAAGAAAAAGAAAAATCCCTCGTCTGATGAGCGGAAAAAAGGCACAACTCTCCTCTCGATGCGATTCTTTCCCAGCTCTTATCATAGACGTATGTATTATATCATACATCAGAAATTTTTTCGCGACAAAATTCATCTTCAGTTTTCGATTTGTAATTTTTTTTTTTCTCTTCCCCATACGGATTTCTGGCTTTTTATTATTCGAATCGATCAAGGTAAAATTTTTCTACCTGAAATACGAAAGAATTCGTCACTGCATCAAGTCGAGTGGTTTATTTTTTTCTCTCCTGATTCCTCTGGGAACTATTTGAATCCTCCGATCTAGGATCAGTTTTGTTACAAACTTGAACGAGCGACGGCGTCACGGTAACAATAAGCAAAATGTTACCCATGGGATCTAAAATGTGCGAGCAATAGTAAAAATCGTGTTAGAATAAAAAAAAGAAAAAAAATCGCCAGCCATATAGGTATAGCTGCGTAAAAAAAGCGAAAGACATTATCATGATCCCATAAAATATCCCTAAGGCCAATTCCCGCTTACTTTACGTTCAAATTTCTTCTCAAAATGTGTATTTCGAATTTCCTCATGCTCCTCGTTCTTCGAGCATGCGATACATAGCCAGTGTCGAGTTAACTCGGTTTATTTAAATTTGGAACTACGGTGGGCGCATAAGTGGCGAATAAAGGGAACGCGTAAATTTTCTCAGTCAGCGATAAAACAGAGAGCGTACGTCGTTTCATTGAGGCAAGGGTGTAGTTTTGAGGCTCCAGTGGATGGGCAAGTAACATGGATGTGTTTACTGACCCAACATAGTCAAGGGTGGAAAGAAGGAGGGCCTAGTGTCTATTGCAGAGTCACATGCGGAATAATGGCAAATAAAAGAGACGGGGACTGTATCGCTTTATGTCGTTGCGTCAGGTTGCGTTCGCGTTGGTCTGCCGAACTGCTACCACATGAGGACTTTGTCAGCTTTAGTGGTCGAATTACAACTCTCCACTCCTCGGTTTCCCTGGTACTTGCAAAGCGTTTGAATTTTGCGCCAGATGGACGACGACCACTTCGCCTAATTGACTAACAATACAATTATGCGATTACGCGGTTATTCGGAGTGCTCTTCATGTTGCAAACAAACATTTCACGTTCTCTATAAGTGCAAGCATATATCCACACGGTGGATGAAAATCTCTCGCGATTCTCATAATCAATCTATCAACGAATGAATGGTTCATTGAATCAGTTTTAACGAGACTCAATAATATACTTAAAAAATAGTTGCCCCGTTTCGCGAATCTGCGGAAACTTCTTCTCTACGATATTTTACGGTATTTTATTCATCTAACGTTAATTAATTTCTGGATAAAAGATTTCTATCTCGGGATGAACTCGTTCAAAGTTTACATCACCGATGCAGAGAGTAGATTATTCAAATCTTCATTCAGCTTCGTTCGCGACTTTTATCAAAAGAACTATAAATTCTGCCTTCCAGGATTTATGAATATTGATAAAACGAATTTCAAAGAGCTACTACTCGCTGTAGAAACTCGTAAACATTGACATAAACGAACCGAAATATTTCAAGCGTACTCGTTAAGAGACCTCCGAATTTTTATATCATTCCAAATTCTTTTTTAACGTATACACATAGTATTATGTCATTAAAATTTTTACGAAGGAGAGAGAAAAAAAAACAAATTTTTTTGATGTCTATATGGAGTATTCTCGCTTAGACGCGAAACTTTTCTGCGCATGGATCCCCGAATTTGGTGCCACAAGAGATTTCAGTTCTTTGCCCATGCCCAAGAATGAATCTAGCGTCGTACACCCTGATGTAAAAAAATTATGGTTCAGAAGTTATTCGGTTTTCAAAATATGAACACATTAGTTTTCGAACGCATCGGACGATCGTCAGACATGTTACGTATCTTCGGATTCAAGGATCCGAAAAATCTCTTTAACCAGTGCTTCAGAATCAGAAAACTCCGCCGTGAGACTGAAAATTGTCGAAAAAATATTTTTGCTCACGATTTTTGCGAGGCATTTCTATCTTCAGGCCTGCAACTATAAGAGGGCATAATTTTCGTTGATAAAAATTGAACTGCAGGGTCTCTTTAGTACATGGAAATCTACCTGCCAAAAACTTAAACCTCTTATGGCACCAAAATCAGGGACCCATTCGCAGAAAAGCGACCTGGATGAGCGAGAATACCCCATAGTAGGTATATATTTCGTCGAGCTTTTTTAACAGCCGCGCGACGCTGAGGTGAATGTGGAGTAACGTTCACCGCAGTCTGGCCTTTTTAATAATACAGAGTGTCTTTGGTGCCCTTTGTGTCCAAATTTCTGTCATTTTTTTTCTGCTCTCTTATTTTTTCTCAATCTTTTCCCTCTTGATTCTAGTCTGTCGGGTCTTTCCTCTCCGAATTTTCTTTCACTTTTTCCTTTTTTCTTTCTTTTTTATAAACTTGAAAGATTCTTAACCCCAAAAACGCTGGTTGAGAATGTAACCACGCAGCTTTGTCCTACAATTTTCCAAGCCAGGATGAAACCACCCATTCCCGAAGGGATACCCGATAATTTTTCAACCATATCCCACTACCTCAGGATCACGTGTTAAGAAGGGGCGCGTAAAATATGTATCCGAACTACAACGAGTTCGATACAAATGTGCTACATTTTTGCCCGTTCTCCTGACTTGTGATCACACTTATTGGTTCCATGAATGAAAAATGATTTTCACTCGCTGATCGATCGCGTAGATATTAACAGATCAGTGTTCCAGCCATTTTCAAATTCGTATTCATTAATTGGATAAAAAATTTGGCGAATAATTCACCTTTTCCAAAGTAACTAGTTCACACGTTTTCCTTACGCGTGACTCGACGAATGTAGACCCTGTTTAATGTCTGCATAAAGTCTATGGGTAAGTGGTTTTTTTTTTTATGGAGTCTCGACTGGCTCGCAATACAGGGATTTCCAGGATTTCAAGGACTTAGTGCGGGCGAATTCACTAAAACCGTAGTCCAGCTGTTTCAACCGAGTGAACATCAATAGATTATACTGCTCCATGAGTAACCCCTCACCACCCCCTTACGAGCAACCCCCTAGCAACCCAGCTCAAACAGAGAACTTACCCTTCCAGAATGATATTCTACTCGTCCTTCAAGTTCAACGTACCAGAACTTTGTCTAATCACCATTAACACACTTCGAAATTTCACAGAGTCAACTCTTCCACAACGAATCGATAGCAATAACACCAAAAACCAATAACATTAAAAAATTTGGAAACTACGACAAGCTACGACAACTACGACATAGCCGTCGTAGGCAAATTAACAACGTATACGTAGATATACGATTCGCATACGATCCGTGAGCTTCTAATTATTTTCCTAGACGTATTGAAAATTATTTCACTAATCATTAAATGCACCTGCAGCATGATTTAATTGACTTACTGCAGACGTAGCGTAAAATTTTCCGCTTACGATCAGTTTACGGGTTCTCCTTTCCCATTCATATATACATACCTATAGGTATGTATAATCACGCCTCGGGAAGATTGCGTGGTAGAAGCAATTGACAACCTTTATAAAGCGGGTCGGAATTCATTCGGCGAAAAATTTGCTCCAGTCATTGATTAAGGGTTGGCAAATAACGTGGCTTTTACTATCATCCGACAAAATAGCTTCGATTCATATTCGTATTTGTATGTTATGTTATTTTCTTACATTTTCGAGCCTCACACCTTTTCATTAGGAACTAACTACCCGGTTTTTCTTTCCCCTTTCATCCACCTAACGTTTTCGCCGCTACGAAAGGTGTGCCATAAGCTCTTGGGGAATGGTTCTCAAGGGAATTATCCGCCCCTATACCATAGAGAAAGGTTATTTCCGGACTGCCTCTTGAATCCCACGACAATTACACCCGTGTCATGTGGCCGTAAGGTGTATCCCATAGTCAAGCTACGCGAAAACTGGTCCCACCGCCGCTAAAAACTGTCCTTTACCCCCATGGATGTAACTGTTCACGATCACCAACAGACCAGACAGGACTTTATTGGACTAGGTTTTTTCCTCGGCTTCTTAAAGAGGTCCAACGTTTATACTTTTTTATTTTACCATACGTTGCGGGGTAAATGAAACTGCTCTAATCAAGAATCACCTGGAATCAAAAATCCAAGAAATAAAGCTCTGTTTGAACTCCCCGAATCTTAGGTCGGTGAAATTTATTCTAACATGGTCAACGTTCGGGAAATGTGTGCTTCGGTAACTGTGGTGTGACAATCACGTCGACTGCAGGAAACTGCGGAGGAAATTGACTCTCTTTCTTGTTTGCCATCCATTTTTTAATTTTTTATTTTTTTTCTACGGTCACAAAACGGGGCGATACTTTTTTTTTTTTTCTCTTTGCGATTTCACTCACCATTCATTTTCATTGAAGACAGTTTTAGCGAAGAATAAGAGGGAAAAAAAGAAATCTAACGATTTGTCAACTCCATGATATAATTGAATCCCTCAGTTCCCAGCCGTTGATTTTCTCCGAAACTTTTCGACAATGATTAAATCTAGTTGGGGAAACAGCGCCGATAAACCTCCTCGTTGTGGGACAGTGACAGATATGCGACAAGCTCGTATCCGGAAAACCCCACTCTAGGAGAATCAGTTCCCTCACGGTTAAGGGAATCCTAGCTAGGGCCAAAAGGAGGCTGCAATTCTAACTGATTGTGAGAGAGAGAATCCTAGCCTCTTAGCCACGGGCTGTAGAAACTAGAAGATATTCGAAGCCGACCTAGGACAGGTTGAATCATATGCCATATATATTTTATATGGCGAATTACTTATGCCCATTGTTATAACGAAGACGTTTTCTCCCAGTCCTAGGATACTGCGAATCTCCCGAAATCCTAGCCCAAGATATTAGAATCTAGTAGCTGCCTACGAATATCTATATATTAACTATGAATACAATAAGAAATAAAGCGAACATGTTTCGGTGTGTGATAGTTGAAATTTTTTTTATTTTTTCTTATTGTTCATTAATCGATAGAAAGAGGCTTTAATCATTTTTACAATAATGAATATTTATATGAGTCTAAAACATCCGTCTACAACAGCCAATTAATAATAAATAAAGATAACAACGGTTTATATCCAGGAGAATCATTCAAATTTGAATGAACGCCTTGCGCCTGCGGACAGGCAGCCATACAGCCTCTTTTAAAGACAGGTGACCTTGAGAGTAGCCTTGCGAACGGCCTTGACAGTGACGTTGACATTCCATCGGTAGGTAGTAGTAGCTGGCGCCACGCTGACTAGTCAGTAGTGCCTAGGCAGTAGACAAGTGAGGAGCTGGTGAGTCATGTTGTTCAGATTTTGACTTTGACGTCATAAACTTCAAGAAGGTCAAAACTTATCTTGCGATATTATTGATAGATCTCAACGAGGATATCATTTATTAAGGTATACTTCTTTCATTTATAACCCACAAAAAAATATCGCGTTTATTTTTTCTGAGTTTCCGGAATGATTGGCCGATAAATAAATCAAGATGGCCGCTCCGGTGTCAACAAATTTATACGCGATGTTACGATTGTTTTAAACTTTCATGAAATACCTATTTTATATCGAATATTTTCGTGGGTATTTTGTGATTGACGATAGCCTCGATATTGGAGGTCAAATTCAGACGTATGCAGGCTGGTTTTTTAATACGTATCGATAGATATACATGAAAATAATTGCGAGTATCCGACATCAGCAATTCGCAATGTAACAAGGTACAACTTTCCGTGACAGGTGACGTAAATTATATTGAAATATTGTCGATTTAGCATTCAGATTCCCCATAGTCTCATGCGATAATATACTCGAATATTTTTAACGAAATCATATCAACAATATCGAGTATAATTATATTATATTCGCATGAAAATAATACAATAAATTCATTATTATCATTAGTCGTTTTTTTTTTCGTTTTTGTTTCTTTTTATTATTCCTACGGTTATATCGTTCATTATAATATATTTTCCTTCCTCATTAAGAGAAGAAAAATGAAATAAAAATCATTCGCGGTTATATTTCCTCGATTTTCGAAAAGATAGAAATGAAATTGGTTTTTCATTTGCCGATTTTAAATCGCATCTGGTGTAATCAGGAGAATTGCAGTGAGGTAACTCTGATAATAATTGATAAAAACAACAGCAAACTATTTGTTTCAAAAATTCTCCGAATGAATATACGCACAGGTTGGTTGTTACTAGTTTCCAAACAGGCAGCTATACGCCCTGGAGCCACAATCACCATGGAAACCCTTACCAGAAATTTCTACGATACGACATGCTTTGCCTTTTCATCCCTGGATTACTAAACCCCGATACGATTTCTGTGTTTCAATTCTTCCGAAAGGTTTGCATCTCGGCGATGGAAAAAAAAAAACCTGAAATTAGTTTATAAAAATCGTCGAATCTTACGTCGCATAATTGCGGTGCGACGGATTACACATCTCTGTAATTCTGTGTCGCTTTTGATAGGATCGAAATCCTATATTAAAACTTCGATACCACATAAGCTATGACTGGAGGAGAGAATGAGAAATGATTTTGTCCTGTGACCCATCGTTAATTCGACACTCGAAAAATCGGCAAAACTAATTCAATGCCTTTCGATTTTCAGAGAATGGGGTCAGTCCACGGCGACGAGTTGCCCTACGTTTTTGGAGCTCCCCTGGTCGAGGGCTTCGGGCATTTTCCTCGAAATTACACGAAAGCTGAAGTGGCTTTATCGGAGAGCATCATCCTGTACTTCGCTAATTTCGTGAAAGCTGGGTGAGTCTGAATTTCATTATTTACCTTTTATTCATCTGAATTGTTAATTATCAATTCTGACGATCTGCACCGATCCCTGGATTGCCATGGTACTGCAGATAAATCCTTTGACTTCGACCCAATTTATATTAAAACAACAATCAGAGGTAAAGGAACTGACTGTTCAAATAATTTGCCTTTATTGCACGCTCGTTCGCTCTCTAATAAATTAATACGTGTATCAGAATCGCGAAAGTTATATAGTTCGTTAACAAGGTTGGAAGATTCAAAAGTTTTCACTTTGGAAACTCAAGTGCGCTTCGACGTCATCACGCAAATAGTTCAGATTCGGGTAGCGACGGCTCAACTATCAAGTTTCCCTGTTTATTTTCTGTACACACATCTATATCATCGCGTATATGCATCTGCCTCGTATAAGTGCAGCTCGGTGCATAGTGCAGGTATACGATGCAGAAGTTCTACGACGTCATATAACTACCAGGGATGCAAAAAAATTAATGTTGCCCATGCCACACCGAAAAGGTCCTCTTCATGGCTGGATATACGATCGTTAAAGAAGTTGGTTTGAATTTGAAACGAAATTATTATTGAGGGGCTGCAAGTTCACCACGTATTTCGCGTGGGTCTGGATGTAGCTACAATTCCACTTCTACCGAATCAATTTAAAAGAAAACAGGGACCAAAAAATGGACACTCGAACCGCCCTACTTCAATTCGTTGCATATTCAGGAGCGGCGAGTGTTTCACGGTTTCAAAGATTAAAGGACAAACCCTCACCGATGTATTTTACCTCGTAGCTCTTTCACATTTTAAAGTCCAGGTAGATACACGTGTGTGCATAAAGGAACTAGAAAACTCTATTAGCGAATGGTAAAGTGGTGACGGCTCTTCTATTACTGAAGCCTTGAGAATTGATATTTCATAGAACATCCCGACGTGTATTTACTCGGGTGTGAAAATAATTTTCTCTTTCTTTTTTTCCTCTCTCTCTCTCTCTCTCTCTCTCTCTCTCTTTGGAATTAATTTTCCCACTTAACGTCACTCGGCAAACCTCGCATAGTAGAGCTTGTCGTGAATGACTTCTGCGTCAGCAGATACGCCCGAATTTTGAATTAACAAGAAGGCCTTCTCCCAAGGCAGCGGTATATTCGTATATAGTGGGTCGGTTGAGGAAATCCAAACGCTGACTTAATTAAGTTGTCCACGATGCTACCGACCCGAAAGATCTCCTCTGTTAAGCCGTACCAGTTAGTACAAGGAGGATGTTCCTTGACCGCTGTTGTATCGAGGGCAGGGTGAAACCTACCGCGGTTCAAAATTAACCAAAATTCGTTTGCCCGGGACCCAATCAGTAACTGATTTATTACCGGTCTTTGATTCGACGAAAATGGGTTATGTATAGAAGGGTAGAGAAATAGCGTTGATTAATTACTATGTCATAATTATTTTTATTGAAGTAAATGAAATTTGAAAATTCTCTTATAACGCGTAAGAAATTTCGACTACATTTCATATTTCGAAGCGAGTTTTGGCTCCCAGTTTTTACATTTCCCGGTGTTTTTCGCTCGCCACTTTTTTTCACATTTCCCATGGCATGCTTTCGCCTGGTTCCTCGCCGGTTGAATCGGACTATCCGATTAACATTTTTGAATTTTTAATCGACATGTAAATTCGCGCGTTGCTAACGATCCAGAGTTTTTGTGAAAGCGGTGTGACTCCGAGTACCGAGGAAGATTGAGGTGGAATAAAGGTGAAACACGGTTTGATATTACTTGTCCACTGTCGGCGACGATTACGTTTTGACAAACGAGCTCAGGACGATTTTGTCAAGCTGAGAAAAGCCGCGTAAAGACTTGACTGACAGGGGACTGCCGTAATTAAAATATAGAGAAAAAAATTAAAAAAAAAAAAAATCCTCGCTTCACGTAAATTTTTCTTTCCTTCCGCCATTAAACGGCCAATTAATCCGCATTTTGTCAACGTACAAGAACATTGTATAAGTGTTGGAAAATTTGTCTAATTGTGGGTAATTAATGCCGAGCTTACGCGGAAGAAACCACACCTGTAAACACGCCGAACGATCTCACGTTTGCTCGGACAATTTCTACCTCGGGAAATAAACCGATGTCCTGGGGTTTCTCTTAATAGGATTTTCTCGCACGGGTTCCGCGATAGAGATAGAGAAAGAAACGGAAAGAGAAAATCGCCCGTGGCCCAGGAGCTGCCCCATAAAAGTTACACGTTGTACATAATCGTATATATTCAACTCGGTGTATTTCCTACCTGTTGTTCAAGGCTTAAGCTTCACGGTCGGGTTGATTCGACAGCTATACGATCAATTCTTCACATGAATTTCTATCGTCTATCCGTAGTCTGGACCCAACTCCATATAGTGCAGATCGGCACTTTATTTTAGTGGGAGATAAACAGATGAGTAGGTGTATTGGCCACGTAACTAACATTTCGTGTGAAAATGACGTTAGGGTAAGGAAAATTAAATGGCAGTGGAGTTCGATAGTTCGATCTGTAAGATAGTTCCGGGCGAGTTGAAAGGTTCTTAATCATCCGACGTACGATGATCAAATTTATTTTATTCGTTTTTCTCTACCTCGAAGACCTAGAATTTTCGGGATCAGAACTATCCGATAAGAATATCATTCGATAGAGAATTTAGGACCGTCGTAATTCCGCAACATCTAAAAGCCACACCTCGGTACACGGCATAAGTTATGTACAAATAGAGACGCCTAGATACACAGAAGGTTGTACCACCATTTACCTTCTGCACTAACGTTCAAAGTTATTGGCGACATATGTGCAGGTCTACATGAATATTCAAAAGGGAGTATGGAACGAGCCTGCTATATGTCACACCGAGTACCGAGCGTCGCGATGCCCTGAGGGTTGCGAAATTCTACCTCGATCGAACCTGTAGGTAGTTTTGTTCGACAGACGATGTCTTTTAAAGTCTTACTTCCAATGAGCGTTTATAAAGGTGGCTTTTTTTCGTTTTAAATAAAATTCAATTCAATATCGCAGATTTAGAATTTGAGAGAAATTAATACAAATGGGATTAAAAAAGGGGTAGAAAAAAAAAAAAGGAAAAACCAACTGGAAACGAGGTGCTGGTAGATATCCGAATAAAATGAATCATCATTAAACTACGATTCGCTTGACGCAGTCAATCACCCAGAAATCAATTTTTATTTATTTTGATTTTTTTACTTTATTCGGTATTTTAGTTTTTCCGGTAAAATTAAAATCTCGTATATCTTCTACCGCGTGTTTGAAAACATGCATTACGACGGATTATGGAATGCATCGGTGTCACGTAGTTGATGAACTATGATATTGATCAAAGATGTCGATTCTCAAAATTACGAGTCCATATTCACATTTATCGTTCGTTAATCGCCGATTAATTAAGACGCGTGTTTCATGCTGGTCCGCAATATCACCAGCGATCGAATATGATATAAATCACTGATTAATTTACGCCCTTTCTCGGTCTGGCTAGGGAACACGTTAAACCGGTGATTGGCTTATGCCTCGCTAACGGTATAACACAAAACAATTAATCAACTGAAATTATTCAATCACCGTGTCGACGCGTCGTATTTCGGTTAACACATCTTACCTATACCTGTATAGATCAGACGAAATTTTCACTCTCATTACAGTTTACTCGCTGGTTTTAAGTTAACGTAGAGCATCAAACGATTGACTCCTAATTAATTTCTGACAATACGCAGTCAAACGCCTCGATACCAATTTACGTTTTCTTTGGATTAGTCGCACGTGTTATCGCCTGCAGGCTACCCTATACCCAAACCCATAGCTATACCTCCAGAAGATACATACGAGGGTGGAAATAACAACCCTGTATATTCCGCTCACGCCCCCACACTTAGAGTTTACTGGCACTAACCTAGGCAAGGGCTTCTCCATATGCGGGGTCAATACCTGTGTCCCCTGTATCGCTGAACCCCGAGTATGCCGTGCCGTGCCGCGGGGTGAACTCATTCTGACGTTCAGCCTTTGAATGGTAATAGCTAATTTATAAAATGGGTATAGTATCATAGTACGAGGCTCCTGCCTATCTACCAAACGATTTCAGATTGGTGAAATTAAACCCGAGTGTATAGGTTATCGGTTGGGAAAATTCCCCGTTTCTCTTTCCGCATTTTGTATTTATATTTTTTGCGCAAATGAACTAAATCCTTTTTACCTTTTTTCTTTTGCTTTTTTTCATTGTTTTAAATAAAAAATCTGCTCGTTCTGGTGACTAAATAAAGCAAAGTTTCGATGGAGAACTTGCGGTAGGTAGGGTAGCCGGTGGTATAAGGTATACCTATATCCTGGTAGCAGAATTAAAATAATTCGGTTGAAAATTTACATTTTAATTTAACACAAAAAGGTATACCCTGGAAAGATTTGCATTTTTTCAAAAGAACGCCAAAAACCAAGTACCACTCCCTACTCATCGTCGTTCTCCTCCTGCACTCACCCACCACCCTCTCTACCTACCTGGGCGAATGGTGGATACAGCGAATGCTTTTTCATCCTCTATATTTTAACCCGAAATTTGTTTAATTTCATCATTTGAATATCTAGAATAGGGAAATATACAGGGGGTGATAGAACACAGTCGAAGATGCTCGACATATTATTGATACTGATCAATCAGGGGAGTCATTATCATATATCATTTCCTGTTGGTCATTAGACTCGAAGTTTGGAGGGGAAAATGTAAGAAAAAAGTAATCTCTGTAATCTTAATTATATTGACAAGATATATGTTTTACGGTGAAGAACTATCTTCCGGCTTGCCCCCAATAGATATTACGCAGCTTCTATACGCGCCCTTTTTTTCATTTTCTTCTTCTCTTCTCCACTTTTACAAATGAAAGAGTTTTCCTTCAATAGGACTTTCAGTCTCGAAGCTTTCTACCCGCACGGCTGAAAGCCAAAGTCTGTTTTCTTGTCCCCCAACGCCGTATAAAGTCCGAAGACAATTTTAGAAAACAGTTTTAAACGCCCCTTATTTTTCCCGTTTTTCCGTCTTCTTCTTTTCGCGCCCTTTTTATTGTTCACCCATGATAATCCACACTCTGAATCTGTCGTTAAAGTATATAGCCAGAGGAATTGAAATACCAATTCGTCGATTCGCCGCGTGTATGGATCTACTTATCGTATAACACGGGTAAAAAATAATGTAGGGGATTCAAAGCCGCAACAATTCTGTGTAAAAAGTGTAACTTATAACCGCGGCTTATGAGAAGGGAACTCGTAACAGAAATCGAATTAGTAAATCTATATCGAAATTGCAAGGGTGTGGCTGAGAGATGAATGAGGGTGGAAGTGTATAGGGCGAGAGAATAGCGCGCGGAAGCGACTACAGTTTCCCAGAGAAGGGGCTAATCCCGCGGAGTTAGCGTCAGTCAACTTGAGTTACGAGCAACGCGGAACGTTACACCCTATTTATCGTAAATTATGACAAATTACGCTTCGTCTGACTCTGATAATAAATACAATATCCATACACGCATACATGCATATATAGGTACTACTCGCAACTGAACGCGGTACTATTTACACCTCCGGAAGTAGGCGAGGAGAGATCTGTAAGGTAGAGAGGGTGAATACTGCAGGGACCAACACCCCTGTAAAGGTGGAGGTGAAATGAATAATATCAATTTTCTCCGTGTACTTTCACACAGCTAAAAGATTCCCCGATATTATTTCGCGAACGTTTTACTACCCCGCGAACGAGATATGATGTAGAAATTGATATTTAAGAGGTCCATGCATCTTTCTTTCGCCTCCACCTTCGCTTCGTCGCACTTATTGAGGACTAGATCACGGCTATGGAAGGAGAGAATCTATTCTCCACTTTTTAGTACTTATGCTGAGAAATTGCCCTTAGGCTGTTTATCAGTTTAACTAGTTTTTTTTTTTTTTATTATTTTTATTATTTTATTCAACCTAAGGGATTCGCAGATGGAATGAAAAATCTCACCCTCCAAAACGGGGGATATGCGTTGAAGAGCCGAATGATGAAGTTTTAAAAATCCAAAGTGATTTATACGTGTTAGTAGCTCTGAATTATTTGCCGAGAGAAAATGGGGGAGGAAAAAAGATAACGGTAGATTGAATGATGTGGAAATTTGAAACAGTCCGCAGTTAAGCTTCGGTGAAAACAGTTTAACAAGTTAAAATAATTGTCGGTGTAATGACGTTGGTGAAATTTGTCCATTTGAAGGAATTAGCGAGAAACGCAATTGGGAATCCTCGACCGAGTACATCTGCATTATGCGGTGTTTGCTTTGGGATTACCTCGCTAAAGTACGACTGGGACAGTACGTGTTTGCGATTTGCTCTGCAGTTCGTGGCTGTTCCACGACCATGGCAAGTTGTGTACAGCGTAGACGATTATGCTAAATTATTGTATATAGGTACTACATCGGGGTAATATGTACTATTTGTTCGGCGAACGTGTCCCTTCTCTCATCCTTCGCTCTATCGACTACCTCGATTCCCGTTAAGCCCTTCATTCCAAGAATAGAAATCGTCAATTTTCCAATCCCGTATATAGTATATACTTCAATCTATCCCGAATTTTGCCTTACTCTTACTTTGCCAAACTTTGATCGTTGAATTAGAAATTTGACGGTCTTCGTGAATTAAATATATTCGGTCTAGTATTCTATATTGGGGACAGTGCGGTCGAGCCTTACTCCGGAATCCTATACATGCATTATGCATCCTGGAGGTCCAAGGAACGGTTGTCGACGAGCCGTCGTACCTGTTGCCAGAGTCAAGCCGATCTCGTAGGATTCCAACCGGACTTACCCCCTGTCAACCCGACTTTCAACTTGACAAACTCCAAGCTATGACACCTATCTCGAAGACCGAGAGCATAGCAGAATTTTCTAAACCCCATTAAAAACACACCTCGATGGTGGGTGGTGGCTCATGTCTACAAGACTAGAATCTCAAGTGCATGAAAACATGGGGAAAACAGAAGGTATTGTGGAAAGGGACCCTCGACTCGATCATCATTCCTTTCGGATTTCAAGACCCATCCGCCAAACCTCGGTTCCCAATTTTTAACCGAACTTCTCGTACGTACGTTTAGCGAATTTGTCGACGAAATCGCGAAATGATGATTTATTTGAATAGTAACAGACGTGTATCGGGTCGGGATTTAATTTGCGAAAACACTGGACACGAGGATGTTCGGTAATTTAAAAAAGTGTATCAACCTGCACGTAAATTCATTAAGCAAACTCCCCAATGTTCCGATATTCGATCGGACCGGTTAACCAGGCGTTGCATGCACGCAGGCATGCATGCATGCATCGCGGAGCTGAAGTTTTATCGCATAGTTTTACCTCCGTGTTTTCAAAGCGGGAATGGAAAATTTATCGCAAACCAATCGCTCAGTTTTAAGCGAAAACTACCAGGGAACCCAACAGATGCAGCAAGGCGTCTCCAAGGTTTGCTCAAGTAGAAACTACTCTGCTCTGCTGCACTATACACTCGCCTTAAGATCCTCGAAAGCATTTATTCAATTTAACGCGAATCTAACGTAGCTGTATACAAACACCGGAATAAGTTGCTCGCGTATACTTGGGAAAGGATTCGAAAGCGTATATAGCCGTGTATAACTTGGCCATAAATCTATTAACGGATCCATGAATTTGGCATCCGTTGCCATCACGTATTCGACTTTGATATACCAGCATGAAATTTCAATGGATTCCTGTGATATCGAAATGTGACTCTTCTCGTTTAGCCGACCTCGACAATTTCGATACTTGCGTAGGAGGTAAGGAATCAGAAACATGTTGCAATCAGTAATAGAGAAAATTTCATTTTATAAAATGTACTCAGACTCAATGAAAATGTACGATATGCCAGATCGATTTTTGAGTATACTGAGATATTTGACATCGAATACAATCGGGCTTTTATGTCGCATCGGAGCTTGATCTCTTCCCCTTCTTCTTCTTCTTATTTTCCCATCTGAAGAAATCGTTATTTTGCAGGGATGGTCAGTAACGATCAGGATTATTGTTGATTGAAAACAATTATGAACTTACATATCATTCGAGAATCCCATTTGCGTAAAAATATTTCAAATCTTTTTTACATTCTGCCAAGCAGAATCCTTACTTGCCCGGAAACAAGGTTATTTATTTTTCAAAAGACGTGTGTGCGTAGCCTCTTGAGAGAGAATTATAAATGGGGAATCGGGTTCGAAGGAACACTTCCGGGAAGCTGGGAATATTTGGTTTCAGTCATTCGATCTTTGCAAACATACATTCTTCTCTCCTCTCTCTCTCTCTTTCTCTCACTCTCACTCTCTCTCTCTCTCTATTTCTCTCTCGATGCAAACAACTAAATGTGTCAGCAAGCGCGACAGATCGAAACACTCGAGAATATGTGAGTAGCAAAAAAGGAAAAAAAGTTTAAAAAAGAAAAAAAAATGAATAGGGTTCTATAGCCGCTTTCGAATGCGGTCGTAGAGTTTGTAGAAATTGAGCCTCAGGCACATATGAAACTTTCATGCTGGCATCAGCAGTCAGAAGCGAGACAATTATGCGGTTCAAAGAAGTTACTAAATCATAGTTCCGGATGCATAGGTAGTGCCAGAGCAACAATTTCACCAGTTTGCTGCATCGGCTACCTTATACTCCTTCACCTCATCATCTCACTCTCGCCCAACGACTTCACTATGAGAGAATATTAAAGTTTCTTCATTAACCGTCGATCCAGTGCTTTTGGTTTAATGTATCAGCTACGTGCACACATTTCATCACGTTGGTGCATGTCGCGTGTATAATATCCGTGTCTGCATACAATTACAGGTATGATCGGTTTTCTAAAAATCAGATGCTCCAGGGCTTATATTCATCGATAGAAAAATATTGCATAGGTATTATTTTACGAGTCTATATACCTACTTGATTGATTGATTGCTAATTTAGAGATTGAAATTGTTCGGAGATATATTTTTTTTTTTTTCCAATATGTACAAGCTAATGAAGCCTTCTCCGAATTTGACGGTAACTTTGAATTTCTACCTTTGAAGTACCTACTATATTTGAAACTCATCTCCGCTCCGGATGGAGTAATGCGATGTCGTATAGAACTCGGCACTGAACGATCAATATCGATACAGAAATAATGGGGAAAATTATTATTGAGAGATGAGCGTGTGTTAGATTTCGATAACAGGAACACAGAATCTGTGAAATCTCGATCAGCTAATGGTGAACCTCGAATTTCATTTCGATAAAACTTCTCCAGAAGTTTCTGACGCAATTATCGGTCCGTACTCGTGCATTTGGTACATGTACATAATTCCGCCACCTAACTAGCTCGTCATTTCTCATTTCGTAGTTCGTGAACCTGGCGCAAGCATAGCACTGTCCATATGTATATATATATACATACAAAAGCTCGGTACTCCACAAACTTTCAGTTTTAATTGCTACCAATTAATAATCGCGATTGCCAGCCCCGGCGTACATTCGCATAGCTCAGCCTCACGCAGTTAAAGTTTCTCTCCTCCTCGGTATTTTTTTTTTTTACTACGTAATGTCATAAATATGCGAGTACCGTATAACAGAGTTTATCGTACATACAGTTTTTATTTGCCAGAATTGAAATGCCCAGAGATAGCTGTATAAGAAATGTATGAAAAGTAAGGCTTGGTGTGGTGTAAACCGGGACTGAGATGGGTATAGTTGTTTAATGCAGTATTCGTACCTAGAACTAAGAATTTTTCATCGAGGTACAGCAGAAGGTAGTCCTAGTACCGAGATACTCAAATTGTTACGATAAATAGATGACGAGGGTGACAAGCGATGATGTCGCTAATGTACTCGCCTTGTAGGTACAGGGTGCTGCGCTAGAAACCGCAAAACCTCTCTCAACGCCGACCCGTTGCGTCTGTGCCAGGTATATACCTATGTTAACATATACCTGCTCGTATCCCGTATTACACGTATGGACGTTTTGCGTCAAGGACGGAATGCGTTACGCAGCGCGATAGGGTTACGTATAGTGGTTACAGGTACCTATCTTACTATATGGACATATTGTTGGTTGGAACGGGTATACGCGCACGTCGTCGACTGCTATTAGCGGTTTAGGAGGCAACCTAAAACGGTTAACACTAAAAGCTACGCCGCCCCATACCTCTAACGTAATTTTCAAGCTCTCGGTTAACTAGACAATTCTTGAGAGCCGATAAAGGGAAGCATAGGTGCATACGATATGCCCGTAGTACGATTAGACCCGCGCTGATGGGGGATGAAAATACGACACCGTAGTAGTGCAGTAAAAATGAAAGTTGCTCTATTTTACTAGGCATGTATAGTATAGGATAAGAATTGATGCAACGATTCTATTCTTTTCATACACGTGTATACATACATACGTATACAATATACGTACACGTATGCCTACATACAGAGCCTGCGGTGGTATAGATAAGAGCCCTTTTGTCAAGGGGATCGAATTCCTTAATGGGGTCCTCGCGATGATCAGTCTCTGCGATCGTATCGAAAGATAATTTCATACTGTAGGTGAGTAAATGAGTATGTATTGGTGTGTATAGGTCTACGTAGGTAGCAAGAAGGTAGATGAGTAGGACATGTACGTGTGACCGCAGCAATCAATTTGCCTGTTTCCTCGGGGGAAATTTTATAAAATAATTCTTCTTGTCTCGCGCGAGTCGCTCGGTTAATTCACCTCCAATTTGTAGTAATTGTGGCGGGTGAAACGACGCGAAACAAACACTTTCAGAATTTACTGCTTCTCGTTACTTGCACCCTCGTCCCGTATACTAACCGAAGCTCTGATTGTCGCTGCGAATTTCTTCGTGGGCTAGACCCGAATTTGATTAAAAGAAAAATTCTCAAAATCGTCCTGTGCTCCGCTCGGACACTTTATTCGTGCACTTATCAACCCCTGCATAAGCAATAAGCGAAGCGTCTTGAATTTAGACCGAGATGAGATGATAAAAGTTGAACGTACTGAAATTCAAGGGATAGAAGGAGAGACCTTTATTTGCTTTTTACGGATAGGGGAGGACAAGCTAACCAAAATTAATTACAAAACTTTATTTCATTATTTTATTGAGACTGGGTGAAAACCGACTGATACATAACAATCTTCAGCCACGATCAAACCTCCGCAATTTCAATAAAAAATAATCGATAATCGCTATAGAACGGAGGGAATGGTCAATTTGAAGCTCAATTTCACTCTAATCCAACAAAGGAGACGGCACAGTATTGCCAGGTTATTCCGAACATAGTTACCTACTTTGGTTAGCACTTAGCAGCAAAACGTGCAAAATCAAACCTAAATTTTTCTCTCCTTTTTTTTTCTTTTCAATATCGTTTCAAACTGCCTTTCATAATACTACCGAAGGACAATGATGGGAGGGAGCGAATTGTTTCACCGCCTTTACTCTATTCATGAGATTCTCATTTTCCTATGCATTTCCCTCCATCACTCTCTTTGTTTCGCCTTTCCCTTGTCTATCGCATGACAGAGTACTGAAATCCCTTGAATCCGTCCAAGAATGGCGATACAGCCTCCGGCTCTCCAGGCGCTGGACCAATTAGTATCGGCTTTCGGAACAGCTATCCATCCGGATCTCAATCCACCGTCAACTTCTTCGGCTTCCTAGACGAGGCAGAGCGAGCGGCATACAGCGCGCTTAATTGTCTCGAAATCCGTATAACCCATGCGGCAGAAATTCCCTCTGGCATCCCAAACCTCGCTCTCTCTCTCTCTCTCTCTCTCTCTTTGTCTCTTTATCCCACTTTTCTCCCGATTCGAGGGCAACGTGATCAGCATGAGATCCATCCTCGTTCGACAAAGGTCCGCTTGATATTTGATACAACATTCGCTCTGGTGTCAAGCCAAATGTGTCATATCGTAGACGAAAGCTGGTGTGTTTGTACGCAACCGGCATTTATAGAAGTTTTCTCTCAATTACGATGGCTGACCAGTCACTGTAAATTTCCATTTCATTGTGGCAAACTATCTTCCTTCAGTGAAAGCTAATTTAGTATCCCACTAAACTACAGTGGCTAAGCTTGCCTCACTCGCCACTTAGAAGCACCTGTTTCCGACACGTGCTTGAAGGATGTTAGACACGCTCAGTGGGCGATGTAAACTGGATTGTTTGTATGTCGTTGCACACTGAAGGATTGGTGCAAGCTGGTCCATCGGGTACCTATGTATGCAGAGGTCCGAGGTCGTAGCTGGATCAGCTCCATACCAGCCACAAAATTGGCGATCATAGAATTCCGAGTAACGGTCGTCGATCAGAAATTACCTCGACCTCGTGCATAGAATCTAATCTGGTCCACTAACGGCTTTGAAACACCCAAACGACCCAACTATCGGCATCAAGTTAATGACCCTTGCGAAACGGTACCTCTACCTTGGCTTTGCGGGTCTGAAGAGGACGATCCGAAATAATTTTCTATCCTTTTCATTGTTTCAGAAACCCGAACGCAGCCGAGCATCATGGACGAGGAGAAAAGGCGTCCCTCGCTAACAAGGAGAGGAGTAAATATCGAGGACTTATTTGGGACCAGTACGATCCTGTGCATCAGAAATACCTGGAAATCGGTAAGTCAAGATATCATTCAATATATTCTAGGAACCATTCCAACGAACTTGTGGGCTTCCGATAAAGTTCCGAGTCCATCACATTGAGGGTTGAAAAGAATGGCCCTTAAAAAAAAATGTATATTTACTCTGTAAATTTAATTGGAAATGATACCTGTCTTACCTAACTCTCGTATTCCCGTCAAATACTACGAGAGAACGAGCCGAAGGGAGGCTCACTCTGCCTGACTGATTGTAGAGATAGGGGAGACGCGATGGCTTGATAAAATAATTATTTACGTAATTGAAAATCTCCGGTTATACTATACGTATAATTTCGCGATATGGAGATTCGAGTTTTCAAGGTAAACTAGGCTAGGACCGAACCTCATTTCACGCACGGTATAGTTAGACTTGTCTTTTCGGATGGCTTGATCACATCTCATTTGCGCTTCCGCGCCTGGACCCTTCTCTAGAGTCTAGGTCAACCATCGCACGTTTCTATGGTTACTGGAAGAGCCAGACTTGATTTCCCAGTGTCTCGGACAATATCGTCGATACCTTGATGCATTGGCACATCAATTTTTCGGCATAAAGTTCAGATTTAACAGAATAGAAACTATAAAAGTCGTGTTTCATCGGTATATAGAAAAATATCGTCATTTTTTCGCTGATTAAATATGGCGATTTGTTTATTGAACTGTCTCCTCACTTATGGATCCGGGGTAAATCGCTCGTCGTGTAGAACTTTATTTCTCGCGTTTCTGATAAATAAAATATCGATGGTTTCACGTAATTGTTTGGCATCGGGGACAGATGAGCAGACGAACGTGGGTGAACGATGGGGGATGAGAATCGTTGAATTCTGACGCGTATTGACAGTTCTGGAACGGGAAACTCGCGGCGTAGATGTTATTCCAACCCTCCGTTTTTCTTATTCTCTAACCGCGCCCAAGCTCTTCTCACTCCTTCTTCAACACCGGATGGGAAAAGTAATTTAACCGAGAAGCGAACCCTCGTTTACTCGCGGTTTTACCCCGTCCTTTTCCTTATCACCACGATTTCTCTGTTTTCCCACGACAATTCTCTTATATTTTCACACTCCTTCGCTTTAACCCTTGGTCTGAATTATCGCAAGGCGAGACGAGTTCACTCACCTCATAATATAACGTCCAATTTCGAGTCAGGATTAAAATCGTGCGGTACGAAAGGCAGACAGAGAAAGAGAGAAAGAGAGAAAATTTGAAACTTTAACAAAATGGTAATAATGTTAATAATAGCAAGAATTAATCGTGAGTGAAAATCGACGACCGAAACGAACTAACGCGATCAATTTTGATCACCAAAGTTTTGGCTCGCGGCAATATCGCAAATTCGTGTAACCGCATCTTTTTAGCCCATCGTGGTTACAGTTTACATCCGGAAAATTCGATATTTAGAGAAAGCGACTGCGATAAAATGAAGGCACTCGATTTTTATTCAAAGTTGCTAATGCATCGTGGTCTCGATTTACCGAAGGCTATATCTAAGCGGAGCCTGTCTACTTATCGGGTTCCGGTAATACGAGGCGTAATTATTCCCGATAATACCTCAGACTCATCAAAAACCTCGTCATTGATCCGAGACCATATCTCGTTCCATCTCAAGCCAGAAATTATTTGAGATGAAAAATTTGACTAACAAGTTTATCGTTGGACTTTTTTTTTTCGTTTGAATGTAAAATATGCTTATAAAATTCGAGGGGAAAAACTCAGTTTCGTAATCTCCTTTTTTGTTCTTTTCTTTTTTTTTTTCCTCAAAGCCATGTTGTAAAGCATCCTAATTCCTGCTGAATATACATTTTTAAAACTTAAATAAGTATCGCTTCGTCGTTAAAAGTTTCATACCGAACTTCATCGAGCAACGTTTTCGTGTCACTATAAGTAACTATTTATCACGCATTATCTATAAAAACTTCGAGACTTCAATTAGCGTCTAATCGAGATTTTTACAAAATATCGAACAGTCGTGGCGAACTCCCAGACGTTTATAAATATATATTTTTTCTTCCTTTCATAAGAGAAAAAAAAGAAAGGAAAAAAAAAACATGATGAATTTGTACGAGAGGGAGTGACTGGTAACATTGTACGATGCAATCGAAATGAATCACCCCCTATAAAAAGTAACGCGCACGCGTGTCCGACGAGGGATGGTTCGCGCACCCCCATTTCTCATTCGGGATGAAAAATCACAAAAACTGATAGCCCACCACTCCAGCAGCTCTGTTACACTCAAGAACCAAGAAAAATGTACCCGAAAAATTTTCCAGGCCCATGATTAATTTATTATTATTATTATTATTATTATTATTATTATTATCTTTTCCGTTCTTCTTACTCCTTTTATCTTTCTCATTGTCTTTTGTTAGTTTTTTCTTATCCACGAAATATCCGCGAAATGTGTTCCACTATAGGGAAACTTGGTTTTGTGAAAGAGAAGAAAAACAAAAAATACTTCAGTCAGGATGGAAGTATACATGTATATTAAATGGCTTCTTTTTTTTTTTTTCTTCTTTTTCTTCTTTTTATATAAATTAACGAAAACTGGGAAATGGTGTATTAAAATTTCACCACCTTTCTCTAGCCTCTCGCATTTAGCTTCGTTATAGTCGACTTGTTTTATCCAGCTATGTGTTTAGCTCCGAAAAAGTTTTCATTTTTTAAGTCGGTGGTAGGAAGATACAATCTAGACGTAGCCGACTAAGCCAGCGTTATTAAGAACATAAATAAATCAGGTTCGTTAAGTGAAACCCATTAAGGGAAACTGCCGCCCCAGTTGGCTCGGGTACCACTAAAGTCGCGTGATTTTTCAAAGACATAAATCGTCGACCCGGGTCTAGGCCATCATTGCAGCTCAGCTAGCCACCTAATATATATATTTAGGAGAAATTTTTCACACCCGAGAAAATTCTCAACTATACGTATCGAGGCATGAGAGATTTTTGTAAAAAAAATTTTATTCCTTATGTTATATGTATGTACTCGTATTCGAATGCGGGGTAAGATCCGACTGAACTATTACGTCCGGCTATTTAAACAGAATAAATTTATTCTAAACGCTCGTATGCACCGAGAACGAAAGAAGAAATCCCCGGTAATATTTTTAGATATAAATTTGAACCTCGCTTGGGTATACATATATAGAGGCATGCCACCGATAAAGGTATCATGCACGAGTGAATTTGAGCGGAAAATTTATTGGACGAGGATGCCTTTGACTGGGCGTTTAAAATCGTAGGAGAATATCACGTGGGAAATTCGAGAGAAAATTCAGAAGAGGATGAAAAAAAAAAAAAAAAATATTTGAAAAAATACATAAATAAATAAATGAATAAACCACTCCACGAGAAAGATCTTGCATCTTATAGTTAATTATTAAACTCATGTTCCATTTATATTTATTTCAATGCAGTTCTACAGTTAAAATTTGATTGATAATTTGAATACATATTTCAATGGAATCAATTACTGAACAAAGTCCATATATTCCTGAAAGCTAATTCAATCGAGACAAAGACTCCGGCCGCAATTATCTCATAGATTTTCGAGTAGACTCCAGTTACTCGAGAGTCGCGAATGAGACGGGATATAGAATGGTTTTAGTCGGGTTTTCAGCTCCACAGAAATATGAGAAATCGGTTGTAAATGACATTTGTATAAAATAATGAAACGGGTTTTTCGATATTGATATTAATAAAATTGTTACGTAGAAATTGTGTGTCTGGCAGGTGTTTAATTGCGGTTATATATTACATTCGTTTCATATCATTATCATTTTTTTTGAAATTATTATTCCAACCGGAACTGACTCGTAGATAAGAAAAACCGGGCACGATCGTATCAATCTAAAGTCTGGGCGATAAACAGACACTGAACGTTCATTTTCCCTGGGTAACTTTCTATTTATTTATTTATTAGTTCTTTTTTCTTCTTCTTCTTCTTCTTCTTTTTCTTCTTCCGGCGTATGGCAAGCAGCAAACTTTTTGAAATATTGCGCGTTATGCGGTTGTAATTTTTCTGGATGAAGGAAAGTTTCACATTTTTCAAATTCCGAACTGCACGAGGCTCGTAGTGTAACCGTACTTTTATTAAACAGAAATATAGTGCGCGGCTATAGGATAAGTGTGAAGTATAATGATAGCAGAGTATAATAATTGAAATAAAAATCAGCGTTTAATCAAAATGTTCAATATCAAATTGATCGAAGTTTGGCGGTGGAAAGGGCGTCGAATATTTATTAGGAAATGAAAAACATTCTTCGAATTATTAATCGGTAAAGATTTTGGACTATAATTTAGAAAAATTTACTTTGGATATTTAATGAAATAACGAGCGATTTTGATCATCCCTCGAGCCAAATATTTTACCAGGATGTCGTACAGTCTGGAAATTCTCCGCGATTGAATTACAGAGGCTTTAGCAACGATAAGGAAATGAGGAAAATTTCAATTTATGTATACTCGGCGGAAACTGCCATACCTATAGGTACATATAATACCGTAGAAATTGAAAACAGTCAAATGATCCAGATTCCTCCAATTCTGAATAGAGTGAATTAACGAAATTCCTTTCGAAAATATATAATCAAAGCTTGTTAGAACACACGGAATTAAATTTACAATAACTAGGCACGCGGGGACGAGGTTTGAATATTTTCGATACAAAAATTTTCCCACAAAAATATTTCCAGAAATTTTTTAACCATCTGGTGTACAAGCTCGATATAAGTGCAGGAGGAGGCAAACGCTGTATAAAAACCGAGAAACCTGCGTATGGTGTTTCGTGTGTATAGATATAGTTCATCTGCTTGATATATGCTGACATTTGACGCGGCGGGATGCTGTCGTATTTCATAACGGTTGACGGGAGCGACGCCAAATAACGCGGACGATACAACCCTACGGTACCACCATAGATTACACCCAGATTACTGATTTAACCAGCTGAAACAGAGCCCGCCGTGTGTGAGGATCGTGCCAACCTGTTCGACCCAAACGAGAAACGCGAATCCGTTTAAATTTTCTTATTCTTAAAATGAGAATGCGGAGAAGGAGAATAAGGAAAGGGTGTTTCGATTAATTGCTTTCTCCTTCTTTTAATTATCGAGTAAATAACTTGGAGACTAGATTTTTTTTCTTTTTTTTTTAGGAAATATCACGTTATTGATGGTCCGTCTTCGTATTTTATTTCACCCATTAAACTCCGAGGTCGTTCTTGGTGTGCGGGAGGTAATATGCTAAACACAAAGTTTCCGTCAAACTGTGACGCGGAGGACTTTGCTCTTACTGAGATTAACTGTGCGAAGAGACTCGTACAAGAAACTTTCAAATTTATTACAAAATATTAAGATAATATTAGGTTAATAACTAATTTCATTCAATCGCAATCCCCTTACCGGTTCTTATGCACGCGTATATAACAACGAATTCACATACATTCTCTTCACGTTCGATAATATTAAAAACTGTTCAATCTATGAAAAAATCTACTTCATATTAAGATATAATAGTCTTTAAACATCGTTCAGTGTATATCGTGATGAATATCAAAATTTCTTCCTATCTCTAGTCGTAATATTCGAGTCGTGCACGAAGTAATAATGGCTCCCACGTACCGCTACTTCAATATACTCGTTTCTATGGTATATAGATATGATGTGCCCAGATTATACGCCAGAGTCTACAAAATTGGGGTCTACCACGACGCGGAGATATTTTGAGTTATTTCATTCATTTCATTAATTTCATTCATTTTTAGGCCTCCTTTTTTTCTGTCGAATATAATATCGTGTGAGCTGGCGAGACGATGTACGAGCTTACAACTAAAAATTGCAACGTTACCTCGTCTCTTATTTGCCAATTTATCCAATTTACATCTGCGAAAGAGAAAAGCGAAGAATAAAAATAACCCATTACTAAACTCTCGGAAGTAGAATGGAGGAAATGATCGCGACCGGAGATGAAAATTAATTTCTAACTCCCCGTTCGCGTGGCGATTAGCAATTTTCGCTAATCGCGATGTACGAGCTTTATTGAATTAAACGCAGTCCTACGTGGACCCTCTCCCTTCTGATGCGTCGGCGAGCCATACGTTCTTCCCTAAATCGTCACGTAGCATCACTTAGTCCGACACACACGTAGACGCGTCGGCGTCAGCGTCGGTACGTGATCTGAACGTACCTCATCTCTTCTGTTCGTATAGATGCTTCGTGCAGCTTGCCAAAAACCGGAGTGACGAAACTGTTATGATTCGCACATCCTCAGCTTGTTTGATAAAAGTCTCATTTATCTGCAGTGCGACGTTAGGATTCCTCGTAGATAAGATAGTGAAAAATCATTTAGCATATGTGCGCTAAATTATGTGAGTTGAAAATTTATACGAAAAAGGCGACTTTTCAAAGACCAAGTGCGGGGGTGGAGCTACTCTTATCGTCTGAATAAAAACGTATTCTCGTCACGGCGAGGGGTGACATTGTTGATGGTATTCCGAGTGAGAAATAAAGCTGGAATTGAAGATGGGGACTTAAGACCTGGGAGTAAAGCCGTACGTGAAACTGCGAGATACACTTCGACTTGGTAGACATACTCGTATCACGTTTGTATTCCACTGCGAACACCCGCTTGTTTAACTTTAACCTTTAAACTTTAAGCTCTATACTCGAGAGGCGAAACTTCCAGGTAAGCTCACTGCCAACAACCCGAATTCGATATGCTTGTCAAGGCAACGAGAACGACAAAACTTGGTTTCTTTATTCACATCCGCATGTACGCGTTGATATATATCACGTGTGAAGTTTCACGTTGCCTAGAGTTGGGAGTTTCTCATCACAGGGAGGCTAAATGAATAAGAAATCAAATTTCGAGTCTATCTCAATTCTCCTTTTCGCGATCCAAACTATCGGAGAAATGAGAATAAAAAGAGAAATTGGAAGAACGGAAGATAAAAAATGTATCAAATTCGGTCTATCTAGTCGCGTAATAACGTGGGATTTTCGTCTCCGTTTTTCTGCCCACGGGGAACCACATCGGATCATTTTTCCCAACTGTTGGAAAAAAAAAAGACGAAAAAAAAACAGAAAAAACAGAAAAAAGCAAAAACCACGAAGGGTTTCGGATCACGGCCCTCTATCTTTGTGTCCGACACAATACACCGAGGACTTTAACCATTCTTTGACAAATAACGAGTCGTTTTCGGAAGATTCTGCGTCCATCGTTGTCACAGTCACTAAGAGATCAGATTTTTTGCATATCTTTTTGTCATCCTGCTTTTTCTTCAGCCCCAGAATTACGTGTGGTTAACAATTGTTTCGCCCTCACAGTATCAAGTGAATATTCCATTTTTTCTTCTTCTTATTCTTCTCATTCGCTTGTATATGGTTTGCTGAAAATTGGGGGTAGGGTGAAAAAAAAAGACGTTTCGTGTTACGAAAATCTGGGCGAAACGGGCCGGCTGACATATGAGCCTTTTCATACCTATTTTTCTCTCATATTCACGTCGAGTTTAACGTCGTAACGCCAGTCGATGGTAAACTTGAACCTTGGCAAAGTGGGCCGAGCCTCGGCTCCGGGTACCATATCATATATTTACCCCCGTGAACCCTAATAGTCTAACGCCGCGAAGCCGCTATTCGGAAAGTTGCGCTTTAGATTGTTTGCGAACTGCTTGACTCCGCGGGAGATTTAGGGTTTTACCCTTCCATGCCAAGAGCAGAGAATATCTAGAAGCGAGATCTTTTCAGTCGAGACGGGGTAGTACCTAATCGCCCCCGGATAATCATTCAACGACACGCATCGCGTTATAGCCTAATGTACGGCTAGCCCGCTTTTCAATGCCGAATTTTAATTACATTTGATAATAACCGCATCCCTAATCGCGTTCACTATTTTATACGCGGAGAAAACGAAGACTGAAAATAAAGAAAATAAAAAAAAAGGGACTTTATCTACAGATCGCTTATACGATTCACAAAAAGTAATTAGGAACTAACTTTCCGCCGTTTCCTCGGGTAGGAATAACTCGACCAGAAATTACTGGAATTCTTATACCAATCTGAACTCGAAATTGCTATCCGAAAGAATGCCGACTTCCGTCAGGACATACCTGGTTTGTTATTCGCTCTGACAGATCTCAGACCCGGCGAAAAACGTCTAATCTTGAATGTAAAGTATAATGAGAGAATTTCACTACAGAACAGAATGTTTCGTTTGTTATAATAATTTCGTCGGAACATTGAATTTCATTAAATTCACAGTGAATTCCTAATATATTGCTGATCAAATATTTCGTCGTAGAAATATCTGGTCAAATTTAGAGCAATTTTGAAAATAGTCAACTTTATTACACAGACAACTCGAATCCTCGTTTTTTCCATCATTATAATTGGGTGTAAATGAGTTGCTCAATATTGGCTTCCCCACGGTTTGTCTAACCTTTTACGCTGGTGCAGTATTGTGTTTAAACATTTTTTAATTCATTCAATTTGGTTGCGTATGATTGAGCAGATACCCGCTGACTACCATATTTTTCATGGAATTCACCATTTTAGTTTTTAAAAAAACTCAATAAATTCTGACTTGATGAAATACCATCTATTTCGGGGATGCGTGAATTTGTGAAAAAAATAATACGACTTTCGTTATATGATTCGGAATATTTTCAGCCATGTAATCCTCCCCGTCACACCAGCTGCTGGACGATAGATCTCGTCAGATTCTTTCGGCTTTTTATTTTCTCTCGTTCGTAGTTTGAACCAGAGGTAGCTGGTGTTAGGGTGGAATAATATAAGGGAGATGCAGTAACTTACACCTAATAATTTATGCGAGGTTCAGAAACGGACAGAACGCGACACGGCCACGGGTTACGCAAACACGAAGGACCAGGCTGACGCGGTAGAAATTACGATCAGTGGCTGACCACGCAGACACGGATCGCCGAAGCCGGCCCAAATTTTTACGTAGAATCCAAACTAGGGGATAGACACGTTTTTTTTTTTTTTTACCAAAAATAAAATTATACATCAACGATTATATTAATCGCACGGTATAGTTCATGAATTTCGTCTAATCTCATAGGAATTTCCACCTGTCTTTCTGGTACTGATATATTCTATGTATCTGTTATCCAAACGGGCATTTTAATTATCCGTTTTATGCCGCATCAACAAAGCACCGCTGTTGATTATTCGCGTGCGTGGTAACGATACGCGATACATTCCGAGGCACGAATTTCCGAGGTAGTACAATTTACACGCTCCACGAACTGTAAATTTTCCCGAGCAGGTTACTCGATGCGACAAAGGTATCAAAAGGATTCGTATCCCAGGAGTTTTGCTTGACATTTCACTTGACTAAACTGACGAAATATCGCGTCCAAGCTTCACGCACTCAGCTGCCTGTAGGTAAATACCGCAAATCAAAGGAAATTCAACTTTAATTCGTATCTCCCGATCGCGTATCTAATTCGCTATTCGGTCTAAGTCGACTCATTTCTCAAAATCATTAACCAGGTTCTAATACTTCTAAGTCGAAAAGGTCGGTTCCAGGTCGGCTCTAACCTCATGTCTACACCCACCCCAATGTATAATACAACCGCCTAAATAGCCTGCGTATACATCGCCTTTCACGGGACGTTAGTTCTCACTAAAATTCAGGGTATACATAAGCCATTAGCGCGTTGGGGACTTGATGGGTCTCGAATTTGATTAGCGACAAATTCAGATCAAAATACGTCGACTACTTCGCTCGGGTTAGGCATATTCCCTAATCATTCCATTATTTTTAACAACTTCCAAGGGATGAGGGGAAAATTTCGAACAATACCTATGCTTTTATATCTACAATGGTTTACGATAGCGATATCCAGAGGCGTGGGTGATATCGTTAGCGTTTAGTTTCATTTATATCAAATTTTTTCAACTTCAGTTTTGCCTTTGTATGTATAAAATACGTTATTCATCATTTAGCAATTAGTTAAATTGCAGTAGCTAGAATGGGTGTACGTATAACACGTATTCGTGTGTATTCATATATCGTTGCGATTCTACTTAATACGACAAGGTATAAATCATTCGGACATACAAACATACATACAGACAAACGTTTACTGCCCATGATTTTACATAATCCAATAACAATTTTCACCAAACTATACAGAAA
Organism: Tenthredo scrophulariae; assembly: GCA_963978835.1. Classification (NCBI taxonomy): domain Eukaryota; kingdom Metazoa; phylum Arthropoda; class Insecta; order Hymenoptera; family Tenthredinidae; genus Tenthredo; species Tenthredo scrophulariae. Next base: position 1,738,074 of record OZ022235.1, read on the forward strand.
TGTATAACGTTACCGTGTATTGCAGCTGTGTTCAGTTATACAGGGATTATCCGATATATTTTATTGTAAAATGCCGAAAATACATGAAAAAATATATTCAGACCGCTGCAGTGTTGGGTTTCAATGATCAAATGATAAAAATCGATGCTAAATCTGTGAAAATATGTTCAACGTATTCCTTGTCTGACTTTTAATGGGCAAATTTCAACAAAAAAAAAAATATCGAGTCCGAATTAAAGTCTGACTTCTGGACCTCCAGGTTCTCCTAGTATTACGAGCCCGGAGTCTCGCGTACCTACACACAAAGAAACTAACTGAATTCCAATTAAAAAGGATAACGGATAATTTTTTTTTTTTTTACTTTTAACAGTTTTTCCACAATCTGGTCAGCTCTGCGTTCGCGTCATTATAATAACGCCTTTTGAACTTATTTTGTAAATTTTCGTTTGCAGCTGACGTTATTTTTTTACATACCTATATGTCTACCTATTGGCAAGCTTTCCCGGAATACCAATCAATTTCATAAACCATACGATGGTTTGATGTGAATAAAAAGAATGTGAAAACAAAATGCAGCAGTAAATAATGAAATACGGTAAAACGATAACTTGAGAATACAATTTTCACACAGTCGATCATACACCTACCTGTACCTATAGAGAGCAAAAAATCTAACGTCTGCGGGTCATTACTCATCTCTTGGGAGAAAATAACAGAGAAAAGTTTCGGCTTTTACTACCTCCGAGGAACTAACTTGAGGATAATTTGATAGATCATCATGACTCTGTATTTCGCTATTTCAGATAAATCTAAGATATATTTTGATAAATAATGATGAATGTATTCATATCCTATGCGGTATGTCGTTGCATAGTTGTTCTCCGAGAGTTGGATGCATATGTACTTGTATCAAATAATACTTGGGAATCGTAGTTCGCTAACGAACCTGGTAAACTCGAATTGTTGTTCGACCCTCAAGAATACCCGGTCTTCGTTATTCCCAGTTGCAGGAATTGATATTCAACTCACAATCAGTTTATTGGATAAACAACGCGAACGCGGTAGAAGTTTCATGAAGAAATAGTGTCTGCAGAGAAGAGGAAGAGGAAGAAGAAGATGTTGTACAGAAAATAGAAGAGACATAGGTACATCTTCGTCTTGTTAACTCGGGATTTTAACGATCTGATGCCGCAGTCTGTGAGAGTAACTGAAATTTTAAGATAGATACACTATTTTCGAAATTTCTTACTCCAATACCTCTACTTTAAGACTGGGATTTCATTTCCTATGGATATCGGAATAAATTACGCTACGGACATACGGTACACGCTGCAGCACATCTCACAAAGATGCAAATTAATGCGTATACCCACCCTACCGTACCCCATCTACCGCGTAGGTATACGATGTAACATGTAACAGCAGAAACATGCTTCGCGATAGTTGCTGTGTTGTTGTTCCTACTACTGCCTCGGCCTATGTTTTCCTCGCGTGTGCTGCTTCCGACATTCGCACGCTATCCATCCCCATATCCTGACACATTTCTAATTTATATCTACAGTTATACGTACTCGCAACAATTTCCCACAAAATTACAAACTCAATACGCCTTGGGTAGGCGGGAGGTTTCATTTCAGACCTCTCTTATCCGGGGTAGAAGTTTTCCAATAACGGATTACCACCGGGCTACTTTTTAACTTTTGCATTATTTAAAAACAAAAAACTGAAACACAGAAAATAGAATCCGTATTTTTAAGATGAATATTAAACTCATTCTACGCTCGCGGATATTACGAGCTTGCGGTTTCAACCATTTAAACGGTCACTGTCAATTACGGTATACCTAAGTGAAAATTCATAACTTAGATTGGATACACGAAGGGAAAAATTCTTTCACATATTTATTACGTTATCATACTCGATAGGAATTTTCGTTTTACGATATACTCTATCAACTACCTTGGGACTTCATTAATGGTACGTCACGATTATTTTTAAAAGGCGTTTAATATCAACTTTTTATTCAGACATTGGCAGATTTTATGCTCTTGTGACTTTTGAATACTTCTTATCTTTTTAAATTGCTCAGCAATGTATTCGTTGTATAACTTAAGCTTTCGGTGAAGAGCAGAACTTTTAATTGCGCAAGAATGAAATTAAACAATTCTGAAAAAAAAAAAGTTCTCTTTTTCCCAGTTAGCGAAAAGTGGCCTGTATTCGGGAGTTTGTCGATACTCGATAAACGCGTAGTCACTCAAATCGGAAGGAAAGGACTCCTTTTTATTTTTATGGAAAGAACTTTATGACAGGAATCTTTTAATGTTTATTCAATTTCACCCGGCTCTACCCATCGCCCTTCGTCTCAACGGCTTGCCTTTGACGTCCCAAGGTAAAGCGAATTAACGGGTAAACGGGTAACCGAAAGCAAACGAAACTGTGCCTGCAGCAGGAACCCCTTGGGAATTTTATTATATTTTTTTAGATAGGTAGATTCATCTGCCGGTTACACAATCTGCTACAGAGTTTTTAAGAGCCCGCACCTCGCAGTCCTGAAGGATATTTAGAAACAAAAACCACCCCTATGTGAGACTGTGTGACTGATCTTTTGACCAAGACCATATACCGAGTCTTAAAAATAATCGTGCGATGAAGAAGCCCAACGTTTTTATTCTGACCTTTATAAAAAGTCTTCTGAATCCCTCGACAAATGGACCACCCCCCAACTGTAGTAAATATTGCAAACGTTTTTTTTTTTCTTTCTTTCCTTTTCCGTTAGTGATATGGTCTTTGACACCGAACCCACCCTCGGAGATTCAATTTCAAGACTGAAAAGAAAAATATCTTTGAAGTTTTGTCAAAAGTGAATCCTGGAGAATTTACATAATATAAAAATCGCGAAATGTGTATACCATGCATTATTAGTGGCCCTCTTACGACTCGGATGACATTGTTTTAAGTGTTTTTAAAATCGAGAGAACAATCTCAGGGGAATCACAAATTCACTCCGGTCTTTGGATAGATAAATGACTGAAGCTTTTCGAAAGTTATTCGATACTATTAGCTCATTGTTAGCGGATCATCAACCCATCTGCATACCCAGTGCGTTAGCTCGAGTTTCCGCGTTCCTCCGGCGTTTAGTAATATCGAAACGCGGTCTTTCAACCCCGTTGTTCAAAATTCCGGGTTGTTGGAGTGCGGACGACGACGGGCGCCGCGACAGCTACCTGACTACACTCCAAGGCGTATATGGTAAGACCTGAAATAGCCGGCAGACTGTAACTGTTCGAAGGTTCGGAGAGTCTATTTCAATTTTCAATGTAATAAGAAATTCTTCAGGAACTATGTCTCAACGCCGGATGCCTCAGCGGGTAAATTTGTCTATCAGTCTCGTCCCGGCATGAAAACCCATAAGATACACGTATACTTTTACTTCCCTTTGCACGACTTATCGTCTGCGCTATCTCAGTCTTGCCTCGCGAATCCCCGAGACCCATCTCAAACAACAGGCTCTCATTTGTTTCGCAAAGTATTTCCACAGCCAAGATACCCGAAGATCGATAAAAGACTAATACCGCACGTAGTACAGAGTAGTAGTAGATGTCGTTCAACATCAGACAGAACCTTTGCGGATAGATATTTCTCGATGGTGAAGGGAGAACATAAGTGTCGGTAAAAGTAAGCAATTTTGTGACAAGGGTTGCCGGGCATCTGGTCATAGTCCTAATCGACAGCATCGTCTTTTCTTTTTTGTTCTTTTTTTCTTTTCGGAAGTGTATATCCTCCGGGCTATCGTATCTGTTCGGTCTTGTGCGAATTAGGAGAGCAACTTATCGTTAGTGCTGATTAAGCTTCTGAAAGCGGGCTCGATTGATGAGCCTGCGTGGCTGGCCACACGAGGATATAGGGGATTTGTAAGGGGATTGTAAGGGGTGAAATCTATGCAGAAAAGGTTGAAAAAGCAACAACAACAACAACAAAAAAGAAAAATTGAAGGGATGAGAAGAAGGGGCATTAGGCTGTTTCATCATGCTGACAGAGAAGACTGCGTCTTCTGGGCTTGACTTCCCTCTCATTCAGTGAATATTTGGATAAAGTATTTATGAGGGATTCGCTATCAAGGGTACCCGATAACATTTGACGTGGGGTACCTAAATATTGAATGTGTGGCTGTCTCTTTGACAAAAAATTACCTTTACTATATTTTCCGTGGCTTCGATATACCGGCGTTATAACCTGCTGTAAAATCGGGAATACTATGGAATGGAAGGGATTCCACCCTTCGGTTAATATCGGGAATTTATTTCAGAGCGTTCTGACGATATTATGCCGGCTGGCTTGAGGGGTGTTGAACTTTGACAAGCTCATATTGATATCGGTGCTACACGTGAGACAAGAAAAAAAATCAAATAAAAGCGTCAAAAATTGTACTCGATTTTTGACCATTCGACGAGTAATATTTTTTCAATTACAATGATTGAAAAATAAATAAGGGTGTCTTTTCTCGTAATTGTTTCACGCGGCTCACTTTTCCCGGTCAAATATACGATTCCCCCCCCCCCCCCCCCCTCCCTGGGTAAGAAGAGAAATTCAAATTTTTAAAAGCTTCTCTCTGCCCTTTCGAATAAATAAAATTCGATTCTGTTAATCTTTGACTGTGATCTGTTCCCCGATGTTCATTCTTTATTCGAGCAGAAAAATGGTGTGGGAAGATATCAGTGGCAGGCATTCAATCGGATGGGCCTACAAAGGAGATCTCCTAGCTGGGAGAAGAAGGGCTTGGGTAGAACCTCCCCCGAATTCCCTCAGGTCCCTTAAGTCCACCGGGTCTTCGTCCTTCTACGCAGACTTTCCCGGTACAGTGCCACGTATCTTTCTTTTTTCTTATTCTCTTCTTTCTTCTTTTCTTTCTTCTATTTTCCCTTTTACCTCGTCGTCTCCGCCTTTGTCGGACAATACCCTAACGTCGGCTGACTAGTGCAAGTCCATTGTGGTATACCACGAACGAGATATGCGATCCATCCTCGATGATGGACAGATTGATTCGATACCAGACTTGGTGAAATTTATTGCGGTCTCGGAGAGGAGATGCACTTTCCGGAACGGAATTAACTCTGTAATGCATATCGAACCGGGTGTATAAAGCTAGCGCCTAACCAAAATCAACCTAATATAATCTTAGCGCAGCCAGTATATTTGTAGACGAAAACACGAATGCCTAGGTCCAGTATCTAACTAGCAGTATCCGCTATCCCGAATTAATATATGTGATTCAACAATGTTTGAACATCCCTGCTGAGACGGTTAGGTTAGGGCAAGTAATCCGGACTAATTCAATACCAATTAGCACGGTTGTGCCACCCCCGCGAACCCACCTCCTTCACGGATCTACAGTCCTCCCAGTCGAACTCCACGCCCTGGCCACCCTTGGCTTCGTCCACGTGACGCTTCTACCATCACTCAGGAACGGATATTAAGACGGAATTCGAATAAGGTGTTTACTCGTAGCCCTGGAGCGTTAATGATCCCTCTTCCTCCCTCGTCTCTCTTTCCCCAGTCCTCTGCGCCAATCTCTACTCTATCCCGTAGAGTTAATCCCCATGGGATGAGATGGGGAAATGGGAAGATGGGAAGAATTCACCGGGTTTACCGGTATGTAATTATTATATAGTGTTAGCACCTAGCTCTGTATACACCTACCCTTTGTATACGAATTAAGAGAGAATTCTCTGATCTTACGGTAGGGTTAAAGTGCTCGATGGACTCTCGACTCCACCACCACTACCACTGACTAAATTTCAACATTTTCGCCCAGCCCGTGTTACCACACGCGTACGCAATTATTCTAAGCGTTTCCGGAACGGTTTTCCCATAACAGACCCCCCGGTAATTAATTTATCTATGTTTACACTGCCAGCGCAAGACCCGTGCTGGATACTATTTCACACTGTTTGTCCTCGACCTGCGGACGTTTACCGACAAATTATATGTACCTTTTGAAAAAATAAGCTAAAACAATAGCTTATAATTAAATGGGTTAGTAATTCTTAATCTAGTTTTGGAAAAACCTTAAGCCTCTCTCTATATCTATATATATATATATCTCTTTCTATTCAGGTTAATACTTAATGGAGCAATATATATGCGCAAGTCTGTGGCGTAGTGTAGATACATGCTAGTACAATGTTACACACCTACGTTGGTATATTTTCATTTCATTAACCCCAACTTGGGTAAGGTTTTGATAACGCATCATTCGCCACGCGGTTGCCCAATTTCAGCTATTATTATAACTTGCCTTTGATCGAAACAATTTTTTACGTATTCCTTTGTAATTAACGATTCGAAAATCGATACTAGGACCCGGTCGCTTGTTCATTCGTTCGAGCAAACCGACCATTTTCAGAATAACTAGAAATAAATATAGAGCACTCGGACTAGCGGCCAATTGTCGGTTCGTTACTGTAGTAGTTTCGTTTTATTTCAAAAAAAAAAATCAAAATTTCAACTTTTACAATTTCAACGGAAATAATTTCCCAACTTCCGATCATGGGCAAATGAATGAAAATAAAAATGAAAATGAAAATGAAAATGAAAATGAAAATGAAAATGAAAATGAAAATGAAAATGAAAATGAAAATGAAAATGAAAATGAAAATGAAAATGAAAATGAAAATGAAAATGAAAATGAAAATGAAAATGAAAATGAAAATGAAAATACTCTAATTAATGAGCCAATTATATTCTCAGGGTAGGCGATCTTATTATACGGCCAGAAATAGAATAGCAGGAGTTCACTTCAAAAAGGATCATCGTAATGTGGAGTCCTGTTTATCGACGGAATGAAAAATAGTGTGAATTCGTGAACGCTGTTTCAGAATTTAACCTCACCTCGAAATTTCAGGAAGGTAGATGGATAGATATACCTAATTGCTTCTATAGCAAGTTAGTCGCGAGTGAAAGGGAAGTAGTGGTAGTAGTATAATACTCGAGTTCTATATAGCTGGTCAGTAAAGTCGAAGTGATGTTATGTGAGATGGGTGTTATCATCACGAATTTTTTCATTAAAATCTGTGAGCGAGCGGAAAAAGCGAAGCGCAAAAGCGTTCGTGGTCAAACCTCTCTCTGCTCGCAGAGGACTACGAGGTATGTATACGGTATGTGTGTATATCCGACCCAAAATTACAGGCACGCAGAAATTCCGTGAGCCAATTTTTAATGCGCATCCTTGAAATACTGTTTTTAGCTATATTACTAATTTAATCCCCACCGGACGCTGAACGAAACAGATTTACCGGCATAACTGCTCCTGCATGTACGGAATATTTAACATTTTTCTGCGTATATTTACATCACAGATATAAATTTATTCATTTTATTTTCATTTATCATTTTCTAAAACACCCCATCGTGATTTCCGATCTCAATGTAGAAACCTAGAGGAGAACCCCCTTTATGATCAGTTTATGGTGGAGTCCGACATTTCTATTATCTGATAGAGGAGACTGCGGCGTCAATCGCATTTACACCATTTGTTAGGGAACTAACGGTAGAAGTCAACGTTTCGAAATCTAGGGAAACGCGAGGATTTTCATGGGCGTTCACGTATAATAGTTCGTGTATAGTTTGATCAAAGGATGTCGTCAAATTAGAGCTTCCATGCAGAAACTATAATATGTCGTCGGTCAACCGGTACGGTCAATCGCTTCACAAACATAAGCCTTGTAAAACTTGTCCCGATGCGAAATTACTACCCTGAAGCCAAACCGAACGGAAGTTGATAATTGGCTAGATATATCGTCAACCCCGTTGTTATTTCGGGTTCTATTCGATGAAGACGTGACACGGGATGCGATTCACCTTGCGAACAATCGGCTGTTGTCCAATCCTGATTGCGGTTCAGAATAGTGTCGTGAACTTTCCTTTCTGCCATTTGTAATTTCCTCGGGTTAATAGCATCCCAGGTAAATTACGGTATTTCAACGCTGCGTCAACTGTTATCAGAACTCTACGAGACTAGCTGAGATTCGCATAACCGAGTTATAAAAGACATCGGTTTGAGGAATAGAAACAAAAATATAAAGTTTGAAGTTTTCCTATAACAAGAGCTTTCAGATCAGCGAAATCGCGAAAATGCTTTCGAGTTCTAAACCGTTGACGTAGAAAAAGATCGTGCTGGACGTGGCATTGCGTTCCTGTCTCGTATCGGCAGCGTTTACAGCGAAAGTGACACGCGGAGGCAAGATTTTCGGATTCCAGGATGCCACATTCCCCGAGAAAATTGGCCAAATATTTTCGGGATCATTTTTCTTGAATTCCCTTCTTGAACCGTCGGCTTTTTTTCGCTCGAACAAACCTTATCCTCTACCCACCCCTGCGACACATGGCCCCCTTCTTCTTGTGGCACCCCACCCGTTACCCCGTACGTCGACGCTTGTCTATACCGAAGAAAACCACTTGATATTCACCCCCCGAATTTCTCCGTCGACGTAACGTAGCTACACGCAGACGCAGACGCAGGACGAAGGACGCAAGTGGTCTTAAGATTGGCGTCTACGACGCGCTCACGCATTTACGCAACCTGTACCTTCCCCCGCTATCCCCTAACCGTGAAACTTGTACCAGGGACTTGGTATATTCGCCTGTTCGATCGACAGAAAACAGCTTGCCAATAGTCCCAGAGCGCACTTTCCTAAGATAATAAAATACGCATTGACTCCCTAAAATCGGGCACACCGTATTAGGCCTCCTTGTGTACATACCTACCCTGCGAGGAAACGTGAAAGTTTACTACCTACGTGGTCCGTGACGGTTGGGTAGTAACGGATCGTCCTTAAATTCGAATTCTGTATTTCATTCACCCTTTCAAATGCCGTCATATATTATATTTTCTTTTCTTTCAAATCGTAGAAATGTGAATTATTTTACTTCTTCATACACCAATCGAATTTGCCAACTATAAATATTACGTATCGACTACAATATTTTTCGGGAAACATATTTTTGCCAGGATACATGTAAAGGAGTTGAGGGGGTAGGAGAATCTTATCTCACTACACTTTCGCGGCAGGCAATTCGCGAAGAGCCAATAACTTATTGATTTCAAAGTCTTTTCAACGGAATCACGTACAGCCCTCTTTATACACTCGTATACAGACGCAGGATCCTCCCTTGTCTTTCCGACTCGCTCATAAATAATTCCTTTTTTAAAAACTTCAACAAAGGTACGAAATAAATATTGAGGAATATTATATATCCTACACGTGCATGTGTATATCGGAGGCAATTATTCGTCCACTTTTGTTTGACACCCACGCGGTGTTCTTACCCTTTCCCATAGGGACAGGTCGGACCCCTATGGCCCCATTTCTTTCCCTTCACCCCACCCGGCCATGTTTTGCTTTAAATGGCCAGCTGGAGAGAAAAAATGCCTCCCTGGAGAGACCGGAGTTAGTTGGAGGTTGGATTCCCTTTCGCACGTACTGAGCCGAATAGAGGGCTTGAGGGAAAAAGGAAAAAAGGAAAAGAGAAAAGGGAAAAAGAAAAGAGGAAAACGGAAAAAGGAAATAGGGGAAAGGGGATGAAGGAAGAAGAAAAAAGAGAAACGCCAGCCCTGGGACCATACTTTACCTACCCTTCTAAAACAAAAGGGTTAGAAACTCCGAAGGTTGGTTTGGGAGAGGGATAAGGTGAAAGAGGTGCGTGTAGAGCGTAGTTTCCGTAAAGATAGAAAAGTTTTGCGTTCACTTCGCCACGGTGTGAGTAAAAGTCTCTCCTCCGTCTCCGTGGAAAATGCGATTCAAAACCAGCATTGTTTTTTTTTTTTTTCTCTCTCTCTTGTTTTCTTGAGCAAAACGAATTTGCGAGATTTATTCATCTCTAGATTATTCAATTGAATAATTTTCTCAGACTTGCGGTTGAAACGAAATTTTACGAGGTATGGGGGGATGGATGGGGATGCCGAGCGAGGATAATAATTACCTGATTATTCTCAAGGCCCCGTACACTTCTATATACATATACCTACCTACAAAGGTTCATGCTTGGCTCATTTACTACGATACATCTCTCGCTTCCCGGGAACTGAGTCTTATCAGCGCTGGCATGGCTGACAGATGAAATGCCTCTGCTCGATCCTAATCCGGCGTAATCCTAATAAACATAATCTTTGCCTCTCGCGCTCCGAATACTGCTGGGAACATCGCCTCCTCGAGATTCGGTTGCTGTATTAGACCCGCAGGCACACGGCGTAGATGTTAAAATTTCGTAGAAAATTGTTCTCCCCTAAAATGAGGGGGGCCATATGGATCTGAGTGCGGTTTAAAAACTGTGAAAATCCTTTGTGGTGAAAAATATGTGAACAGTTTTTCACCGGCTTGTAGGTAGGTACTGACGTACTCAATCTGGTAAAGGCCGCGGAGTAGCGGAAGCCGGCTTCCCACGCCGGAAATGGGTCTCTCCCCCTCCGTACTTGGTGATTCTGAATTTTCTAGCTCGGGTCATGGAAGGTCAGCTCTACATTTTTCCAATATGGGAAATTGAATGTCGTTAAATGGAAAAGGTCGGGTCAGCTTTGAGCGTCATTTTTATATTTCGTGCGGTTTTGAATGGGGCGTGTCGTTTGAGAGAAGAGCCAATATTCTATTAGTTATTCATTCAAAACCGGGTATAAAATCGAGGGGAACAAGTACGTGGTGCAGTCTCGCGATCAGGAATAAAGATAGAGTTCGTGGATTTCGAGGTCTTGTGGGGTTCAAAGAACGCGAAAAGCATCACGGGAAGCGAAAGGGATCGAGATCCTTGACTTAACGAAGATCAGCCCTCTGACCGTCTGCCAGGATGCTGGGATGAAATGTGCGGAGATCCGTACAAAGGAAACGGCGCAAAGGCTAAAAGACAGATCTGAGAGAAAACCGCGAAGCACCGGTTAGAGGAAAAAAAAGAAAAGACAAAAAAAAAAAGAGAAAAGAATTCTCTGAGGTAGTCGCCACCGTATATTTCGCTCGTAGAATTTCAAGCATTGAAAAATCTGCCCGATCATTTACCAGAGAAAACACATATTTATACGCCAGATATATATACATATATATATCTATCCATCTCTCTTTCTCCAGGGAACTTTCATCTTGTGTTAAATTTCACCATACTTTATGATCATTTCTTGAAATTTCTACAACCTTCTTCCGCGATACATAAATATATCGGTATGCTCAATTTATCAAATGGTATTGCTTGTATACCTACTCCAGCGGCATATGAAAAAGGAAGAAATGGATCGAAACTTTCCGAGTCAGATGGGATGCGGCGAGGTTCAGATGATATTTCATTTCAACTGAGTCTTTTATTTTTATCTCATCCCGTTCCCAACCGGGTATCAAATAATCACTCAGGAGGTTTCGATCAGTATCCCATTGATACTCACGCGAGTGTCACTTATACAACTCGCGAGTCAATATCTTTATTTGAAAATTTTCATATCGTATTACAGGAATGAAACCCAGGATGAAAAATCACTACAGAGCCCATCAGCTCTCTGTCTGGCTTCGGCTTGTACCAGAACTTCATCGTGCTGGTATGGAAGACGTTGAACCAAAGCACAACCTCTTCCGGGGTCACGCAGATCCAGCCCTATACGATGGCTCAGTAAGGCCCGATCCTCTCAGCAGAATCGGGGAAGAATTTAGACGCATAAATCTCACCACGGAATCACCGACGACAACCGATTTCAGTATTACTACTTGCGTCAGTCTCATTCAAAGCACAAATTTACAAAATGTGAATAACGCCAGTACGGACACTCTGGCAAGCCTGGATGCCGCTGGGTGAGTTATCCCGTAAATTTTCACTCACGTAACGAATAGACGTAAAATACAAAGGCATTTGATGAAGCGGTTTAACTTACACCAACAGCATGATTTCATCCCGTCTAGATAAATTAATATCTCTTCGTTAAAATACCTAACCGTCCGATCAATAGGGACAAAAGTTTATTGTTTGGGACATGACTGGCACTCCAGATCCACAGTTTTAATAAGCTGCTGATGGCAGGATCTCCTCACTTCATTTTGCCTTTTTTTTTATAAGAAGAGAAACAAAAAAAAAAAAGCACACAAAAAGAATGAAGATAGAACGAAAAAGTGAAAGAAAAATAAAGGGAGGTGGAAATCGGTAACTTTTAATTAAGTAATTAAAAAAATTTCCATCCTCCTACAGGTATGCCGCTTACTCGACAGCTTTGAGCGTCACAATTGCCATCGGCTGTAGCCTCCTGATACTCAACGTTCTCATATTTGCTGGCGTTTACTATCAAAGAGACAAGACGCGGCTCGAGGTCAAGAGTCTTCAACAGCAGCAAATGATCAATCAACAATGCGGACCTAGGGGTTTTAACGAATTGAAACAACCTCCACTGCCTCACTCTCATTTCCCAGGAAGCGGACAGGTCATCGTAGACGTCGAGAACGAGATGCTGCGAAGGTAAGATTATGACGAATATTGAAAATTCTACCCTATGTGTATATTAATTAATGAAACTTGTACACGGTGTCGGATTTTTGCGACTGTTACATTAAACCGCACGGTTATTCCTGAATAATCTGACTTGTAAGTGAGGTTGAACCTTGGGTATCCCTGTCAGAAGTTAGAAGACAAGCTTTCCGACTTACTCGAGAATTTCAATGCCTAAAGCACCCGAGCCGTGTTGTCTTCGGCTCGTTCTTGTACACCCACACAAACGTACGTACATTGGTACGTTTGTCTTTGACGTTTAAGGGATTCTCAGGACCCCGGTAGTGTCCTTTGCTATCAGCTTGTAATTAATCAAACCTACATAGAGCGTCGCGGTTTATCTTATGAGTATGAATGATCGCGATAGACGAAACCGTTTACTTTTTATCTAAATATCTAACGTCAAATTTTATCGGATTCCCTGCGAGATATGCTTGCTGCTATTTCGTATAATAAAGAAATGAAGAAAAAGTCCTCTGCCTCTGGCGAAGTTGAACGTCACCCTCGTCATCTTATGTAGACCCCATCACCCTAGCACAACCGTCAAGACTAACACGAGACTCGGGAATATTCGAGGAAAAACGCGCCAAGCTTCTAGTCATTCCGGAATAGAAGTTTCAAGAAAAATTGTTACACCGAGTTTTTCCTACGATCGATCGCTGTTATCACAACGGAAATATCAATCAAAGTCTCTCTGGATTATCTGTAGTTAATTCTTTTTTTATTTACTCAGATACAAACGCTCTCGGGGAAACCAACAGTTCCTCGTCGATCCGAAAAATTCGCGATTTATTAACCCGGAAGTTCCTTCCACCTCGATTCCGCTAATCCAAGAAAATCCGTGCGTATCGACGAACCTCCGTGTACATACCATAGAACGTTACAAATATAAATAACTTCTTCATTCGATTCTGGGTCGCCTGGGGTTCCCGTCTACCCTCATACACCCTTATACAGTACACGGAGATAAGTCGATGGTAATTTTATTCTAAACGTTCTTGTAGAAACGCCATGAAGGCGCCTCCTAGCAGTCCGAACTCCCAGCTTCTCCAGCAAGGACAAGCTACCCACACTTTACCCCATCAACATCATTACCAGAAGCAACATCAGCACCAACATCATCAACAGCAACAGCAGCATGCCACATTACCGCGGGCAGCCGTGATACAAGAGATAAACATAAATACTCAAATGCAGGCAAGTCTCTAGTCTTTTTTATCCGTATCCTAATGTATTTTCAACAGTTTTATAAAAAAGGAAAAGAAAAGGGAATAAGATGATGGTATTAAGAAACGTGAAAGAGAATAGAAAGAAAGTAAAATAGAAATTCGCATCTCGAAATTGTTTTCGCTATTTACATATTTATTTTTTCATTCTCATTTCTTATTCTTCTTCTTCTTCTTCTTCTTCTTCTTATTTTCATCCTACTTCTCGTCGTAGTTGGAAACGTTTATTCTCTGACACTTTTCAAACGCGAGATATAGGATAGGGTATAGAGGCGTACGAGAATACAGAGCGAAAATTACACGAGATAATGTCGCCTTTCATTGTGATAAATATGTGGTAAGGGAAATATAAGATGGTTTTGATACCACGTATGTTATTATACATATAACAAGGGTGCAGCTTAGATTCCGCGACAAAAAAAAAAACGTACTGTGTAATCATAATTCCCTCAAACTTTGACGAATTAGGTTCAATTCCAGTCGAGATTAGAACAGTAAGCACAAAGAAAAGCAATCAGTACTTGTGGCTATGCGAAATATAGTTGTTGGTTCAGTGCGCGGCAGTCGGTGAATGCCATTCCCTAAATCGATAATTTGATACAACCTTGTTATTAAATTACTGTACATATAGAGGCGGTTTATAGGTATATTGAGAGACGAAAATAGTCCTGGCTTACTGATAAAATACACGTTTCATTATCATGAATTAAAATTATGTGGGTCTTGTTTGAGTGGATTGTATTTTGGTTCAAGCAAAGCTCTCAACTTCATTATACAGATATATTTTTCGAAGTCGAATGTCTCGAAGTAATTTCTGTCAAAAAATTAAGTAGCCTTCTGAATGACTCCGAGGAAATTGCTAATCGCTGTCGATGGTAGATGAAATTTTCATCCTTCGTAAGGGAGGATGAAGAGAACCCTCTTTAAAAAGAGGGTAACAATGGAGTGATACGGAAAAGAGGGAGAGAGGAAAGAGGAATAGGATCAGATTGGATGGAAGCTAAGACCGAAAATACGAATGAAGAGCTAAGAATATGTAGCACCTGCGGAATTCGGTTGTCAAAGAAAGACATATCGTCCTTTGGGAGAACGTAGCGTCAGCACGCTCTTCGATTACGGTTTCCTTTAAAAGCAGCCTCATTCTTCAGCTCGAAGAGTCTGGCTGTCAAGTGAGGGGCGAGATTCTCGGTGAATTTTTGACGACTAACGCGAATCCCCAAAAGTTCACAATCCCAAAATTTATTATTATACGGGTACTACGTTGTTTTCGAACGATTCAAACATCGCGATATAATTATCTCCCTCATTTATTCAGATGCTGAAAACTCAGGTCGCTACTCTCTCTATGAGTGCGGCTCTATCACCCTTCGGTTTGCTTAGCTGACGGCATACTAATATCTGATGCACAGAACTTGTGCACTTTGCCAAAGTAAACAACAACGACGACGAAATTACGCTGCATTAAGACAACAACAAACAAAAACATATAGACTGGTCCGCGTAAACCCTCTACCCTTAACCCTTGCTTCACTCGGAACTTTGCCGATGTAATTCTCTAGATTCAAGAGACTAATAGCGAGAGGATAATTTCCGATAAAACATTATTCAATTCCATCTCCTCAGTTTCTTTCCAAAGATCTTTCAAATATATGACTGTAAATTTCTATACCTTATCTCTCCCGATTGTTCTATTTGATCCCTCGTCTCCACGATCCTACTTGAATCATTGCCAGGGTATTTCGTCCCTGTTCAGTTTTCAATTTTATCTAGAAATCAGTAAGCGTCCTACTCAGTTATAATTTTATTCATTCTCTCAGCGATACACCCCCTGCTAACAGCACCTCAATTAGTTATATGGTCGAGATAAAAGTCTACAATTTTGCTTTACTTTTTATCCCTTTTTCTCCCTCCTCCTTCTACTCAAACTGAAGATTCATTTTTTTTTCTTTTTTTTTTTTCAATACGTAATACATAAACTTACTATTATACCTATATGTTGAAACCTTTCCTTGTTGCAGAAGAAATCATTTTGAAAACCATATCATTTTTATCGGAATAGTTATTTATTTATCGTAAAGGTTACATCACATTCTAGTCTTAGCTTTCTAGCGATATATCATTTTCTAATTTGAAACTTTTTCCGAATTTCAGGGTCCTCCGAATGGTTCAATCCATTTGACGATTCCACGGGCTCCTCCACCCCCAAGAACAAGAAGTCCTCCCGAGAGCCAGCCTCTTTTACAGGGTGCAACAGTTTCGAGCCGCGTGCCGCAGACTGCAATGAGCGAGATGCGGGTCTGATGTATGGACCCTCCTCCGAAACCGGTCGTTCCTGACGTCCTGACAGCGTCAACTCTCCTATAGAAAAAACAATATATGAATTTCAAGGACCAAGGGAATAGACGCGATCTGAAATAATGCGTCAAAGGTTTTTCATATGCTCATTTGAATAACTGACGACATATTAACGGAGGAGGTTCAACATTAACTGAAATTATTATTTCAGGATTAGGAGCTTTTAGCTGTTGTTACAAAATTAAATCTAGTGATCACTGGGCATGAAAACACGGTATATGGTTACGAGGAGAATGAAAAATTCCTTTCAGAGAGTATAAGGAAAAAACAAAAAAAAAAAAACAACGGGTGCTGCAACTTGCCAGATACCTTTTTATTATGGAGATTAGGGGTACGAACGATGATAATAATATTGAAGAACAAAATCTGAGGGAGAAAACAATGCTTATGAACACTGCAAACATGAGTAGAGCGTTGAAATTTAATTCATTTATTATATTAAAATGATGAGAGGGTTTTTGTAGGGTCATAGAAAAATAAAGGGGGATGCGACATTTTTTTTTCTTTTTTTTTTTTCCACATGTAATAATCAATGAACCGAAAAATAATTATTAAATATTGCTTGCGAGACACAGGTACGAACGAACGACAGCTACTAAAATCAAATATAGAATAAAATGAAAAAAGACTTTATAATAACGGAGTTTTAAAGTAGTAACCGAATGATTTGTAACGAAGGGAATAAAAGCGAGGAAAAAAGAAGAAAAGCAAAAGATAGGAGAAATAATAAAGAGAACTGATATTGTCGTTGATGATTGAAGTCCTTATTTCGATCCGTTTAGTGGAGATTATTAAAATTCTATAAATAAACAAAGAAAAAGAAGAGATGCAGAAACGTGTATAAATGTTACATGATGTTAGATGTTCCTTGTAAATAAAGACTTTACATGTTAGGTCGCCAAAAACTAATTGACTAAGTAAATTAATGATTTGGATACACTGGTCCGTCGTCGACAGGTATACCTACCACTTAGAAAGTTTTGAATTTGGATTCATTCGAATGTAAGGAAATTCAATAGTATAATAGTTTGGGGTAGGGTACAATTCGAGGGCAGACCAGCGAAGAGATCTGGTCTGATGCATGTGGTTTAAGTATCTGATTCAGGTCTGTGGTTTATATGTATAGTATTATCATTGGTTTTGTGTTCTCTTTTCTTTTCTTTTTTCATATTTGCTGCTGTAAAAATTCCTCGATTAGTGAACTATAATGTACTACGCGTATAAATTACGTAGCCATAGTAAATATGAAATTTAATATAAAACTGTTATGCATATATAGTACACTGCCATAAGACTTGAGAATGCAAATGAAATCCTTAATTTATAATGAATTTTAACTAAAGGTCAGAAGTGGGGAGAGATGATTACTTAAATAAATTAAATAACTTGTAAATACATAAAGTGGCAAAATAAATAAATAAATGAATGAATAAATAAAAGAATAAATAAATAAATAAATAAATGAATACATAAATAAATGAATTGAATAAGTTAGGCAAATCAAATCACTCGGTGTTTTATGGAATTCAAATTGAACTCCACCGTATAATAATAATAATCAAATTGAAATTAAACACTGAAACGTAATGTTTTATACGATAGAATTTTGAGGATTTAATATCTGCAAGGTGATAGTAAGTGAATATCGCACCGAATGAATTTTAGAATGGGAGGGACGAATGGCTGGGACCGTGAACGTAATATCATGAAATATGGACAATCTGAATAAATTATAATAAACAATGATAATTATTGGTAAAGACGAGGGAAACCATTTCAAATTTGAAACAGCTAAGAAATTCAAATATTATATACAATACGTATGGTACTGAATTTACTATTATTATTATCATCATTATTATTTCACCGGTGCCGCGTTAATACCTGAATTTATATCATAAATCATTCTAGTCATACGCGACACTGAATCTTACTTTAAACATTTCGTTGTGAAATTGTAAATATATAAGAAAATATATGGAAATATTAATTGTATCACAATCTATTTCATCCTTACTTCTCTACGGTAGTTCAAATCCCGTGCCAAGTTTATCTGAAAAATTTGACCTCGTGGATTATATTCTAGTGAACTGTCTGCCTAATATACATACCAATATACATATTAATTAATATTATTATGTATCATAGTATGAGACGGACCGATTTCTAGGAAAGGGTAAACCTGAGGGATCAACGATGCGCCGTATTACATGCGACCCGCAGATCATTCTATTATTTTGTTCGTTCTAGTTCCGTAGTTCGTCACCCGATGGCGCAACCAGCGGTTACCGACCTACGACAACAGCGTCCTTGCCCCTTGTTCTACTCCGCATTCCGGGCAAGGCCGTTCAAGGCCGCCAGGGTTGGGGTAAGGAAAAAAACTGGTCTAACCGGTCTAACCGGTTTCAGTAGCCTTTATGGCGTCAACGAGTAAACAGGTCTGTGACGCAGGCAGAAACTTCCGCGGCGAATTAATCAACGTGCGAGAAAATGCCTGACAATTGGTGCGCTGCGTCGTTACGGATGCGAGGAAACGTGAGTTTTGAATATTCCGATCACCATTTTACCATAACCATAAATAATTATGAATGTTCAATGCTTTTTCGTAACAAGAAGAATCTTGCTAATTCGTGTCACAAAGAAAATAGTGTCCGAAACTTTTTGGAGATATTATTTTACTTGTCGCGTATTTCAATCAGCGAAGTGAGTGACGATTGGAGGCCTTTGATTATAAACGAGGGAAATAGGGCGGAAATAGGGCATTCTTCATTTTGAAGTATATTCTATCCGTAGACGCGAATAACTGTGCGAAAATCTAACCTTCTTGCGAACATAACCTCTCCGAGCTATTTTGAATGCAAGTATGCTAGGCGCGGGTGTTTCATTTCATAACCTCGCAATAATTATCATCCTATCGTATTAGCAATCATATGATTCCAAGTTCCCCGTACGATAGTATTGTTTGCTCTTCCAGCATATTTTAAGGTTCCGAGGGTAAGCTAATTCGTCGCGTTATTCTGAGTATACAAATGTTTTCCGGAGAATACTTGTTTCCCAATTCCTTCTTTTCTTGGATTCTTTGATAGCATTATCGATCGGCGGAGATCTGAATGAGCGTCGCAGATACTTGAGATGCGTAGATCCTGCATGCCAACTGGTCGGAGATGGACGCCAACCAACACTATCCGGCTAGTCATGGATTATTGGTCAACAAAAACAATGGTAAGCCTCATATTATATCAGCCAAAGATCCTGTATAACTATTGATGTATATCGACAAAACAACCACAAGCGATACTTAGACAGTATCTATCTCTAGATCCAACAACGTTTGTTTCAATCGCAACAATATTCCCGCTTTTCAGCATTTGGGAGAGGGAATCCGATCTGTATAGAACACGTGCCGAATCACCAGACCCATATGCCTTTCCATACTTTCATGGCGACTTGGTTCTACTCAGCTGCGAGGAAAACCGTACTGACGCGATAATAATATACCCAAAGGCAACATATTGACGCGGTTCGTGTAATACTTGGATATCTTATTAGAGGGTGAGTCTAAGAGACAAGGAACACCTAATTCTTTGCAGCACTTATAACTTACTTCTTTTCAATGCCAACTTGAATTGTACTGTTCTTTTGAAAGCAATTGGATAAGATCGATAGATCTCAAGAAAATATTTTCACCTTGTTTGAATATAGTAGACTTACCTCGTAGTAGAGAAATATTTAAATAACTAGGATCCAAATTCAAAGGCTTGAAAATAAATACAAGCGTAGATTACTACAGAATTAATCAGGAATCACATTTATTTTTCAATCATCAAACACAATTCTATATTCATAATAAATTAATTTCGAGTCTCAGCTACCGCTCATAACAATTGAAAGATTGAAAAATCCATTCGTGCATGCAATATTAATACTAGCTCATCGATATTCTTGATTCTATTGAAAATAGTTTCAAGTTGATATTGCATTTGAAAATGGTTCAGGCAGGTTTACAAAATCAATGATAAGACATATATTATAATAAATTTCATCAAGATAAGCAACGGCATTACCGAAGATGAGTCAGATATACTATCGCAATTGAATATTCTTTGGTTCTTAGTTGCGAATGTTTGCTCGAACATCACATTGAGTTGATTTATTTATCCCATGTACCATAAATTTATCTAGTTTTCAATTTCACAGGCGGCGTTCATCGAGTGAAATGGAGTCCTCCCCATCGTCGACAAAACCTCATCAAAATTCTTCAGAACAAGAATTCACACCAGGCAGTGGAGCAGTCCAAGCACCGCGGGAATGACTACTAGACAATTCAGCACTGCGGAGTGTTGATAAACTAGCATACGCAAATAGTTTGCAGGCTTTATTGTATCGAGTTAATGATTACAGCTCCAAGCTAAGCTAGAGATACACGAATTGAAGAGTCTCATTACTATCTTTGAACAACTAATGAATTATTTTACTGTTCTCTGTTCTCTATTCGTATCGCGGCAAAGATTAGTTGGAAATTTGATCATAGTTTTGGTACAGCCTGGTTATGAATTTCCTCGCTTTATATAAGAATGGAATTATCATCCTTGCCTTATACCATTCAGAACCTATCGGGCAATAATTCCACTTGATCACAATAACTTTGAACCAGGCGTTTGTTTTTTGCTGTACAGATAAAGAGACATAAACACATGCGGTTGGTTTTCCAATAGAGCAACGTTTTCTTTGGTAGACAATATATAATTAGCAGACCTTTGTATTCTCGTCAGTGTTCTCGTATATTTATATCTTTATGAATTAGAAAAACGAATACAACGTGGCACCGTGATGCGATAAATGATTATTACACATCACTTGTAGAAGCTATAAGTAGTAATAGATGAACTCTTAACTGTACAGCAAGCAATACTCGACTAATTCCTATGGTAATGTTATAATCGTACAAGGAAAATACTTGCGATATTACAGAATAGATGAGAATTCGTAATGATAAATCATCAATAACATGTTCCTATGCGTATATTATATTGTATTCATCCGCTGAGTACCGACCTCGAGGTCTCAATGTTTCTTATTTGTTTGAGCTCGTTGTATTTGGAATAGAAAAGTAGTAGAGATTGGAATAGTTGGATTAGCGATTACCGTATGAAATATTCGTAATATCTATGCAGGTAACAGCGCATAATTCATGAGTGTACGATATACGTTCGTGAAGTATACGTCGCCCTTCTGTAAAATTGTCCCTAATGAATGGATTGTGGTTAATTTAGAGAGCCAAGAATTGAAGAGTCTCTTTAGTATCTTTTAAAGACAATTATATGTATAAATTAATGAATTATTTTATTGTTCGCGCGGCGAAATTACCGTTGTTGAAGTATTATTGTTAACGAAAACCATAGTGAAAATAGTGACTCTGTTCTCTATTCGGACGAAGGTCTGAAAAATAAAAACAAACAGCTCGCTGTTCTTGTAGAGACCAATATAGAAATCACATTCTTCGAACATTGTACTTGACACTCTAAAATATACCTTCGTACGTATATGTATGTATTATTGTCGCAACGATTAGTTTAGAGTATGATTATAGTTTTAGTACAGCCTAATTATAGTCCTAGCCAATTGCCGACCATAAAAAGTCTCAAATATGTCGTTTTCAGTGATATGCGTAATATATTAAACGTATTACGATCGCGTCTACAATTTTTTCATACAAGTATCCATGTATTAGGATTGTTTATCCAATAAACATGTATTATGGTAGTAAATTGGCGCATTCTTGAATTAACATCTCTTGAGATTGTAAATAATCAATCGTTTAATCATTTTCCCCGGTCCTTTCGTTGCCTATGAGTGAAAAATCATGAATACCGGATGCTTTTATAAGTTGGAAATCATAAAGTTGCCGCACGGGGTGACAAATAGTATCGCCTACTCGCGGGTGACCGCACCGAACTATTTTTGCCGCAAACATCGATGCGCCTGACGATATGTAATCTCTGACTACGGATCGCAGCTATGACACACGGGTTGCATACATTGAGCTATGCCGAGGTTATCGGCACAGCGCGTTATCGACACAGCACGTTATCGACACAGCACGTTATCGACACAGCACGTTATCGACACAGCGCGTTATCGGCACACGACGTTACCGACACAAAATAGTTCGACTATCCGACCGCGAGATGGCGGAGCACTGACCTAGGTTAATAGCACCTGTTGCGGAGTCAGTGACCTCAGTGGCCCTCGTGGCATCAATGAGAACGCATGGGGTGCCTTAACGAGACCCGTAGAAATATTTCGAACGCAATAATATCATACCAGTCGTCCTTTTTTATAAAATTAATTATATTAAGTAAGATCTCATTGTAATACGAATGTATTTAGTTTATTTTGTGATGACTCTCATACACGGAGAAAAGTTCATGGTAAATATTCTCATACTCATACAGTGATTGTGTCATATACTTCTAATATTTACCATAAACTTCTCTCCGTGTACCAGAAAACAAATGAAGACACTCAAAAAATGTATACTTGATATTTATTTTTGAGAATCAATTACAATTTACAAATCCTGCATAATTTTGACTATAAATGCGATTGTATGAATGCTGCGGAAATAAATTTTTATATATATGAATAATCAATTGCTTTGTTATTTTCCACTTTCCCCTCCCTAAAAATGCCAGTATAGATAAGCTATATAGCGACTGCATGAAGCAGCGACTGTATAAAGTAGCGTATGCATGCCGATGTCGAAAAAAAGTCTCAACTGCCAGAAAAATCACTCCATTTTCTGACAGTTGAGACTTTTGTCGAGTGTCGTATGTCTGGCAGTTGACACCTCAAACTTAACTCCTAAAAATCAGGTGTCAACTGCCAGACATATGACCCCCGAAAAAGTCTCAACTGCCAGAAAAATGGAGTGATTTTTCTGGCAGTTGAGACTTTTGTCGAGGGTCGTATGTCTGGCAGTTAACACCTCAAACTTAACTCCTAAAAATAAGGTGTCAACTGCCTGACATATGACCCTCGAAAAAAGTCTCAACTGCCAGAAAATCACTCCATTTTTCTGGCAGTTGAGACTTTTTTCGGGGGTCATATGTCTGGCAGTTGACACCTTATTCTTAGGAGTTAATTTTGAGGTGTCAACTGCCAGACATATGACCCCCGAAAGAAGTCTCAACTGCCAGAAATACGAGTCCGAAGAGAGAGTCTCAACTGCCAGAAATATCACCCTGAAAAAGTCTCAACTGCCAGAAAATCACTCCATTTTCTTAAAATGATAGTTAGGTATGCTATATAGCGACTGCATGAAGCAGCGTATGCATGCATGTGTCGATAGGCATTCCAAAAATTTCAGAACACCTCCTCAGGTTTTATGTTCTCCTGATACCAGGAGCAATTTTTGACTTGAAATTACTTAAACTCTCAAAAATGCTAGTATAGATAAGCTATATAGCGACTGCATGAAGCAGCGTATGCATGCATGTGTCGATAGGCATTCCAAAAATTTCAGAACACCTCCTCATGTTTTATGTTCTCCTGATACCAGGAGCAATTTTCGACTTAAAATTACTCTAAAATAGTATAGATAAGCTGTATAGCGACTGCATGAAGCAGCGTATGCAGGCATGTGTCGATAGGCATTCCAAAAATTTCAGAACACCTCCTCGGGTTTTATGTTCTCCTGATACCAGGAGCAATTTTTGACTTGAAATTACTTAAACTCTCAAAAATGCTAGTATAGATAAGCTATATAGCGACTGCATGAAGCAGCGTATGCATGCATGTGTCGATAGGCATTCCAAAAATTTCAGAACACCTCCTCGGGTTTTATGTTCTCCTGATACCAGGAGCAATTTTTGACTTGAAATTACTTAAACTCTTAAAAATGCTAGTATAGATGAGCTATATAGCGACTGCATGAAGCAGCGTATGCATGCATGTGTCGATAGGCATTCCAAAAATTTCAGAACACCTCCTCGGGTTTTATGTTCTCCTGATACCAGGAGCAATTTTCGACCTAAAATTACTCTATAATAGTATAGATAAGCTGTATAGCGACTGCATGAAGCAGCGTATGCAGGCATGTGTCGATAGGCATTCCAAAAATTTCAGAACACCTCCTCGGGTTTTATGTTCTCCTGATACCAGGAGCAATTTTTGACTTGAAATTACTTAAACTCTTAAAAATGCTAGTATAGATAAGCTATATAGCAACTGCATGAAGCAGCGTATGCATGCATGTGTCGATAGGCGTTCCAAAAATTTCAGAACACCTCCTCGGGTTTTATGTTCTCCTGATACCAGGAGCAATTTTCGACCTAAAATTACTCTATAATAGTATAGATAAGCTGTATAGCGACTGCATGAAGCAGCGTATGCAGGCATGTGTCGATAGGCATTCCAAAAATTTCAGAACACCTCCTCGGGTTTTATGTTCTCCTGATACCAGGAGCAATTTTTGACTTGAAATTACTTAAACTCTTAAAAATGCTAGTATAGATAAGCTATATAGCGACTGCATGAAGCAGCGACTGCATGAAGCAGCGACTGTATAAAGCAGCGTATGCATGCTGATGTCGATAAAAAGTCTCAACTGCCAGAAAAATCACTCCATTTTTCTGGCAGTTGAGACTCTTTTACGGGGCGGCATTTCTGGCAGTTGAGACTTTTTTCGAGGGTCATATGTCTGGCAGTTGACACCTTATTTTTAGGAGCTAATTTCGAGGTGTCAACTGCCAGGCACACGACCCTCGAAAAAGTCTCAACTGCCAGAAAAATCACTCCATTTTTCTGGCAGTTGAGACTCTTTTACGGGGCGGCATTTCTGGCAGTTGAGACTTTTTTCGAGGGTCATATGTCTGGCAGTTGACACCTTATTTTTAGGAGCTAATTTTGAGGTGTCAACTGCCAGGCACACGACCCTCGAAAAAAGTCTCAACCGCCAGAAAAATCACTCCATTTTTCTGGCAGTTGAGACTCTTTTACGGGTTGGCATTTCTGGCAGTTGAGACTTTTTTCGGGGGTCGTATGTCTGGCAGTTGACACCTTATTCTTAGGAGTTAATTTTGAGGTGTCAACTGCCAGACATATGACCCTCGAAAAAAGTCTCAACTGCCAGAAATACGAGTCCGAAGAGAGAGTCTCAACTGCCAGAAATACGAATCCGGAAAGAAAGTCTGAACTGCCAGAGAATTTACTCTGAAAATAAGGCATCATCTGTCCGGGGGAAGAGGAAAATACAACAAAGCAATTGATTATTCATATATCTGAAAATTTATTTTCTCAGCATTGATACAATCGCATTCATAGTCAAAATTATGCAGGATTTGTAGATCGTAATTGATTTTCAAAAATAAATATCAAGTATACATTTTTCGAGTGTCTTCATTTGTTTTCTGGTACACGGAGAGAAGTTTATGGTAAATATTAGAAGTATATGACACAATCACTGTATGAGTATGAGAGTCATCACAAAATAAACTAAATACATTCGTATTACAATGAGATCTTACTTAATATAATTAATTTTATAAAAAAGGACGACTGGTATGATATTATTGCGTTCGAAATATTTCTACGGGTCTCGTTAAGGCACCCCATGCGTACTCATTGATGCCACGAGGCCCACTGAGGTCACTGACTCCGCGACAGGAGCTATTATCCTGGGTCAGTGCTCCGCCATCTCGCGGTCGGATAGTCGAACTATTTTGTGTCGGTAACGTCGTGTGCCGATAACGCGCTGTGTCGATAACGTGCTGTGTCGATAACGTGCTGTGTCGATAACGTGCTGTGTCGATAACGCGCTGTGCCGATAACCTCGGCATAGCTCAATGTATGCAACCCGTGTGTCATAGCTGCGATCCGTAGTCAGAGATTACATATCGTCAGGCGCATCGATGTTTGCGGCAAAAATAGTTCGGTGCGGTCACCCGCGAGTAGGCGATACTATTTGTCACCCCGTGCGGCAACTTTATGATTTCCAACTTATAAAAGCATCCGGTATTCATGATTTTTCACTCATAGGCAACGAAAGGACCGGGGAAAATGATTAAACGATTGATTATTTACAATCTCAAGAGATGTTAATTCAAGAATGCGCCAATTTACTACCATAATACATGTTTATTGGATAAACAATCCTAATACATGGATACTTGTATGAAAAAATTGTAGACGCGATCGTAATACGTTTAATATATTACGCATATCACTGAAAACGACATATTTGAGACTTTTTATGGTCGGCAATTGGCTAGGACTATAATTAGGCTGTACTAAAACTATAATCATACTCTAAACTAATCGTTGCGACAATAATACATACATATACGTACGAAGGTATATTTTAGAGTGTCAAGTACAATGTTCGAAGAATGTGATTTCTATATTGGTCTCTACAAGAACAGCGAGCTGTTTGTTTTTATTTTTCAGACCTTCGTCCGAATAGAGAACAGAGTCACTATTTTCACTATGGTTTTCGTTAACAATAATACTTCAACAACGGTAATTTCGCCGCGCGAACAATAAAATAATTCATTAATTTATACATATAATTGTCTTTAAAAGATACTAAAGAGACTCTTCAATTCTTGGCTCTCTAAATTAACCACAATCCATTCATTAGGGACAATTTTACAGAAGGGCGACGTATACTTCACGAACGTATATCGTACACTCATGAATTATGCGCTGTTACCTGCATAGATATTACGAATATTTCATACGGTAATCGCTAATCCAACTATTCCAATCTCTACTACTTTTCTATTCCAAATACAACGAGCTCAAACAAATAAGAAACATTGAGACCTCGAGGTCGGTACTCAGCGGATGAATACAATATAATATACGCATAGGAACATGTTATTGATGATTTATCATTACGAATTCTCATCTATTCTGTAATATCGCAAGTATTTTCCTTGTACGATTATAACATTACCATAGGAATTAGTCGAGTATTGCTTGCTGTACAGTTAAGAGTTCATCTATTACTACTTATAGCTTCTACAAGTGATGTGTAATAATCATTTATCGCATCACGGTGCCACGTTGTATTCGTTTTTCTAATTCATAAAGATATAAATATACGAGAACACTGACGAGAATACAAAGGTCTGCTAATTATATATTGTCTACCAAAGAAAACGTTGCTCTATTGGAAAACCAACCGCATGTGTTTATGTCTCTTTATCTGTACAGCAAAAAACAAACGCCTGGTTCAAAGTTATTGTGATCAAGTGGAATTATTGCCCGATAGGTTCTGAATGGTATAAGGCAAGGATGATAATTCCATTCTTATATAAAGCGAGGAAATTCATAACCAG
Organism: Tenthredo scrophulariae; assembly: GCA_963978835.1. NCBI lineage: Eukaryota > Metazoa > Arthropoda > Insecta > Hymenoptera > Tenthredinidae > Tenthredo > Tenthredo scrophulariae. The sequence goes on from OZ022235.1 coordinate 1,765,501, forward strand.
GCTGTACCAAAACTATGATCAAATTTCCAACTAATCTTTGCCGCGATACGAATAGAGAACAGAGAACAGTAAAATAATTCATTAGTTGTTCAAAGATAGTAATGAGACTCTTCAATTCGTGTATCTCTAGCTTAGCTTGGAGCTGTAATCATTAACTCGATACAATAAAGCCTGCAAACTATTTGCGTATGCTAGTTTATCAACACTCCGCAGTGCTGAATTGTCTAGTAGTCATTCCCGCGGTGCTTGGACTGCTCCACTGCCTGGTGTGAATTCTTGTTCTGAAGAATTTTGATGAGGTTTTGTCGACGATGGGGAGGACTCCGTTTCACTCGATGAACGCCGCCTGTGAAATTGAAAACTAGATGAATTTATGGTACATGGGATAAATAAATCAACTCAATGTGATGTTCGAGCAAACATTCGCAACTAAGAACCAAAGAATATTCAATTGCGATAGTATATCTGACTCATCTTCGGTAATGCCGTTGCTTATCTTGATGAAATTTATTATAATATAAGTCTTATCATTGATTTTGTAAACCTGCCTGAACCATTTTCAAATGCAATATCAACTTGAAACTATTTCCAATAGAATCAAGAATATCGATGAGCTAGTATTAATATTGCATGCACGAATGGATTTTTCAATCTTTCAATTGTTATGAGCGGTAGCTGAGACTCGAAATTAATTTATTATGAATATAGAATTGTGTTTGATGATTGAAAAATAAATGTGATTCCTGATTTATTCTGTAGTAATCTACGCTTGTATTTATTTTCAAGCCTTTGAATTTGGATCCTAGTTATTTAAATATTTCTCTACTACGAGGTAAGTCTACTATATTTAAACAAGGTGAAAATATTTTCTTGAGATCTATCGATCTTATCCAATTGCTTTCAAAAGAACAGTACAATTCAAGTTTGTCATTGAAAAGAAGTAAGTTATAAGTGCTGCAAAGAATTAGGTGTTCCTTGTCTCTTAGACTCACCCTCTAATAAGATATCCAAGTATTACACGAACCGCGTCAATATGTTGTCTTTGGGTGTATTATTATCGCGTCAGTACGGTTTTCCTCGCAGCTGAGTGGAACCAAGTCGCCATGAAAGTATGGAAAGGCATATGGGTCTGGTGATTCGGCACGTGTTCTATACAGATCGGATTCCCTCTCCCAAATGCTGAAAAGCGGGAATATTGTTGCGATTGAAACAAACGTTGTTGGATCTAGAGATAGATACTGTCTAAGTATCGCTTGTGGTTGTTTTGTCGATATACATCAATAGTTATACAGGATCTTTGGCTGATATAATATGAGGCTTACCATTGTTTTTGTTGACCAATAATCCATGACTAGCCGGATAGTGTTGGTTGGCGTCCATCTCCGACCAGTTGGCATGCAGGATCTACGCATCTCAAGTATCTGCGACGCTCATTCAGATCTCCGCCGATCGATAATGCTATCAAAGAATCCAAGAAAAGAAGGAATTGGGAAACAAGTATTCTCCGGAAAACATTTGTATACTCAGAATAACGCGACGAATTAGCTTACCCTCGGAACCTTAAAATATGCTAGAAGAGCAAACAATACTATCGTACGGGGAACTTGGAATCATATGATTGCTAATACGATAGGACGATAATTATTGCGAGGTTATGAAATGAAACACCCGCGCCTAGCATACTTGCATTCAAAATAGCTCGGAGAGGTTATGTTCGCAAGAAGGTTAGATTTTCGCACAGTTATTCGCGTCTACGGATAGAATATACTTGAAAATGAAGAATGCCCTATTTCCGCCCTATTTCCCTCGTTTATAATCAAAGGCCTCCAATCGTCACTCACTTCGCTGATTGAAATACGCGACAAGTAAAATAATATCTCCAAAAAGTTTCGGACCCTATTTTCTTTGTGACACGAATTAGCAAGATTCTTCTTGTTACGAAAAAGCATTGAACATTCATAATTATTTATGGTTATGGTAAAATGGTGATCGGAATATTTAAAACTCACGTTTCCTCGCATCCGTAACGACGCAGCGCACCAATTGTCAGGCATTTTCTCGCACGTTGATTAATTCGCCGCGGAAGTTTCTGCCTGCGTCACAGACCTGTTTACTCGTTGACGCCATAAAGGCTACTGAAACCGGTTAGACCGGTTAGACCAGTTTTTTTCTGTACCCGAACCCTGGCGGCCTTGAACGGCCTTGCCCGGAATGCGGAGTGGAAGAAGGGGCAAGGACGCTGTTGTCGTAGGTCGGTAACCGCTGGTTGCGCCATCGGGTGACGAACTACGGAATTATAGCAAGCGTAAAATGACATATAGGTTGCATATCCCACGGCGCACTACCGCACCGATGATCTCTACATCATATATCATTTTTTAAATGCATTTAAATTCCAATTTGCGACTTACAATGCGCTGAAAAACGATCAATATTATAATAATGACTCAACAACAAGCTAATAGATATCATTTCTGCCTTTCCCAAGTTTCGCATACCATTTTAACATTTAAAATGTGAATTAGTAGAGGGTCAAATATTGATTCCATCTATCCAGCATGCATATATATATAAAATTGTGGAGACAAATCGCGTCGAAAATAAAACCCTTCTTATTGCGAGGTATTTTTTATTCACTTTACTATTAGACCCCTTTCCAAATTTTCCAACCAATTATACTTAACTCTCTAAATTCTGTAATTGGAGATATCTGTGCGATTACGACAGTAAAAAATAATGATGATAAAGGTGATAATATACTGGCAATAAGCGAAATTTTCCTGAACTTCCAAATATAAGAAACCTCCTATTCTAAAATGACTGCAATCAGACATATAAAGGATTAATGATCTTGTTTTATATTTCTACTCATGGTTTACTATTATTTTCACAATTCACACAATAATGAGACTCCGTGATTAGGATTCAATACAACGAAGGTATTTATAGCTGATCATCTCCCAGACAAAAGCTGTTAGAGCTATCGACAATCCTATGGATAGCAGCACGAAAGCGGGTAGCAGATCGTTCGGTTCAGTCGCTCTGACATACGGCAGCTCCGCTGCACGATTATGTTTCCAACCATCCACTTCAACTCTCCTGGTAATGTCTGATTGCCATTTCCTAAATATACCTGACTCTACCAATTTCTGAACTTCGAAGCTGTAACGATTCCCCATAGGCCAATGAAGCGTGGTCAAGTACCTGTAAGGAAATTATTCGAAAATTTGAGCCCATTTTTTTGTTTTGCTAGACGGCTAATAGGACTGCTGTGTAATGATAGATAGACGCTTACGTTACGTATTTTTTCACAACGGACTCTGAACTTATGTGGATAATTGATGAATTCGTCTTGACAAATTTTAACTGTTGACAACTTGCCAAACAAGCAATTTTTCGGGGCTCTGAGCGTTCTAGATGTTTCATGCACTCCGCATCCGTGAGAGTGTTATTCAAGCGTGATTTGAATCGGAAATCCAGAATCTGATCGATCATAATGTCGGTCGTGTATACATCCACGTTCTGCTCTATGAGCTGCTCAACGGTATCGAGGTTTGGATATGGTCTTACTACAGTTAGGATTGATATAAAACGACCTAGAACATGGGATACAACGGGAATAATTTATATATAATTATCTGTAGTAATTAGCAACGGTCAGGAATATCTGACGACACAAAGTCCGTTCGTAATTGTGGAATAGTTTGAATGTGCAGTAGCATATCTACCTCTAATCGTACCGTCAAATACGAGGACCACGAGAAATATGGATCCCAAAATAATTCTGTGCTTCAAGAGTGTTGACGCATGAATTACCGAGCTCCCAATTATGAGTCTAAGAGCTTCGAGAAATGCCGACGCAACACCATGGGACTTATTTTGCAGATATAGAACGACGGTGGAAAGTAATATACCAAGTCCAACAGAAATCCAAAAGTTTCTGGCAACGACAAGGTTTGTCCATTGCGGGCGATTGCCGACAATTCGCGATGCAAAACAGCCGCTGCTTTCATCGTGGGGAAAAGTCATTCTAAGATCAGGGTAAAGATTCATACCACGCATGGTAGGTCCGAGGTATGACCGTCCTTCATAAATATCGCTTATCATACCGGAATAGGAACCGTTTTCATGCCGTTGTCCGTACGCAAACGGTGCGTGGTCGAAGACCTCAAAAATACCACGTAGATTTGTTTTTTTGTCCAAATGAAATTGACCTACTGTATAGTTAGAAAATCTGAAAGAGTTAAGAGTCCTATAAATACCTGAGTGACGTCGAATCGTAATTTTGTTGAAATAGATTTCAGCGTGCGACTATCAGGTAAAAACATTTTAGCTACATAAGATTCGGTCGTCTCCAATAAAAATTCAGGATAATCGAAGCTTATTGGAATGACGTATCCGTCGAGGTTGGATGTCTTGTCAAAGAATACATCGCCGCAGTCCTCGAATGACATGATTTGGTTGAATCTTTGCTTGAAAATATACCAGGAATGATTGAAGTTGCCTGTACTTATGGACACTGCGACAGTTTCTTGGATAATTGTTTCCCATGGTCGCGAGTGATCGCCCGAGTAAGGATTGAAAGTATATAACTCAATTCCACTCTGATTACGATTGGCAGGATCATTCGACGAGCACAGGATAACGGCGTCTAGAATCCAGTAGTCCCAAATAACTTTGAAGATATTGTTGCATTCTGCTAGATCGCAATCGGTTTCTACGAAAATATTGTCACAATTTTTGCGAGATGTAATTCAATATAATTGCGAAGCCAAGTCTTGGTGAACACTAGTGTGCAATATCTTTTCAGATGAATAGCAAGACTAAGAAAAACTCTCTTCGTTGCAACAATAGAGAAAAACAAAGTTCGATTTACCTAGGACGACGAAGAAGTACGATTCCGGTTTCCACATTCCGTGACCATCATTTTTCAGAAAACTAAGTACAGATTTTAGATGTTTTAAACTGCGAGTGATGATCATAATAGCAGTTGGACTGATTTCCTGCCGTTTCGTACTAATATTTGAATAATAGTCCTCAGAGTATGTAAATTCATTGTTTTCGAAGTCACCAAGAAATACGATTGAGTTCGAAGTTCTTGACTCGTGGTAAATTTTCTTCAGAATATCATGGGATACTTGATCATGTATCACTACAAGCTCCGACCACCGGTCAGGTGATCCAAAACATTTGTTAACAATATCAGCCTAAAAAGAGTAAATGAAAATATATTCGGTTGTCATATCTTTCAAGCAAATAGTAAGATCGGAAAATGATGAAGAAAAAAAAAATTAAATCAGTAATACAATGCAGTCACATTATAACGAAAGAAAAGTGAATTATCCAAGTGCCGGTAAGTAAACTATTATACGAACTGCAGCGATTGCAAGGTGCCTCTCGCTCTCGACTAAGGGAATTTCGGAAGCTGAATAAGCGTCAATGATTTCCAAGACTATGATAAACCAGTGAAGACGCATTTTGAACGATCGTGAGAAGCACATTGAGACGATGAATGCGAAAAGAAACTCCTTTTATACGCTAAACTCACATCGTTAAGTACCCTTAAGCGAAAGTAGATTTTCATACGGTTTGAATCACACAAACTTCGTTCCAAGTCGAATGAAATGCTTTTCCAACTTCAAAGAGCAAAGTAGGATCATTGGTACTCGCCAATTACCCAAAATCGGCAATAAAATATAAATAAACGATTTTCGATAAAGTCGGAAGTCTCGGTAAAACATAAATAATGATAGTTATCATTGTTTGCCTTATCTTCAAATACATATTAGCTCTGTCTCTGCGATTTTACAATCTACTCCCATACCTTCAAAAGGATTGTTGGGTGTTCTGTTCTCCAGAGTCAAGGATTTCATACATTGGGCTTAATTGATACGATTAGGCTGAAAAGATTAAACTCCCTACAAACGCTTATCGCGTAATATCCATCTATGCTGCATCGTACAGACATACACGCATGCTGAGGCATCTCGGATCACAGGCGCAATAAATGTGGTTCATTGGTTGCCTATAGTAAGGCGTGTTCGTGGTCTGTCTCAGCCTCCTGCATTTATGTGTAGCACTGAATTCCATATGCACTTGTCGCCTACAATAGCGCTAGTAGCATAAGTGCATCCATAGTATGAGTCAAAGTCGATGTGTATCCGCTAATCGACCTTGAGACGTCCCATCTCCTTCACTTCCACTGATAATTCATCAATAAAATATATTATGCGCGGATATAAGTTGCGCGTGAGTACTGCGCGCGGAGCAGACGACGCGATGAAACACGTGATACGATTATCGAATGTCGTAAAAAATTATCACAGTGTCACGTGTAGTGCTAGGTATTATAATTAGGGTTATAAAATAGGAGGTTCCTATGTCTTGATACACACAGTTTACACTACACCCGAGCCTGTCTTTGATATTATCCCTTAGAAATATTAAGTAAAACTTGAACATGTTGCACGAAAAAACGAGTAAGGGTGTAAACTCGAAAAATGTGTTTCTGTCATCGCTAATCGTAAGTAAGAAAATAACTGAAAAATATTTTTAAAATTTATGTACGTGAAATTCCGCTTTCCGTGTTCGAATTATCGTTTCAATCGCGCATAGATAACGAAACATTTATAGAAATTGCGTCAGTAGTTTCCCTGACACTCCTAGTTCCAATTTCAATCAATTATTAAAGTATGATGAGTGATAACTCTCCAAAACCATTTACATGAATTCATATTTCAGTCAGGAGGTATTGCAGGCACGATGTGTGACCTTACATTCTTTCCTCTAGACACATTGAAAACACGATTGCAAAGTCAGCATGGTTTCAGTAAATCAGGTGGCTTTGGGAATCTTTACAACGGTATGCTGCCAGTTATGATAGGCTCAGCTCCAGCAGGTGATTTCAAATAATAAAAGAAAGAAAAAAAAGAAGAAATGAAAATTTCTCGTTTTTTCAATACCATTTTTAAATCAGAAAATCTTTTACCTTTATCACAGCTTCGATATTTTTCGTAACTTATGAGGGAATAAAGGAGTTTCTACAGCCAAAAGTACCGTCTTCTTATCACCTGTTCATTCACATGGGCGCAGCTTCTTTAGGAGAAATGGTGAGGATCGATCCCATCAATATATCGTTACATTTCACTTTTTTAGAAAACTTTCTCAACAACAGATTATATTCATTCCGATTTAGGCCGCGTGTCTGGTTCGTGTACCTGTAGAGGTAACTAAGCAAAGAAAACAAGCCCTCCTCAAAGAGACTTCCAGACTTGGTATTAGAACGTTATATCGTGGATATGGTAGCACAGTATTGAGGGATCTGCCTTTTGGTTTAGTCCAAATGCCGCTATGGGAGTATTTCAAACTTTGTTGGAAACGCAGGGTTTTCAGGGAGTGCACACCCTTAGAAGGTGCTACCTGCGGTGCTGCTTCTGGTAAGATGAACCAGAGTCTCATACCAGTCCGGAAATGATAGAATTTTATTAACAGGCTTTGAAATTCGTGAATATTATTGAATTATTTGACAATTCCTTTTTATCATTTAAACAAGATAAGCTCATCGAAGGGCTCAGATTCAATGCCTTTTCAAAATTGCAGTTTTGGATTATGAAATTGAAAGTCTGTAGGCACTGTTAAGAAGTCAAATATTAGATTGAAATACTTCAATTTTTAGTTGCGGTGGCAGCTGTGCTAACTACACCCCTAGATGTTGCAAAAACTAGGATTATGCTTTCTGATACATCAGCGTTAAAAGATGAAGTGAAAATATCCACAATGCTTAAGGAGGTGTACAATGAGAGAGGTCCCAGAGGGTGAGTTTCTGTAAATTATTGAATGATTTTAAATCAGTGATTAAATCCCAATATTACCGAATTTTCTAGACACAGATTCGTAAATCTTAGATCTATATATTAATTTATTAAATATTATTATACACATTTATTCATTTACTTGTTATCGTTTTTTTTTTTCACAGGCTGTTTGCAGGTTTTGCTCCGAGAACGTTTGGCTACACGTTAGGAGGCTTTGTGTTTTTTGGAATCTATGAACAAGTCAAAGTATTCTGTAGCGCAGTATTCCCTTACACTAGTGTTTCTAGTAGCTAACATTGTAACAAATATATAAGAAAAATAGACAATTTTGATATATAATTAATATACATATATTAATATGCATAAATAAGATTATTTGTTAAATTGATCCCAAATTTTCATGGAAATGCTTCAGAGAGAAAGAAAGACAGAGATCTGAAAAAAAAAAAAAATACAGTACATTGACTAATTCAGTGAAATATCATTCATAAATATGAAAAAGATGATTGTATTTCGTATTGAATAAGCCAGCTCATAATGGTAGCACTTTTGTATCTCATTTTTACCGTGGTAAAATATATACTAATTAATTTAGAAATAAAAATATATGAAATTTTTAATTCAGTATACAATTGCCTTCGCTGCATTCGCTTAGGAATGACTTGATCTAAAATGGCCATATCACTCGGCCTCAGATTTATAAAAATATTTAAATACTCTAGATCTAAATACCACCATCATGTCGTAAAATGGATTTGAGTTGACGCATGTACAATTATTGAAAATCATTTGATTGAATAAAAATAAAGATATCTCTATTCCAACAACGAGTAGTGATTCATTTATACCGCTGCTTACACAAGATATGAATTATGCCCATTACTATCGATAATATAATGCTTCATCTCAGTTATGCTCTGCTTTCTCTTAAATAATTATATACAATACCCGGGTGGTGTATATTTATCACTAAATTTAATCAAATTATCATGCCACAGTCTCTAATCGCTTGGCTTTTTCCGTTCCTTTCTTATATTTATTTCTCAACTTAGTTGCTATTCCCATTCTTAGAACTAGCTAAAACTTTTAATTCCCTCCGATTAGTATTTTCGAGCTCTATTTTCAATTCTAAATTCTCACTCAACGAATCTGCATTAACAAAGCTTTGATCTGACAAATATGAATTAGTTTTAATCAATAGTAATTCTGTGGTCACCTCTGTTCTATCAATTATTTTGTTATCTTTTTCCTTTTTTTCTTCATTATAATTTACAATATTCAAAGACTCTTCAGTCTTAGGACACTTCTCGTCTAAATCTCCTTGCGCAATATCATTCACAAAGGATTTAACTTTGTCTTTATTTAAGTCATCTCCTATTTTATCACCCTGTTTATCTTTTGGATTATGACTATCATTATCATTTACCAATATTCCATCCACCTTTCGTTTCTTTCTCTGCAGATTCTCTAAAAGATCTCTTCCAACTGGCAAATTTTCATCACTTTTCTTTACAACATCTTTAGTCTTCGTCTGTTCCCGCATAACTAAAGCTATCGGAGCTGGAACATTATTATTATTAGTCAACGCCGGTACGTTATTGTTGGATAGCTTCGCACCGTAATCCTTAGCGCCAATTCTCTGATTTCCTCCTAAATTAGAGTTAATCAAATCCGGAGCATTTATACGATCTTTTTTATCATTAATTGGCACATTATTGGCAATACTAGAGTTTGATGCTTCTTTCACTAGTGCGCTGAGGATGGGTCCGCGTGATCTTTTCACAGTTTTGTTATTCTCAGTCTCAACAGGACTGGGATACTTGATATTTTTCGCATCTTCATTAGCCTTGGTGTCTAATTTATCCAGTTTACTGTCTTTGGATTTAATTTTGACTGCCTGCGCTGATTTATGAGGATCTCTAACATCCCCTGCTCTTGCATTTGGCTTTGGATTTTTATCTAAATTAACACCCTCATGAATTCCAGTCTCTTTGTCTTCGCGCTCTACCTTCTTTCTAGCCCTTTCACTCGCCTCCTTTTCCATCCTTTCTTTTTCAAATTCTTTTTTCTGCTGTTTCAAAGTGTTTATAATCTCCTTCTGCTCCTGCAACATCTGTCGCTGTTCTATTTCATGCGCCTTAAGTGTTTTCTTCAGCTCTTCATGCGTCTTATCGTGTTCAGCTTCTGCCAATTCAGCAGCTGCCGCCAATTCAGAGTCTTCTTTTTGAATAGCATCTAAATGTATCAGATTTCCAGCAATTTTATTATCGTTTATCTCAATCGCTTTTTTTTTTTCTTCCGCTTTTAAAACTACGACCTCTTCTTTTCCTTCCTCGTTTTTATCAACTTTATATTTCTGTTTATCATTACTAGATTTCCCCGCCATGTTCTCATCTAGTTTCTCAATATCTTCAACGATTTCTTGAATAGCTGGTGAAAGTGTAGCAATCTGGTGACTTTCAAGGTTCTTAATATCCAGAATAGTTTTCTCAGTAACGACAGCACGTTCGACTGGTATAGGGGGTTCCTGGCGTACATCATCCTTAGAATTCTGATCTTCACGAGCTTTTTCCACTTCAAGAGGTTTAAATTTTTCTAAATAAAATTAAAAAAAAGACAATATCTTGTTAGCCTACTCTGAATATCAGCGCTCAAACATTTCTCTGACTCCTCACCATCGTCGATTCCAGGAATCTCGTTAATCTTTGGTATCGGTGGGACCATCTGCACATCTCCGTTATTGACCATTTCTGGGGGAATGATGTTCAATTGATCTAAAGAATCTTCGCTCGTCACAGAAAGTTTGGCATTATTAGATTCCTCCATTGCATATAGATTGGCATATGTGCCCAATATCATTACCCACACCCCAATGAATAGCATGGCCTGTAAATCAGAGCGAATAAAATGATGAGAAATCTTCGTTAAATGTTTGACTCATTTCCCAAATTATTACCTGCGCTATTAATCTCTCATTAGTATTTTTGCTGCTTATGGAAATGAAGAATGCTGCGGGAAACATGAGGCATATCATAACGCCGATCGTTGATCCGACAAGTCCCAATACAAATTCAATATTGGGTATCATAATCCCAGTTACCAAAGACACTGAGACTATCAGAAACGTTAGCCACCTGAACCGAGTCTCCGGAATGTAATTGCTAGACGTCTCGTGGGAATGAGCCTAAAAAACATATTCTCTTTCAGTTAGAATATGTCTACAGATCTGATACAAGTTCGGGTTTATAGAAAAATTGGTAGCGATGATTCTTTAGTTAGAACATAGAGAAAGACGCATTTAGGTGAATTTTTTCTAATTCTAAATCAAAGGAATTGACTAAATGTATAATTCCCTTAAAATTACCCATCTAAACAATAGAGAGTTGAGACTAGCGCGACAAGGAAAGATGACGAGTGGAAAACTGAATGCAACGGACAGTACAAAGCCGATTTTAATCGCCTCAGATGATAAGCTGGGTTCAAAGCTCATCAGAATGTTTCCTGTAATTTGATCAAGTGTTAAAAATAGAGACAATTTAACGACAGCATAAATTGAATGATAAGAACTCCTCTGATACGAACCAGTGAAAGGTATAGTGCAGAATGCGATGTATCCAAAAAATCCAACGCAAACATAAACAACAGTGCATATATTTAAGGCGACGTCAACAACCTGGTTCATTTTGTCAAGACAAACGTTTGGTATTGTTTCATAAATTTCAAACAATTGTGTCTGGCAGAATAATGCCATAGAAAATATTGGCAAACATTGAAGAATCCCCGACGGACGCCAATAAAATACTTTGTCGTACCAATCGGTGGCAAAAATATGTGTCATTGACTCCGTCATTACCTGAAAAAATGCAAAACGAAGAAAAATATCGACCAGAATTAAACATGATGACAAAAACTCTTCTTTCGCTCAAGTTTCTTTTTATTTACCTTAAGTACAAGGCAGAGATAGAATCCGATAGTCGCTGTGCAAATGCTTGAAAGACTATCGACATTTCTTAGCAATCCGAGCGGCAAGATGATGAACATACCAATGGTAACAAGTAGGCCGGTTCTGATGTCTGCCGGGCTACTGCCAGTCATTTTACCGACAATTTCAGGGCCCAAATCACCGACGACAACAAAAAATGCTATGCAAGTGCCCATGAGAAATCCAATGATGAATAACTCGGCGAGGAATTTACCCGTTCTACCGAACGCATGGAAGGCTAGGAACTCGAAATTACGACGTCGAGACATAACCGCGGACTTTACTAGCAAGTGACAAGCAAATTTCGACAACATGCTACTCGCTAAGAGAATTAATATTGATAATATGATGCCGCATTGTTTGAAGCAAAACGGCATCGCCAATACACTTACGCCTATAATCCCGTTTGCTAGGGTCATTACGTGAGATAGATTTGTTATCATTGTTATTCGATGTTTTATTTAAGAACTTTTCGAATAAATTGTTAATTATATGGAAACTATTATTTCAAGCCATGTTTACGGGGCGTTGAATGAATATTTTATTTTAATTTTAGGTTAGATTATAAAAGTTCTTACTAAACACCCGATCTTGCGGTATTCCTTTGAGGTTATGGTTGTGGTCACTGTTAGTCGATGTATAAGAGTGACGTTGGTGTTTAACAGCTGGTGATAACGAGCCGGGTTTTATCATCCTAAATAAAATAATAAACAAACGTCACTTATGCCACGATGATTATTTGTCATACGTGTCGTATGACAAATAATGCGGTATTTTGGAAAAATGCTTTCTAATCTGACGCAGTAACGGCGTGATATTAACATGTCTTTTTAACGAACGTTAAACACAACGATTACAGACTGCGTAATAATATATACACGATTTTTAAACTCACTGTTATACTACAATATACGCATCACGCCGCCGACCAGTCTTCACCTGTCACTGGCAGCCGGGAAACGAAGCGCGGCGTTAATACCGGTGAGAGTTGCGCGCTGTTGTCGCTAAGCGGCGCCACAAGCGGTTGATAAAAATTTACGCGGTAGTTTAGACGCTGTTTGAAAACTGTAGAATTACGACTGACGGAATTGACATTATTATCGAATAATAATGGAGTTTATATCATTATGACTTGCGGATAAATGAATCGAATGATTTTATAGATTGTTTAAAATTAAGTAGTAATTATGAGAGACGGAACGAAGCGACTTTTTATAACAGATTATTCAAAGTATTGAAAATATTACTGCTGATGATATAGTAGATGTAGCCACTTAGAATTTCTAAAACTATAATGTACTATATTTGAAACGTGTCAAGAGGAGTTTGCGCGATTGCCAATAACAAAGGCTAGGAATTTCTGTGTATTATATAGCAAGTACTACATTCGTGATGTTAGTTAAAATATTTAATTTCCATCTATATGTGTGTGTAGTGCGATTTAGCGAATTCATATATTCGCACATTCAATCGGGAAATTTTAGTGTTAAAATATCGAATATATTATTTGATCGAAAAATCTGTGTGTATTATTCCTTTTATCCCCATGAATAGTAATTATAACAATTGTACATCTATATACAAATATTTATAACGAACGAAAAATTTCTCTCGATACGGATCAAGGCTCATATACGACACTGTTTAAAATTGGTCCATAAAACTCGTTTTCTACGAATTGAGGCTAGACACTTTTCACAGATCTAAGTCGGTCTCGCGACGACGCTACCAGCTATACGTACAGCGTCGCGACGCCAGTAGCGTATAAGAGCCTTCTAGTACCCGAAAAAGAAAAATTGATAAAAATCTTGCGGAATTATCGCCTCATGTTTCATCGCGTATCCTAGGTCCAAAGTTCTATAGATATATCTACTGTGATGAAATTCGATTTGGAGTTTTTCGAAGCGTTTCTCGAATTGCCGCATCTTTTCCGCGTTGGAATTTAAACCATGAAAGAAGAAAAATTATGCCAAAAAATGTCAAGTATTGACCACTTGAAAGAACGCGGTATGTGATGGCGATTTTTAAAACCCATTTTAAACTCCGCTGTTGAACGTCTGTTTCGGTACGCGGCCAAGCCGGTGCGGCCGCCAAGATCAGCTCAGTCGCTTTCCGGTCGGCATTTTATAAATACTGCAGCAAGCAGAACGCTATAGCAGAGCAAATGCGTGTCAAATATAATGAATTAAGTCGCGTATTATGTTATTTAATTTTTCGATGTATTAAACAGTGCGAAAATTGATATCAATTATATTTAAATCGATTCCTAATCGGGGCGTAGAAGCGTGAAATAAAAATTACAACAATAGAAAAGATATAGTTGTTTTTTGTTGAAAAGTGTCCAGGCGGTTTTATACGATGGGATGAAATCAGTGGATCAGTTTCGTATTATACTTATACTACTACGCGAAGTTAGAATACCCCAATAAGATCTCAAGGATTTATAAATGACGAATTTGTACGCAGCTGATAATTGCATGCTGTGCTGCAAATTTCACGTTTATATTATAAACTGGTGGAACAAGGATTGTTGAAAATAAGAAAAACCGATTTAACTAAACGCATTTTAGAGAGTACATAAATCGTGCTGAGTTTAATTAAACGAGGTGAAAGTGTGGCTGGAAAATTCCAACAAACTTTAACAATATTTTCGCGCGTCTTATAGGTATAGAGAGAAAGATTTTTGAAACCAATTTTTCTGTAATGTTTCAAGATAATTGCCTTAGGAATTATAATCTTCTGATTACTGATCAGTGCCAAAAAATAAATAAGGATTAATCATAAAGGTATACTATATTTAGGCAATTGAGGTAGAATACACGTGTCTTTTTCTTCTAATCGAATTATAATTAAGCATGAGGTCTTTGCCATTAGTGAATCGCGAGATGAGAAGCTATTACTTATTTTCTCCTTACCCAATTCTTTCTTTAAATCAAATTGATTAATGAAACGAAATTAATTAATCGTCAAATACGAAAGTGTTACGATAAGTAGGTTTAGCGTATATGTACAAGGGCGTTATATAATACGGTTCGAGGTTCTCTTAAAAATACATTTTCATTCGTTGCAGTATACATATAGAAAAATAATAATTAACGATTGGCACACATGGCCTAGGTGTGATAAATAAATCATTTATACAGTCGCCTGTACTTATATCAAATAGTATCGTAATACTTGTTTTTTGTTTTGACATACAGATATATAAACCACCGCTGGTCACCGACCATATATCATTCCTAGACAGTTATACGTATTATAAAGTGTTATTTACGAAATTAAAACGACCCCCAAGATTGCGTTGAAAGAAAAAAAGGAAAAAGAAAGAAAAATGGGAACTAAAGTATGACACGAATAATTGTAATTATTTCATCTCGTTTTTGGAAAGAATAACATTATAGCATAAACCGTTTAACAGAACCATACATAGCCACACGTGTCATGATATGGAAGAACTTTTCATTTCCATAAAAAAAATTTCTAATATGATATCTAGAAAAAACGTTCTTTTCTTTCAAATTTGTATCGAAGACTATCGATCTCTACGATTGAACATATAATATCGATGTAATATTTCGACGACATTTCGAGCCTAAAATTTTCAACTATTTGGCCCAAAGCCGAGTATCTAGTGCTTTTTAAATATTTTGTTATCGACTATGAAGAATCTTTATCAATATAATCTAGTACGCTGTTGGTTCTGAAATCGATTGATAATAACAAGAAAAGAGAAAAAAGAAAAGAAAACTCAAAAATTTCGGATGAATATTGAGCCGCGGGAATTTTCCTATATCTATCGAAATGATGTAATGCGATAAAATTTGGAGAAAAAAAAAATTAAAAAAAAATTGCAGTAGTTAAGGAATTTTTATTACCGAATAATTTATTGGCTTAATGCCAGGTTTATCAGACATAACATAATCGTCTAAACAAACGTAAAATCGTATAGCTCTTTCGAATCTTATGTTGATATTATTGAGTATAAAAAAATTTGGCTTGTGGTTTATTAAGCCGTTCTTTATTGCCTAGGAATAATATATAAGACGAAGAAATATATTAACGATATTAAAGAGAAGATATACAGAGCTGCTTTACAGCGAAGATGAGTTTGATGAAGAAAGCAATCGGAGGATCGATTCATAGGATAAGAGAATTCGAACTCGAGAAGGTAACCAGTTTCTTAGTTTTTTTTTCCTCTCACGTAATTATTAGAAATAACTTTCACATAGGTATACGTACAGTATATTATATACGCTAGCTGGTATTAGGTATAGTTTTCATTTTTCATCCCATGTTTCAGATTTCAGAACCGAGGAAATACTTACGACCAAAATTCTCTTACAATTTTTACCAATGTCTCGAGATCTTTCACGGATTATTTCGCGGGAGAAAAAAAAAAGAAAATTGTGAAATAAATATATCTGACATTTGTGTTTTTTTTTTTTTTGACAACGAAAAATCTTGAGTACATAATTTCTCCGACTAGTATATTATACATAGGTACAGCTGGTGTCATGTAGTTAAATAAATCTTTGGGATTTTGAATTTTTCGCGAATTGGCATGGTCAGTTATCAATAAAAGATTTATATATCAAGTTGTAACGATTACTTACCAATCTTGTTATTATTCTTATTATTCATTTTTCTTTATATTCTTTGGTATTATTCCGCATCCCATTACTTGACCTAACTCTTCTTCCTATTCCTGCATATTGGTCTTGTTTCACATGCCGCTGTTGAGTGTCACAGAAATAGAATCAGAAATAGCACCACGCCTGCAGACTTCTGTCTACATAGTCATCTTGCCTCCGGCTGTAAATTTCTCTATATAACGTATTTGGTCTCTGTACTAAAAACGTGATGAAAATTCTATAATTTTATTCGAACGAATTACTCGTGAAATCGAGATATCGCACAGAATTTATACGACAGCTCGGAAAATAGTTTTGAAAATGTTTCAACAAACTTGAAAAAAAAAAATTCTCTGCGTTATTATAGGTATACACGATTGTTAAAAAAAAAATAAAAAACTTGTCAGATTAAAACGTATGTGTTGAATGTATTTTTCGTATTTGTATATAATATCAGGAAAATTGTAATCGTATAATTTGGCATCGCGTATAACCTACTGCAGTATAAACCTGGCGTGAACAAGGCACCAGCTGAGACGTTAAAAGTTATTTTGAAACAAAAATAAACACGTTTCCTCCACACTAATCTATAGGTTTATAATTTCTTGTTATTCATTGTAATCCGAGATCTGATACGTTCCTTGAACTTTGATATTTCGAAAAAGCCGAGTAAAAATTTCTACGAAAATCATAAATATGGCTTTAAAAAAATTGATAAGTAAAAAATGGTGGAAAACTGTTCGCAGGTAAATCTTGGCGATGAGTTTGACATACTGCAGATCGTGGGCGAGGGTTGGTTCGGAAAGATTTTACTGACCGAACACCGTAGTACCCAGACAGAAATGGTATTAAAAGCATTGCCAAAGCCTTACACAAGCATATCTGATTTTTACCGGGAGTTTCACTACGGTCTTCACCTCTCAGCGCACAGAAACATCATCACGACTTATGACGTGGCCTTTGAAACCGCGGGGTTTTTCGTATTCAGTCAGGAATACGCACCGCTAGGTAGTTCATTTTTTCATAATATAATAAAAGTAATTTTCTCACATTTTTGGCTGACAATAATTTCACCGTTTTTTTTTTTTTTTTTTAGGTGACCTAACTTCAAACGTTACTGAAACCGGCCTAGGCGAATTACACGCTAAGAGAGTAGCGAGGCAATTGGCTGCTGCGATTCATCACATTCATAGCAGAGAGCTGGTCCACAGGGACATCAAACTTGACAATATATTAGTATTCAAAAGCGATTTTTCGCGTATTAAATTATGCGATTTTGGTGAAACTCGGAGAGTTAATACAGTTGTGAGAAGGCACAACGAATGGCTTCCGTATTCGCCACCGGAAGTCCTGCAAATCGATACGGATGAAGTGTACAAGTGAGCTGTGTTACCGCTTTTTAGTTATTCTACCACTCTTCTTCCTCCAGGATGTAAAATGATTTTTTTTCCAGAGCTTCAACCGCCCACGATGTCTGGCAGTATGGTATAGTGATATTTGTCTGTTTGACCGGATGTCTACCATGGCAAAAGGCGGCCACGGACGATCCGAGGTACGCAAGGTACTTAAATTGGCACTCAGCAACCCTGAACATAGCTAAGAAGCCAAAACTGTTTCAGCTGATAAGTTCGAGAGCGCAAAGGTAAGTGAAGCTAGCGTTTTTGATTGTTATTGGAGAATGTTGAATAAGAAATAAAGCATTCCCCCTTTTCAGAATGTTCAAAAGACTGTTAGATCCTAAGCAAGAAAAACGTCCCGTGAGTGTATTCGAGGCTAATAAATATCTGGATGATAGATGGCTGGCTAAACTTGGTGCTGAGAAGGCTTTGAACGGTGAATACAATACGTCCATCATCATTTCACACAATTTTATTCGATATTTTATTCAATATGCAGGCGGTGCTGACGAAAGGGACGAGCTATGTCCCTCGATGTATAGTTTCCACAGTTCTCTCGAAGAGAAGAATCAGCTGTTGTTTACCCTGACCCAATACGGTATAGAAACAACGGTGGACAGATCGCGAAAGAAGGATCGAATAAGGGAGTGGATACAGTCGAGTGCGATAATGGAAGAAAATGAGGAGGAGTCGGATGACGATGAGGATTTTTCTGATACAGAAGAGTTGAACATGCGAGGAAAGCACTTTCCCGAGAGGCGAGAGAGCACGAAGGTAGAGGGGCACAACTCGCCGATGAAATACGAGAAGGTTAAATCAACGCCTGCGAAAGTCCCGGGTTACGCGACGCCAAAGCCGATCGAAAGGAAGAATCCTTTCGCTCCAAAAGTGGCCAAGGAGCGACAGGCGATTGCAAAAAGCGCAAATTTTCCAAACGGCGATCCGAATTTAGCGATAAAACTGATCGGATCTGATCACTTCGGTCTACCGGAAGTAACGGATCTCAACGACGTTTACCCAACGTCGGGTGTATTCGATCACTACGATATAAAACAGAACAACAAAAATGTCCAAGAAAATTCGCGTCAAATTTCTGCCAAGGTTGTTGCCAGGAAAAAATCGAGTCCGAATCGTACGCCGGTGGCAAAGAGCAGCGGTGTTAGTCGGGGTAAGGAAATACAGAAGAATTCAAAGAGTACGCGATCGTCTCCGAACCGATCAAAAATATCGAACAAAACTCCAGGGTCTAACGCAAGTCCGAACAATTCACCCAATACGACGATAATCGGGATCCCAAGTATCGCGGATAATCCGGAAATGAATAAGAACCCAACACCCGAAGTATCGGGAGTGTCTACCGAGGCTTTGTACAAACCAAGAAGTCCGCAGGTACCGATGAGAAAACATCGTTCTCAGACCGCAACACTTCCGGTATCACAGCCTACAGATGCAAACGTGAAATCTCTTCAGCCAAGGAGAAGTAACACTACGGTATTACCAGCCGTACCGAACCCGACTACTACTTCAGCATCAGCAGCAACACTACAGCCGATGAATTCTCTGACAATGTCTGTTGCCTCGCAGCTGGTTATGCAGAGTTTCAATTCACTCCAAGCTATGAACGTGGCTCTACCGGTTATACAAGCCGAAGAAACTAACGCAGATAATCGTGAGGCCCGTGTTACAACAGATGCTAAAAACGACCGACAGACGATTAAAAAAATCGGTAGAAATTACGGTAAGGACGTATACGAGCATTACGGTATATCACAGGGTGTTGTCGTCAAGGTAACATCCGAGGGAGCATCTAGACACAGAGGATCTTCGGGTAGCGGTAGTAGATCCGTCAGCAACTAGTATAAATATTTATGTAATAAATTACGACACTAATCTCACCCGATTTAGGGATTAGAGATTAATATGAAATTATATTCACATATTTTCCACCGATTGGTATAATAATTTAAAATAATATTAATCATCATGGTTTGTTCGCTGCAGTTGTTATTAATTTGAATATCAAAACGGAATGTATAATTATTATTTTCTTTCAAATGATGATCGTTTTTAATAAAAAAATAATAAAGAAAAAGTTTACTGTGACGAATTTTTTAATTCACCTCATTATGATTCGATCAGTACGAGAATCTCGAGATCTGGAAATGAGCCCAGATGGACCCGACAGGTATAGACATCTGGTGAGAGGCTGTAGCGGTATACAGCAATCGGGCAATGGCGTAGGCGGTGATTTAGTGATAAATTCATTTTTATTACATCGTGGGTGGCAGCTCTTTTGCCATTGGTTAATAACCGGCTCCTCCTACTTTCCTGAAAACCTCTTATGTTACTAGTGCGGTTTCATATCACGTTTAGATTAGAAAAATACGAAATAACAAAATACAGGGAATATTGAAATCGTCTCGTTATATTATGAGATGTATAGACTCAATCGACTAAAACTATCTCGAACGAAGTATATTGAACAAGTAGACAATCTAAACCGGTGATTTGAACGCCGGGATAAACCGTTCTTAAATTTTATTTCGATTTATTTTTCCTTGATTTTTTATCCGAGGTAGATATACTTATATTTCATCGATACGAGTTTACGCACCTGATACCAATTCGAATAAGTAATAGTCGATAGTGGTTAACCGATCTGGGAGTATCTGGATCCCACCGATCATCGTATCATCATAATATGATCGTATCATCATATCTGGGAGTGTCTTGTTCGTATACCTTTGACGACGTAGGTAAGATTGACCGCGTCATATACCGTATTCTAGCCTTCTTCGTATAGGATCGGTATGAAATCGGGTAGAAGGTGCGGCGGAGGCTGGGTTATATACATATATACCCATGCGAGAAGAAGAAGAAGAAGGGGGAAAAAGCCGAGGTGGACCTCGATGTCTTGTACATACAAATGTGGATGCGAGTGGGGAGTAGGAGGCAACACCATACCTCTGAGTCTCTCGACTCTAAGGTGAGCGTGTGATAAGGATGAACGGACAAACCGTGCCTACGGAAGGATGGACGAGCGGATGAACCGGCTAACCGCGGAGAGGAGGCCGAAGTAGGGGCTCAGTCTCGCGACCACGTGCTTCACGAACGCACGACGCACGCCGTACCCCCGACAAAAATCTTTTTTTTTTTTCATTTTAAAATAATTTCGTTAATTTTTTATTATAAACCGTGATAATCGCCGATTTATAAATTATCGTTAGTTAATTAAAAGAAGAAGAAAAAAATATGTATATATATACCCCAAAAGTGCTGCAGGATGATTATCAAAAGTGTAATTAGCTGTGTGAAGGTGCAGGTGGAGATTTAATGAAATTTTGCACAACCTACGATGATCAATATCTGTCTGACACATAGATGCATCGAAATGTGAATAAAAATCGTTATCTAATGAAAAAGAAACCGCTGAATATAAATGATTAAATAATAACTGGTTCATGTACATACAAATTATTGATATTTTTTTTTCTTTCTTTCTCTCTCTCTCTCTCTCTCTCTCTCTCTCTCTCTCTCTCTCTCTCTCTCTCTCTCTCTCTCTCTCTCTCTCTCTCTTATTCCGATAAATAAATAATATCAAAAAGACTGAATGATAACGGTATAAAAATGTTACCGTCAAAGATAGATGAAAGTAATACTTCCGGGGAATAGGGAGTCGAATGGACGTCGGGGACCTGCAGGCAGGGGTCCCGGGGGCCAGTGCTCCAGGCGACGCTGTTTCCCCTGTCAGGTGGTGGACGCCATCGGTTACACTAACTGCTTCCTCTACGGTAGCCCCCGTTTCTTCACCGTCCGCTAATACCGACGTGGTAAGAATTCGATAGTTTATGATTAGGTATAACGTTGATACAGACTTGTTAAAAACGGGATTGTTTCGTTACGTGATCCGCGCTTCGTTCCTAAAATATGTACAATCACTTCTAAATCAGAAGAAGCTGAATAAGAATGAGAGGAAGTAAAAAATAAATAAAAAGATATGCAAGTTGAAGAGTCTCGCAGCTGCAGTGTGAGTTAACGATAATATTAGATTCAACGTTGCAAAGAAATAACAGGTTGCAGCAAAAGGTGCAGTAGGAGATGACGAATAGGAATACGAAACATCCGGCGATGATGGGAATTAGAGTTAGCTGCAGCCTCCGGGTGCGACGACAATCCGCGTCATGTGTTTGACGTTTCAGTTTCTTTGCCTTATACTATTTGTTGTATTACCCTCTGCTTTGCTTCGCTTCGCTTTGTGTTACTCGCTCGTATATTCCTGATAGCAATATATCACATCCAGGGGACACAATATTCTGTCGGGATTATGGGATGATAATATATTATTAATAATAATATAATACATATATTAGAAAATTATGAATGCAGAATTATGAGGGGATTTTGTGTAAATTATATGAACGCAAAACCCATGCTGAAAGTAATAATTTTACACGGATTCTAACGCGGCCGCGTCGACGATACATACTATATCATATACTACATCGCCGAACGTTAATTGGGTGATTAAATCGTTGTCTAATTACTGATGCTGGAATTTAATCGCATTGATTGATTTGAATTAAAATTTTGTTAGAAACCAAAGTTAAATATGATCCGAGGATGATCCAACAAGTAACAGAAAAAAAAAAAATTCCTCTTTATTTTCGATATGAGGTTCATTAAATATATATAGCATGTACTATATATATATATTATATACTCATACTCATATGGGTAAGGTCGCCGTTTCACTGCTGCACCTCCACACAATATAATCGAAGGCTGAACAAACCAACGACATATCCATAAACACACATTTACATATGCACCTACATATAAGTGACAGAATATAATTAACGTTTCGCATCCTTCTCCCGACTGTAATAAAAAGTAAAAAAATGAAAAAAAAATAAAAAAAAAAAACGGTCGAAGGTCCAATCCGTATTGTATATTATAAACTGAAACCATCACCATCGCCATACGATCATCCCTAAAAGAAGAAAAACAGCCTTTTGGCTTTAGGTATGATAATTTTGATTTCAGATGAATCAGCTCTGCAGAGTTTGCGGAGAACCTGCAGCAGGTTTTCATTTCGGGGCATTTACCTGCGAAGGTTGTAAGGTGGGTTTGACTATGGTTTTTTTGTTGATAAAAAGTGATTGAAATATGAAAGAGAAAAAAAAAAGAATCAATATTCTGATGATAAAATTCGTACCTACTATAACAATTATATATGTTGCAGTCATTCTTCGGTCGAACTTACAACAATTTGGGTAGCATATCGGAGTGTAAAAACGGTGGTATATGTGTAATAAATAAGAAAAATCGTACGGCTTGTAAGGCATGTCGTTTGCGAAAATGTCTAATGGTAGGAATGTCGAAGTCCGGTTCGCGTTACGGTAGAAGATCGAATTGGTTTAAAATCCACTGTCTACTTCAGGAGCAAAGTCAGGTTCAAAAATCTGGCAAATCCTCTTACTCCCAACCGTTCAGCTCTTTGGACGCTGCCAATAACAACAATAATAACAACAACAATAACAACAATAACAACAATTGTACCGTTAGCGGAATTAGTAATTACCACGAAAGATTGCCAAAGAGAGATATCAACGATGTCCAAAGGCCCCAGGATCTGATGAGACAAAACGAAAGCCACGTTATAAGATCGCAGGATATTATCAGGCCCGAATCTTCGAGGTTTTCGATATGGAGAGGGCCGCCTTTCTTCCACCCGGCTCTTACCCACATGCAGTTATTGAACACACCCTTTTTCCCATTCCATCAACGTTTTATGGTCCCATACGTCGGGCAAATTAATCCACCTACTCAACAAGTGACCAGTTTGCTGTCGAGTTCATCGAGCGAAAGCGTTAGTCCGAGATCGACGCCTTCCCCGAAACCCGAAGAGCTTGTTCAGTCAGCAGATCCTAACATCGGATTATCGTGCGACAAGAGTATCGCGTTTTTGAGATCCTTAGGACCGGAACAAGACGCGCCGATTGATTTGAGCATGAAACAAAAGCCACGGGGAAGTAGCTCGGAACCGGATCCTGCCACCTCGGAAGAAGATAAGACTTCCGAAAGCGAGGAGGAAGACCATCACGAAACGGAAACCGGACCACCGTTAGATCTTACCAGGAAGACATGACAGTGAACAATATTACGATTGATTAATTAATGGACGATAAAAATGTTTTTTTTTTTCTAGTTTTTTTTACCTTATAGATACAAAATTGACGAGATATTATTTATTAGATGTGTATATTGAATACGAGTGCCAGTAAAACACGTGATATTTTTATATTTTCATATTTTATATGTAATATATATATATATAGGTATGTGTATATATTACATATAAACTATGTAACAAAAATATAGATTTTTATCAAACGATTATTAGATACGGTGGACGGATATATCGATCTGTCACAATTCCCTATATAAGTTATTTTCTAGTTTTATTAATTTTTCGAAATAATTGATGGATATGATGATTCCTCGATTTTTAATGGCCAGTATAATAGTATAGTTTAGTATTTTTGAAACAATTGTTATAATGATTATTTATATGCGAGCAGTATAGAAGCTGAATTTATCGAATGAAATTCATTTAATAATTATATTAATTATTACAGATTTTTATCTACTCTGTGTGTCAAATTTTTCTATTTTTCTATATTTTTTTTTTCGTTTTTTTCATATTTCACGATTATTATAATAATTAGCAAATGTTTTACGCTATTCGCGGGGCCAGTACAAAAACAGTATATATATTTATATATATATACTATATATATATGGTTACGAAATTGAATTGTAAATATTATTATAATAGGTAAATTAAGAAATAAATATTATCACACGCATATATATTTATATATAAGTAATTAAAAAAAAAAAAAAATCTATTTTCTTATCATAACCTGATACTGCACATATATACATATATTATATTTGTATACATCACAAGCTATTCCTGAATTCACAGCTCCGCTTCGAATGAATTCTCAACCCTTCGTTACTATAATCGTATAATATCGAAAAAATAATCATCTCGCGATTTATTCACTCGCAAGATTTATTTCTCTACTATTTTAATTAATTAACTATGTATATGGATAATTTCATATACCCGCGGATTAGTCACCGATATCTTTGGTCGTGCGGTCGCGCACGTATCACCGTTGTATGCATATGTATCCATAAAAAAGACCGAGAATTATATTAAGCAGTTTATCGTGTTTTCTTTTTTTCTTCTTTTGAAAAATTTTTTTTTTTTTTTTTCTAAATAATGATAATAAAGTCAGTCGAAATGAGGAGAGCAAAAGAAGAAAAAATAAATAAAAAGATTCTGAATTAAAATTAATAATACGCCTTGTTTA
This sequence comes from Tenthredo scrophulariae, assembly GCA_963978835.1. Classification (NCBI taxonomy): domain Eukaryota; kingdom Metazoa; phylum Arthropoda; class Insecta; order Hymenoptera; family Tenthredinidae; genus Tenthredo; species Tenthredo scrophulariae. The sequence goes on from OZ022235.1 coordinate 1,790,710, forward strand.
TAGTTTATGGACATAGGAGATGTATAGTAATTAAAACGCGCGTTTCTGATGAATGAGATTCCGAGTTGGTATAAAAAGCCTTCGTAGTCCCCGTTGCGGGTCTTTTTTATTAATTTATTGATACCACAGATCTTCTCTCTGGATGTGAGCTGAATAAAGCGATCTTGTCTTACGTACCGATCTAATAATACTTAATAGGCAATAATTAATGTACAGAATAATCATTCTGCAAAAGTATAAAAAATTCAATTTACATCCAGAGACTAAATGACCGAATTATCAGTTTTTTTTTTCTTTGTACCCATCCATTTTATTCGATGTCGATACTAAATCACGGAATTTTTTTAATTTGTTTTTTCTTAACTTTTTTTCTTTTTTTTTTTCATTCATCTCTCCGCTGCACTAATGATTGAGATACGACTAAAGGGTATTTAAAAAACACACGCTCTCACCTATACCTGACGAACTTGCAACGTATATATGTCTCTTCATATAGAGTCTCTCGTAAGAATAATGACTAACTCTATTTCTATCGGTTCTATATATATATATATATGTATACATATACTTCGTTTAGTCTCTCACCTTTCGAGAAATTGACTTCTTCGAGGAAGCTTCGTCTCTCCAAGTTCACCAGTATGTATATACTGTTTACTTAGGTGTGGACGGTTCAGAGCTCCGTGTCTCGTATATGCAGCGCAGCAAACTCGAGAGACAGACAGAAATTCTAAAGTGCTGATTTCCTGACTTGCGATGATTGTGGGTCAAACACGTATTTTCTATACCTCGAAAGCCATGCAAACGTTCCTCGAAACACCACTCGATTTAAAGAGAGCAGAGCTGTAAAAGAAAAAAAAACGAAAAAATTGAAAAACAAATGAAATAAAAAAATAGACAGAGAAAGAGAGAGAATTCACTATACAGAAATGTAATGGTATTATTGCGAAATCCTTGAAGCTCAAGTTATATTATGCAGAGTACGTTGCCTCTTCGGCAAACACAGGTATATATATATTATTATTATTATTTGAAAAAAAAAAAAAAAAAATTCTCTTCCTTTTTTGATTTCTACTCCTTTATTTCCTTCTTACTTATTTCGCATTCGATCTGTAGGTTGTAATACCAGTGGTTTTTCTCATCGAATAAATGGATGTATATATTTATTGTATATGAATATTTTATTCATTTCCCTTATTTCCCTTTTATATATGTATAAAATATACTTGGCGTGTGGTGTACGGGTTTAGAACATCGGTTCCCTTCGATTATTTTTTTCTTTTCTTTTTTTTTTTTCAAACTAAATGTATAATATTGCCATGGCTATTATATTAGGTATATATATACATTCGTACACAGTTGTCCAAAGTTTGGAATTATAAATCATATTAACACCTCTATATACTATATACTAAATATATATATATATAAGATATACCGGAATTCCCCTCAAGCTAACATAATTCTTATATTTCCTTCTAGCGACCCGCAAGTTTTAAGTTACCTTTTTTTTTTTTTTTTCTTTTTTCTTCACACCGTCTTTTACCTCTCTTCATATCATCTGTATATACACCGTTGATGGTTGTGCTATTGCTATGTTGCTATTGCTATGTTGCTATGTTGCTGAAGCAAACGTGAAAACAAATGGCCCTACCTTTAGGCGATAACTCAGAGAGACCCCGCCAACGATGCCGCTAGCAAATCAGCTTTTCCCTTTACACAGCTTCTCTCTATCTCATATGCTATACATACATCCCCGCATCTTCATACAGATTCTTTTTCTTCCTCTTCTCCTTCTCCTTCTTCTTCTACACCAAACTTTCTAATAACCTTTGTCTATTAGATTACGATATAATAATAATAATAATAATGAGGATTATCAACCCCTGTGAAGAATAGAACCCATTGGCATCGATATATTTCACCATAATAAGAAATGATGATTTTTACTCACGGTCTAAGTCTAGATTTATTCATTAATTCATTAATTTATATTCTTAATTGTCTCGCGAAGTATAAATACCTGTTGTAAGTAAGCCGATATTTGACGTCAGCATAAATGCGAATTCACTTTAAACAGGTGCGGAAGGTGTTTGCACTGAGATCACGCGAGAGAGTATACGAAGGTATATATATGTATCTAAATGCGTGGGTTTTTCGCGGATTTATATCTCGCGAGGGTTATAGATTATTCATACCACATTTTCAAGAGACTATATAGAAGATAGAAAAAGAAAAGAAAATAAGGGAAACCAAACAATTAGATAGAAAATTAGAGGCAAGGGAGGTGTTTGCAGATCGTTTGGGTCAAAGGCCAAAAAACGCGATTATAAGGGGTATATATTATATATATACCGTAAGAAAAAAGGAAAAAGAAAAGAGATTTATTATGTGCATAGACTGCGTAGGTATAAAGGTAAGAAATACATCGCAGTATAAGCGGTCGTTTTATATAGGTACCTCACGTAGGTAGGTATGGTGCAGTATTGAGTATACATAGGCGAAGAAGAGATATACCGCGCGACCGGACCTTATGTTTGAGGACTCAAAGCGGTCCAGATGGACGCAAGTATCTCGAACAATATTGACACAGAGCTTACGCGAAGACTTACGAGACAAATATTACACGAGTTTTTTTTTTATTCTTTTTTTTTTTTTTTTTTGGGTACGCGAGAGGACTTGGCACGTATACTACATTATACATTTAAATCTGTACCTACATATACACACAAGTATTATACAAGTGTGTAGTTATACCTATATGTATAAAATGTATAAAATTTTGCTATTCTCGTTAGTTAGTTCCAGGTTTACGAGATGAATCTAAAACGGTTTTTCAAATTAGAGAAGAAATAAATGAATAAAATAAATAACATTAGGTAATGATGAATATTGGAATTCTACCTATATATATGACCGTTATAAGAGGCATAAATAAAGTGTCAAACGATTTTTTTTTTTTTTTCTATTTATTCTTTCGATTTAGATTTGTAATTAATATCTAATAAAAATTACGAGATTATATATATATATATTTTTTCTCATACCGATCAGACTCATATTCATATATATATATCTTGGCATGCAATTAATTTTTACACACTTAATAAAACACAAGGAGATGACCCGAGAGTTTTGATATTTAACCTCGCCTTAAGGCTTAATCATAAATAAAAAAATAAAATTTCGAAACATCTCATAATCTAATACGTGTCCCACAGTCCGGTTCGCTCAAATATAAATTATATTAATCGATTTCACGCGCACAGATTCCAAAGTGTATCCCTTTGAAATGCTAATCTCCGAAATTTTGTAAACGACATATTTATTGTAATGAACTAAGGCCCCGGACTCGTGCGTACGCCGCGATCTAAGTATATGGATTTCGTTTCGAAATGGTTTCGATCAGTTCGATTTTTTTTTTGTTATTTCAGGCAGGATCATTTTTTCTAATTTTTTTTTCTTCTTTTTTACACTTTAGGTAGCTTCGTTTTTTTTTTCTTTCTTTATTATACCTATGGTATAAATATGAATCTTCTATACCAGATGCTATAAGAGGCATTCCTTATTAGACACATGGGGTATTCCGCTAATATACATAGAAAATAAAATCGACGATCCATAATTCAACTCATAAAAATTAACGAACTAAATTTTTCATTATAATGCTAAAACTGTGAAGATTTTTTTTTTTTATATTTTTTATAATTAGAAGCGAAATATGCATAATATTATACTATAACTTCCGGATTCTCGTCAGAGAACTCCGGCGAGTAAATATGGGCGTGCGGTGACACGATTTCTTCGTTACTCATGTCATGTCAGTCTGCGGCCGCAAGAATTTACTCGCTTAAAAGATAAGCGTTGAAATACTTCACCGCGACCGAGTCCGAGTCCGAGTCTGCGAGCGCGCGAGTGGATTACAGCTGAAGTTTGCGGTTTACGTATCAACGAATTCTACATACCGGATAAGCGAGTACCGGGTGTCCACTGCAGCCATCAGCTAACAAATACGACGAGAGAACGCAATTATGAAATGACGAAAGAAGAAAAAAAAAAAAAAATCCGCGCATTCGTGGGTCCGAAAATTGCGAATTTTACGTTTGTTTTAATAATAAAGTAGGAACGTTGTCACCCTCGTCTTATGTTAGTCCCTCAGCCGCGCAGCGCCGAAGTGTTTAACGGGTTGTGTAATATTTTTTTTATTTCTTCCTTTTTTATTCAACCGGTGAATTTTGGCATTTCGAAATCGCGTGTATTGTACAGAACGACGATTCGTCATCAGGTAGCTAGGAGCTAATCGCTTTTGAATTCGGTAAACCACACGTGCGAAAGTTACCTATTCTCACATATACATATAAGATTTCAAAAATTAGGAATCCGCGGGCTCACGCAACTACGAATAAATATACTATAAAAAATACTCAGTTTGTATTAATTTTAAAATGCGAGGGACAATAAATGGTTTTTAGGGTGATGTACAAAAATTTCGTTCCAAGTAATTATGGAAAACCTACCTATCTGGCCAAGTATACCAAATGAATACCCCCGTTTCTTTTATCGATTTGTTCAACTTTCTAAAATATGTCTTATTCATTGAAATGCAAATTCGTTCATCTATTTATTTATCAATTATTTATTAATTATATATACCTAGGTTCGTCTAGTTTGATACGTAGCTGGTTGGTTTGACAGTTTCCGCGACATTGAGGAAGGCCGTAAAGACGGATAAACATTAGGTAGTAAGTTTTTGAGTGACAGTCTCAGCGCGTCTGATTGAACCTCTGGCGTGTAATCAACTTGAGAAATCACTTACCCGTACAAACTGTCGTTAGAAGAGTCTTAATCCAAAGAGTAAAGTCGTAGACGTGTGGTTCACGTACAATATAGTATATGACAACAGAAGAAACAGCGAAAGAGAGGAGAAGATAAAAAAGAAAAAAATGAAAAAATAATATGTTTCATCATTTGGAATATGAGGTTGTGTTGGTTCTAGCCATACCGCATGGGTTAGAATTTTAATAAGACTATCCAATTATGCCTATACGTATACCTATACCGCGTTTTGATTTGTCCTCTGTTATTATTAAATTGCCGAGTATAAACCGTAACGAATTATACCGCAATGTTAACTTTGAAATGAAAGACAAAAGTTTCTTTTCCTTTTTCTTTCCTTGTTTAAAAGTTAATATAAAGGTGGGTATACACTTACGTATGTAAAATTAAATAGTATAAGATAAAATAAGAGTAATAAGGAAAGAAAGAATGAGAAATGTCAAGCGAAATGCAGAGAACGAGGAGAGTAGGTACGTATTATAGTCATAAACCAAAGTTTCTTACAACTATACGCGATGCTTATTTCAGGTATACATATATATATATATAAATATACATAGTATATATAGGTATGTGTATAAGCGTGACGACGATACAATAAATTTCTTCAATTATACTTAATTAATAAGTGACCAGTTAGCGGGGGGTACCATTTTATTACCCGCGTTACTGGAATATTTAGGGACGCGTTATCTCATCTCTAAAGCTCACTAAAGATTAGATTTTATCTGTAGCACGAGAAACACGTTTAAACCGAGTTCCTTCTCATTATCAATTTATTATTCAAACCCCTTTTCCCACAATCTAATTATCATTATTATTATTATTATCATTAAACACAACAAACACAATTCCACTATTCAAGGAAAAAATACAAATAAGTGATAAGAGAGGGAGAGAGAGAGAGAGAAAAAAACGCAAAATTTAGGATATACCAAGTCACAGTATACAAGTCGCTAATTGGTAATCGACTTTATAATTAATCGTATATATATTCTTCGGGTGCGTAAGTAGCCCGACATTACACTTAAACCGATGATATCAGTACTGATCGATTCTGTTGGTGGGTGGTCCAGCGCTGCGTGCAGACCAGTCTCACAGTAAGAAGTAACTTTAATCCGTTATAGTATAGTGAGTATCGTATACATATACAGTGAAACAGAGTTTTCGAAGTCTGTAGTTAAAATTCCGAAAAAAAAGAAAGAAAAACGAAATTTTCACCATTTTTTTTTTCCAATTCGATACTTTTTTTCTCGTTTTTTTTTTTTTTTATTATTCTTGTCGTCGTCTATAAAATGACTTCAAAAAACTACTTAGAATAGTCGGAACGTCCGACTGCCATGGGTGATATTGGATCCTTTGAGTCTTGGGATCCAGGTATCAGTAGACAAGCATTCTCGACATCTCGGTATATATATGACAAAGCTCTAGGCTATGGGTTAGATCTTTAATTTTTTTTTCCATACTTATGTCCATTTTTTCGAATTCAATGTAAATTTTTCGCATACGATTTCCGTGAAATACGAATATATATTGAATTGACTTGCGAGATATGGAGTCGAGTATTTCGAGGCTTATCATAATCGATAAAATGAAATCGCGATGATTAAAATTATTGAATGCAGCCGTTTAAACTAACCAGGAGTAGCAGTCCTTCCTCTTTACGTTGTAATCGATAACGCGATTTAACACGCACACTTTACTTGAACAGGATTAATGATCCTCCTGCGATTGTGACCGAAAACATTGCGGATCGGTGGACGGATGCTATCTTGATGAATCTTACCCTCTTATATACCTACACTCGACTACTATTCCGGCACTAGCTTAAGGCTTCGTCGCGTGATCAATTCGCGAATGAAAAAAAGGCCTCCGTTGATTTCATCTCCTCTTAGGATCCAATGTGTCGACTCGTTTCATTGGTTATTCTTACCTTTTCCCTTATCCTCCACAGCAGCGCACACAACTCGTTTCACGGTTTACTTAAGAGATAAATTTTCTCCTCACGCCTAGCCTCACGAATAACGTAGTAGGTACGTAGATACAGCGAACTGCAAACAGAAACCGATTTGCATGCGGAAGGAGAAGAGGCAATCGAAGAATCGGAGTTCGTTTCATTTTTTTTTTCTATCCGCTTTTCCTGCTTGTTGATCAACGCATAATGAATGAGTAACTCTGGACTGGTAAAATTGCCTGAGGAGTTTCCCGAAGAAAATTTCTTCAGGCTTTTCGGAGCGATTAGAGATTTGCTGCGTTGCAGGACGGAGCCTAGACCAACCGTCTCAGTCGAACTTTTGATATAAACCTAATTATCGTAAATATGTCAGTGGCGAGGGAGGTGCCTTTGGCCTTCCATGTTTAACTCGGCACCACGATTAACGGTCTCCAGTCGTTACAGCCCATGGAATAACCGAGCGGATGGCCACGGTGTGAGACTATGCCCAGCATCCATCCATGAATCGTGATTAGATTGGAATTTAACTACGAGATGTGATTGAGGAACAAAACGGCTTATCCGGTTAATAAAATATCGACCGAGACAGCTTTTACCCAGATATCCTATCATCATATCGCATCGAGTTTAGTTTATATCGTATATAGGTATATAGGTGTACGGAGCTAAGTATGATAAAGCACCGTATCCTTATTGTGAAAAATTCAACAAATTATATGTGAAATAATGTCGATTTTGAAACGAGAAAAAACAAAAATAAAAAAATATCGCGAGGATATTATAATATAGGGAGACTTTATCGCGTTGTAAAATACTAATTCTTACCGTATATTTACCCGGTTATGGTTGGCTTTGCAATATGTAAGAAGAAATTAACAAGCATTGAAGTGCACACCACGGCGAACCAATTAGAACCCACCGCTTAGCAAACCCATTCATTACCACTGGGTGGACTCGAGCCACATACGTATAGGTATATAGGTATGCACATCGCGTGCATATGGGAGATTTTGTACCTAATCGACCTGTGCCTGACCCTCGACCTCTCGGATTCGCTTCACGATTTTTATGTCATCTCCCGAACTCTGAGAACGACTCGGACCTTTCTTTTTCTTCAAATTTTCAAACGTCATATGATTTACTTATGATTTTTAAAAAACGACCACATCGTAGCCCTGCATGATTCGAAAATTTGGAAAAAGTTCCGAAAAATCATATGTCAAATATCAGCCCAGACCGAATAAGTGGCTTGACCATTTTTAGTTTTTTTTTTTGCACTGTTTCGATTTTTTTTCAGTTTTCAAAATATCGAACGCCTTTTGTTTAAGCTCTTTCATGGATACGAGTACATATATTGCCAGGATATAATAAACACATCATGGGGTTCTTGGTATAGCTGCGGGGACACGGAAGCTTTCTGCGGTTAACCCGCAGCAGTAATTTACGGTTGACTATATAGATATGTGTTCAGCTCATATTTGTTCGTGACATTTGATAATATTTCCAGCTGTTCAATTTAATCCGTGAAACGTTGTAATGACGGTGTGTTTCGATGCTGTGCTATGAGTCCATTATAACACATAAATGCCCGTTTTTATCAAGTATAAGGTATGCGAATTTTTTCGACCGTATAAATCCGGGATCCTTTAAATTTGACGTTGGAATGAGGTAGTTTGGGCTTTTCGAAATCTCGGATAAAGTCTACCGATGTAATTTCACAGATTCATTATTCTTTGTTTGTACATTTTCCTGAATGGAAGATCGCCGCATATAGTAGATGATGATGATACGCGAAAGCCAGTTCCCAAGTTCCTTTATTTAGTTGAAAAATGGGAAAAATTCTTTACCCAGACATGTTGAAACCGTAGAGGTGACGACCGCGCCGAAGAGGTCGCCGACGTACCGAACGACTTCACAAAGTAGCCAATCTTACGAGCCGGGTGTCACATGGTGGGTCATATTTCATAGTACGAGTATCACTGCGGCTCAAGTACCCCCAAGGTACCCAAGGTATCCAAGGTACAGAAGAGAGTTGAGGTCGCAGGGTATACGTGACTTCCTAACCGATCCGTAGCGGCGCCGCAATACTCGTGTAGTTAAAGCTTTAAACGAATCCTGCCCGCACGTTAAATTTTATATCCCATTTTAGATTTGCGACGTAATGTATTTTTCTTTTCGTCTTTTTTTTCAAAAGTCAAGATGGACTGAGTTTTGATTAAGAAAACGGTTTTTCGTTAATCGGCAACGAAGCGCGATATATTTTTTCAACACGCTGTGCATAAAATTCGATTTTTCGCACGCTTTGTGCAAAATTTTCATGCTTCATGCGAAAGATGATTATCGATCACATACGCGGCTGGGCCCCGGCCGGGTCCTTTGTGGCTTAGCCCCTTATCCCCTTTGAAATGTTGAACTCTATTTCTCTCCCTCATACTTTTATCAAAATCTGTGTAGTATGCATGAGAATGAAAGTTCGGGAAATATGTTGCATGTTTTTTTTTTTTCTTCTTCGTATTGAATTTTTCTTTTCTTACAATTTGGATTAAAAAATATATATGTAGGTGTACTTCTCGTTCCGCGGTTTAATATCAAACGCGGGGATAAGATCTGTTCGTATAGATTGTGTCAAAAGCTGGGATAGAGCCTGATCAATTTCGAGTATAAGACTGCTAACGAGTATATTTTTCATATGCCAACCCATTGGCGTTGTATTAGTGTTTAAAATATTCCGTTGAAGCGTACGATTTCATGGTTGTGAAATCTTGTTACCAACGACGACTTCTTCTTCTTCTTCTTTCTCTTCTTCTTCTTCTTCTTCTTCTTTTTCGTTTTCTTCTTATTATTCTTATTCTTATTCCTCGAGGATGACGGCATATGTATGCTACTTGGGTAATGCAGACAAATCGTAATCCTAGTTTCGAGAAATGAGGTTCGATTAATATCGAGATGATCCTTGTCAAAATATAATTACTACACAACGACGTAATCTAACGTCTAATCTTGAATAATATTTATCCGTCATGGGCCGAGTTTATCCATAGAAACTCATACGCTGATCGTAATTATACAAAAAAAAAAAAAATTAAAGAAAGGAATATACATAGACTCAAAGATTTTTGTACATATACACACGTACGACCGTATATATACGACTATTTCAAAACCGCACAATTCAAAGTTATTAATTTTCATTTCACTTACAAACTTAAATATTCTGAATTTTTCTTTTTTTAATAATAATGAAGTGAAAATTAAAATTAAAAAAAAAAAAAAAAACTCGAAGGATTTTTTCTTCTTCTTCCTCTTCTTTTTTTTCTTTTTATTTTATATCCAAACTGTTTGTATTTTCAAACGGATTGACACATCTATCATGCTAATAATTTACCCATAAAACTAGTATATTCTGACAGAAATTAGACATAAAACCTCCGTTAATGATTTTACTAAGAAACTTTGTTCATTTGAATAATTATGAATACGTCAAAAATGAATTCATCATAAACTCCGTTTAACTACACGCAAGTAGTATGGATATACATATGGCGTATAACCTTATGTTATAAATTCATATAATTATCTGTATATTTATAGACCAGCTTCTTAATTCAGAACTAGTAATTGCACATACATGACATAAATTATAGAAAGTGAGAAAAGTGAAATAATCTGTGGGTACCGGTTCGATTAGGTTGGTATATACTTTGAGTTGACCTATACAGAGGCTCCAAGTTATTTGCAAATTTGAAAAACCAAAAACCTAAATGAGGAGCACCCTTATATAATTTTTTTTGTCCTCGAGTATCTCGCCTCTAATATAAATGGTAGGACAAACGACGAGCACGTATAAAGATAGCGTCATGGCGCATATATATATCGTCATCGAAAAGGGTAAGAATTGCTGCAGTTAGCATGATTGCTCGACGCCTCCTCCTCAAACTGAACTCAGCGAGTTCATTTCTTCGTGATATTATCGTCCCTCTTCGATATATAAACTGATCCTTTCGAAGAGCGACGCGATCCGTTATCTCCTAGTATTATATATACATGTACGAACCGAACGTCCACACGAATCCTGAGATCTCGTATAATAGTAGAAAATGACCTGTTATTGGGTAGCGATACAATGCCGGTGCTGCATCACTATATAGAATGATGATTTTCGTATAAGTCTACTACCACGTCTGTACACCGAGACATTATATACATATTCCACGGTATTATACAGGGCCTAATGTCATTCGGCGAGTTCCACTTCGTGCATGATGGCCTCAGAATCTTGGGGTCACGTAGAGAGCCGGACCAACTACGTGACGATCGGTCTACCGACACCTCGATATATCCAACTCTGATGCTAAGTGACCAATCTAGAATTTAGAACGTGGACGGTCGTCTTGTCGTTTCTCTCTTTATGCGTTTTATATCAAATTCGTCGAAAATATCCTCATTCGTCATAAAAAATAAAAATAAAAATCATCATTTTTTGGATGTACGTCAATGTACTTCATATACACCTATAATAACCGCAGCGTATCTATTGTCATGAGATTATCACACCATATGGCTAAAACGACACTGGGCTACATCGTAGCCTCGGATTTTATGGTTATCACACGCTAGGCGTCGTCAAATGTGCCTTGAGACCCCCTTTATCGGACCGGTGCGGCCTCATTGACCATTCCCATGTTAATACACGGTTATGCGTAAAGTATGAAGGCGCTCGGACAGTTTGCATAGAAACTGAGGCATTAAGGAGTGGACCACCGACGTAGCTAAGACTGGGCAACGAGAACAGCCCCTCTTTGGTAAAATCCTTAACCCCGGTTATTTAAATGCTTTCGAAAGATTCGCCCCCGTCGCGCCGCGGGGATGTGCATGGACAAAAGAAGAGAATGAAAATTTGATCTAAATTTGAAGATGATCATTTTCTTTTTCCTCTTCATCTATGATATTAAAAAGGAGATTCAAATCCTGTAGTCGATTATCATTCTTTTCCGGTAAATTATACTACCTAAAAGAATTCGTTATTGCTCCGAAGGTATTCGAATCGAACTCTCCTTACTTGGTATATTTCAATGACTATAAGTCCTTTTAATCGTGGACGTAATAATAATTACGGTGAATCCCATAGAACGTCGTTTCGACGTTTCGTAATCGAGGAAAATGAGAGGAATGAAAAAAGAAAAAGGTAAAAAAAAACTAAAATCACAATTTCGTTGCCTGGGATGCAGCCAAGAATGAGGGATATACGATGTAGGGCTTTTCTCCTTCTTCTTCTTTTTCATCTTATCTTCTTCGTTCGATATACATTCGATCTTCTCAACATATATGCGGCAATTTTCAAACGATTCTTATACACGTTGTATATATCCGGTCACGCGTTCGCGTCCTTTTATATTGGGTGCGGATTAGTCGTGGGTCGTCTATTATCACAACGGGGTACATGAATACATCGATAAATTGGTGTTACATAGGTGTATCCTTTACGTACATATATATACCTACGGTTTTACGTGAAGACGTACGTGAGAGAAAGAGAAAGATGTATAGAGGGAGGAAGGGGGTAAGGATTCCCAAACGGGAAGTTGGACAGAGTCGCGCCCACACTCGGATTCTAAACTTAAAGAGGTTTAAACTTCTTCTTCTTCTTCTTCTTCTCCGCCATTGCCTTACGCTTTGCTTCGTCTCGTTCGCGCTCTCATCTCCACACGTTTATTTATTCTTGTAATTTACTCCCACGCTGTTACCAGCGAGGCAATTTACTTTACGAGGAATCATATCTGGAAGTACTTGGCCTCCTCTCTTCTCTCTTCTCACATCTCATCTCATCTACATATATGTCTTATATAGCGCTAGCGCGGGTTGACCCGCTATCGCTTCTTATCCTTATCAGTCTTGAAAATAAATCCTTTAACTTTTCCCAGTTTATGGAGGTCGGGCGAGTGCAGTGGGTATATAAAATAAAGGAAACCGAAAGCCAAAGTGCTTTTCTGCAAATGAGGAGAAAAAAAAAAAAAAAATGAAAAATGAAAAAAGCTTTAAGGTCAAGTACCCAGGTCTACGCGAGTTCGTGTATGCGTATGCGTGCGTATGTTTGCATAGACACATTCGTGGATATAGAGATCAGTGTTTGGTTTAGAAAAAAGGATTTGCTTCTTTAGTAGTAGGCAAGGTATTATGCGAGGCGTAGAAATATGTCATGTAAACACGAAGCTCGGTTTCACATTAATTAAGATTTCCTGTTTACTCTCGCGTATGAATACATATACATATGTGTATAGATGTATATACCCGACCTTCTCTCTAACTAAAGAGGTCGAACGTGTTAAGGAGCGCTAAGGAAGGCTAAGGAAGGCGTGTCGTAGTAGTAGTAGAAGAATTGAAAAAAAAAAAAAGAAAAAAAAAGATTTTTCAATGCATCTACCGTTCTAAGTGGCTACGACATTCACAAGGCCCTCTCGCTAATTTTCCGCCATAAAGGAGAAGAACATTCAAATAAATAATATACTCACATAGGGTGTTACCCGAAGAGGTAAACCCGAGGCAAAGGTGCAAAGTGAAGTTGAGCTACCGCCGCGCCGCACCGATGTTATATGCCTTTGAATGCAAATTTTTTTTCACGCTATATTTATCAACAGTATGTAAACGATAATAATTTCATTTCGCGTCTACGTTATATTTCTAAAAAAAATTTTCTTTCAAATTTTTTTTTTTCGTTTATTTGGTTCCTTTTTTTTTGGTTCTTCTCTTCCAACGTCTACGTATAATACTCTTATCACCCTCGTAGTTATTATTTTTTTCAACGACAATCTACGTCTCAGAGTCTATACAGAAAAATGAATAAAATAGATGAATGAAGTAATAATATAAAAATGAAAGAAAGAAAAAAAAAAAAAACAAGCCATTAATTCTGAGACTCGAGGATTTGATGGTCCAATTATCGCCACGTATTTATTCTATTTGTTCATTAATTTGCGTCCGTTAGCTCTTCCCGTCCTCGTCCCGGTCGCGTGCGGGCTTTTAACGAGCTTCGGTACTCGTTTTCTTATAACCCCGAAGGGCAGAGATCAATCAAACTTACGGACTGGTTAGTCGATGCTTTACTTACACAAAGTTTATTGTAAGTAGGCATAAGGTACAAGAAAAAAAAAGAAAAAAGAAAAAAACAACCGTGAAGATGAATTCGAGATATTTGCAAATAATATTGGGGACCTTCTTTACGTAGAACTCATTTTATCTAATTCAATCGGTAATTTCATAACGTCATAAATAATTGATTAGATTTTTGAAAATTTTAATTTAAAATGCAGTACGGGTTATCAAACGCTGAATGAATACATGCGCGAATTTCAAGTTTCGGAGATTTGCCATTTCGGATCTTGAGCTTTCGGAATTTCAAAAATCCGATGTTGAAAGTTTTTAGAATTCTGAATTTCGACCGTTCGTTCAGTTTTTAAATTCGTAACTTCAACCTGGCCCGAATATGATGAATTATTAGACGAATATTAATTAACAAGGCTTCTATATATTCAAGGTGCAGATGTAATAATTTGGCGTGGGTAAACCTCGGGCATAGGTTAAGGTTGGGCAATGATTCCAACATACCATAAGCTAAGCTAAGCTAAGCGCTAAAGCTAACTTAAACTAAGTCCGTTCATCCGTGCAGTAATAATTACTTCAACTATAATTAAAACGAATAAACAACAAGGTAATGAATAAATTACAGTTGACAGGTACGCGTTGAACGCGTGCCGAAAAAATGAGTCGATCGATTTGTTATTAACTTAAGTTTGTGAACGGGCATCCCTATGTATGTGGATAATATTTAAAATTTGACAAAACTTTGTAAAAAGACGAAAAAAAAATAACTTGATTCAAGATTTGAATTATAATTGAAATAGAGAAAAAAAAAGGACACACATACTCGGGATACACGCGTGGATTAAGTTATATACCATTACTAATTGGCAATAAACGTTTATAACGAGGTGAAGTATATAGGGTGCAGGACTCAGCTCTTCGCTCTTCGCTCTTAGCTTTTCGCTTTTCTCGTATCGAGATGCATTAATCGGTATCTTAATTATAGTTGTTTAAATGAGTTTATTTTACCTCTTATTATAGGTAGATATGTATATTTACTTGCCCCATATTTATTCCCATGTGAAATTATTGTGACCACAAATCCAAACCCCAGTCGCCTATTAAAATCTAACATGTAAAACCTATATATTCCTGTGCTGTATAAGCTGGGTTATGCTGTATATAAATATTTAATTTGGTTTATTTTTTTTTTTTTTTTTTAATACCCTCTTAGTTTCAGGGCAATAATAAGATCCTGAAGCTCACGTAAGTCCTGCGAGAAAACTATTCCATAAATTTCAATGTCTCCTCTATCTCTATCTCTAGCAGGGAATCACCTACTGTAAATCAGAAAAAGAAGGAAAAAAAAAACAAGAAGAAGAAGTAAATTCTTCATGGAACATTTCTTTTTTTTCCTTTCTCTCTTTTCAATTTTTTCAATAATTGAAAAAAAATGGGTTCAATAAATGAGAATATAATATTGAACAAATATTTCGACGATATGAAAAGCAAAATAAAAAAAAAATGTTGAGGTCGGGATTTAAAAAGGTCAATTCTCCACCTTGGCAATGGCGCATCATCCACCCCCTGCGGAGGTGACTCCGCTTAAGACGTTTACGAGGCCCTGTAGGACTTTCGGATGTTTACGACTAGCGTTTATTCCTGGCATAAGAGAGCTAAGACAATGAAAGCTAGATAGGCAAGAGGATGTATATATATATATATATATATGTATAATATATAAGGTAAAGAAGAAGCGAGGTTGAGGTTTTGTCTCTTAGAAATAGTCAGACGTCCCACGGTGTCCACGCATAGACGAGGTGACAGGTGGCGCCGTACTTAAATTATTAAACCGATCCTATGCGATGTAAGGTATAGCATATACATATATATATGTATACATAGGTACGGAAAAAATATTATATCTCTGAAGATTGTATTAAAAAAAAAAAAAATGAATAAAAAAATCAAAATTGTTGAGACTGTAATTATTATTTCAGGTAGCTGACGACCATCGTAACTATATGTATATAGAATTGAGATAAAGAGATGTATATAAAATTGTGACTTTTTAATTTTTTTATTTTCATCTCATCTTATCTTATATTTAAAACTCCTAGACTTCCTATTCTCCTCCGTTATATTTCTTGTTATTTAATATTTTTCTCGATATATCTGATGAACGGGTCCTGTGCTCATATCGGTACCGGAGGTTACGCGGGGTCGTAGGTCACGGCTTGTACGAGAGAACGCGTGCCGTATACAGAGGGCGTATCCTTGCGTCCGAGTAAAAGATATAACCTCTCTTATACATAGGTTTATATATTTATATATGAAATTTGTATTTATATATACCGATACGTATATGATATCAAACTGTAGATACATATCGTTGTGTGCTTCTTATATTGCATTGTAGAAATTATTTAATAATTTCTTAAATGTTCTTATTTAGGGTATTTTCGAAATTTTCTGCGGGCAAGAAAATTTCGAAGAGTCTGAATGCGGACCCACCCTAAGCCACATATGTTCATTTACAATATAATATAATATATAGAAGTTGCGTACAATAATTTAGGAGTTTTGTATTTTTTTTTTTCTCATGAATATAATTGACCATACATTCGCTTTATCGAGTGTTTACTCGTATCTGAAGACCCGATTGTTGAAGAAAAAAAGAAAAGATAAACGAACTACGATTTTTTTTTTTCTTTTTTTCGTACAATACTTGAATATACCATATATTTAGATGGTTATAAATGTTTGTATAATTAAGTGAAATGGAATATGGAATAATGTAAAACGATGGTGTCCGAGCGCGCGCGCGTGACGGTAAACAATTAGAACTCTGTCAAGAGATGATAATTTACGTCATACTATGACGTAAGTTCGGTTAAGTTTCTTCCAACCATTTTGAATGAATTACATATTGAAATGTCGTGTAAAAATGTAAAACAGCGTTTTTTTTACCATTTTTTTTTTTGTCTTCTTCTTCTTCTTCTTCTTCTTCTTCTTTTAACTCGCAGTGGTCATTGATTTTCTATAATTTTTTTTTTTTGTCTTTCTTCGTTTTTATCATTCGAACAATATATTTGTCTTATATACCCTATAGCGCGTATGAAATAAAAAGTAAAAAACAAAATTACTGGTACAGTCTTTTTTCTATTCCTTCTCCATTCTTCGTTGGCTTATAATAATCCTCCCCCTGTACGAAGATCACCTCTACGCAAGCGGGGCCCCCTCTAGATCTTTATAAACGAGATGAATTATAAGAAGAGTCTTCTTTCGAAGATCATATGTTAAAGAGTTGAAGTACGTACTCGAGAATCCCCTTTGGTCAGGATAGAACGAGACCTTATTGACCAAGGTGAAAATTAGCTTATTAAAATAATAATTATCAAAACTTAATACGCGAGGCGAAGAGTCTGTCTGCTCCGTTGTTAAACTGTCAAAAGTTAAACGCAAGTTTCAATAACATATTTTGAAAAAAAAAAAAAAAAAAAAGGAACAGTATATAACGTCCCATATTTCAACTATGTACTGTACTACAATACATGTAAATGTATTCTGTACGTATATCGGGCATTTCATGATTTGGTATCATTCTTCCAGCTCTGAATAGTATTTAGAATTTTTTTCAAATTTTTTCAAATAATTATAAGCGCGCCGTGAATTTTCGATGTATCTATTTTGTTTCCAAAAGCTCGATGACCGTGATTGAAAAATCTGTAAAAATTCTCCAAAATTCTGTGTCAGGAATGAAACATTTTTACGCGGTGAAATTTATTTTTAAAATTCTGAAAAATGATATCTAATTGGTATCTAGAGTCGAAAAAATGATACAAAAAATTGCGGACCAGATCTGAGAGGTCGGGGGTCAGGCTCAGATCGGATTGGTATGAAATTCCCCATACATACATATAAATATAATCCCCAGTTATCCTACGGCGTAAAAATTTCCGTTAAAGACGCGTTTAATAATTAAAGACTGACGAATGATTCGTAACAATTCTCGTCTCGGGCGTAGGAATACACGTAAGGATACACCTTAGGTCAGAGATCACCGCCCACACTGTTATAAAAACGGAGGAAAGGAAAAAACAGATAAAAAAATAAATAAAATTAAAAAAAAATAAGATCTGTATCGCATCCATCATCAAGGTTTCGGATTAATTACTCTTCTGTCGGTCAATAATCGATACGCAGTTAATAATCTCACCGTTTTATTAACGAAATAAAGATTCAAGGTAATTTTAATCATTTCGTTTGAGAAAAATAGCGTGAGAGAGAGAGAGAGAAATGTCCGATTTTTGGATACGGCGTAAAATATGAATTATTTATAATAGATTTATTATAGTATAATGAATCACGGCTATATATGTTGTATATGATGTTGGTTTAAAGTAAAAATATGTATATGTATATGAATATGAATACATGTAAGTATAGGTATATAATAAGTAGGTACTTAAATTTTTCGGCGAAGCCTAGCTGGCGTATCGACTGACTAAACTTGACAGAGGCATAATATCAGAATTTCACAAGGTATGTGGGCATACATCATATAAAGAGTAACCTTCGTCGGCAGGTCCCTGCATCGGCTCTCTCACGTCCAGACCTCAGGGTCAGCCGCACCTGACGCCCTGACCCATTGCGGGTCGAAATCACACACCGAACTAGCCGGAATAATCGAGATATTACGCTGCAATGTATATATGCGTATGTAT
Organism: Tenthredo scrophulariae; assembly: GCA_963978835.1. Classification (NCBI taxonomy): domain Eukaryota; kingdom Metazoa; phylum Arthropoda; class Insecta; order Hymenoptera; family Tenthredinidae; genus Tenthredo; species Tenthredo scrophulariae. Next base: position 1,809,301 of record OZ022235.1, read on the forward strand.
GTATATGCGATGCTTCCAAAAATAGCATATCCGTCTGTCAATTATCGCCGCAAAAGAAGAAGAAGAAGAAGAAGAAGATGAAGATGAAGATGAGAGAAAAAAAAAGAAAAAAAACTCAGACACACACCGTTCGTTAATAATATTCTCTATTTTATTCTCTCTCTCTCTTTCTTTCTCTCTGTGATTCTTTTCTCTTAGAAAGTGTCCAGGTACGAGATATGAGAGCTACGCAATTGTTCAGATCGTATAGTATATCTGACGGGAGTCTAATCTTCGTTTCTATCATTAGTACTGATTGCGAAAATTTCAATTCTGTCTATAAGTGCAATAAGATTGTTGAAAAAAAAAAACCCGTCAAGCGTTCAAAAATCTGACCGTCGTTGTATTTCAATAAATTTTTTGATCATCTGTTGGTTTTTCTTTTTTTTTTTCGGAAACTTCTATTACAGACCGTGACCGAAATGTCGGTTCTTTTGATCATGTGTGTCTGTGTCTGTGTGTCAGCGATGCAAATCGGCGGATCATCGATCGTCGATGGGATAAATTCTAAACAATTAACCGGTAGGGGTTAGGCACCCATATAGGAAAAGACGTTTAACCCAATGGGTTTCTTTGTTTTTCTGCTCTCCTGACCTGCCCACGTCTTATTCTAGCAGCTAGCTGGTAGAGTGACGGCCGATTGAAGACCATGGTTAATTCGATAAATTTATGACAAAGGAGCCTACATGGCAACGGGATGTATACCATATGTATGATGTATATGTATATAGGCATTGTGGATAAGTTATAACGGAATATTCCAACGTTTTAACGTATGTTGAATAATATTTTTGGAAATAAAATTTGGGGTTGAAATCCGGGTTTCAGGAAGTACCTAGGTACGCATAGAGGGTATTCCTTCTCTCATATATGCCTGTGAGCCTGTTATCTTATTCTACACCTGGGTACCGGTGGTGGTCCGTATCAAGCGGTGAACAAGACGAAGTTTAAACGTTACTGGCGGATTCGAATCCATAACTCCTTTAAGCGACTGTCAAGCATTCTCATTCATTGCGGCAATTAAAGACTCGGCCATTAATCCGCGCCCAAGAAACCTGGACGTTTCTCGACGGGGGTCGGCAGCGCAGCGCCTCGTCTCCTTATAGTTGGTGTACGATATCCTCGAACGAAACAACGTCAACGTAAAACCAAATAAAAGTAAAAAAAAAAAAAAAAGAACTGTATGAAATAAAATAAAATAAAATAAAAGACATATACACGCACCGGATCGTCCCCGTGTCACCAAATGATCTCAGCGGGTGGCTGGGTCCCGGCAGTCTTCTTAAATGCCCGAAAGATCTCTGGGACATTGACCAAGGTGCTATACACTCACGAAGAACTTGGGTCAGTTTGTATCGGGCAGATTTCATTATTGTTCGACCCTAAAGAGAAGGATTATTTCCTCCGCTTAAGTAGAGAGGAGGAATCTATGTCTTCAATTTCTTTTCTTTCATCTCCTTTCCTCGAGATCCTGATATCCGGTAGTATGAGAAAACCCCTTTTAGCTAAACTCGTATGAGTATATATAGATACCGAGCGAGTAATAATAGATCGAAAAGATCGGTACCACGAGTTTAATGCGAACGCTATTAAGTGCAGTGATGAATGAAAATATCTTCGTACCGTGGTTCAGCGAGTAATTTGAGATTAAGAACGTGACGATTATTATTATGCAATTTAAGAGTCTTGAAATTATGTAAAAGTGATAAAAAAGAAAAGAGAAGAAAAAACAAAATGGGTGTATACCTATACATACAGTATACGCGACGCGTACGGATCGTTAGATATAAAGAAGAGAAACTGATTGAATCCCTTCACTTATACAAAACCCAACGGTACGATCGCTGAACTATGCCCATTTTCCTATTATTCATTATATCATATTATCTACGGTCCTTGCAGTCTCATCGAGTCAACCATAACTCACTCATTGTCAGAAAATCTCATTACTAACGACTTTAATAACTCCTGCACTAAGGTACTAGCACTAAGCCTTTTTCTATACACCTATATATATGAAAATAAATGAAAATAAGAAAAGGATAACTCGGTGATTACCGATTTCGAAATAATAAACTGCATCGGTACATCGAGTTTATTCATCATTATTATTACCATTATTATTATTGATATTATTATAAACGATGAGGGTTCGTCCTTGTTCCTCGTTACCAAACGAATCGATTCTTTTTTTGATTTTTTTTTTTTAATATTTTTTCTCCATAATCTCATCTGATTTTTATAACTGTTATATGCTTCAGGTGTCTAGTGCTTGAGCTATATAAACGAGGTACACGAATAAGCACTTTTGTGAAACGGAATAGTGAGGAAAGAAAAAAAATAATTAAAAAAAAAAAAAAAAAATACTAAAAAATAACAGCAATAACCAAAAGAACGCAGTCATCGACCATTTTGCATAACCTTCTATGTTTAATAAACAGTTAACTTGTTGTTTGTCCTTATCGTCCACCTTCAGACAAGGTTTTATAAATGAAAAAAAAAATAATAACTTATGTTTAAAAGTCTTATATATTTATTCTACTATATATAACGTCAGGCTATGCAGGTATCCAGTTTATCGAATAAGCCTGGTATTCCACATGTCTGCCTTGGATATATGTATGTACCTGTATATACCTGGCTACCTCCTACACCAAGGATAATCACAATTGGCACGCCACTTCGAGGATGATTATTTTAAACGAATTGTAAATTGAAAAGAAACTATTTTCTCAAATAATTGCTATAGTTTTTATATCTCAGTCACGTATACATTTCGATTCGATCATTTTCGTATTTCGAAGTCCCCGCATGGGCCAGGGCGTTTCCAAATATATACAAAAAAAATGTAGCCAAAACCCCAGGCTCTTCTGTTAATTTTTGTCACGGATATCTGCTAGGCACTATAAAGGTGAGAATAAAAAATATAACATATGATGAACAATGTGATAATTTTTATCCGGTTAAATTATATTCACTTTATCCTTTATCGATCATATAATCCTGCGTCTGGGTTTATCGCATATGATTTGTTAGTCGTAAGTATTAATGACGCCTAGGAGGATATCAGTTCTGCAATCGCTTATAGGATGTGGCGAAGAAGATATTCGAAACGCATGAAGGGGTACCAGCTACGGTGGGAGATTATAACGCGCCTTGCAGATGGCCTCCATTCCCGTCACTGGCCAACTGGCGACCAATCGCTAACGAGAACTATCCAACACTCTTGTCCCTGGATCGGGTGTGATTGTTTAAAAATTGCGCCTCACCTGCCCGTGGGTCAAAGGTTATTCAGCGGGTTTCTGGTCGTTGCGATCAAGGCGAAGAGAGGAGCTGGAAATCTTGGAAACCTCTACCGCATGATCGTGTGGGTGCAGATTCCGCATAGAAACTAACAGCTGTACAATGTACATATACCTACACGTACTACATACAGCTTTAGCTTGAAATACTCCACGTATCCTAAGGTCCGTATGTCTATAGGTGGAAAAATACTACATATAATGTGTATATTGTACGTGGAAGCCAACCGGTCGTTGACGGATGATCCTTCCTCTTTGTGCACCGGTTATAGAATGAGAAAAATCGTAGATAACAAGAAGGGGATGTAGAGTATCTAGTATTTTCCCAGAGCATGCGGTTGAGTGGGTATTGCAATTACGTTATTAATTGAGATATTATCCCTCTCATCGCGAAACTCTGAGAAGTCGCGATTGATTACAGGATGCTGTAATCTCTTAATATTCTCACGCAATGAACAGACGAAGGATAATATGAGAAAGGACTTTGACTTCGCGGAGTCTATGTACGCAGAATATTGAAGGACTGATAACTGCACCCTGAGAATAATAATCTCAATGGGTTTTTGCTAGCCTATTCTATGAGGCTATACATATACAAGGTAGTCAAAGTCGAGGCGAGGGTTTGGTTTAAACTTTTTTACCATGTTGTAATGTCGCGTCGTGTATGATCGTTAATTACGATTACATTTGCACTGTAATAGCTGCAGCGCTCCAACCATGCGGGGTTATTTTTCTTCTTACTTATTCAAGTGATTGGTATTTAGTATTTTTACTTCTATTTTTAATTTAAGATCTTTCCGGCTCTCTTCGCGAGGTACGTTCTCCTCTCTTATTGCCTTCCTTTTTTATAACTATAGACCTATACAGGTATACGTGTACCGCGACGTCGTCATCGCGGTCAAGTCCTCGGTGGCGGAGCGCGAGCACGCACCGACTTCGCCTATTATGAGGGTATTTCACGCCGTGTCACGTTTATGCCGTCCACGTGACTTTACCTCACTTTCCGTGACACTGCGCTGCACTGCACTGCACTGCGATGCACTGCACTCTACTGCACTGCAGTAATGCCGTGGGCTCGAGCTCGGGCCATAGTACCCGAGGTAGGTCAAAGTGCGCGTAATTAACTTGCGCAGAAATTGTTACCCCACTGCAATTAGCTTCATATACTTCTGATAATACTAGATTATCATTTAAGCCCCGTACTGGTACTTTGGCGCGAACTTCAGCACGCAATCGTGATAGTTAAATTATCAGAAAAATATTATTCCAGATTTTAAAAGTACCGAACACGGTGAGAAATCACCAATTCCAATATCACCGGCTCGCGCAGTTTTCGGAATAGTATTTTTCGACATGAGTACGATGATTTCTCGCCCGAGTGCAGAAATCGCCTTGCGCACCAGTCGCGTATAATATCTTTGTCTTCTCATCCTGAAAGAATATACAGAAATTTTTGGATCTCCGGTCTTTCGGAGTTCTAATATTCAGCCCGGTCCTCCCGTTCTTTGAACGGTGAAATTATTTCCTCTTTCTTTAGAGAAAAAAAAATGTCAGCCTCATTTTTTTTTTCCTATTTTTTGTTTTTTTCTTATGAAAACGTCGAAAAGTCCGAGGGTATTAAAACCGTGTGGAAATTCATTCGAGTATGTATTTGAAGCGAAAGATATCCACGCACTACGGAGAGCGGTATAGAAGTCTCGAAGAGGTACACACAGCGGGAGGTAAACTGGAGGTTTTAACGACTCATTTGCGTCCTTGCGATGTTTATGGTTAAACTGATCAATTATTTCATTTTACTTTATTTTCGCCTCGTCGTATCATCTCGCTCTCTACCCCCATATCGCCTCCTTCCTCTTCTCTATACTTATATTATAACCGGCTCATTTTATTGAAGAGTATCACGTTTCTGTCCCATTTCTATACGCGATTATCTCGCACCCACCGCGTTTTGGTTAAAAAAGAAAAAAAAAAAAAAAAAAAACCCCAAAATAGAAATAAAAATTCTAAACCATCAAATAAATTTGTAATGTTAAATATTTCCATCAGCGTCAGGTTATCGATATCAAAAATTATCCTTTTTAAAATCCCGATACATCCTTTAAATTTTTTTAATCATATACCTCGTTTATATATTTACGGTTAGAAATAATTTTAGAAACTATTATATATACGATATACGATATAAAGGATTGAGCTTAAGCTAATGTAATAATAACGTCTTGCAGTTGTTTGCGGTCAAAGCAATACGCCACTTGGCACTTGGCATCTTGGTCTCATCAATATATGAATAATATAATCTTATCTTTACGACACTAAGGCTTTACTCTTATAGCTTCTCTAGCTTTCCTTAGTCCGACAATTTTACAATTCTTAAACTGAAAGTGGCAAAGTTGCGTTGCGTTTAGTTGTGCCCCGGCGTAGATCACTCCAGTGTTCGTATACATACAGAGAATTGAGAAATTGTTCGAGAGACGTATATACCGATATGTGTCGGTGGTACAGGTTTATAATACGCATTATAGGTGTATTTTACGACTCGAAACAGCTTCATTCCAGAAGCGATATCTCCTGTATATATATATATATAAATATTTTTTTTTTTTTTCAATTATTTTTTTATTATTCTTATGTAAAATTTTTTTTTTTTAACAAAGCGAAACGCGCGATATATCTCATAGACGAGATGGATGGATATATTTGCAACCCAATCATATACCTAACCAATGAGAATTTTATACCAGATCAACGACCAGGACGACCCTCAAAGGTTATTTGATTAACGATGTAGGTACATCGCTGCAAAGACCAGGGCGATATGTCGTACGATACCGGGTACCTGCACGGATGTACGTATGTACGTACGTACATGATTCTAAGATATTACTGCATCAGCATCAGCATCAGCATCAGCATCAGCATCAGCATCAGCATCAGCATCAGCATCACCATCACCGGTATCGAATTATTTATACCGAGTGCATAAGGTACAGAGAAGAACTTTGACGCGGGTTGTCATATGGAAGAATAAAATCTTGGAGACGATATATTTAGGAATCGTTTTCATTTTGATATATCGTCGTAAATTTTACGGCTGTATAATATACACGGGATATTCCATACAGAATCGAGCTGGGCCTGACCCTCGACTTCTTGGATTCGGTTAACGATTTTCAAAAATTGTCTGATTTACTCATGATTTTAGTAAATCGAACACATCGTTGATCATAATTCTAAAATCTGAAAAAAATTGAAAAATCCAAGCCGAGTCGGTATATGGAATGCCCCGTAAGTATGCGGATACCATTTTTCTAAAAATTTCAATTCGAGGATTAAATAAACATACGTACCTACCTATGTATATGAGAACAGTTGTCCGTTCCGGGGTTCTTCATACATATTAGTTCTTAGACATCGAGTGAGTGAAACGGTATTCATGTGTATACGCGTTGTATGCAAATAAGCGAGTGTACAAAAATTGATCAACGTCACTCTACTGATGGATCTTCAAAGCCAATCATCGTGTCTCATTAACCTGCGGCTTCCCGGCTCAACCAGCGATTGTCAAATATGATTCTTTCAAAAATCGTTTATCTTAAGAATGAGAGAACAAACGGGAATAACTTAAATGAGAATCTCTGTTTACCAATTGATCCTTGGGTCAATGAAGCTGTGAATTATCATCATTGACAGGTGCATTTAAGGGAAGGGTCCTGCATAATACATGTATATCTGTATCTATCACTAGGATATTATAATATATAAACTAGAGAGAGAAGTGATAATTTTTCAAAGATGAAAAAAAATTCCAATTTTGTAGTAATCCTCGGAAATATTCCTTATCAAATTTATGAAAATATTTATATATAGGTATATATATACGATTTAAAGTTCATTTCATAATCTAGGATGACGGATTCCGAGTTTATTAGAAAAAAAAAAAAAAATTATAATAAAAAGAAATAAAAACTGAATGTATGTACAATTAATATACTCGTATATTTGAGTTTATTTTTCGAACCTGTATGACACTAATTTGACGTTTAATTCGAATGAGATATACATGAAATTATTCAGGGTTAGAACTAATCTCGTTAAATTTTGATATGTAATTATTCTGTCTTATACACGACTTTGTTTAATAACGCAAAGAGACTGGAGGCAAGGCAAAGTGGTGCGTGGTATAGTATACGTACGAGCAACATACCCGCGAACAAATTGATATGGCAGAAAGGCTGGGCAAGGTACGGTATGATGAATATTTAATTCATAAATATAAATATAAATGAATCTCCCTTATGGCTCAAATGATATTATGATGAATTGAACCTCTTTTATAATCAACCTGTACCTCCCTGTTCAAGACGCTAATATATTGCAAATAAGTACCCAACCACTACGAGATGTCCTTTTATGACGCGGAGTAATAATGAACGTTAGATTAGAATGATATATATATATTTTTTTTTCTTTATCTTTTTCTTCTTCTTCTCTTCACTTTATTACTCTGCACCAGTAAAAAAAAAAAAAAAAAAGAAAACCAATTAATTGACAAGAAAATGAGAATACTTCGCAATTCTTTGGGTTCTTTGATAACGATGATAGAAATATTGACAAGAGAAAGAAAGAAAAAAAAGATAAAGAAAATTGGCTGCGTATCATTAGAGAGCAAGTATCATATTACCCCTAAAGTGTCTCTATCTGGCGAAATAAAGTTGACTGTAAGATGTCGGATTAGTTTACTTATGACATGTAGATTCGAGTTGACCTGATCTTGTGTAGCTGGTGTGGCCAGCATAAGAAAGCATAAAAGTCGTGAGATAGTATCTAGTGACATTCCAGACTATTGTTTATGTCCCCGTTCGCGTCTAGACCTCTGGTCCCGTCGTTCGCGTCTAAATATTTTAATTATTTTGAAATTTTTACCTTCCTCGCATCTCGAGAGTGGACTCTGGCGCCAGTGTTCCAAATTACACGAAGGAGTTGAATTTCCGAGACTTATCGAACTTGGAATCAAATTTCTAGGATCCCCCACCGTCTCTCTCTTTCTCGTTCTTTCTATCTCTTGGGGTTCCATGGAGGAATGAAATAACCCCATGGCTATACGCGGCTGGCTCATTTTCTATCTTTCCTAGTACAGTTTTCCGGAGAGAAATGTCGGTGTACACGTAATGCCCCATTGCTATACAGGCATAATTTACCCACGTGTATTTGTTTGTGGAAACTATCGCGCACCATAGAACAACTATACGTGTTACTGATAATTTATTGGCTATATCTTGAAATGAATTAACCTTTAACGGATTCTAATAACTCTCTCTTTCTCTCTCTTTCCCTGCGACTCTCGTCCTCATCGGACGTATTATATATACACAGGTATATCGTAGATAGGATAAACCCGCGCTAGGAGGAGATTTTAACAACGGTAGTTATGCGACACAACTACCCGCGTATTGCTGCAAAGAGAAAGTATTATCTCAACAATATATGATTCTCATTACAATTCGAGACATGAACTGTACACGATGTATATGAAGAACCACCCATATATGTATATACATACATATATATGCGCATTAATTTCTTGCCACATAAACATATATATCCATAATAGTAGATGAATTATTTTACGATTTAAAGGCCGAAAGTCGACATTTCGGAACGCTGGGTCACCGGCTACGACTCTGCATATTCGCGTGATAATTCCATCGTATAATTATAAATTATAGGTAAATTTGAAATTGAGAAAAAAAAAACGTAAATAGATAAAAAAATAAATTATATAGTTAGAAATTGTCGATTTAAGCGAACGATTCGAGTCAGCCAGTATACCGGAGATGCATATACATGCACAATGCGTATTATAAACTCGTTAATATTTCAAACCGCGTTTTCCTTGTGCTTAACGGATAGTATATATAGCATATAGTGGCAGTAAGTCCGCGGTAATTACAGTAGGTCGAGTCATTGCCGATGATAAAGTACGAAAGTCATCTATGGTATATAACGCTGATTAACCATCGCCACGTCTTAATTAGATGCAATATAATAGAACCTTGAACTATTTCACCCTATCTGAGAGAGAAATAGATAGACGTATGATGCAGACGCAGATGCAGATGCGAACACCTTACGCACCTTGTGCATGGGTACAATTTTTTTTTCTTTCCTTTACCTCATTCCCGCTTCTTTTATATCCAAATCGTTTTTTCTTTCGCCTCATATCACGAATCGTAATTAACGTCTGGACAGAATATTAGCCAAAGGTAAAAACGCTTTATGGCATGTTTATAATCGCGATTTTATAATATCAACTTATAGTGTGCAGAAGATGATATATATCCAGTCCGATATTAGCTCGATTTCTTTCTTTCTATATATATTTTTTCTTTTTTCTTTTTGATATCGTCTTGAGAGAAATCAGCGACCGAACTGAGACGAATAATAAATATGTATGAAAAAGAAGAAGAAAAAAAACAGAAATATATATATATATATATATATATATATATGTATATATCGCGAAACGTTTTTATTTCAACTTTCTAGGATTTTATGAGATCGTAATATCGCGTCATATATTTTGTTATTTCGATCATTTTAGCGAATCTCATGATCATGCTAATCCTTTCAAATTCATTATCGCTTTATAATATCTGCTCGTTCCCCACGCCTATAAGCCATAACCGACTTCAACATTGGAAGAAGAAGTGGAAAATAAGAAAAGAGGAAGAAATAAAGAAAAAGTTCAACGATCCTATATCGATATCTTAGGGTGAGATCAAAGATCCTTCAAGGATCGTGACCGATAGCGTAAGATTATTACGGATAATATCTACGACGCGGCTCGGGTCAAAGGATCTAACACCCACGCAAATAGAACTAAGAATAAAGGAGCTCCCATCATGATCGCAAAGTCTCGGACTTCTGACCCCGCGAACTTATAAATTATCTCATATAAATTTGATATTGTCATATTTATATGAAGTATCAAAAAATCATTTCAAACCTTCCATTATAATATAGGATTATACATATATCATGTATATATATACCTGAAAATGTAACATTTTATGCAAAATATAATAAACTATACCAGATTTTAAATTATCTCTATATACAACTTCATTTCTTCCGTCCGGTATTTTAATTATACATATGTAAATCAAATAAATTATCCTAGCCCGATATAAGATTCTCTTCTTTTTTTTTCCTTTCCTTTTCTTTTTTATTTATTTTTTATTACCACTGTTACGAGATATATACGACGAGTCTGAATACGTCGGGTCGTCGTTCGTCCGATCATCACCGTGAGAGCTGCTTCCACCTACTGGAACACAGCCTCACTTCTTCGACTCGACGAAGTGTATATATATACAAAATTTTGTGTGTGTGTAAAAATTATTCCATCTTTTTTTTTTTTTTCAAACATTTTCTTCTTCTTTCTAAAACGTTCGTTTCTCTTATCAAATTGAATACACTTTTCCCATCCTCGTTTCTATACATATGCCCGTTTCCAGAATCTAATAGATCGGCTTGGCACGTTGACTATCAACGTATATGCCGGTCTTATCCTCATGCTGCCATGCATCAGCGTGTCTTTTTTACCTCTATACAGCATGTCTGTCCGCGGTCCATTCAAGCGCGACCATTTGCAATCGGGCAGTGAAATCTTGGGGCGATTTGTCAGCAGCCAAGCGGTCCGTGTACCGCGTTATCAAATATATATCGAACACTGGTCAGCCTGCAGACTTGTCCCTGTATTTACTGCGCCGTGAACATCTCGCACCGGACCTTCTTCTTCGTCTTCGTCTTCGTCTTCGTCTTATTCTTATTTTTATTCTCATTCTCAATCTTCTTATTTCTCTTCTTCTTAGTCTTATTATTATCATCATCATCATCATTCATCTCATAATATAGATTCGATTTTGGAAATTAGAAATTTATTTTTCATTTTTTTTATTCTTCTTCATTCGTTCTTACTTTGAAATCTGATTTTTTATACACGAGGTAAAAATGATATCCGATCGGTGCCACCGATATACGGCATCGGTATTATATGTAGCTAAGAATCTCTCCGCGTATGTTGGTATATGTACAGGTATGTGTATATGTATATGCACTCAGCTGCTGCAGCATCCAACGCACGCTCTATGCCACTCACTAGGTATAACATAAGGCGTTTCTGCGCGTGGGTAGGCGAAGAGCGTGGAGGTTGTAGAAGGCTAAATGAAATTCCCGTAAATCAATCATTTTCAATGCGTCGTTCTACGGTTAATTAGTTACTCATTACCAACGATTATTACCTATTTCCTCGGGCTCATCAAGCCATCATTCGCTATTCAATGGGAAAAAAATAAAAGATAAAATAATAAACGCAAAATTATTTCAAATTGGTCGAGTCGAAGTTGCGAATTTTCAAAGTCTCGAAAGGTGTGTATAAAATTCCGAATTTTAATATCACCGAGTAACAGTTTTCAGAAATGGCATTTACCCGAAGTTTCGATGTTTGATTTTTTCTAAGAAAACTTTCGAAATTCTATCAATAATAAAATTGATTCGAGCGATTGAAGCAGATAGAAGAGGGTCTCGATCAGGATGGAATATTTCTTCTCTTCACGTCCTGCAGGAAATAGATAAAAATTTTCGGATTATTGATCCTTCGGACTTGCTGGACCATCAGAATTCTAATATTCTGAAATCTCAAACGTTTCTCAAAATTCTCTTAAACAAATTTGGGATTCAAACCGAAATTCGTTTCAAATAATGAGGTATACGTCGAGAAACAAGAAACTGTATATTCTTTCCTGTATTTCCTGAATTCTTAACTTCCATGACAGAACTACATATTAGTCGATGGTACGGCAGGTGCATCGGTCGCTTCCACCACCGTTCACGTATACGTATACGTATATGTATATAAATATATAACCAGAGATCGGGATCGGTTTCTAAAATCTCGAAATCTTTTTTTTTTTTTTTCAAGGAATGTGTTTGAGATACGTTTTATACAGGAGATGATATTGAGATATAAGAAAGGTTACGGTCTTTCCACGGTGGCAGATGTACGGATTCAGGTTTAATTTTTAAAGTCGTATTTCAGAATTACTATTCGATTCAGAAGCTCGAAGTGACTTTGGTCAAAGAAAAGGTAGTAAGTTTAGATACCTACGTATGTTACATATACACGTACTCTATACCTTACTATCGGTGTCATTCTGTCGCCCACTTAAAGGTATATTCCTACATACGTGTGTATATGGATGGTGCGGTAATGCTTATGCCTATACCCACCTATAATAACACTAGTTCATTCTAGAGCGTGAAATCTTAGGTATATGGTGTTATTTTATTTTATTTTTTATTTTATTCTCACCGTCGTTGATCCCATAGATAATTTATCTCCTACGCCTCTAAGGTAATCCGCTAGCCGTAAGAATGGAGAGATTTTTAAATTTATCGATATATGCATTATATCTTTGGCACCGCGGTTGAGAAACTGAAATCAAGTCATTTCTAAACCCATATGTATGTTCCTTATCCACCATAATACCAAATGACGTTGAATCGTCGAAAACTTCCATTACATACATATATAGTTTGAGATAATTTTTTTTTTTACATACATAGTCGTGAGTAAATAATAATTATTTATAAACTAACTGCGGCAGAAATTTTATACGGATACCTCATAGGTGATTAATAAATAAAATTCAAACTACTAGAGTCGGAGTAAGATGTTGATCTCGAAAATTTAGACATGTTCTCTGTGTCCGTTGGAACCTATGTAACAGCAGATCTATACGATAAGTTTAAATTGTATATAGAAATTTGGCGATTTATTTAATAGAGAAGATAAAAATCGTGGATCAAGAAAGAAAAAAAAAAAAGTAGAAAAAAAACCATCATATCGCCCGAACTATAAGCGTGCAACCGATTTTGACTCGCGTGCATGTACGACTTAATTAATCGGGGAATGTATGATAAATTCGCGATATATAGTATAGCCCCCTATATATATCACCTCTACCTAATGTGTCCGGAGGTATCAATTGATTATCAAATTAAAATAAATATAAGCTTAACGATTTATACAACATCTACGAGCTCGTATGTATATCTTATATTATAACTATTTATTTAATTTTTTTTCTTTTTTTTTACTATAAAAGCAATCGACCTAAGCCGCTATTTATCAACTCTATTGAACCGAATCATCGATTTGTTCGATCGCAACTTTAAACCATATCGGAAAATGGTAAAATAAGAAATGAAAGAATTGGCGTAATGATGTTAATATTGAAAATTATACTCTGTGCAAAGTATGTATATCGGTTTTTTTTTTCTTTTCAATTTTTATTACTTATTTATATATTTATATACCAAATTGAATATCAAGAACAACGAAAACGAGATCTGACATAACGCGCTTAAAACATACACACACATACTGGCAAGCGGTATAATCCTTTCCAGGGAATCCACTTAGGGCTTAAAAGAGACTTAACGTTTCGTTTAGCCACTTAAGTAGATACGGACTGGTTGGAGGCGCGGCCCCGTGCCATCAGACGCGTTCACAGTCCGAAGCCACGCGCTACAAATCTGCTCTGCAGGAAATCCAAGAAATTTGAATGAAAAAAAAAAATTAAAATAAATAAAAACACATACCTGATATAAATAAAATAACGAATCGAAGTTATCAATTTTTTTCTTCTTCTTTACCAAATTGGAAAATTTGTTGGTATGAAAGAAAAAAAATAATAATTCTCAAGGATCGTGAAGGCTGCTGCTCGATGCTTGCAACAAGCAGGGTAAAATATATATTGGAACGAATGATCGTGTGCAAGCAAGGGCGTGTGTGCAGTTTAATGTGTGCCCGTCATATAGGCACGTGTATATATATATACATATACACATATATATGATGCGTTTCAGAAACTGACCGCGTATATAGGTATATGAATATAATAATTTAGTGAGCATTTCCTCGACGACACTAAATTCTATAATCCCGTGGTTTAATGACACGGTGCCTGTGCCACGAGGCTACAATTATTCCTCGGCGCGTTGGACTCCGGTGACGTCACACCCGATGCCTTCTCACGCCCTATGACCGGGCGCCACGGATCACGATAGAGTACACTCCGCACGAGAAACCACGTCCTACTTTTCACCGAGCAATATTACCCGTTATTATTATTATTATCATTATTATTATCATTATCATTATTGTTTAACCAATTATTGTATCTATATGAACACCAATTAACAGACTAATTCTTCGGACACCCCTGAAAGGTTGAAAAAGAAAAAGAAAAAGAAAAAAAAAAAACACATTTAATTATTTATCAATTTATAGAAAATATTGTTAATATAAGGAGGATAGTGTTGCTTGCATATTATATTATATCATATCATGTAAAGTATATATAAGGAATAATCGCGATGTGTTATCAAGTCGTATAGAAACACGCGGGTTTCCTATGGGCAAGTTGACATTTTCTAAAGCCGATATATCGCCGATAATTACCCAAGCAGAGACTGGGGTTTAGGTATAAGCGATATGTACATATGTATATGAGATCGTTCAATCGGATAAGTGCAGAAGTTCTCGGTGATGGAATCTGATTTATATATTAGATGGGTGGAATTAAACGGATATATATATATATATATATATATATATATATATATATATATATATATATACGGTAGCTCACACCCATATCTATATATGGTCAAAAGTTAAATTTAATTGATATTTTATTTAAATATAATATAGTAAAAATTTATTCATATACAACGACGCGCATTTATGTCGTCCGCCTTTTGCGTATATCGATCGTCTTGTAATAAATGCTAGATTTGAAAAAAAAAAGAAGAAATAAAAAAAGAAAAAACACACATAACCATTACCTCGACATTATGACTTAACTTACCCAGCTGTTTCTATATACTTATACATGTCTATTTATCTTATGAAATATTGAGTTTTGATACAGATAAAGAAAAAAAAAAAAATTAAAAAATTGAATTAATCACCAATTTACGAAGTCCTCTGGCAATCGGCCAATTCTCAATCGATCGGGATGAAACTAGTCTCATTTGAAAGATTATTAAATTTCCTAGAATGTGATTTTTTGATTTTTCGAAATCGGTTCAATTTTTGCAAAAATCTGCGAAAATTTCCGTGCCCCATTTCAATTGACGAGTACTGTATATACTATATAGTCCAAATGACTTCACCTTATAGAACGATTTCTCCGACGTGTTAATTTATATGCCGTCAACGCGATGATACAAATCTAGTTATAGATTCTCTTAATTATAGAGATCGACAGAAAATAAAAAGAGAAAAAAAAAAAAACAAATTTCCATCTAAACTAAACTAAATCCGAGAATTTTGTTGGTAACATTATAATATGTTAAGCCAACGAATTTCTGTTCCACAACCGGGTGTAATGGGTTCTCAAATGTAATATTCATATACCATTTATATTATATTTATCGTTAGCTCGTTTAGATTGACTCAATTATCTATGCGACCGCGAGAATCGATTGAATGTGTTATTTTTTTTCTCAAATGTATATATGTATATATATTATTTTTTTTCACACCAGTTCGATATTATTTTGTTATCGTTATTTGATCGGTGCATCAAATATATCGTCGGAGAGAAGAACCCCTGATTTCCATTAATTTAGTAGAAAGATCGTATACATATAAAGTAATGGTATAGTAAAAATCTGAACGTCTGTGAGATATTTCTGTATCATATATGTATATTATGTACCCAAGTCTTTAGGACGAAATGATAAATTTTTCTTTCATTTTTTTCTTTCTCGAATAAATTTTGAAAAGGTTAAATAAAACGACTAGGACGCAATGGCGATATACATACGTGTATATACATATATATATATACATATATCCGCACGTAATAAAAATATATACGTGAATAAATTTTAAGTCACCTGCGTTTTACTCTGATTAAAAATTTTCGAATAATTATGGTAATGGCACGAATAGGTATATGTGACCGTTTTCTAATTCTCTTACACATGTCCATGGATAATCAGTGTATATATCTTATAGAATATAAATAAATAAATAAATAAATAAATAAATAGGGAATTGACACGACGTCTTTTACGACGTCTAGATAGCTGTGCCGCGGTTCATCGAACGAAAAATTGCGAAATTTTATTTTATTTAGGCATAGGTTAGTTAGAATTAGTGTCATAATGAATACCGTTATAAGATTTCTTCACACTCGCGTTATAATACGATATCACAATCTAATTTTTCTCGTCTCTACGGGTTACCGCATCCACTACCTCCGTCTCATATCAAACGAATTTAAATATATAGATTAAACTACCACTAAATTACTGCTGATAATCCGATAGTCAGCCTGCAGCTATACCTATCAACCTTTAAGCTGGACCAAATGACAAATAAATTCGAACCAATGTTCGGTATATGCCTACTTATTTCATAAATTTTTATATAAAAGTTATAAATATCGGTATAATTAATGTATGTACATGTATAATAAAAAAAAAAAAAAAAAAAGGAAATTCAAGAAATGTGTAACGCCAGTCCGATCCTTACTAATCCAAGGGATTTTTTAAACCCGTAGTTTGTTGTCTTTGAAATATTCCCGCATTTGCATATCAGGCTAGTTTAGATAGCGCATATAAGGCGCTGCAGCCCAGAATTTGGTCATTTGGGTCTCTCCTCCTTCCGTGGGTTTGGGTGGTCCGGTTAAATCCGTCACAAGCTATCGTTAGATAACGCGTTCTAGTGTCAGGGCTAATGAAGGCAATTTATAAGCTCCTTGGATTTAGAGGATCGCGTATGTCCTCAATACTTATTCCTTTTTCCGTGTTCTTTTTTTTTTTTCTTTTTTGTTTTCACTTCTTTCCCTCTTATCCCATTTCATTTTCTATTTTCGTCCTCTTTCCTTATTATATTCTATCCAAGAAAAATAACGCATCCTAACTTATCTCATACACGTTGCGTCAAACCACATACATATACCGTATCTACGTACATACACTTTCTCATTCTCGATTATCGAATCGTTTGATTTCTCTCTTCAACGAACTGTGCAAACCCATACACATTTCATACCTTTCGCAGTATTCTAAGATCAACAAAGTCTTACGCTACAGGTTATACCTCTGATTGTACAATGCACTTTACTTATAAAGGATGCGATATGGAGAACGCCGACGTCGCGCCTTCTGTCGAACTGTTTGATTATAAGACGTACCGTGAATGGCAAACGATTTTCTTCGCCTTTCCAGCCGTTCGCCTTTTCGCTATCTGCTATTTGCTATTCGCTATTCCCTCAAGGATTATACCTACAAGGGTTTCATATATAATCTCTGTATATGGGTATGAGTAATTGTTGTATTGATAAAATTTGAATTTAGTTTCTTAGAAGCTAAGCCGTTGCAAGTTATTCGTGAAATAATAACCACCAGCGACTGTCCACCTCTTCATATACACGATTTGAAAAATCTATGGTTTACCGGATGAGACTAGAGGATAGATCGTTATCGCATTAAAGATACTCTCACCCCGCACCTCTTTGACAAATAGCATAGGCACTACCCGCGGTGCAATTCTCTTGGCTCGTTTCGTAAACCGTTATGTACCATAAATTTTATCCAATCATTTTCCGTTTAGCTTATACACAGTGTGCAGTTCTCTTCTATACGTAGAATAAGAAGAATAAGGAAGAAAAGGAGGAGGAAGAAGAATAAGAAGAAGGTGTTGATCGCATAATGGCGGGGGCTGTCGCCTCCGACCGCCTCTGATCACCTCTGATCGCCTCTGATCGGCTCTGATCCCAAGCCGATACGGTAATCATGGGGTGGCATCTATCCCACCGTAAGGCACCTATAATGATACTTTATCGATACAGGGGAAGACTTCATCCAGGATGTCTAAAGTATCCAGATTTACAAATTATGAACACGAACTCGTTTTTGACGATATTGAGAAGAATCGTATTTTTTCACATCCTCGATTACTCGACTAGAGCTATTATACTCAGGCACTGCTCGCAACATTTTACACTTACATTATCACGGTTCAGTTAAGAATAGAGTGAAGAATAAGTAAGCTCGACAATGCCTCCGGTACAGTTGTTTAATGCTTTTCTAGTTTATAGAAACTGGAGAGTTTGAACTGCGCTCGGAACTGTTCCACATATATATATATTACACACGCGATTATACGTTCCGAGAATGCGAGCGTAGAATAAAACGCCGATACCGCGGCAGAGAATAAGTCGGGTAAAAAGGTGTTCATTTGCGGTTTTAGCTGCGGGTTTTGCACGCTTACATCCATAGAAATAAATAAAATATGTTCAAAGTGGGCATACATCCAGTTGAGAGTCTCTATGTATAGTATAACGCTATTCCAGGTACGTGATCGCCGAGGTGTTATACCAATTTGTATAATATCTTTTGAGCCTATGGTATGAGGTGTATTACACATTGAAACGGAGCATTTCGTTGCATTTTACCGCATGGTAATCCACTCCGTGCCAGATAAGTTTCAAAACCTTATAAGTTGATTTATTGAACACCGAGACCTTGCCGATCCCCGTCCTACTTCCTTCCTTCATCCTGCTGCACAGGACGCATACGTATATTAATTTCAATGCTCCCGCACGCACGCGATTTCTGACATTTCGTGGTTAATTTCTTTCCCTTTCTATAATTCGAATCGAAATCAGAATACGATCGAATTGGTAAGCGCAGGGCTTACTTACTCGTATACATTATTTAGAGAATGATAAAACGCGGGGTAATCATTTCTGGGAATCAATTGAGTGATTAGATAACGCAATATGAATATTTTCATCGATGTTAAAGAGAGTAGAATAAGAAGACGAAGAGGTCATAACTATATACCTGCGTATCTTTGAAGACCGTCACTATTATAAGTCATTAAATAATCGATAGACAGTCATTCGGCTGTTCTAAAGACGAGTGTCGGTCTGCCGCGTGTCGTCATTACACGTGGGAATTGGTGAAAGTTTTCAAATGCTATTCGTATTTCACATTATATTATATTATATACGTTATATTTCATTATCATTCATACGGGTAAGATATGAAGCATCTATATAAGGTAGATGAGCGGATTCAGAATGATGAATTCTTCCGTTTTTCATATTTTTCATTCTCATTTTATTTTTCAATAATATAATAGACCTCGATATTCCATCCCCACCACCTATTGATCCTCGTCCATTCAATTAATTAGATAATTACTATTCGTAGTGTTAATTAAATCATCGTACGATCGGAAGAATTTCCAGAATCCGGGCGTGGGCGAAAGATTCACATAAACAGAGGTATATGAGTATAAATAAGAAGAAAAATAAAAAGGAGTAGAATTCCACCTGTGATAAACACGATCCATTAATAGTAATGGTAATCTTATACCGAAAAAGTGAAGAATTTAAAACCAATTTACTAATGAAAATCTCAAAGTTCGATCGACTGATCTGCATCAGGATTTTCAACACGAGAAGAGCAACCGAGTTCGGTTTCTCTTTCCAGCTCGTTTATGGTTTCGTTCTCGAGATTTTTCGGGATAGTTTTAGGTTTGATATTAAAAAAAAAAAATGAGTAATTGAAAATGGTCGTTTAGGTTTTCCCTCCGCAAGTTTCAGGAGTCCCAGAGTCGAATGGGCCTCTAGGGGGTCCGTTTTTTTGAAATTTACAGAGCCGGTTTATCCGAACATAATCTCTTCGAGAACGCCTGCTCATTTAAAACAATAACCGGGACAATTTCATAAATTTGCTTCCCATCTACGGATCTCGGGGAGAGTAATTTTAATCAGGAGTGCTGGGCGCTCGGCGGGGAGCCCCGTTTCGGGGACGACTACGAGGACTCGCGTCTTTAACGTGCGGGCCACGATATCCAGGACCGCGTCCAGAAAAAAAGAGAGACAGAGAGAGAGAAAGGGAGAAAGAGAGAGTCCCCAGCATATCCCGGCCCTCCACACTCCCACAAATTCAAGACCTACTAATTTACTGCTACCTGGAACATGTGCTCCGTTGTTCTAACCTAAGTTACGGCGGCGATGGCAGATGCGGTTGGGCATAAATTTAAGAAGGAGGTTATATAGGAAGGCTTCGGGTGGTCCCAATAACTTTTATTTATCCCTTCTTGCCACGGGACTATCCCAAAAAACGTCCTCTTATCGACGCCCCATCGACCACCTTCCGAGTAACATTTTCAAAACACTGAATATATATATATATATATATTATATATATATAGAGATATATTATGTATGTATATAATATAACCACATCTGTTGTCGTTGATACAGTTTTCCCGCAGATATGTGAATAATCTGAAAAGAAGAATAAGAATGGAACAGAAAAAAGAATAGAAACAAAAAGTGTATAGAATGACCAAAAAATCTGCCCACATAAGAAATTCACCAATTTCGCACATTCTTTATTGCCCGGATATCTGTAATCGATGAATTTTAAAGGTGTATCGTAATCGTATTGAATTGTTTCGTACTTACGATTTTTCTTATTTTAATTTATTTATTATAACGTAACGATGTAATATATTCATTCAGGTATATATGAGAATGATCAACCTTGAATTACGCAGTCTGAGACTACGATGATAATAAATTAGAACTCATTTCGTGGTAAAAAAAATGAAAAAGAAATAAAATTCTTTATCGCAATTTGTAATCGAGATTATTCAATTCCGCGAGGTAAAGTTCAACGGGTTGGGGTCATCGCCTATATATCCTCTGGCTATCGAACACGTAGATTATATTTATCATATCCTATGTACCAATGATACAAATTTCAATTCGAATCAATCGAATATGCGAAGTCATTTCTCTATGATCGATCCAGTTCTCCATATAGTCAAACGAGATATACGCCCTGCTACATGATTCCCACAACGAACCACCAAAGACTAGAACACCGCGCCTTTTCGAGAATGATAGGTGTGATCTGCGTCGACAGCTCGATGAAGTTACACAACGTATTATAAAAGGCTAGGAGAAGAACTTTCCTTTCTTTTATTTGATCTTTTCATTTTTTTATTTTTGCGTCAAATTTAGGAAAGATCCGCGTCAGTCCCACGCAAGATTTTCAGTTTCGACAAATCGTATAAATTGGTGTTATAATTCCACTGTCGACCGGACACTGATCTAAGAGCTTTACATACTATTCATGGGTCTATGCGGCATATATATCTAGGCTTAGACTGCATTCCATGCATAGCTACTCGCAAGGCATATTGATGTTGCTCATTTACTCGCGCTTCTTTCTAGATTCTTAGACTGGTGGATAGGCACAGGTGAAGAACTCCACCCTGTCCTCATCAGGAGCTTCTCTGTTTCTCTCCATCTTCAACTGAGATGATCATCTTTCTAATTAGTTATTATTTATTTTTTAATCGTATTATTAACGGATTCGTCTAGTTTGAAATGAGAGATTAGAATACAGAGTAGTTCCGAGGTCAGCCGGAGATTTATTCGACGACAATTTCCCTCTTATGGTATATCGTGAATCGCGGATGGAACGCGGGGGAAAATTATTCACAATTATTATTAATTAGCATTCTTGGGGGCGAGTAGGCTGGAAGTTAGCATATATGGAGAGCGAGTTTGCGTTGACAGAAATAAAGAAAGAGGGAAAATAAGGTACTTCTTTCTGAAAGGTATGTAAGCCGGATAGCCGCCTGCAGTGACCACCTCACTGTACTGGACTACACTGGACTGGAGTGGATTGGAGTGGAGTGGACTGCGGCTCGTAGGGATATATATTTATGCAAAATAAAGGTGCACACCTTACCTTGCCTTACCTTAGCTTAGCTTACCTTACCTCATTTCACCTGAGTGCACGCGCGGGTAGTTCAAAGTTTAAAAGTGGTTTAGTTTGCGTTTAACGATAATTTAAACGTCGTAAATCAGAAACACATTTACCAAATCAGCGTGAAATTTATAAATTAGCTTACATGGCAGATTTGTGGCTTGTATTTATACAGATTTATACTACGCTAAGGAAGCCCCGCTGCTAAAGGGAAAAACTCCACTCCTCCTTACCCTTGTGTGATTTAGTCCGCTGACTGAGGACCCCGCAGCACTTCACCACAATAGAAAGAAAGAGGAAGGAAAAAAAAAAAAAAAAAAACGGTCCAGCATTAATATCCAACGTCGTTTAACTACCTATCGATGTTTTTACCAAATCTTTCATTCGTCAAAAAGACACCCTACCGTAAAAAAAAAAAAAAAAAAAAAAAAAAAAAAACACACAAAAAAGAAGAAAACCTCCTTTTGCTTTCAGGGGCTGTATACCAGGGTGGTCCTTATTTAGGGTGTTTTCGAAATTTCCTGCGGGGAATCTGCAAGTCGATAAAATTTCCGATGATCACGAATTGTGTCAGATAATTCTCGCAGTTTTAAAAAATCGTCTTATTTAAAGCCGCTGGAGAATTCAAGTCCCCTTGGTTTTCATCGTCACAAAACGAAATAACGCGGATACACGAAGATCCCGGTTTATTGTGTAAATCGGTAAACGTCGTATAAAAATTGAAGAAGACAAAAAACAAAAAAAAAAAAAGAAGAAAAAAAAATGATTGAAAACTGATTTAAAAATGTTCTGAGAATTGTTTACCGTCTGGTCGAACTGACGGAGCTGCACTCGAGCGAGTGAACAAACAACAATATTTGATTGTTTAAATTTGAATACGAATAACTCAGCCTTTTTGAAAGCTGAAATTTCATATGTTCATATTGATTGAGGATAATAATTTATTAATAAATGATGAACGGCTGTTGGGTCGTCTGGCCTGGCCGAGTGTCGAATACAGTTTTGTGAAACGTTAAAACGTCAATTTGTACAAATGGACATTAGCCTAGAGCTATGTGTGTGTTCGGTATAGTATACACGTTATAAAAGTTTGCAAAACTATCGGTAAATAAAAAATAAAAGGACGAAAGATCCGTGATAATGATAATGATGATTAATAATAAGAATGATAATGGTGAGTATAAAAGAAAGAAAAAAAAGGGTAACGTATCATCCAATTTGGCTGATCGATTGTAGTCGCTATAAGGTAAGTGGAAACTGGCGCGTTGGTGTATCTAGCCTACCTACAAACGAACGACTATCTAATAATATCGAAAGCAATATCAAACCAATCGAGTGATTCAATTTATAGACGATAATTGAAAATTATTCGGTAATCCGACTGATTGATTGGGCCCCGTTAACTCGTCCATGCATCACCCGCCCGCCGCCCCGTATAAACCACGACGAGCACCTCGGAATATCTACGTGGGGTCAGGTCGAACAATAAATTCAATACGCTACGGTTCAAGAATCCCGAGGCCAGAGCTGAAGCTGGAGCTGGAGCTGGAGCTACGGGTACGGGTACGGGTACGGGCCCATAGTTTAACATTATGAATTTATTATGGGTATGGTCTTACAGAGTCAGAAATCTCATACGTCTACACATAGATACCACATAGTACCTATCCTATCCTACCTGTGTACACACATGGTTATAATATAAGCTAAGGTTATTGATTTATCGGTATTCTTCGGCGGTAAGTCTTGGAATAGGAAAACGACCGGTTCCCTCTGACCATTTGATAAGTAAATAATAATTATCGATTTCGATTTATTTATTTTTTTTGATTTTGTGATAAAATGAAAAAACGAGAAGAGAAAATAGAAAAAAATAAAAAACAAAATGTCCAGATATTATTTGGACCAATTGCAACCCGCCCGGGGTATACGTGGTGAATCTTGAGGCAATTGTATGGAGAGGAGAGATATCTAGAAATTGTTAACTACATTAATCACCGACTCGGCGCGGGTCCACCGCGAGAATCCTTTCGTATTTCGAGCTTTGCAGTCCATTTATCACTTGAGAACGTATTTGTAGGCAGTGGCTATGCCCGTACCGCTAACAAGTGGATACCCTGTCCCCGTGGATGATGTAGCACCGGCTTGCCGAGACCCCCTACGGTGTCTGACACCTCGAACCTTACCGCGCCGAGGTCCAATTGCTAAATGAATTTAGAAAATTCAACGACGTATTATATCGGGGGTAAATCTGTTCCCTTTTTTTTTCTTCTTTCTTCTTTTTTCGATTGTATAATGAGAGTAAATCTCCGTTTCAAAATCGGGATTCGTTTATATGATGGCTAAATGTAGGTACCGGTGAGATGATAGCAACACGTCTTGGGAGGATCGCGAACGTCAGTCTTAACCCTCGCCCCGTCTTACGTTTCACCTTATTCGCTTCATCCTGCGTCAAACTAGGAACGAGGATATAAAAAGAAGAAGAAAAAGAAAAAGAAAAAGAAAAAGATGAAGAAGAAGAAGAAGAACGTGCCGCTGTAGGTAGGCGTGAGTAAAGCGAATTCAATAAACGTCCACTTTTATTTCTTTTAATTTCTTCTTCTTCTTTTTTTTTTTCTACATTTTAAAAACGCGAAGGGCGAGGGCGTTCTAAAGACGAGCTCGACACGCTACCATTAATACATCGCCTCTCGCTCGGTTATACGCGAAGAGCGAGTAACTACAGCCCAAGGGCTGAACCGCGCTTATATAGTTACGAAAGAGATTTTTGATCGTAAAAAAAGGATTCGATCGTTCCAACTTTTGTATCATTTAACATATTCATTAGGAAATGAATGATATTGAAGAAGATTGTTACATCGTCCTTTTCACTATGAAATCCACTGGGTGCCGTTCATATCGAATCAACGACGAATATCAGGTTTTATCACGAGATGTTTTAAATGCTAGATTATTAGCTACCTTGATCGGTGTATAATATAAGATGAAAATATTCACTTTGCTATGAGTTTGTTGCGTACCTCCTCCGTTCACTGCAGGATCCGCGGCCTCGCATTATGGTATTATGGTGTTACGGTTGTGTCTTTTTTTTTCTGTTTTCATATTCTTCTTTTTCTATACAACCGAGCAGCACGTCACGGAGGCTGCAATTACTAATTTAGAGGCGAGACCAAGTCGTGCCAAATCCTTCACTCCGGGCAATCCCTCCTTCTCGGTGTTATTTATACCATAAGATGATTCTCCTCCGCGAGATGTAAGGACTAAGGTATAAGTTCCGAGGTATAGAAACGCGGGGATATTCCGTCCAAACCATACCATACCATCCCATGAGTATCGTCGTCTTGTTTAGTTAACGGTTCATCTTCATCTTCATCTTCATCCCCGTCAACGGTATATCCATTTTCTCACTCGTCCTCGCATCCTTTATAGGTTGTGTTATTTTATACACAGAAGTGGTTTTATATTAACCTTCTCTCCTGCCTCCACTAAGGTTCAGGAACAATAAAACGAGGGCTATTAATATTAGCCCACTATCTCACGGCTATCGCTTAGTTCACACTCCCCACGCGTTAGAATAACACGATTCAGAGGGGGACAGTTTTCATTGCTTATTGATGCCCCTCGTTAACACCATCTCTGCACTGCATTAATCAATGCTTAGTTTTAAGAACCGTAGAGAGAAAACTAATGCACTTTCGTATAGTATTTCAAATATCACAAACAAGAGAGCGAGAAACAGAGAGACAGAAATAAATGGAGAGAGTAAATTCGTGAAAAGATCCAACGAGAACAGAGTTTTCTTTCTTTTCTTAACTTAAATTTTGTAGTTTTGCACTAGATGATTTATTTCCGTGTATAAAACGGAATAAGATATTAAGAAATGGTGTAATTTACGCGAGTCATTCGGTGGTATATCGCGGTACGGTGACCCGCCTCGCTCCTTAGTTCTCAGAGGTGAGAAATGTCCTCGACCACTTGACCGATGTCTACACATGAGTCTGTCCCCCTGTTGACATATTGTTCTGATAAAAAACCGACGGGTTTCTTTAATCGGACAAGAACTGGTCTTCGGATCTGTTACATTAGCGGACGGCATAATATCCTAGGCGAAGGGGAAGGCGAAGGCGAAGGGGAAGAAGAAGATGAAGAGAAAATGATGAAACAAAGAGTTTGGCTTATCAAAATGTTTGCTAAGCAATATGCAGGGAACAAGACTTCCGCTGGTTTCGTACCGTCGTGTAAATAATCGATTCAAGATTAATCGATTTTCCGTTTATCGATGTTGAAGCCGAACGGCGAACCGCGGAGCGGATAGTCCGGCATTCGAGTGCGTCCCAACAATTAGCCTGAGAACGAGTTGCGAGCGATTTGTCGCCCGAGATTTATAGCTTCATACAAGCGCCTCTGCGCTGGTGCGGCCCGTCCCGTACCACTCCTTCTCTCTTTTCCTTCATCTCCGTATATACATCTTTCTCTCTTCGTATGGTTTAGTCGACGAAACGACTCTCCTCCCATGAAGAGAGAGAAAATCACCGAGTTCCTTATACTCGGATCAATTCTACATCCTCTGATATAGGCGCAGCCGTAAGTCTTTCAATGTCCGTCGGTTAGGACGGATTTCTAGCAAGATTGTCCGCATTCGTCTATAACGTAAAGGAATCTATTGGAATCCATTCAGATACCTTATACTATATGTATTCCCCTATATTATATACCAAAGACAGAGAATAAAATAAAACAGCTTTGACCCCCGTCGATTACTCTCCCAGATCTGCATCACCGGGATCAGAGTCCCATTTCGAAAGAATATATTGAGTAAAAATTCAAATTCTATACCCATCTTGCGATTAATTTAAATCTCAATGATCACGTCTTGTGGATTGAGTTACGCGTTACGTAGAGAGTTATAATTAATTACTGTCACTTCGGTAGAACCGTGGTGGACTATCCACCATCCACCATCCACCATCCGTTATCCTCGGTAATCAGTTATTACACATGTATATCCGTACGCTATTTATGTTGCGATAGCGAAAATGACAGGCCACTTGTTCGGTATACCAAGTGAAGACAGTATCTACATAAGTTTCTGGAACGTGAGATGAGCCTCGGAGGCTAAAGGCGGTAAAAACGTCGTAGTCCAGCGCAACATTTGATGCGGGTGATTTCTCGGAGCGAGAATAAATGATCATGATCAATTTTCTTTGAATGGTAATCCCGAATATCCTTGATCATTGTCTGCTACAGTTTCGTTGGACACATCGCGGTGACCGTAGTGGATAGAATGAAGGCTGTATAGGAGGCCTGGTGTAACGGTGGATTTTATTACTGATTTCACTCGGCTTCGTGTTCTCTTTAGCATACCCGGATGCCCTGGTGACGTTCTACTGGTGGTGGAGGCTGGTAGCTGGGGGCTGGGTTCCTGGCTCTGGTTGACTCTCCACGTCGGCGTACCTCCTGTGTTGTCACACGTGAGACAGATCGACGCGGTGGCGGCACGGCGCCACAAAGGGAAGCGCAGATTATTTAAATCTATACTCCATGCCTATACCATGCCACTACTATACTCTTCCTCTACCTACGGTAGGGAAATCCAGCTACGAGTTGCAATAAGAACCTCCTCCAGCAGGATTGAATCGCCGATTAAATGCCTCATGGCTCTTGCCTTTTCTCGGTGGAGAGTTACGATAACAATTTCCACTTTGTATAAATCTATTTTTATTTAAAATATGAAAATAACAATCCGCGAATGACTTTAGTGAGATGATATTTCTGCACATGGATTGGTACATCCGCACACAGCTTGATAAAAAAGGAGAAGTTGGACAGGCCGTTTGTTATTCTAGAAATAAGATTATTACGCCAAAATAAGATTCAGGAAGCAGGTAAAGGAACGGAGCGAGGAGTGTCCATTGAATTATTCAGAAAGAAAAAAATTACGCACAATGGCGCCTCCAGAGTCTTGAAGCCATGGGGTTTTAAACCGTGCTGTGGTGCACCTCGTGGTTCGCTTCTGCCCGAGTTTGCCGTATGCCCCGGGTATAAGAGGTGGAAACTCGACTGTACAAGGCTATAATACTTTCGCCCTTCTTTAACCTAACCAAGCCTATTGTCCGGTTAGTTTAAGTGTGTAAATCCATGCCTGATATCCATACAGTGCAGCCCAGGTTGCTGCAGGTTGCTGGTGCTGCTGCAGCGACACCTCCGACGAGGACCTCGTAAATATCAGACTCGCATTCCTAATTCTTCCTATTGTATTGTTCCTGGTTGAAGGCGCAACGAACTAACTACAGAGTCGAGCCCGTGAGTCGTGAAGTGCGGTTTAAGATACTCGGGAATTCCACGAACGATACTACGATCTTATTTTAAAATTCTATCATTATTCAAGGAAAACTTTCCAACGATCTGATGCCGCATGAGAAAGAGCTGTTAGCTCAGCTATAGGTATGTACCTACGAATGAAATAAGATTTCCTACCAATCTATTATCTCACAGGTAATTATAAGACAGAATAAATACGGTGAACGGTGTAAATCCCGAACCGCAACCGGGACGAATAAAAGATGAAAAGAAAGAAAGAAAGAAAAAAACCAACTCGGAGTCTCAAGTCTTACAACTGAATTGCCACTTGTTAAACGTAACATACTACCCTGGAATCGATAAGCCTTCGATTCATTCCTGAGACATTTGCGTAGGCGAACCTCGTTAGAGAAGAATAGTTATTTCACAGTACGTTAATAGATTCGTTAAGGGCCCACATTATGTTAGCATGGTAATTAATTCCTGATCATCAATCGCGTTGAGAAAATGTCGATACAATTCGTCAAATGTAAAACTAATGAATTCTTATCGAAAGAAATGAGCTTTTATTTAATATTTATGTATACCTTCAGGGTACTCCCGACGGAGATATTTTCTTCACCGTGCAGTAGATCGTCATGAGTAAATAAGGTGGTATCCACACGTCGCATTGTTTGACTTTGCAGAACAGACGTTAAGGGCGACAATAAAGGCCGCCGACTCGGACAGGAGCAGCAGCAGAGACCATGGATAACACGAAGTAAGGAGTAAAGGAGTAAAGAAGTAAAGGAGCAAAGGAGTAGGAACTGATCTGCACTGGACTGGGTAGATCGGCGCCCGTCGAGGCACCGACTACACAGCCAGTTAGTTTATAACATCGTTGCCTCGGGTTGAAATCCACGATACGTCCATACTTCATTGGATTAAGATTGTAGCCAAATTATTCATCTGGTAAGCACCTACGTGAGATGGCTTTACATCGAGTCAGGCGAACGTCTAGGTGGATTCAGTGTGCGTTGGTTAACGTATCCAGCGATAGCAGGCTCCAAGTGATATATGAGGCCACACAAAGCGCGTAACGGATTCTAAATCCGTATTAATAGCATCTTTCGCAAGATCATGAGATAAAAAAAGGAGAAAATAATAAAATATGAAATAAAGAAAAAGGATATATTCTCTCAGGAAACGACAACTCGAGGTTAAAAGGCACCTCCGCGCGCTTATCCGCTTCATATAATCTGATAATCTTCGATCGTAACTCACGCCCTCCTTTAGGAAATGAATACCGGTAAAATGGTAATTGTACGAGGCAGGTACCTGAATTATTATCGTAATTAACCGGACCGCTATTCGTTGTCTTTGTCACATATTTACCCTAGAAGAATCCTTTAATCGTGTCGGTACTGGACTGCAGTCCTTTACGCAGTAGTATAGTCGGTGGGCAGAGCCATTAAGAATCAGTGACGGGAGGTAACATGGCCAAACAATGCAATTTGTAGCTGCGAGGTGGTCCTACAGGGTGATCGGTCCTTACCTCGCATTACCTCGATGTTAAAACTCAGTGGCTAAAAATATTCTGCCGAATAACAACTGGCAACATTTGGTCGACCAGGAGGAGAAAATACTACAAGAGACCTGAACCGGCTACCTAAACCATGGCTACAACGGGCTCGCATTTTTTTCGCTTCTGGACCCGGAGGAATTTATCGAAGATTTTTAAGCGGTTTCGAGGTATTTCTCAACCTCGTTTAAATCCGCGAAAGAGAAACAAACGCAGATGGCTAAGAAATCGACATTTTCATACCTCGAATCCTCAAGTCTTTTCTCTTCAGTGTACGCACAATACTGCTCGGAGAGGAAAGAAGAAGAAGACGAAGAAGAAGAAGAAGAAGCGAAATAAAAAGGCGAAGGAGACGCAGATGTAGAAGAGGTCGGGCAATAAGGAACAAAACGGTCCTGCGGTTTGAACCGCGGTCTCCAGAGAACCTGACATCGTCCCTGCGAACGACGGTACTGGCCATCATCAGGAGTTATGATGATTGCAGGCTGTTACCATTTACAGTGGTAGAGGCTGTCGCATGCTCCGCCACGCGAGTCAAGTCTATGGAGTGCTGTACCCACTCGCTAGGGTAGACTAATTCGAATAAAATATTGTCGAATATGATATAGATCCTGAAATCATTTACCTAGATCCTGATAATGATTTACATGTTCCTCCTCTCTCCGAAAGGATATGTTTTTATTTTTATCTTTATTTCCACTTCTTTCCATGGAAGGAGGAATAAAAAAAATAAAGAGAAGGCAATTCGTCTCGCTTTCCGACTTGTTAAAGCCGCAGGTTGGCTTCTGGCACCGAGTCTCTACCACCACAGCTATGAATGCCCAGTCAGTAATGAAACACGATTAGGTGAGGTAGCCCAGGCTACGTAGAAGTCATTGTCGATGAAATGGGTCTCGGGGTGTGAACCTCCTGTGTTCATGTTTATAGGTTCGTTAAGGTAACTTTAAACGCGGAGCTACCAGGTGCGCCATTCGCTATTTAACAATACCCACCTTATTCCGCGAATCGCGATAATATATTGTTCAAACGTAGATGTAGATATTATATGCTCTACCGACGAGTTCAAATTTTTCTCATTTTCATCTTCTATTATTCGTATTTCTAATGGAAATCGGTATGGACCATTTTTTTTTATTGTCATCTATTGTTATTTATTTATTTATTTATTTTTTTGTCATTATAAATCTTACGCGCCGTTGGAATAAATACTCGCCGTGATGGATCTTGTCCGCAGAAAGCATCCCGTGGAATCTTTCTTCAAGATCGCGTAAAAGGAGCTGAAGAATCAGCGTTACAAATCACTAAAAGAATCCCGTAAGCTAGGGTTTACCGTATACGGAAAACCCACCCGGTGAATAATACCGGTCGCCCTATTTGCTGACTATTAGCACGTACTAGCTTCCGATCTCTCAGATCGACGCCATTTGTTTTATAGTAAAATCGATCGTAAACTCAAACGAATCCAGATCCTTTATCGGCCGATTATTTGCCCCACTGATTAGGACAAATGAGACCGGAAATCCTCTCTATATGGTCCGAACAGTGTATGCAGCTACGTCCACGCTATCAGATCGAATGTCGTCGCGGAAAACCGAGTCTGTTAGATGTCATAAAATTATGTAAAGAATAAAAAAAAATTCGGTTTTAGAGTCGAACTATCTAATGTGTAGAGAGTATATAGAATACCCCGAGGTAATAGTTACACAAGGCATAACTATATAGCCAAGGATTACCTGAGTAGCATTTTCGTAAGCGATAAATCAAGGTGGTGCACCTTCTTCGTGGACAATGCTGGACTAATCTTCCATCACGAGTGCGAGATATAACTACGCCCGCATACCGTCTTGTGATTTACCACCCTGCACATCTTTGCGGCCGAACCTCTATTATATACGAAGATTCAATGCCCATGCCAGTGGTAGCTGTTACAAGCGAATAGCACAGCGAATAGCGGGGCACGCGTTGCACCTTGCTCATTCCTAGAGAGAACAAACGTCGCCCGCACGCCCATTAAAACCGCATGTGCATCCATATGCATAAAATTTCGATACATGGAATGAAATTTCTGATTCTTAATCTCTTGCGCTTTCATCATGATTCGACTTATGATGGAATATCGGAGTCCTCCGAGTTGTTTGCTGACCACTTATCAGTGTAATCTATCGCATCGGTACTAAGAATACGGTACTAATTATTTTATTGATATTTTTCTGTCGCGTATATGTCGGGTTGAATATATTCATGTACATGTTATAGGTGCACGAGGTGATATTCTACTGGTATTCCTGCATCAGGGAGGATAATGTGTACCCGGGCTTATATAACTGCCCGAGGGCAGCTAGCAGAAAATTAACACTTCTAGGCGACTGACTACTCGAATCCAACCTCTTCGCAGTCGGGTTTACTTATGTTAATTCCAGTCCACGTCCCATCTACGCCGCTTCAAATATATTAATTAACATCGTCATCAAGCCAGTGCCAAGTGCCGCAAGCAGCAAGCCCTCGAGTACCGGGTTCCTAGTCTTTCTGTTGCTGCAGACAGATGTAGGAATCAAATATTTTACGACCACTCGCTACCGCGTACGCAACTAGGAGGAATAATTCTTCAACAAAGATTTATTCATCCTTGAAAAGAAAAATCCTTGGTCTCATATCTCTATGCGATTCAGGAAGGAGATCAGCTGTACCCGCGATTGCACAAATCTGGGAATTATCAATGAACTCAAATATGTAGCATAACTGCGGGTTTGATGATATTTAAGGAAGAATTTCAACCAGTTTTAAAGAAAAAAAAATCCAATGAAAAATCGGTAACACCGATCGTCCGGCGAGAAACCCGCAGAACGAAACACCGCGCTGTGAGAGATCACAATCTCGTGTAGAGGCTCTTGAGTAGTGAGTAAAAGGTGGCTAACACGTCGAACAACGTCGCTGTAATCTAATGAGCACCTGCTAGCAGCACCGCCCACATAGAACACACACGGGGACAGTATGTACAACGCGATGCCGATGCCGATGCCGATGCCGATGCGGACGCGGACGCGGACGCGATGCCTAGATATGCATGGACGTCGACGTATAGGTGAAATTATTTATATCCGTGTTGTGCGGACTATACGGTACAAAGTTAACTTTAACATAGTACCTACATGGTATCGCCCCTCAGGGCTGAGCATTCCAAAAGTTTTACTCAAAAACCAACATAAAATAAAGAAAAAATAATATGTTATATAACATTCTTTGATTCCCTATACATGCGCATGCGAGAAGACCCCCGATTTCGATAGAAAATTTTCATGATATTTTCTACTCATTTTTTTTTTTCAACTTTGTTTTCCTCGTCTCAAAAATTACCGTAACAAAAAAAAAAAAATCACAATTTCTAAATTACAAGCGATTTCCGCGTTACATGTATAACTACCCTGGTACCTACGACACTAAACTAAAACTCGTATAAATTCGCGAACGTGGGAGGGAATACATATAATATCTCTCTTGTGCGTGGGACTAGTGTGGTTTGGTTGTAGTATATATGGGGGGTACAGGTGCCAGTCCGATCATGGTGTTTGTCCATACATGTATGATAACGACTTATAACCGCGCGTTCGTAAGATCGTATGTGTATGAGAATGAGGCATTGGTGAGATATCTGGTCTGGTGAACGGTGATGGTCCAGCGACGTCGCGTCGTGTCGCGTCTCATCGTATTCGTATGCGTGTGAAAGTCGCGGCGTCCGCGGTCGGGTCACCCGCCTCTATATAGACGCGGTAGGGCGGTCAACTCCGACTACGCGACCTCTCATATACTCCTCTCTTCTTATTTCCTGTTCCATTATTGGCTTTAGTTTGTCGTACCCAACGTGGAGGATATCAATATTAAACGTTGCGTCGGAATTTTCGTTGAGCAGAAAAATGAGAAAAAAAAAATTCACATTTTTTTCTTTTTTTCATTTTAGTTCTTACGTTGTGGGTAGGTGTAATTACACAAAGATATATATACCGGTCGATCTCAGCCCTGTTTTCAGGTTCTCCTCTTTTCTCTCTCTGTCTCCCTCAAAAAAAAAAAAAAAAAAAAAATGGAAGAGATATATATATATAATGTGAATTAAGAATAAGAATAAACAGCCGTTTAGAGCGTGCGATGATATGCGCTTGCCCGGTTGACGTCTAGGTAAAAACAGTTTTAAATAATTTCTGTATAAAGTTTATTTATCGGAGGCGGACTTTGTAAACGCTTTTCGCCGCGCCGACTGATATATTATGGTAGTAGATTCATATAAGAAGAGTTCTTCGTCGCTTATGTCCCAGCTTATGCATATATGCGTAAGACTATACGTTATATAGCATAAAAAAAAAAAAAAAAAAAAATGAAAACGAAATAAAAGCAAAAAAAATTGTCGCTGGTTATTCGCAGCAAAGAATTAACATCCCCAAACCTTTGTTTTTTCTTAATTTTTCTTTTCCCCCTCTTCTCAAAGGATGAAAGAATTTTTATTTTTTTTTTCTTACTTTTCTTCTTCTTCTTCGTAATAAAATAGGAGGTGAAACGAAACAGCTGTTTCTATGTATATTGTATACTATATATGCAGATTGTATATGAACAGTATTGAATGAATAATCCTTGGTGTATCGGTGAATCAGCCATTCATGAATTTTTAGATAGTAAAATATTGTTAGAAACAATGCCCAAGGCCTAATGGGTTAGAGATTGCTGGGTGTGGTTCGGTTCGGTTCGGTTCGTTTCGTTCGTTTAGTTGAATAACTTGTAATCAAATGAAACTGCTATAAAATTGTCGTTGAGCAAAGAACGACTCGCCCATATACATATACCTATATGAAGATGCTGACTATTAATATCTTATTACCATTTGACACAAACATTGTTACTGCCTTAGGCTCTCCGTGTGACATCATAGGGAACCGTAAGAAATAAAGAAAGATAAAATAAAAAACAAAAATATATATATATACAGGGTCATCAGACTCTGGTATTCAATTAATTATATACCGTGAGAATCAGGTGAAACTATACGGTCCACCCGCCCAGGCACCAAATAATTCGTATTTTTATGGGTAGCCACTCGTTGCACTGAAAATCTCTAGGGTGATTTTGATCGCATCAACCGAGCGCCAAAATCACCCTAAGGATTTTTCAACGCAACGAGTGGTTATCCCCATAAAAATACAAATTATTCGGTGCCTGGGCGGGTGGACCGTGTAGTTTCACCTGATTCTCACGGTATTTTCGTTAACACAAAAATACGTGTATGTGTATGGAAAAATAATTCAAGTTAAAGGTTGATAAACTGATTATATCCCTCAGGGCAGATAAAAATGTCTGATTATCAGATCTAGATTGCTATGGAAATTGATTTTTCCTGGAATATGTAGTTGGAATAGACGACACCAAAACTTCTTCTTTAATTACATTTTTTTTGCAAAAATTTCTACAACGATTTTTTCTAATCTGTAATAACGAATTGACTTTAATTATTTATGAAGATAAAAAAAAAAGAAATTCATCACTCTTGATTAATGAGAAAAAATATACAGCTAGCTTCGAAGACAAAATCTACCTTGAGAAAGAAAAAAAAATGGAAAAGAGAAGAAAAAGAAAAAATTAAAAATTAAAAAAAAAAAATTCCGAGTAACCCGCAATTATCAGCAAAGGATTTATTAGTGAAATAAGACGAGGAACCTACTTATACTTATAAGTCTAACTAAAGGATGAGAATATCATCTATTAGTTATTCAATGCGCTAAATCGCTAGGTATAATAGGTAGACGTATGTACATAACTACAGTTTAAAAGATTACTAGTATCTATCCTAACCATATGATCGTATGTAACGGTTTTTTTAGCGCCGTTGTATATTTGCTTATTAATTAATTCATTTAAAATTGATTCAATCATGTTTTTTTCTTTCCTATTTTTTTTTTTTTTTCGTTTTTCATACTCAAAATAAATTTCTCACTGACCCGAATATCAAAGTAATTATTTCTAACGATAAATGCGGGGCAGGTACAGCTGTAACTATACAAACCACGTATATGCGACAATGCTGAATACCTAAATATTATAATATTGAATGAAAAAAGGAAAAACTTAAAAAAAAAACTTGAACAAAAATTAAAAAAAAAAAAAAACTATTGAATAGAATATTATCTGAGGCAGACAACTGCACTTAGCCAACTACTTGATATACTGGTCATAAAGTGCGTGGCATAAATCAGCGCTAGGGCTGCAGTGCAGTGCAGTGCAGTGCAGTGCAGTGCAGCAGAGCTCTGCGGTGAATAACGTAAGTTTTTTTTCCGAGTTTTAACGATCCAGGATTAACAGCTGACCGGGTAAAAAATTCATTTTTATTGTATAGAAAACAAAAATATGTATATTTATATTATTATCATAGTTTTTACTCATTTTTTCGAGAAATAAGATCGAAAAAAGAGAGAGAGAGAGAGAAAAAAACAAGAGTTCCACGATTTTTCGTATAGTTTGAATACACCTATGGGTACTACGTGCATACATATATGTGGATTATATAGGTATATGGAACGAGTATGTACGGAGAAAGTTGTATACCTATACTGTATATTATAACCGATAAATTTCCATATCTGCAGTAAAGAACGAGGAATTATTTGATGAACGACGACGTAGACCGGTATAATTTTGAAATAATAATAAAATAAATAATTACTTAGCTAGTATGTTGGGTGGAGGCGCCAGCTCCTGGTCGCTATATAAGTGATTTATGCGTAACCCAATCCTCAGGTAGTTAGAGATAGGTGTATATGTTAAAGTATCTGGAGAAGTGAGGATCCCGCAAGAGGATTGGATCATCGTGACGGTGTCGTAGAGTACAGGTAAATGTTTAATATTAAAAAAAAAATAAAGAAAGACATAAAGAAAGAAAAGTTATCGGAGTTATTATTTGCATCTATACAAAATTGGCAAAAACTAGTCGCGCGAGCTCCTGCTCTATACCGATCGGGAAGAAGTACGAAGTTGGTATATAATGACCGGTACAGTATTAAGAATACCGAAAGAACTGAGCGAGGTCGAAGAGGTCAGACGACGCGAACGGCAGTTAATGTAATTTTGCGTTACCGCAACTAAATGCCAATGAAAACCAGGTTATTAATAAATTCATGCCAAACGACAGCCGCGCACGCTCCTCGCCCTGCCTCTGCCTTTGGGCGTAAAAAAACAAAAAAATAAATGTGAAAAAAAAAAAAAAAAAGTTGCGGGATTCATGTCGCTCTGAAGAGCCCATGTTTGGTGGGAGGAATATATTAAAAACTATAAGATAAAGATAGAAAGGTCAGAACAGCCGGCATTCATTCAATACACGAATTTGAACAAGTGCCTAATTCACTCGAAATCGAAAACCAACGCGAAAGAACGAAAAACTATTCAGGATGCTCCGGACAGGGATGATATTCCATCGAATAGAAAAAAAAGCACGAACCGAAAATCTCCGAAGACATGGAGTGCTAGCGATCATGAAGGCTATCTACCAAAGAGTGATTTCCATTGTATCCAAATCGGTGATTTTCTCTCTTATTCTAAATCGGTAAAACTCTTCGGGGGTAAGAGGGTGAATTCGTCCCAGCATCCTTCCAGGATCTCAATACTTTGTGGAAGTGAAATATATCCGAGGCTATAAGCTAGTGTGTTGACGCGGTGCGAAGAGTTCCTGGTATCTTCGTATAGATCGGAATTTCAGGTACACGTAGCATCTACACCCTTCCGACCAACACCTTGGGTATATCCAGAAGTTCCTGGGCACATAGCCCGTTGGAAGTTGGAACTGCGCAACTTCTCCTCCTCCTTCTTCCTTCTTCTTTTTCCTCTGCTGCTTCTTCTTCTTCTTCTTCTTCTTCTGTTGCTGAAGGTAGAGATAGAGAAAGAGGCAGCGGTGAGCGGCAGAACTCGGGGTGATCTACCGCCCTGAGCCAAGCCCCTCATTAACGCCTTCGCTAAGAAATTACACGCAGTCAGTGGCAAACAAGAGCAAGAAGATCTTGTCCGAGCTTTTTTTCAACGGATCGAGTCCGCGGCTACAGAATACACGGCTGAGCGCATATCCACAGACTGCCTATACACCGAGTTCCGAGGTTCTCGGTTACTCTGCTGCACCAGGAGCGTGCGAAAGTGAAAAGTTTACTCCTCATGTCTGTGTGTATATATATATATATATATGTATTCACCTTTATATACATATACAGAAAATGTATACCAGTTTCGATCGAGATTTAACTTAAGATAAAACGCTCTGCATCGAAGCTCTCTTATAAACTATTCTACTCCTGGACCGGACTCTTTTTATTTCCGGTCGATGCGATTCCCTTAGTCCTTGGTAATAATCTCTTTCAAATCAGTGAAAACCTTTCCAAGTAATATTCTCCGATTTTTTAGAACTTTGCTTCATACAAATTGAGTATAACGACGTAAAGGGGTTGTAGCATAGGGTATCTCCCCTGAGAAGGATGTATACCCGTACAGGTATGATTAATTTCAAAAAAGCTATGGAATAAAGACAAAAACGAAACCGAAATCGGCAATTCTCGAGAAATCTTGAATTACGATTATGAGTCTTATACATAATTATTGCGTCAAAATCGTCAAAATTTCTTTACCTCGCTCGTAATTGACTCGTAATTGACTCAGTGTCTAAGCCTGATAAGTTTGTTCCTTTTTTTTTTTTTTTCTTTTCCTAAGTTCTATTTTTTTATTTTCGAAAAATTACGCGGGTTGAATAAATGGATAATTAATTTTTCGGCAAGATCGAGGATAAACGACACTATCTTCTTAGCAGACCAGTTCCAGCGGTACCGGGTTTCAGATTCACCCACATCGGTCACTCGACTGACCTGGGTCGATGACATCTGACAGCAGGGGGTCGCGATGTTCACGTCAGAGCGTCAGTCACTCGGACGTATACACTGACTTCTCAACTCCATCTCCATAGGAGGAAGAAGAAGAAGAA
Organism: Tenthredo scrophulariae; assembly: GCA_963978835.1. Taxonomy (NCBI): domain Eukaryota; kingdom Metazoa; phylum Arthropoda; class Insecta; order Hymenoptera; family Tenthredinidae; genus Tenthredo; species Tenthredo scrophulariae. The sequence continues at coordinate 1,848,377 of OZ022235.1, forward strand.
GAAGAAGAAGAAGAAGAAGAAGAAGAAGAAGAAGAAGAAGAAGAAGAAGAAGAAGATGAAGATGAAGATGAAGGAGAAGAAAAATAAAAAGAGGAAATGTAAGCTCACTATCGTTCTCGCCTTATGAATAAGAAGGAATTGAAAGCATAGAAACATGGTCTGATTTACAATACACCGGGTGGATTGATAAGTATGGTGTGAAAAGAAAATGCCAATGGGTAAAAAGTGATATATTTTTGAGAAACTTTCGCGTATAAAAAATACCTTTTGAATGAAATGAAAAAGAGAAAAAAGATATAGTAAAATTGAAAAACAAGTTAAGGGTTGGAATCGAGTCGGTGGAAAAGAGGGCGCACAGACGCGTGTAATATAGACTAGAATGTTCTGTGTCTGCCAGATGTCTAAATGTTGACAAGCCTTGGCGAGCGGCTAATAGCCGTTTAATAAGATTACGTCTCTCCGGGACGGACAGGAACGGGTTGCTCAGGACCATGAACAAACCTCGAATGGAATGGAATGGAATGAAATGAAATGAAATAGACGGGCGTACGGAGTAACAGACGTAGTTGACGTAGCCGGAACACGTACAAATCAGTATTTCTCTTCTTATTGTACACGAGGTTTATAAACGCGATCGTTTAGCTGCTCTTGTACGTAAGAAAAAAAAACTTGTATCAAAAATGGGGAGTATGATTTTTTTTCTTCCTCTTTTTATATGAAATAAAGTTTGATAAATGTATACATATCCCTATACATATGATAATGTGAAGAAAAAAAAAAAAATATATGTTTTACGAATCGATTGATATCCAAGAATTTGGATAAAAACTGTTTATCCGTTTAATTATTTATATTTTTCTTATGTATTTATAAATACATAAATATATATCTTCTTATTATTCTTTCTTTTTCTTTTTCCTTCCATCTCTCATGAAATATTTGAGGCCATTGGGGTCAAAAACGCGTATGGAAATTAGTCGAGGTGAATTTCGTAGCGATCATATTGGTGAATATCCTGAAATCACTTCTGCCGAATTTATTCAAAAGTATTCCATTAGAATGAAACAGGAGGTGCGGGTACCTCTCTCTCTATATATATATATATATACTATATATGTGTATATACAAATAAATAAATAAGTACTCCAAGCCATATATACTATATGACGCACGATTGACCATAATTTCGATTTTAATTTTTAATATTTCATTCATATATATATGCTATATCTTGTTTGATTAAATTCTCAAAGAAGTTAGATAGTTTTCGGAAAGCAACGTAAACCTGCTAACTAATGGCGGGGGTGCATTTCAAAATTCCCCAAGTTAGTTATATTTGTGTAGTATAATACATCTACGTAATGTCATATTAGTTGTGAAACATTGCGTAACATCGTTGATAATAATTCAAATATTTGAGAATAAGAAAGAGAAAAAGAAAAACGAAAAAGATTTTTTAAATGAAAAAAAAAAAAAAAAAAAACACCCCCTCGAAAACTTTGCTTATATACCAGGCGTGTAACACGTGTTATTAAAATTTGAATAAAATAAGATGATGAAGGATATGAAATAAGGAAGAATGAAGGTAACAAGAAATAAGGGAAGAGAATCGTATCGAGATGAAAGGAACAAAAAAAGAAAAAATCTAGTTACGCTATCTGCGCGTGGTTCGTATAATCTAGATTTAATGGAAAAGAGAAATATAAGAAACGTGTTAAACGTTGTTTGTATTTGCGAAGGCGGGTATATCGAGATAAGTAAAAAAAGAAAGAAGAAAAAAGAATCTATGTATAGTATACCTGTATCATACATATAGTATACCGAATGTGAGCAAAAGTAATTTGCATTATAATTCAGCACCGAGCTCCCAGTTTCGCGAGCAATAGGTAGGTACCTACCTACCTACGTGAAAATTTATCGATGTGCATAAAAGGTGCAAAACTCGGTATGATATTTTAGGCGAGGTATAAGGAGTATAATGTAAGTATATAGGTAGGAGAATACGATGGAGTCGAGAACGAGCACCAACCACCACGCGGTGGCCAGAGAGGTTCATGCACCATCGGCCACCCATGGTGGACGCTCGTATCACCCCATATATTAAACTCATGGCCTCTCAGGTCGCGCTATTATTCGGATATATTTATACTAGTGCGCCCCGGCAAGTACTCGCGCCCTGAAACCCTACTAAATCATCTTAATACGCGGCGATTACGCTTCGAGAATTTTGACCCTTTTTTTTTTTTTTTTTTTTTTCTGACTTCCTATCAAACGAATTTACTCACCTTGACTTTTCACTAGTTACCTTTTTCCCCCTTTCTTTTCTCTCTTTTCACATTCATACTTCATCAATTTCGTATCTGTTTTATAGCTCAACCGGTCAAGGCTGACCACTAATCCAATCCAATCCAATCTGATCCGATCCAATTGCTAGACGTTCGATGATCACATTACAAAAAAAAAATAATAATTTACATTACGCGAATTACGACAGCTGTCAGATATTAATAAAAGTTCGTCTAATTAAGCAATATTAATTGCTATCAGCGAGGCAATGAAATGCTCGGGTTAATTTCACTGCAAGAGACCGTGGGGCGCACTTGGCCCTCTGTATTCATAAACGCGAAGCTGTTAGTACTGACGAGATACGGAAATACGGAAGTGTTAATTTCACTAGTTACATCCGAAGCTGTTGGTTGATTGAAAATCTCGATTAATTTTCGATATCGTTAGGTATGTAATGAATATGAAATCGTTGTACATGAGTGCGAAGCTAAGAACGTGGAGGACATACGGACCGAAGTATGTGAAGATATTCGCGCATTCTTACCGGTTAATGACAGCAATGAATCCTCAGCGACGTAAACGTGGTCCGTAGCGTCAACCCCAGGCACGGTATGGTCAAGTATAGAGCCTATACATATGTATGGTTTGAAAAAAAAAAAATAATAAAAAATCTCCCTCTTCCCTCCTCCCTCGGCCATACCGCATCTCCGTTCGCACACACATTACATATATTTTTACCACCTTAAGACTATTAATTTCGTAGGCATAGCCGCGCGCTGCAACTCTCTGCTTCGGTCAGGGTATAACCGCAACCTGTACCCGTAGACCTGTAGACCTGTACCCGTACCTGTACCTGTACCTACGTAAGAGACTTGCTCAGCGGCGTCGGCGGCCACCTTAACGTCGGTGCGCGGGTGTGGCGAATACGTGCAGAGGTCGAGGGTCGCAGCCTGGACCCCGCGCTCACCACCAGAGCCCAGCCCCGGTCCATAGGCGTGGGAGAGTTCATTCGGCAGAGATAGTATCGACGATTCTATACGTAGTAGATACACCTCGGTATAGCCTTCTCTCGAACAGTCTAACCCCACTCAATCCTTCCTCCTCATCTCTTATACATGTATGCTTTTCTATATAGAAATTTCATTTCGCAGTCTCCCACACCGATTCAAACCTTTATCCATTCGGATAGGAACCGAACGAATTTTGATGAAAATTTAACGTATCCTCATATCTGTATACACGAAATCAATGCTTCCCACAGTAGCTCCTCTCTTCCGTTATTCCGCGCACATGTATGCACATATAAGCCCCGGTCATCCGCGAGACGTAGCGAGATGGGCTCATTTTCATTAACTCCCACAACGGGTAGCTGCAGCAGCAGCAGCAGCAGCAACAGCATAAGGTTATACCCGTAGGTACTGTAAGGCGTACGAGGTTGGTTCTCGTCTCTTCTCTTCCTGCACCTCCATCATTCGCCGTAAAAGTTATAACTCGATTATGCGCCTAACTAGCAATTTCAATACTATTAAGAAGCGGGTAGGTAGGTAGGTACGTAGGTAATACTGCAGCGGTGTTTTAGTAGCGGAATTAGTTTCGTCTTGACTAGGTAATAAATAAAAAGACGCCGGCTATAACAGACAATGGTTACGTGAATGGAAACGATCGTATGCCTACCATCACCGGAAGCTAAAATCGTCTTCTTTAAATTCGCGATCCGAACGTTCATCGTTAGCTGTGCTCATGCAAACGCATGGGCGTGAGTCGAAGAGCGCAGAGATAGATATTATTTTCATTTAACCTGAGGCAGGAGTTCCGAGTCCCATAAAAAATTTCGGACCTGACCTTTATCCTTATTAGGTGTAAGGACCTCCACGTCTCTTCCCACGTGCTGATAATCTGCGAGTATTGATATTGTCGAGTTTTCTTAAACCGGACGTGAGTCTTGATCCGATTTCCTGGTACCTTCTATCAGTTTATCGTTTTATTTCCGGTTTATACACCCGTCAAATATAACAACGATTATTTCCACGGATGAATAAAATGTCAATGAACCGTCAGACGATGGTATTTTCAAAATTAATCGGTCAATAGATTCGCGGTAGAGTAAGGTGAGCGCATGAAATATAACACGTCGAAATCAATGGCATGAAAGTATGATTTATTAATATTGATGGCGGCGAACGTCGAGCCGAGACGTTCTTTCGGCGATAATTGATGGAGATCAAATGGCGAAATAATTTATCCTGGTAGAAAAGTCTGTTTCCAGGGCTCTATAAATTATGAGATAACAGAGAAGAGTGGGAGGACGAGGATGAGGATGAGAATGAGGCACGTCCGTCTCGCGAAAGATCGTTTTATGGTTTTATTATAGATTCTGCGTAAAAGTGAATCACTCGTTGAATAATAAAAATGAAACCCGAAGGTAGATGCGTTGGTTTCTCGGACGAGTATCATTCGCTTCATGATGCTGGCATTTTTGGCGGTACAAGGCGACCGGATAAAGGATACAATAAACATAATGGAGGATTGAGCCGTTGTCGATACAATCCAGACACGTGTTGAGACTCTCTGGTACTCGCGTGTATTAAAACGTTCGGGCTAATTGTGTGATATTGTGCCTTGACAATGCTCTAATGAACCATTGTCCTGCACGGACCGCGGAACACTTCGTTCGACGAATATACCATGCATATATATATACATATATTCTTAATCCTCGTTGTCGCCGGCCTATTTTTCCGATCACTGCAAACCTCACCTCATCTCACCTCACTTTACCAACTCACTCACTTAAATCTCCTATGACATATCAAACTTCTACTCTATGACACAACGCATATCGTCTCAGTAAGGTATACAAATGTCCGAGAAGTTTGATCGTGTTAGATGAATAAAAATAAGGACGAACATTTTTCTCGCTTTTTATTTCCTTGACATATGCATAGGAAAAAGGTGAAGAAAACTATGGTATATAACACGTGTCGAGTACATCTCACACGGTATATGCTGCAGCCATATGTTAAGTGTTGAGAAAATTTCATACGTCATGAAAATATGGGTGTGATTATTCCATACCTGATACACAGGGATTGGAATAAGGAACCGTTACTTTTGTCATTCCAGCATATGATTTATCTGGAATACCTTTTGAGAACCTATCATCACGGCTATTAGTATGCTAATAGTCGAAACAGCTGACATTGCTATACGAATAGTAAACGCAGTGTTAATAACACGTGTGAGATATATGAAGAAGAAGAGGAAGAATGACGAGGAGAAGAAATAAAGAAAAAAAAAAAAGAAAAGAAAAAAATCGACGAAACAACTCCACGATCAGAAGCCGCACGATCTTGGCAATAACGAAGATATGAATAGGATTTAATGACTGACACTCAACGTATGTCGTAGCACACGAGCCACGAAATATAAAACGACACGGTATCCTGCCTGCGTTATGGAAAAAAAAAAAAAAAAAATGTGTCTTTCTTATAAAAATCGTGAACCAGAAAGACTCTATTTGAAGGAAAGGATCCAAAGCCCAAAAACCGGGCAATAGGGGCAAGAGCGAATTATATTTTAGTTGAGGAAAAAAGGAACTGTGCCATTCTTTGGAATCTTGACAATATCGTCTCCGTTCCGTAATACAATTTTTTTTTTTTTCTCTCTCGTCCCTTTTGTCGGGGTATAAGGGTATAAATTTGATATTAAGCGTGTACCTATATATGGTACGTGCAGTATAGATATTGTAGCCGGAATGCGGTCCAATTAGAGTATATAGTGCCCCACAGTTTCTCCCCCCGTTGGTGAGAATTAGTTTATTGCTCGTACGTACGCGGGATGTATATATATATATATATATATATGCTGCATATAAGGTCTTAATGGTGCGGTTCGGTTTGCAGGCATCTCCATCCTCTCCTGACTCAACAACCTATCTCCTGGTGCATTTCAGCGTCTCTTTTTAACCAGCTAACAAATCAATTCAATGTTGATTAATGCGCACCTCGAGCGATCTCTTAATTACCTGAGTAATTACTTGATTGCCCATCACCGACGATCCCTACGTATAACGGGCGACTGTCCTCTGACCGTCATCAGTTAATTCTTAGCGACGTTTAAGCCGCTTGTCACTTCCCCACTTTGTCATATATCGTCAATTTCATAGCCATATGGGACACAACGACGATATGATTATCGGCGTGAAAAAGAGAGAAAGAGAGGAGTAATAAAGTAATGATGTTATTCCGTCGATTTGGATACAAATGGAATGATTTGAATGCAATTTAATCAAACTGTTATATTGATCCGAAGAATGATCACCGGCGTTCTCATTCTTTTTATATTTTCATACATTTTTGTTATAGTATCATTGAATTCCGTAGTATTGAACATGATCCCTGAACTAGCGTCGCACTTTAATCTAAAAGTCATGCAGATTTGATCAAACAGTAAATTTCTCTGACCCGGGAGAACGCACCAAGGGCAGAAAACCTTCGTCTGCTAAAATACACGGTTTGAGAGAAAAATTCTTCTCGAAATTTTTTTCCGAGATCAGATCACCGTGTGCACTCGGCTTCTCGCTGCGCTTTCACGCGCTACCTCTTCAGTTATTTATTAGCAGCTCGGATCCTGCGGCATTGAACCACTTTGCGAATGAGATTAAGAAGAAAAGACAAAGAAGAAGAAGAAGAAGAAGAGTAGAAATCCTTGAAGTAAGTTAAAATGAATAAATAAAATAGAATTCATCTTCATGACCTTAAAATTGAACGACGTTACTGACCACCACTTTAAGATCCGTGGTGAAAAAGAAGAAAAGGGAAAAAACAATTAAGAAGAAAACAGACAGCCCTTTTAAGAGCAAGGTTGTTCGCCTGTGGTCCCGAGACTTGGATCTTGGATCTTGGATCTTGGATCTTGGATCTTGGATCTTCGATCTTCGATCTGGCCCCGGCGATCCAAAGAAGAGCAGAACATCGACGGTTTAAAATGATTTAAATTGAATCTATCAAAACAGGAGACTGACGCTCCGCCCCCGCCGACCAGCGCGAGCCCCGAAGAAGAAGAAGAGGAAGAAGAAGAAGAAGAAGAAGAAGAAGAAGAAGAAGAAGAAGAAGAAGAAGAAGAAGAGAAGAGAAGAAGAAGTCGAGCCAAGATCTGGGGGTCAGCATCTCGACCTGTGCTCCTGCTCGCCTGCTGACGGTCCATCAGATAACACTCTGTTTATATAACCTCTCACCTCCCATAATCCGCAGCGGCCTACAGATACTCCTCTTGGGTCCGCTAGATTTGATAGACAGGTCCACTATCTCTTCGTGATTGTTTAAAAGCCTTCGACGGAACCGCATCTCACCTACCCCCGCCTTTATAAGGTACCCATACGACGTCTGAAGTGATCTTAATGGGCGACTCATCGCACTTATTTAGACATGAACGGTGAATCACGGGATCGCGGTTTTGCATATGTATAATCCTTAATTCAGTCATATTAGAATTTGAATGCTCCCATGGGCCGGAAGGTCTCTAAATATATAGAAAAAAATTATAGTCAAAATCCCAGCTTCCTATCTGAATTTCAAATACTGCCTATATCTTAGTTTATAATTATAATAAGGAAGAAAGAAAGAGAGAAAAAAAATTCTTTATCAAATTAAGGAAAGGCGGTGGTTAGTACCTATGTAGGAAATTTGTGTGTTTATTAAGAAACTGAAAACGACCAAGTCGCAGATAAATTCTTGTAGATTATTGTCATTTCGTAAGGGTGCAGTTGGTGCTCTACGGTTAATATAACCCTTTCGATTTATTTAGGATCCAATCCCAAGAGTTTATGCGAACTTCACAGCTGGACACGGGGTCTCGACACAGCTGGTTTCCGCGGTTCATTTCATTTCCACTGTACAACGTTATAATACCGACAATATTCCGACTCTTTGAATATTGCGAACGATCCACCTATGCGGGGTTCTGCGTTTACTTAAAAGTGAAAAACAGGAAAAAAATAATAGGAAAAAACGATAAATTTTAATCAAAGAATCGGAAATCGCGACACATATTACGACTTGAATGTAAACGAAATCATTCGAGAAATTGAATTCCTCGAGAATATACCTATACAGGTCGCAAAAAGCTTCTCCTTAACTTAAAATAAAGAAAAATTCAAACCACCCTGTAGATGGCAGAATGTTTTGCTTAACGGACCCCGAAGAAACTTTCATCCTCGAAGGATAGGCTCGTTCAGTAATTAGGAGGCAGGATTGCACCGCGGGGGGTACTGGCGCGGACTCTAGGGACCTGCGGAGTATAGGTATACACATTCGCATTTTCTGACCAACAACGGAGTAGACATTTCTGTATAGGTACATAGTGGGAGTATATACAAAGTTTATACGTTATTAAAGGAAAAAATTTTATCAGTTTTTTGTCTATTTTTTTTTTTTTTTTTTTCTTTTCTTTCAATAGTTGACCAATGAAATTGACAGATTTTTCAATTAGAGACTATCTCCGTTGCTGCACCAAGAGGCTTGTAAGAATCGATCGCGAGGATGGTGGTGGAAGAAGAGGAGATCTCGTATACATATAGATAAGTAACTATATATATTATACACATACATAGTCGCAAAACTAAGTTCTTCTTTCAACTCTTCATTCTCTCGAACAAGAACGGTCGGAGAGGATAATTCATTTCCATCCAAGATGACGGGAGACGCTTTTGGCTGACGCGTGCAAACGAGGTAAACTCGGATGCCTTCAGTCTCCGGTGCTCTGGTATATAAAAAACGTGCTCATGCACTCTTTCGGTTCATTTTGTCTTATTATATACTCATACTCTCTCTCCCTCTCTCTCTCTCTCTCTCTTCGCATCTCGCCGCACTATTATATCTCTTGTTTAAACTTTGAACACATGCCGACTTTTTATCTCTATCTCAGTCTCGGCGTAGCTGTACCTTACATCTACGTCAGGTTTCTTAAAACCCGCGACGTCACTTGCACCACGACCTAATGTCATTATTAAAGGTACCTACGTATATACGTCAAAGAGAAATAAGAAAAATCTGAACAAATGATAATCGATATCGTTAAAATCCCAAATCTTCACATATGGTAATTATAAAAAACCGAATTATTTCCCGATATATTATATTGTATATATGTGTATGAATCTTCGAAGCGTGTGTATGAAAGATGTGTCCGTATTTTACCCTTATAACCACACCCAGCCACCCACGTATGCCAAGATGTAAATCAAAAGGTTTCCATGCGCAGATATTCGCAATTACAAATCCGTGCATGACGCCGCGGTTGCAACGTCAGGCGGCAGGTAGGTACGTACATCTATAAGGAATATCCTGGACGCATATATTCCACTGATGCAACCAACTCTGCAACAGAGTTAGGGTAGGGGATAGGGAGAGTTTACGTTACCAAGCTCATTATAATACCCGCGAGAGCTGGTCCGGAGAGGTTCTCTCCTCTCCTCTTCTCTTCTTTCCTCATCTTTTATTTTATCTTTTCTCCTCTTCGTTTCTCTATACTCTTATTCTTCTTATTAATCCCCAACACAGCTTTAAAAATCAGGCTTGCACGCATCCCTGAAAGCTTTTGGTGCCCTTTACCCAACTAGTGTGGGATCCGCGCCAATTTACCGACTATTTGGACCTCAGTATTTGGCCGTTTATAATGAGACGTTCTTATGCCGGAGATGGATGACCGCGGTCCGGGTCCCGGCCCTACCATATACTCATTCGATTCACTTCACCCGCGGGTCCTGACCTAACTTTTCTAGCTCAATTATACACGCGAAACGGTGTCAAAGAACACGGAGAAAAAAATTAAATAAAAAAAATTAGTCGGGTAAATTTACAATCTTTTGATTATAATTACAACCGAATGGTTATTTTACAAAAAGGACCAAAAAATAAAAAACAAAATAAAAATGCGAAAAACCAAATCGATGACTAATTTGTTGGTTTACTTATAAGTGTACACGTGTTTGCTTAGCGAGAGATCGTCGGGATCGTGAGATAGTTAAACATCAGAGATAGATCTGTAGCAGAAAGAGTTTGCCGCCTTTGTGATGAGACCAGTCTGCCACAGGGTATATACAGGTAACACACACTTGGCGATGTTTGGTGAAACAGTTTGACGCCGTTACATAATTACAAAGTAAACGTTGACTGTCTTTCTTTCACAAAAAGACAGCAACTTATAAGACAAATATAGATATTTTGTCGATAAGAAACGGTATCTCCTAGTATCATTTCTTTGCCACATGTGACAAGGTTTTCCAATTTACACCAAGTAGTGGTAGTTTTTCTTTTTTTTCCCTTTTCCGTAATATCAATTAAGAAATTTATATAATTAATTACAAAACGTTATTACTATTATTGTTATTATTATTATTATACCCATCATCATCATCATTGTTATTATTATTACGAGGGTAAATAATTTAACTGAAATACTGCGGTTGTACATATGGTATATGATAAACTGCCATTTCCTTGAGGGCAAACAAAATCGATTTCCACTTAGCACTGAAGCTGTTAGTTATAAATGGTATTAATTTGTTTTTCTATACCTGAAGCATAGTATGGCGGGGGTGGGATGCGTGTCTTGATGCTATTCATCATTTATACAATTTATATACATGTATATCCATACAGAAAAGGTCTCCACCCTGGTTCGATGGAAAGAAATGAAATAATTGAGAATTTGATACGTCTCTATGGATAATTTTTGTTTTTTTTTTTTTTGCAATTAGGTAAAATTTTGTCATATATATTAAATGGAATAGAATGTGTATCTTTTTTTGTTTTTTTTTTTTTTTGTTTGCGATTTAAAATTGACGATTATTGTATATGAGTAATAGGTAAAAGAGAGCAGGATGTGAGATATGGTTGTGGAATGTTAAGTGAAGAAATATGAAGGTGAAACAGATCGGCCAGGTGCGTGGGTGTGGGGGGCTGAAGGTGTTACAAAATACGAAATTGGGCCCATTTGTTCCAGTGCCCTCTGTGAAAGCGGCCCGCTGTGCCCCGGGGAACTAAAGAACCCCCCCCACCCCCCCCTATGACCCCCCCAATACTATAAATCCTTCGAGGTGTTAATACGTTCACACACACTTCGTGGTTCTTCATCTTCTTCTTCTTCTTCTTCTTTCTATACGATAACCCTACCCACAGCACGAACTCGCTCGCTCGCCCTTTTATACTGCTATTAATACTTATACTCGGTTCCATATAAGAACGAATGTTCATGTGAAATATTCATCTAAAGAAGAGCAGAGCGGTACCTTCTACTTCTTCTTGATTTTTATTTTCCTTTTATTTTCTTCGTATTTCTTTTTTATCGTATTACTATTAACCGATACTATTTCGAAAAATAGATCGACAAAGGATCGAAAGGGTTAAATCGAGTCGGTGCCTACGTGAATAAGGGAAAAATTGTGTCTTATGGAAAACCATAGATAAAGATAAAGTAAAATGAAGAAATAAAAAATGCACTCACTCCACAGTTAGATTCTCGAAACAGACCGAAGGTGGTAGAATCATAAATCTGCAGCAAAAGGAAAAAAAGAAAAATTTAAATATATTAATTTTGAATTGGATAAATTCTATGATGAATCTTTTTTCTCATGAGATATTATAATGGATAGTTTCATACCAAGTCACAGAAACACATATATGTACATGTGTGAAGTATAGGTATACGCTGTACCACGTGTACTATAGAATTAAGATAATTAATGAATGTGGAGTTATATAAACATATCAGAAGCGTTCAAACGTATTTTTTCATTATTTATTTTTTAAATTTATTTTCACTTTTTTATTTTCTTCATTTTTTAACCCACCTCTCAAGTAAACCTCGACATTATAATAGCCAAGTTAATTGCTGTAACTGATCCGATAGAAAAATAAATGTTCAGGTTATAATAATAATTACAGGTGCAAAATTACGGGTGATCGTTAACCGAGGTGGAAAAGAAGAAAAAAAGAAAAAGAAAAAGAAAAAACGAGACAGAAAGAAGGGAGAGAAAAAATAATGATAAAAAATAACTGAAAATGATTGATTACGAAAATCTAAGACCTTCAATATGGTACTGGAAATACACACACGCACGCACGTGTATAAACTATATGAGAAATTATAGACTTGGATATCGTTTTGTATTGCGGATTACTGTTAGACGTTTTCACACAAAGCTGCACAAATCGTATGGATTCCAGTATGAAAATCTGGAAGAGGACCCGCTGTAGGTAATCGTATACGATCACGTTAGTCGTCGTCACGAGGAACTTAAGAGACTCATATATATATAGGTGTATATATATATATGTGTGTGTGGCCAGTTCTACTCGGACTTTTCGTAACGCGGCGTGAAACATAATAATTAGTTCCAGTTTAGCGCGGTAATGAGTGTTGCGCCCATTACGTATCATAATTGTACGCAAACGGCTATTAAAATCGACCTTATAAGCCTTATAAACACGCGCCCGGTATCGCCCGCATCTTCAGGGCCCGCGGTAATACCCTGTAATTTCCGACATTCTACACCGCGCGTCCAAACGCCCGATCTTCTCGAAGAACCTTCCTTCCTTTCTTCTTATTCTTATTCTTATTCTTATTCTCATTCTCATTCTTATTCTTATTCCTATATACTGATTCCTGCATCTTCCTCGTACTTATAGTCTTTTTCATCTTCATCTAAAACCAGCCGCCGCTAATTCTTTAATCCTTTACATTCACCCGCGATCGTATGAAGCGAGAGGTTATAATGTGCCCTACCCTAAGAAGAAAAAAGAAAAAAGAAAAAAGAAAAGAAGAAATAATTACCTGCACTAATAATTGATTAAAGAAAGTATATAGATTCTGATTTAAATAATTATAGGGAATTTCATTTAGTTTTAAAAATAATAAAGGATCGGCTATTTACCGGTACGCGATTCGCGCACACGCATATAGTATTCTTTGAATATAGTTGGCGATATTATCGCAAAGTTGGAATGCAAATGATTAGAAGCTTGTATAAATGATCGTTGAATTTCTATCGATCCTGAGAAGAAGACGAAGACGAAGACGAAGGACGAAGGACGAAGGACGAAGAAGAAGAGAATATAAGTTTTCCGCAGCTGCATTTATAAGAGAGGCACGCGATTCGCCGCCAATAGGCGCCGAGGGTTCGTCACGGGGTCAAACGATCGAAAGATAAGCTTTGTTATTTCACCGACGTATAGGTTTCGAACCGATCCTTTTTTTCCAACCGGTCAAGAATTGCCTGCAGTATTTCTGGTCCAGATTAAATTAAGATAAATCTTCATGGTGGGTGTGTAGCTTTTATACAGCTAACTTACATATACTATATGGACCTACACATGCGCGCTGCTACATCATTCGGCGATCTCGTTTCTCCCCCCGTTTTCTGAAATTTTGAAACTAAACGAGAATCATTACCCGCGATCGCCCCGATTTATAACGTGATAAATATTGTATCCGAGTTATTGATCGATTCGATAAATTAATTGCTTGTATAAAAGATCTGAAGAATTTTGTTGAAAAAATGATGAAACAATTTCTTTTTTTTTTTTTTTTCTTCTAAACGGAGAAAATCTACATATCACCTATAATAATAATTTATCGACTATTTGTAACCGAGGAAAGAACAGCATTCTAGTATTCGCCGTATTGGACGCAGACTTTCACGTATCTGATCGTAAGTATTGACGAACTGAATGAGTATCCCGGAAAGCTAGATAAGTATCTTAAAACCGTGGGCAATAAATATATCCAACAGTGGCGGTGGTGCAGGTTGGTCAGAGCCAAGTGACGAGCGACGATGTATCAGTCTCTGATGTGCTGCACACGAACCCCTTCACCGATGCATGCCATTGCGAAGTGTCTCGTATCGTTTTAAGATAACGGGGATACACGAGATCGCAGAATCCCATGCATAAATCGAGAATCAACATTTTCTCCAAAGTTTATTTCATACGTTTTTCGTTATTTTCGACAAAACGAAAAAGAAAAAGAAGATCCTAAAACCGATTTCCATCACATAGGTATATTAACGAGTCTGATTACTATTCGTTTCGACTTACCGCACCTTTCAACCTCCTGAACCTCAACCTAAACGTTAAACGTCCGTACTGATCAATGAAAATAAAAGGGTACCGCTTTGTATTGTCTGACGTTTACTAGACGTTGAAAGTATTATGTCTTACCTATAGACACCTTTTCGTATCTTATTCGATAGTCAAAACGGAACTGCATATATATGTGTGGGTGTATATATTGTATGTGAAACGAAACGTGTGTGGTTCACCGTCCATAGGAGCGTACAGACGCTAGTCCACGATCCATTAAGAGAAGAGAAATGGTAGGGTGGTCTGAACGACTCCAAGAAGCGCCAGTATTTATATCGGTATTTCTAGGAAGCGTGATCTTTGCACTTCGGCAGCTGTATCTCGCGGCTTAGCTCGTAGTACCCAACAGCAGGGAATGCAGCCTATTGGCTCCGACACCTTAGATGATGTTCTTTTTTCTTTATGGGTCGATTCAAAGCTGAACTGTACCGTACTGTACTGCACTGTACAGCTGACCCGTCACTCGACTGGACTCGACTCGACTCCACTCCACTCCATCCCACTGAAGAGACCAGGCGCTGTACCCGATCCTGATCTAAACGTCTATTTAAACAACAGTTCAGATGAGACTGAAGTTCGATAAGGAGAGATGAAGAATTTCAAATTGCTATTAAAATTTAGGAAATAATAGCGACCGGCGAGGTTCAGCGTCGTGAGAACAAGGTGGTAATGCATGAAGCGTATGTAACGAACAGCTCTATTAGGTATCCGACAACCCAGCTCGGGCTAAATTGCTAAATTTGACTTTACCTAATCATATCTTATTGTCACAGTGAAATATAATAGAGGTTTTAAATCACCGAGCTAAATTTGGTGTATGATCGGCGGCATAACAGCTCGTTTGATTAAGAATCGTGAAATCTTCTTTATGATTGAGAGCATCGACGTACGCGTCTGCCGATGAGACCATGCGCCCGCATCGTAGCGGTATCTAATAGAACGCGAAGAATAGAAAGTGATTACCCCATTTTAATCAGGATATGTATAATAAATTCTGATAGGTAGGTAGATGTGAAATTTCATTGGCAATCAAAAATACTCCGGTCTTTTAACGCGGTTTGGTTACATACGTTGGTTAGGTAGGTGCGTTGTTACACACGTCTAGTTTGATTCCCAATCAGGCGTGTCTGACACATATGCTGGCTGCAGCCCGCGGTACTAATCGAGGTGATCATTAATAACTAGTAATTGCCAGAAATTAATCAAGAAAAATTAGTAACGATTGTACACTCTTTTAGGCACATTAATATCTCGAACCGATTCTGCATGTATATATATATACATGTATATACCTTATTCAAAAATATCATCTTATTGATTGATCACCGTATACGACGCACTATAGGGACCCTGTGCTACTATCTGGGTCTAACGAACCATTTAACTATTTTCGTACCTTATACACCTAATAGAATATATCCGATCTAACGCGAAAGGGATTTACACTAACCCAACGGGATGGTATTTTCGAATTTACAAAATGAATTATGATTGGCTGACTTAATACGACGTGTATAACGCTGCACTGTAACTCGAATGAGAAATAGGACTTGCACAAGCTTAGGATGGTGTACGGGAATACGTAACCCTTCGTAAAATATGACATAATTAAGCAACATATGTTCATTACAATAGGCCCGAAAATTCCTCACCCGTCAAATTAATTGTGAACAAGCGGTATTCGAGTGGCTTTAACCTGCATGCTGTTCGGTAGCCTCGAGTACACACTTACCCACATATACACAGGTCTCTATAAATCCGTGAACGAGACCTCTTAAAGCACACATATCTACGCGGGCTACCTTTTTCTCCTTACGGAAGCTCTCGAGATTATCCCCCTGCCCACTGACCACTGCACTGGTCTTCCAGTCTGCTTCCAACGACCGGGCGTCATTCGTCTGGCATTGTGCCGCTCACAGTGGGAGCGTATTCCTTTTCGTATAGGTACATGTATCTATACGTATATAGGTACGAGTGTCCCTTGTCTATGTGCTCGAGGTTAGCATAATGCGGTAGATATATGGGCTCACGACCTGTGGTCATACAGATTCTAATGGGGACATAACTGAGTGTGCTTCTGGGAGAGATTGTGTCCAAGATTACGTTCAGTTTTAACCCCTTATGCATAAGACTGCCGGACGCATGGGTATACGCTACGTCGATATAAAATATTGACAAAAAGTTTGAACTTTTATAAGAAAAAACCCATCCTCATGATCAATTTTTAACATATAGACAAGGTTCCGGGCTATATACGTTATTGCCAATGAATTTTAAACAGTCACCCTGCATCGCGCATCTATCAGATGCACGCAAGTGTGCTTGCGCGAGTGAATGAGATGCGAAACGATAAACCGATAAGAATCTATGAGAAAATATGACTTTTTTTTTATTGGATTCGTCGAACGGTCATAGAAGATAAACTTTTGGAGCGTTAATTAGTTTGATAATCAGTTGAATTTTAACGATTTAACAATATTTAAAGCCTCTACGTTGCATACCGTAGAAAGATATACAAGTGGGGTTTTCTGCAGTTATGTGATTAAGGAAGAAGTCATGGGTTATGACCATCCAATGCATTTTAAACAGCCTAGCGTATGACATATTTGCACCTGTGTCCGTGTGTAAGATGAGGCGTACCTACTTCTTCCTCCTCCTCTTCTTCTTCTTCTTCTTCTTTTCCTTCTTCTTCTTGTTTTTCCCATCCAACTAACTTCTAGTTTTGCTTCTTGTAGCGGTTTTTTACAAAACTGGTCTGGGTATGCCTATACCTACCCGTGTTCATGTTCCCAGTCTCATATATGAGTTCTGTTTCTCCTGATTAAGATTCAAACGTGTATTTTAATTAGTTACGAACACCGCCCGCGCTGCCGTGTCCAAAGATTTTTGCATTTGCAAATTAAAACGCGACAGTTCAACGACACGAAATATAATATAATACAGATTACTCTTCTGCTATGGCTATACGTTTATATATATATATATATATATATATATATATATATATATACATAGAGGGTATCAGAAGAAGGGATTTTAACAACGGAGTCCGTATAATATCAAATGAATCGTCGAGGTATCGTCATTCCTTGTAATGAAAGAAGAAACGCCATTTTATTGACATTGCGGTTAATAAGATGGTACATACGAACCCTGCACCACCTTAACGAGCCACGGTTTAATACCACTAAAAGACTCTTTAAAGTCTAGGCCTCGGTTGACCAGCAGCTAAAGTATGGCCAGGAACAATTTCGCCTCTAACGTGTGAAATTACAGCTGCGGCTATTTCTATACGCATTCGCAATATCTTTCCTTTCTTCTTCTTCTTCTTCTTCGTCTTCGTCTTCTTTCCTGCAGTTGAAGCCGACCAAGAGAGCGACCGAGCCGCTAGCTCACTGCTTCTTGGCCTTTCGATCCGCGCCAAAGTGACTGGCGAGGTGGCAGGTGTGCACGTGGTGGAGTCCACCCACCATTACTTATATCCATACTCGGTAGATGTGCGACGTAATGCATTTTATTTGACTTTTCATTATTTTTATTTTTCCTTCAAACATGTACTATTATATACGAGGAATAATCAACGATTCATCAATTTCGAATAAGTAATAAAGGAACTAGCTGATAAATGACACGTTTTTAAAAAATTGGTCAAATGGTCAACGGATTAGCTGATATGTGGGAAGACTGTGTTATTCTATTCTAGAGTGATTTTCCCATTCGCTTGAACACCGCGGTAGTAAATCAAGTTATTATCTGTTAAAGCAGAAGAGGACTTTCTAGTTAGCGTAGGCAGTAAGGTATAAGGTGTATAAGGTGTATTATATGTATAGATATATATCTATATCGTGTATAGAAAAATAATAAATCTATGGTAAATGAGTTGAAAAATTTTCTATAAAGCTGTTTGCGCGTATATCATGCATCGATGTGTTACTGTATAGATGGCCGTTAGATATTTGCTAAGATTTTTAGATTGAATACTACCACATGAATACCTACTCGTGTAGAAGGGTATATACATATATACGATTCTTCTTTCATTGCGCAGTAGATCTGTTGGTTAGAGGTAGGTATATACTACCGAGTCATCGAAGGTAATGATAATTAGTCGAATTGCACACCGCTGCAGCAGGTTCACGTCAACACCGTCAGCTAAGACTTAAGAATAAATCTCTGTTCGTATGTTCATATGTATTGATATACACACATATACGTGTGTGTTTGCGTTACAAGTTTCTCATCGTATAATTGTATTCTGTTTATTATTCACCGTCCATTACGGGCAATCACTGAATAAACAGAAATAGATATGATTATGAAGGTGAGAGTCGATTTCTGCGCTTCATCAATACCAAGGATGCGCCTTGTAACAAGATTAAAATAGAAGAAAATGAATGAGGATAAAAAGTCAGGCAGTTGTAAAAATAATCCCCGTAGGATATGCAAAGGAGTTCTTCTCTGGTCCTAACGAGCAAGTAACACTGGCCTACGCGGTGCACCGCTCGCGAGTGAACCGTATGAACCAGATAGTCTGGCCCGAAGGCCTGTCGCAGTAAATAATCATTTTCATAGCTGCGCAGCGCATCGGCGGTGGTCATTTTGAAACACTTGAGAGTAAAGATTAGCCTGAGGCGGCCACAAAGTCACCGGTTGCAGTGTCTTTCCTACCGTAAGATCGAGGCTCCGGGGCTTAAGAGGTAGTCGGTACAAGTCGTTGATCCAGTAGCAAAAACCTGCGGGACAATGCCGTATGTCCTATGCTGTTGTACAGACGATTGTTTGAAATTGGTTGGATTTAATCGAAAGGATTTCGCTCCGCGTTAAGAACGATTTCATTTGATTGTCACTTTAATGACACCGTGAGGAAACGGGACGAGGATTCCTCCTCGTGGGATAGTGCAGCAGAATTGAATTGAACAATTCTTTGATAATATATAGAATAAGAAAGGCTGAGGCGGGTAACTAACAGGAAAATTGAGCCCTGAGTCCAGACTCTGCACGGGTCAAGACCCGAACGCAAGATCAAGAAGGTTAACTTCAGAAACCGCAGAGTCTGTCACGATCGGTTTAGGACTCATTACTTTGAGACCGCAAAAGTAATTCGGATCCCATCTCGGAATGCCAGCTGTAACATTACCTAGGATATACAGATATCTACCTTTCTACATGGAAGCTGTTCACTGTGAGGATCAGCGAAGTGGATTCAGCATATGCAACGAGGAGAACTGCCCACCTGCAGCTAGCAGCTAGTATATGAGATAGTGAGATATGAAATTCAGAGACTAAGTTAACCCGAGTCACTGCATCAGTGGAAGTCGTGGTATGCGGTGCTAATTAAACCAAGGCATGGTGACATTAGGCGGGAGATGATGAAACGAGAATAGGATATGGAAGTCGTGCAACGAACGAACGAACAAACGCCTCCTCATCGTCGGCAGGTTTGCTGCTACTGCTTCAGCGCACCAGCCGACTTTAACATCGTGAAGATGTGCTCCTCCTGGACTACGTATTACCCGTTAGACATGCCCGTACCGCTGATATATTGGCCTGAGCAAAAAACACACTGCTCTTACTTCCAACCTCATCCCCATCCTCATCCTCATCCTCATCCCGATGCCCAGCCGTTACTCTCCATCCGTCGCATTACGAACAGTGATGTAATAAACTTTTACCTATCCTAGGTAGGTTATACAAGGAACCTTCGTATGCAATCGCGACTGTAGGTCAGCTATCTACGACCTAAAATATATAATTAACGCGTGCGATTCCGCGTTGATGAGAATCTGTCCATTTTATTGAATAAGTATTCAATTTCCTTCCCAGTTCCACGTAAAGTTGAGATCCACGATCAGTGTAATCGGAGCGACGCGACGGTGACGAGGAACGTTATGGTGGACCTGGTGCCTCTATACGAGTCGGTATGTATTGTGCGGCGGTAAAGCGTACACGGAATAAGTTTCTTTGTAGTTGTGTAGAAAATACGTAGCGACTTGAAGCGGGAGTAAAAGACTCTGGACAGGTGAGATAATCAACCCGGCATGGCAGAGGCATAGGTATAGGAACGAAGCTCTGAGCGGCTCGCAGTAATCACTCCGTATACGAAGTCTTTTAGTGTTCTTGGGATGGCATCAACCAACCAACCAGCCAGCCTAGCCGGGGTGAAAGATTACACCTTCTGGCTATATTTAAACAGTTTCTTTGGATCATCTTCTCAGCGCGGGGGAAAACTGTTACGAAAAGGTCATTTCCTAGTGAGCAGAGGTATCTACCGACGCGACGATGAGTCCAGGTATAGGTAGAACATATATACTACCCATCGTTTGATTTACTGTTCCTTAAACATTTCCCGTTCCTCCGGGGCCCCTTGGGGGTTGGTTGTATAACATTTTTTTATCATCTTTGTCTTCGAAGCGCGTTATTCTTTCATACCGTGATATTTTCCTATCCGACTCTTGATGGTTCGAAGATGTACGACCACACAAGAGAGTCAATCCCGGTCACCGCTTCTTCTTCTTCCACCGATCCAGTATTTTATTGACGTCCAAGAGATGCGATGCGATGCGATGCGATGCGGCAGTATTTCCGTTTAACAATACGCGAGCTGTCCTGAGTCGCGCGTTACTGCACACTCAATACTGATTTACCGTGCGTTTAATTTGTAGGCGGCCGCCATTAAACAATCCATAAAGGAACATGCGTAAAACACTCCACCCTGTTGCGCCCAGGACGCGTACGGTACGATTTATTCATATTCAAATGCGTCTCTCCTTTATGACCATGGCAACTCGCATATGTGCCCGGAATAGTTTGACGCGACCACGACGTACTTCAAGCTCGTCATGTTGCCGGGTTAAACGGTATTCCATGTTGTTAGGCGTTCTTTCATTACTAGCTTTATTTTACTCGCCGCCATTCGCATATTAAGACAAAGAGAGAAAATTGTGAGTTTCAAACTACGTGGAAAGAAAAATGCACTTTTATCGTGAAATAATAGCCGAGGATTTTCCCCCGCGATGGGATTGAACATTTCGAACGGGTCAGAAAAATTGGAAAGCTCAAACTGACGGACGAATTGGATAAACGTAGAGAAATGAATAGTTTAAATGAATTTCAAAGAAAAATCAAGTGCTGGTTTCATTCAATGCGCGTGATTTCTTTCGCAGTATATATATCCGCGTATTTGAAACGTGTTTCGCTTAGTCGCGGCACGTAGCTAAAATCGTGTCGTAAATCATTCAATTCTATAGAACGTAAATAGCTGGTGAATATTATCGTTATCATTAAAGTTTCTCGTCTCCTATGTTCTTAACCTCCCAGCGTCACCCCAGTAAAAGAGCTGTGGAAATCATCGAAAGGTCGAAGATTCTTTCGAGAGAATAAGAAGAAGAACCTGGCTGTCGTTTCTAACGCGAGTCGTGGTGGTCGTAGGATATATATATATATATATATATATCTCCTCCTCATCATCTCCTCATCTCTTCTTCTCTTTCAGAACCGACTCTTCGCTTCACTTCTCAGTTTCTTAGCCCATATATACTCTAGTTTATTGTTCGGTAAGGAGATACTGTACGTTTATAAATTTAAATCGAGTCAATTTTCGTGTCTTATTTTCACATTTATACCACGCATAGAGGCATGGTGTATGACAAGGGTCTCCCTGTAGCTGCTATACAGTTAAAATGAAATTATACTTATATGATCTAGGAGGAGGTATGTAACTAATTTAGAAATATTCACCGGGAAGTAATTACGCAGAAAATCCCTCCAACAGACACCTGGTCCCGGTTTCACATCACCACCCGTACAATAAACATAAATGTGTGTATGTGCACGCGTGTGTGTGTATATTATATATGCGGCATAAACGACGCTAGTCCGAGACGCGTTTTTATTCTACTAGATGGATTTTTACAAGCCGAGCTTTTACACTGCTTGCGACACGTGTTCACGCCATATTCAATAATTAACACAACTAAGTGCGAATGACGCGGTGCGCGTCTAGCAATATTAGAGAACTCCCACATTCCCTGAAGCAGGTTCATAAAATAATGAAAATAAAAAAATAAAATAAAAAAAGATCTACAAAAGCGGTCATTCCGCTATTATAGGTATACATATGCGGCTGGACTTTCATTCAGAAGACGAACAAGATGAAGAAAAAGAAAGAAGCCGTTCCCTGAAACGTAAATGTTTTTCAGTCTCAAAGTACTTTCTGCATTTGCAGTTCGGTTCACTCTGTACACAACTGTTTCTCCTCGCACTTCTCATGTCGATGAGTATGAAGAGAGTCCATAAGGGCATCACAGAACTCGGCGAGTTCTTTCCGTATTATCGCACAGTGCGAAACAACGAATCTTTTGTACGAGTATCAATATATGTGCGAGTCGGCAAGGTTCTTTAAGTTGAAATAAAAAAAAAAATAAAAAATTGAAATAAAAACAAAAAAAGTATCCCCGATATTTACACTGTCTTGAACAGCAGGTATCAGCCCATAGGCACGCTTTAGCACCTTTTATTAAGACCCGTCTTTGCCCAACGATGCGATGCCGCCGGTGCATCATATACGACGTCGCTTCGCCTCGGTACCTATTAAAGCCCTTTCGTCGTTTAAAGCGCACTGCTATATATGTGCTCACCAAAGCAGCTCCTAGCTCTTTACGTACACATATACACATACACGCAGGGTGATTCAGAATTCTTGACGAAATCTCTTGCGGGGTTAATCCTCGTCAAAATTGGGATCGAAAGTTCGTCAGAAATTTTTTCGAAAAATGATTATTTTCCTTGGAAAAGAAGATTTATCGGACAAGCGATTCATTTCATTTTTTTTATTTTCATGTCATTTGTCAATTTTAAGGAATCCTAAATGATCCCAGTGAGTTTTTTTTTTTTTTTTATTGCAATATCGGAGAGATTGAAAAATGACTTAGGGAGTTTCGATCCTAATTTTGACAAAGATTAACCCCTCGTGTGATTGGTCACGAATTCTGAATCACGGTGTATATATCGGACAATATTTAATCCGTTAAGCAAGTAGCCCGGACAATTACAGAGTATGACTTTCAGTATCTTGAATATATCTCGGTTATTTGTCATATTATATGAGAAAAAGTTCGAAGAAGGCAATTGCCGTTATGAAATAATAAAATATTCAAGATTATGCGAATGAATAGTTAAAGAAATTTACCACTTCGATAGACGAATATGTTAATTGATATATCTGGAGCGAGTTACGCGTAACGGGGTAAAAAAATATTTATAAATATATACGACAAAACTTAATCAGCTGTATTGAAACGTCGAGGTCTTTACTATGAAATATAATAGAATTGTAAGAGCTAGTCGGCAACGTCTAAATTAAATCTTTCTGGATCAGCGAACCTCGGTCTTAATCTGGATTTGAACACCGTCCACGTAGACATACATCCATGCACACATATATATTTCCCCGGCAGGGCAAGAAGACCTTTGAATAGACTTTAATTGGCGAATACCGTTCCAACTGGCCAACAATAAACTAAATTATTATAGAATTATTATCATACCTTCAATATATATATAAATATTCTCGTTATACGCGTACGTATATGGGTAATGGGTGATGGTTTGTTGGGAGAAGATCTATCAAGATCCGGGGGCGACAGGTGTGGTCATGGATACCTACCCGAGTTGATAAGGTGTGACGGAACCGAACGGTATGGGTTTAATAAACGCGTATAAATGATTATAAACTGTATCTCAGAAGCTATAATACTTCTGTATGAGTGGTTTTCTCGTTGTCAGATGATTTTGATTCCGTAATTCGTATAGCTCGGGGCATATAGCACGTAGATATATATGTGTGCCTCTTTCTTAAGCTTAGAGAATAACCGCACTTAATATCGTCAGCCAATCTCATACTCGGCTTACGTACGTTAGTTCGTTCGTTCAAGTGAGCCTGACTGTAACTGGCAGTAACCATCCACCGGCAATGGGTACTAGTAGTTACTCCGAGGCACCTCTATAGGTATTCATTCCATTTGCAGTTATGACGAGTTCAGGTTCAAAGGCCGTGGGACTCTTTGCATCGTGGCTATAAGGCTAAGTCTGAAGGAATTGGAACCAGACTCGACATTCGATATGCACCAAAACCAAATTCGCAACTTCTTTTTTTCCGATGGTTTGATAGGATCTTTAATTTTCACTTCGTCAGACGCTATACTCGAAATCAAATGAGCATGTTGATTTCGAAAATCTCTTCATTACGCAAAAAAAGAACTAAATTAAAGAAAGGGTGTTCTGCGTATCAATTACGACAGAGGACAGGTCCTTTAGAGATAAACGTCGATATTCATACATACAGCTAGGATATACCTTCTGCTGAGACATCGCGTTCCATCGACGTGGTATTTTTTATGTTAATTATTTTTTTTTTTATGTATATCAATGAACCGTATGAGATTCAATTGGTTGTTACAGAGAGCGACGAACACGTGTCGGTGTATATATATATTAATAATTTTTTTTAATAAACTGCGGGTACATTATGTGATATCGTTCAATCAAGGAGACGATTTTTCGCTCTTGTTATATGAATATAATTCAATAATATTTAACATAAAAAGTTTATCCATGTGTATAGTGTGATTCTAATCAATTCTAACGATAAGGTAAAGAAAAAGAAAACCAATTGCCTAAACACACATGAAATTATCCCAGATGACCCGTTATATAGGAGTATGTTACACGTGACGTAATACACATATGTATAGTGTTGCTCAAACATACAGTTTAACTGTGTTATCCGTCGGTAGGTATCGGCGGCTGTCATAAGAAACAAGAAGAAGAGGACTGATGTCACGTTTTGTAACATTTTTATATTCTTTTATACACATGTAGTCTTCTCTTTTCCACTTTTTTTTTTTCAATTTTTAATTTTTTTACAAATGAAAAAGAGAGAGAGAAAAAAGAAAAAAGAAATTGCTACGTTCTTATATATGTATGAAAAATGACTTGTTAATTTATTTGATTAGAGTCGCCGTATTAATTCCATATATACTAGATAGTAGATTGAAGAATTTCTTTTCATAGCGAATTGGCTCGATTTGATTTTACAACGTATTTCGTGTATGCGTATAAAGTGTATATAGGTATAATAAATATATATATACATACTAAACATATGTGTATTGTATACAACCGATTTCTCGCATCAGCTATTCTATATGATGTACATATATTATAATTGGAATTGAAAAAGAGTTCCCTTATTTTTTTTTGTCTTTTTTTCTTTTTTCACACTCAACCGCGTATATCAATACGTCATATTATATGATACCTACCCCCTTCCTTTCTCATTATCTATAAAAACCAAACGAAATCCTCTAATATACGAATATATTATAGCCTTCCGAAAGAAAAAAAAAAAAATTCTAGACAAGCAGCGTAACTTTTTTTTTAATTAATCTAATGAAATTAATTTCACTGCAATTCGCGTGTATATTATACATTAGGTGAATTTCGGTCACTCTCTCTACCTGGGTACTTGCATCTGTGGTAAGGTTCAAACACCTGTTGAAAGATGGCAGCAGAGACACGCCTCGAGCCGATCTCTTCTAGTATATATGTATATGTATATATATATATATTAGGGTGGTCCTTAAATACAAACTTGAAGAGTGAAGCATGGCAACCTTCAGACAAAAAAAATAAAAAATAAAAATTGTCTCCAAATGTTAGATTTAAAAAAAAATTCGCAAGATCCCATGATATTTAAAGGGAAAACTTCAAAATTCGTTAGGCACGTGGTAGAATTTTTCTTTTCAAATCTTACATTTGGAGACATTTTTTTTTTTATTTTTTGTCTGAAGCTCGTTGCCATGCTTCACTCCTCAAATTGGTATTTAACGACCGCCCCAATATAGTATATAAATATATATATCTGTATATTTATTTTATTTTCCTTATACTGCACTTGCACTTGCACTTACACATGCATTTGCCATTCCCCTCTCGAAATATCATAACTTTTTCCTATCGGGCGAAGGTACTCTCTATCTAGATGTGTTTTTTTTTTTTTTTTTTTACTCCTACAATTCCGTCTAGATTTTGGTAATACTAGTTATAAGTATATACCTGAACCGATTATTTTTTAAAATATGCGTCCAAGTGTATTAAATGGTCGATACTATAAGGAGGCGAAATTCTATCTTCTCTTGAACTGCACTTAGTTGATAAGCGTCTTGTAATAGCAGGGTAATAAATATCGCGAGAGGTAGGCTGCAGGCTGGACGCGTAGTGTACTTTTAAATTCAATTAGATGAACGTAATGGACCGTGTAAAAAAAGTATTTTTTTTTTTTTTATTTCTTTCATAAAAAGAGCTATAGTATGGTTTTAGATTATGGATTTGATTATCATCGAAAACGTAGGAAAAGAATGATAATAAAAAAAAAAATAATAATAATGGTGATAAAAGCGTAAAGAAAATGTTAATAAATGGAAAATAAAATAAAAAAATAAAATAAAAAAAAAACCATAAACCAAAAAAGGAGAGAAAAAATTAAGAACCATTTGTGAGACGGAACAGCCGTTAATTTGTAATTCACGTGAGAGCGTTGGCACGAGATGAAACGCGGAACGAAGAAGAAGAAGAAAAAGAAGAAGAAGAAGACGACGAGGAGTAGGTATACGTAGGGGACGAAAAAGAAATAAGAGAGAAGAAGAGGAGATTCGAATCGAGCCGGAGAATGCCACCCAGCTAAAAATTAATAAATCCTACTCTTAAACAAACAAACTCCACCCACCTTCGATCGGATAAGGTTGAGTATTGATTTATTAATTTAGAGCTGCCCATTCTAAGACCCAGACCTAAGAAGAAACCCGGCTTGGTCAGTCAGCTAAGACCTTACCAAGACTCTTATTCTCTTATTCTCTTTCTCGAAAGGAGAGAAGACGAAGACGAAGACGAAGGAGACGAAGAAGACGAAGAAGAAGAAGAAGGGATCCACTATCCGGCGTGGTATCGGTAATTATAGTCTTCGCAGCACGCGCGCGTCTGTTATGTTCATTACTGAATTATCGGCTCTGCTTGGCAAACAATGTGCTGTGCCCGGTCCATCCCCAGCTCGCTTGCTCTCTGCTCACCCCATTCCAACAGATTTCTCTTATCTGATGGGCCACAGGCTCAGCTATGAACAGAACATCGTCGGCCTTGTAGAGTCACGAGCTTTTCAACTTTCGCCAACAATATACATATATTTTCTTTTTTCCATTCTTCCTTTTCAATCGAGGTAATTTCACGGTTCAAAAAAAAAAAAAATTAAAAATTATCGTATTATGCCAAAAGACGATCGAGCGGAAAACGAGACAAGAGATAGAAAGAAGAAGAAAAATAAAAAAAAGAAACGTATGCACATACGTGATATGTCTAATTTAATGCCCGCAGGCAGAACAGCGAGCCAGGATGTTGGATCCCGTAGTCATCAGTCGCATATAACATCTTGTTACGAGTTATCCAGACTTAATGCGTGTTCTTGCGTTAAGATTCTGCATGAGGATGACACAGCAGCAGGCATACACACATGTATAATAGATATGTGTATGTACCTAGGCACACACAAGTCTTGAGAATTTCTTTCAAACCATCATTTCGAGCGTTCCTTCCTGAGAGTTGAAGAGTAGAGTTCGCTCTGGCCAGTAGACTATAGATAGCATAGCTTTATAGTTCGCTTTGAGATCCCGTGTCGAAACGCGAGTCTATATGGCAATTCATCGTGGAATGCTATACTAGGCCAGGGTACTCCACGTGAGACTGACTTTGCAGACTTTGCACGAATAGTCCTACATGGTCCAGTATACCATACGGTGTTTGGATTTTATGCAAAATCATATACTAGTACGAAATACTCACGACATCGTCGGAGTTTAGAACATCGAAATCCCGAAAGGCCAAGGATCCGAAGATTTCGTATTATTTTCCAGGATGCAGCAAAGACGAGAAATATATCATTCTAATCGAGACCCTCGGTTCTTTCGAAAAAATTCAATCCCAAGGCGATCAGTACAGTGGGGTTATTGAACTTTCGGAGGTTTTCACATCTCGGAATTTTGCACGGTGTTTTTAGTTCCGGACTTTTTACAAATCGACAAAATTACAGCAAAAAAAATCTATTCTGTTCTCGCTCTTACAGATATAGTTTCGCCTTAGAAAAAAAAAAGAAAAAAAAATCGTTCGCTCTGAGAACTCGGCGAGCTTTCAATCAAATAAATAATTCTTCTTTCAGGGGGCGAAATGAACCGAAGGGTGAGTTAGACTGGGCGTATAGAAGTCCATAGGCATAAATAACACGCTATATATATCCATATGTTCAAAAAGATCCATAAAATATTTCATTCTGAGATTCTCAAGCATATATATATATATACTACATAGGGAAAAAATATCTATATTTAAAATTCGCAGAAGTATTATTTTCAGTTTCATTTTTAGTTTTTTCTTCATTTTTCTTTAGTTTTATTTAATCTTCGCGGGATAATTTCTTCGATTATTTTTTACGTATATAGAGCAGAGTGGAAATAAATGACGTTGAGGCTATATATACTATGTGTCATAAAACAATAACTTGTTAGCGAAAAAAAGAAGGAAATAAAAATATATTGACTAACAACGTACCCTAGACCTTTGCGCTTTTTATCAGATAAATTATGCGATATTTTTGGTCGGTGAGTAATGAACTCTACTATCATGAAACTAAGGTCTATGAGCGCCGAGCGACTATACGACTATATGATCGATAATTATAATGATTAGTCAATAAATCGATAATTAATCAACAGACTAATTACGAATTATCCCAGGTTCGACGAGACAATAACGGTCATTGTCTAAGCACCAAGTATAGGTAGAGGTACCTACCTACCTATCTATACCTATCCGTTCCCCGAGTGTGGGAAGTTAATGGGAAGGGCAGACCGCGATCGTATACTAGAAAGTTAAAGGTTAAAAAATTTCGCACTTTTATATCGGCGCATAATTCGCTTATAGTAAAACGACAAAAAAAAAAAAAGAAAAAATGAAGTTAAAAAAAAATATACAGAGAAAAAAAAAAGAAAAAGTATTGCAAAAATCCTTGCAAGATTTATTAATATCAATTTATCTCTCCCACGTTCAATAAAGGTATATAATTTTATTTATTTATTTATTTATTTATATATATGTATATATATATATATTTTTTTTCTCATTCTTACGTTATTTAGAATCTGAATAATAAATAAATAAAAAAAATGAAAAAATAAAAAAAATTGCTTGGCGCCAGAAAGATTCGATATCTTTTAAGAGCATCATCTTCTTATGTTAGCCTGGGTACGCTTTCGTGTAGACTGGTGCAGCAGAGACTGGCGATGGCCTGTAGTGGGAGTGTCCGATGGTAGATACGAAGAGGGTCGACCTAACTTTATTGTATTTAATTAATTACTTTGCCCGATACCCGATCCTGCAATTTGTCCCCCCGCACGTCGCCTCGCGGTTCCCCCGTCTTACCCCGGAATAATAAATTCACTATAACTCGATTTTATTCTTATTTTTATTCTCATTCTGTTTGAATTTTAAATTATTACACTGCCTACGATATATCAACGCGTATATTTTGCAAACTATGAATTTCACGGAAATAACGGTAACATATCTATCTTTCATTTTTCATTTTTCAATCATACATCGCATCGTCTTCTGCTCTTCTCATTTTCTGATTATCTCTTGATTTTCCATAACAATAGTCATCCTTTTTTTTTTCATTTTCCCATTCATTTATGAGCCTGTTTTTATCACTTTCGATTTTGAAATTGGAATATAACCGAATTAAGGACAATCCTAATTTATACACATACGCAGATGAGAGTAATAAGTTAGGACGCGACAAACTGCGGACAATTTATATACGCAGATGCATGTGCATATGTATATATATATATATATATGAAACTGCGACTCCAGGGAGCAATACTTTAAGTGCATAAATCAGCGTTAGCTATCGTGATCCTTAGCAGGCCTGAAACGCAGTAGGTACCTACAGCACGCAAGCCGGCAAGCCGCAAGGCACGTGTTTCGCACTTTTGTAATACGGCGTTATGACATCGGTAATGAGATTCCTATAATACTAATTGACACATTAATACACGTAATAGCCTGAACTCGTAGTAATCTCGAGAATGTGCGAAGCGTGAAAAGCTGCAGATGTCATATATCGTATTATTCCATCTATTTTTATTTTTTCATCTAATTTTTCAAATTTTTTCATCTAGTATACAACGGATCATGAGGATTGCACTATCTCGCGATAAAACATTAAACATAAAAAAGTCAAAGATCAAATAAAGACTGTCAACTAATGGCATACAAAATTTATCGTCAATTTCAAATAATTATATGAGGTTTATGAAAATCGTTCGATATTATACCCATCATATAAATGACGTGTAATAAAAATGCCGAAATAGAATATAAGAGGCGAAAAAAAAAGAAACAAGTGTAATCGTATATATATACTTTAATGACCCATATAGGTTGGATATTAAAGCAGACCGCGCATGTTTTTTTTTTTTCTTAATTTTTTTATTTTTTTTTTCATCTAGTTTTGGATAATATATAAAAAGAAATTTGAAGTTAAAAAAAAAAAATTTTTAAATGGAAAAAAAAAAAACATAAAAAATTTATAGTTTTACAAATTAAAAGTTACGCGGTTATACATATAGATTATCAGGGGGATAATAAATAATCAACAAATCTCTAAACGAACGTTAATATTTTCTTTTAACGGCTTGATCGCACGCTATATTATATTATACTATATAACCTGGAGACGCTTAATTTCGATATAAATATACATGTATACCCATATATACATATACGGGTATGTGTGTATATGTAAATGTTTAATATTACAGAATCCGTCGATTTACGCGCAAGTTATATTGGAAAATTTGAGCCACTCTTTCGCTGACATTTAACCCGTGGCACTATACATATAAGCCATCAAATTTTAAGTTGAAAGTTTCTAAAGGTCTTCGACTCTCACTCGGAAGTTCAACGACTCTAATATTACATACTTTTATAGAAACGCGATTAGGTAGGTAGGTAGGTAGGTAGGTAGGTAGGTAGGTAGATACATAGCTAGATGGTTGGTCAGTTAGTTAGGTATAAACTGACTAATACAGAAAAGATCAAAATTGTCTCAAAAATATTGCAAAAGACGAATAAAAAGAAAATAATGATGATAAAGAAAAAAGAAACGATGAAAAATGATCAATGTTCGAAATGGACCATAGTAGAGGAGAAGAGAGAAGAGATAAGAGAGAATAAAATAACAAAAAAAAATGATACGAAATATTAGCCTCGATTGAACGCGATATATACAGGTACCATAAAGGAGTTTCAACTTGACAATTTATATCTTCACCTATAAAGAGTAGTCAAGTGCGGCGATTGTTATACGAGAGCATCATTCTGCTTGTCTGATGCACAAACCCCAGAGCACAAGTCAACGACTTCGACTACTTCTGCTTTTTCTCTATCTTCTCCTTCTTCTCGTTCTTCTTCTTCTTCCATACTAAACCGCACAATGAATATTAAGGTTGGGAGAGGAGTCACTACTCGAACTTCTTCTTCTTCTTCTTCTTCTACTTCTCTTGAGTATATGAGATGACGGTTCTGCTGCAAGTCACTACGCGGTAACCGTATCGTGGGAAATCTAAACATCGGACATTCGAGTAGTTCGCTCTCCTCCTCCCCCTTCTTCTTCTTCTTCTTCTTCTCCTTCTTCTTATTCTTACATGGCATAACTCTTATATACACGTGGTCAAATGTCCCGCTAACTTTCACGTATATATATATAATCTACATAAGCACAGATTTGATATTATAACTTGAAAGAAATACTCAGCTATCCTGAATTAGATGAAAAAATTCGAAGATATCACATCATATGCATGGTTGTGTGCTTTTTTGGGATACTAAAACCAAAAGGCCACAGATATATAGTTTTATTAAAGTTTTCTGCCTATCACTTTGAAACTATGAGAGTAGCGTTTTTCTAAACACCAAAAAATCCAGAAACCAAAAAGGCAATATATGTATATAATTATAGGCTTTTTGGTTTTCTTTATTTATTTTTAACGAAATATATCCATTTCAAGTTGTTCTGATGCGGTTGACCGGAAATTCTTTTTTTTTTATGTTTTTACTATTGAGGATCTGTATATGGGCCCATGCCCTTTTGGCAGTAAGCTCGCTCTCTCTCTCTCTCTCTCTCTTACCAATCAATTAATCAATCAATTTCTTACGAAAAAAAGTAATAAATAAAATGATACGAACTTTCGATCTTCAAAAATACCAAACGCTCGTATTATGCCACTTACGAACTTATGCCATTGGACACGCGATATCACATTGACTACGTCTATACGACGACACCTGATACCTCGAAGATGAAGAGGAAGAGGAAGACGAGGAGTAGGAGGAGGAGGAAGGAGATGAAGAAGACGAAGATGATGATGAAGAAGAAGAAGAAGAAGGTAGAAGTGAGCGAGGCCCATGATCTTGACGCCCACGTCATAGGTAGAGGTACCTACTTCGCGTTGAACGGCGTCGCTCGGGGATATTAACATTATAAATCGTTCGGGACGGAGACACGCCCGGGGCGGAGCTCTGATCGTATCCGTCGCCGACGGTTCCTACCCTTCTCAATGAACCGGTATATCTCAAGAACCGATATATCGATTACAAGCCAGTGATTGGCAGGATTTGTAACACGGTTCAGTAAAGAGAACGTATAGTAGTACGATAGGTACCTATACGTACGTATGTTATACCTTTCGGCTTACGTATAAATGTACGCGATATAGGCTAAGCGGCGTATACCCCCCATACGATATATATGAATGCACAGTATGTGATATAGGTCTAGGTTCACGATCGAACCACCCGACGTTATTTTTATAATTAGATGGTCAACTTATTAGGAAAAATTGGAGCTCATATTTATCACCGGAAACCTGTAGCAGTGACGGAATTGTGAATACGTGAATCGTAAGGAGTTTCAGATTATTCAAAAAACGAAAAAACGAAAAAAAAAAAAAAACAGAAAAGAGTTAAAGAACCAAAAAATAAACGGAGATGATGCGGCGCATGCACAGCTGGTGACGAAATTTCAGGACAGTAAACACCGCGCATCTTCTGGACCGCCAGGTGTTGCTGGTGTGATATGCATGTGTATATACAGGGTGATTCAGAATTCTTGACGAATCTCTTGCGGGGTTAATCCTTGTCAAAATTGGGATCGAAAGTTCGTCAACCATTTTTCCGAAAAATGATTATTTTCTTTGGAAAAGAAAATTTATCGGACAAGCGATTCATTTCATTTTATTATTTTCATGTCATTTGTCAATTTTAAGGAATCCCAAATGATCCCAGTGAGTTTTTTTTTTTTTTTTTATTGCAATATCGGAGATTGAAAAATGACTTAGGGAGTTTCGATCCTAATTTTGACAAGGATTAACCCCTTGAGAGATTGGGCACGAATTCTAAATCACCCTGTATATATTTATAATATATGTATAATGCATGCATGTAGAACGCGCCGATTTAAGATCCGAGGAAGAGACTCGGTGCGTCATAATGCGTTTCTCTAATCCGTGCGTTGTTATAATCGTAAAGATCTGTGAAGGGTTATCAAAGGAATTTAGTTTCTTGGTTAGTGCAGTGGCCGAAGGTGAAGAGGTGTATACCCGCGGTTGCGACTGCGTGGCCCAGGTAAGTGAACGCGGTGAACGTGTCCAACGGCCATTATAACACCTCTCTGGCCAGCTTGCGCAAGCCGCGCCCACGCGGCTGCAAGGTGGTCCCGGGCCTCCAGAACCTTACCATATACCTCAGCTTCGGTTCTCTTCTCTTCTTTTAGCCGTTGCTGCTGGTGATGCTGCGGCTGCTGCTCTTGCTCTTGCTCTTGCTTTTGCTCTTCGGACACTTTTATGCCCTTAGCACGAGCCAAGGCGACATGGAGCGCGTTATTTTTTAGGCGTAGGACGCGTGGGAACTCGTCCGCTCGGTATCTCAACGCCAGAATCATATCCCATTAAATTATCAGTAATTCATTGCGAAGTTAGGATAAACTCTCGAGGACGACGGTCGATCTTTGCGATTATTAATCTTAGATTTAGTGCATCGAAAAAGATGAGAAAAAGTTATGAAAAAATAATGAAGATTAACACGTAGGGAATAGATCATTCTTGAAAAGTAACTCGAGTTGTTTCGCCCGTATCAGCCTGAAAATTTATTTTTTTTATCATAACTCGCATATTTTCGTTGATATCTGGGAAACGGCTGAAGCTAGAAGAAATATGTAAATGACAAACTCACAGGAAATTGAATTCCCTACAAAAAAGGCCCCGTCGTTTCATCGCCTACAACTCATAGTTTAGAAGATAGAGGGACTTGAATATTTGTAAAAACAGGTGAAACAACTCGAGTTACGCTGCTATCACAATGGGCACTTTTGAAGAATAATCAATTTCCCACATGTTAATCTTCGTCATAAGACGATATCGTGAAATGCAGCTGAGCATAAGATGATTGAAAAAATAATCGTCAGATGTACAAGCTTTTAGGATGAAAAAATTCAAAAACTGTTAGAATTGTGGAATTAAGGGCTCAAACTTAGAGGGAATTTGTTTTCGAGTACATACATCAATATTTCGCGAATGGAGCGAAAGAAAAAGATAATTTTCGTCCAAAACGAAAGCACCCTGGTGTACATGTGTACCTATATAGATAATGGAAAGTGTAACGAAAAATAAAATTCTACCGATCGTGAAATTATGAAAGAAGAGATTCATATATTCGTATTATACTATATATAGCGTATATAGAAGAGGTATTCGGTTGTAAAGAAACATTGAAGCTAATCCCAAGCATCAGAACCCCTTAGATACCGTCGTAACTTACTCAGCTAGCTGGGCATAGTATTCTGCTCGACATTTTTTATAGCCCATATATCATCTCTAGGTTACTCTCGCCCTTGTCGTTGTTCTTATTTCTGGGTAAAGGTATGAGATGCATATAGTGTGTATATATATATATATATATTTCTGTATTTCTATCTCTTCTCGCCGAAGGGACGAAGGCTCGCAGCATCTTCTGTATCCGTATAACTATTACCGCGCGGAGTATATGGGTGTATACCATATAATATAGGCTAGTGATTGGTGTGTATAGAGCATCGCGAGCAAAGAACGTTTGGATACGAACGCAGCGTTCCATAAGGGTCTCCTAATGAGTGTATTTCCCAATTTGTTCCCGCCAGATTAGCCTTTCGGTCTCGCGGATGAAATATACTTTATGCTTACCGAAGTCTGGGGGTCTTAGTTTCATTACGTTTTTATGGATCGTAACTCGCTTAGGTTCAGAAAAATTTCGAACTAGTTCAACATAGCAGCCCGGGCCCGGCCAAACACCCAGCGATGGAATTATATTTTCGGAGAGACCGAAATATATAATACATAGAAAAACATAAAAGCATTAAAAAAAAATGAAATAAGGGGTCAGATTTGTGGCCTAACTTTTTTATTATTTAAGGAATGCAAGGTAGTATTTCTATCGATTGTTTTTTTTTTTTTTTCCATAATACCGTAGTATCGTATAATGATTTGATTTTTGGGACAAAAAGCTCCGAATTTTCAAAATTCTTGGACCTCCGGAATTTCAGTCTATATCCTTGAGCTAAAAAAATTTTCAAGAATATACTAAATCGCGTTTTTTCAACGAACTCGAAAATTTGATGATATAATTATCACCAACGTGTGTTACAGGTATATACCAACCGTTTAACACAAACGAATAAAAGGCGTTAAATTATGATTGACGTTTATTTAATCCGTCATGGTATATCTTGAATCGTTACGAATGCGATATACCAGCTACTCCCCGGTTCGGTTAACCCAACTTGTATATCTGATCGATTCGATTAAGATTCGGGCGACACGTCAAATAAATCGGAATAAATCTTCTCTTCTTTCTCCTATTCGTATTCTTTTTTTAAATGTTCGTTTAATTCTTAGATTTCTTACCGGTGTATCCCTCTACACTTCTCTCTCCGCGATCTGGACCGCGGTGCTTATGCGATATATATCTGAGGGTTCCCCCGCGGTAGTTTTATATATATATATTATATAAACCGGTTTTATTTATTTTTTTCATTTTTTTATTGTTTTTTGTTCATGTATTTTTTCCCTGCACTCTGATCGGCAAACTGGAGTTTTGACACATTTTGACAACCGGACCACACAGCGCGTGCAGCTCGTATATATGATATTAGGCACAAAAGAACGATCAGTTTCAATTAAATAGCTCTCGATATTTAGCCGATATTACTTCGGCTATAAAACATACAGAAAGACAAAATATACACTATATAGTATAATAAAGACGCGTGCTACCATCCAGAAGTTTATTTCATTTTATTTTATTTATTTCTTCTTCATATTATATACGATACGTCGACGACCCTTCATTCTCTCTCGGGAGTTCATCTCATCTCATCCTTCATCCCGTATAAAATTGTATAAAAAGTGGTTCAGATGAATATTGTGATCACTTTCTTAGAAATCCACAACTAACCCTGAAGGAATTTTTATAAATTACGAAACGGCAGGGGGGTTCAAGGAATCGCGTCCATTTCGGAAAAGAAAGAAGAAAAAATTGGAAATAACAAAAATATATTATATTTGATAAAAAAAAATTGAGTTGAAATTAAACGTTTGTTAACGCTTCTCTCTCTCTCTCTCTCTCTCTCTCTCGATATCTCGACAAATTCTTCTTCTCTTTTAAATACGTGTATGTAGATACATACACGTGTATAAAAAAGGCTTAGAAATCTGCGTCTAAAGGAGATAAAGATCGCGCAGCTTCCGGGCTCCGGATCCCCATATTCGAAGAGACTATATAACCACGCTCCCGGGTTACAGAAAGGCAGCTATCCTATTGAATCATGTATACACACACGCACGAATGTGTGTATATATTATATATATATATATATATATATATATATATATACATTGTGTATTTTATTATGATCACATCGAATGGGTAGAATCAGATAAAATCATCACCGCAAACGTCGCGAATGGAATGGAGAGAAGAGAAGAGAAGAGAAGAGAAGAGGAAAGAGAATATTGTGTGCGGTTGATTTTCTATGGGAGTCTAACCAACGGTCGTCTTTGCCATCCTAACTATAGCTCTTATTCTTATTTGTCACACAATATATGTTTTCGAGATTAGATTTTCTCCATAAATAATAGTTTCGCCTTTATAATACGAAATCCTATATACACGCGGTTTTTTAACAAACAACATGATAATCTTACTTCTGACTGTACGTATACGATAAATGACGCGGAATACCTGTTTTTTTTTTTTTTTTTTTTTTATGCAAAAATAAGGAACCTATACATATATATTTTCATATAGGATTGAAAATCAATCGGTATGATGATTGCGATTTATATAAATAAATCAGGTATGTATACCCATACGTAGTTAGGCATAGTGGGTACTATGGGTCGAAACTCGGTCTGGACATTAGCGTCAGGGAATTGATCTACGGCGGTCAATTAGAGGCGAGATTAACTTGTCGAGATGGAAAAACGGGCGCCAAGCTTAAACCGTACGAATACATATATATGTATATTTATTTATGTATACGTATATGTAGATGTACATGTGCTTTCCTACGTCCGCGGATATATTATATGGTATAACATGGATCTCGTTAAAATAACCTACAGAACGTTTAACCGCGAGACTTAAATTCTTTTACTTTGCTAAATCAAGGAGATGAATATAAGAAGAAAGAACGAAAGAATAAGAACGTAATTCACTCACCGCGGTAATACCTGCGGGTGCCGCAGATCATTTGCTCCGCAATTATATAGAAATATTTGTAAGGCGAAATTTTCAATATTAAAAACTCGTTGATTTTGCGAAAGAATTATATCGCGTATGTACAATTCTCTGTTTTATTTATTTATTTCATTTTATTTTGTCAAATTTTCTACGGAAATTATCGAGCTTTTTGATTAATCATTCTAATCATGAATACGTATTTTATCGGATGAGCTGATTTTGAGAAGGTCGCAAATATATGTAAATCAAGATGTGATACCTATATGAGGTGGCGATTAATATCAGCTTTCTACTTCTCACTAAATTCGTTGTCTTGTAAAAACGATACAGAAACATAAGAGCTGGCACGAGAATGGAAAATGGTTTTGATGTAAAACAGTTTAACCCGAACTTTCTGTCGTAAAGAAACTCCTACGCATTTCTTATTCTGTGAACCTTCGTAACGAAGCGATATATGCGGTCATACACGTAATAAAAATTGCTTAATGTATAAACCGGGGAGAGAAATAGAACCCAACTTTGTCATAAATAATTTACACCATTTATCTTTATACATATATGTATAAACGATTTTTTTAAATTTGATAAAAAAATAATAAAATCGTTCTAAATCGTGAATCGATATTTTTGCTACAACTCCAATTCAGGAAAAATCTTATTATATGTATAAGATATATATTTTATATATATAACTGACTTTTAGTAATCGTTGACGCTATATTACGCTAATCTCCCATAATTATTACTCTTTATAAGCGAGAGTAGTCCTCCTCAATTTCGAGCTAGCTCTTCTTCACACAATTACCACACTTTTTATATACATCCTCTATCATTTTTCTAACCGTTGTTCACACGACTATACACGATGATCAGACTATTTTTATCGGCGCTTTGTGAATTGAACTAAAATAATTTACTTTGTTTATATTATTTCTATATTTGCGTAAATTAATGTATATTTAACAAAGGATCTCCAAAATCTGATTAATATATGACAAAAAAAAAAAAAAGACAATTTTATTTGCTCGATTGGATATTATGATATACTATAAAAT
This sequence comes from Tenthredo scrophulariae, assembly GCA_963978835.1. NCBI lineage: Eukaryota > Metazoa > Arthropoda > Insecta > Hymenoptera > Tenthredinidae > Tenthredo > Tenthredo scrophulariae. The sequence continues at coordinate 1,887,795 of OZ022235.1, forward strand.
TGTGTTAAAAATATCGTTTTACTTTTTGACTCAAACTTTGTCGACCAATGTTTCGTTTTTTTTCCTTTCTTTTTTTTTTTTTGGAGAAATTGAGAGCTTCGCGTTAGCCCACGGTATAGAATCTTCTAGTTATATATATATATATGACTAAAATTTCTCACGCTACCGTCCTACCTCGTCTCTACCGTCTTATATAGGTATAGGACATAGGTGGTTAGAAAGACACCTTCGTATAGCTGTTACGCTAAATTACCGCAATTTGGGTTAACTGCCATCCTCCTTCTGCTGCTGCTACTGCTATACTAGGTATACCTACTTATATATACTGCAACAGTTATACCAAAGCTCAAGGAGTTTATCCAATTATTAGAAACGGACTACTAACGTTATACAATTCACATTTCTTCATTCCATACGTATTATATATATTTTTTTTAATCAAAACTAATAAAATATTGGATATAAATATTGGATAAAAAAAAAACACTAATCAATTATTATATAGAGAATAAAATTTGCAAAACGGGGTAAACAGGATAAATCCGGTCAATGAATCGATTCGAAGATTATGTAGGTATGTAAAAATGTATATCGAAAGTAAATCAGTTTCCAAGTTATAATTTAACGGGTTCTGACTATTGAATGGATAATAAAGACAGCTAAGAACATATGAGTATACTATACATGAAACTTTGCAGTAAAGTAAAGTCAAGCCAGGTAATCCTGTTCGAATATAGTGAATGGGCGGTACTATATTCGTATTGTATGAAAACGAAAAAAAAGAAAGAAAATAATAAAATAAAGAAAAAAAAAAACTGAAATTTATCGTATGTAATTCCGATCGATAAACCATCCGTACGTAAGGCCACGTATGTGCAGTATACGGATTATAGCGATAGGTCTACCTCCTAGTTATCCTATGCTTAAAGAAAGCTTTAAAACTGGCATAAGTATTGGATCATTGATTAACGAAGCTCGCATCTCTAATGGCCATTTACTAACGTCTATTCTTTTACTCCATACGTTTATACACTATAAGGTACCGGTATCGTATCTCTCTCGACAAGAACGATGTTAAGAAGATTGTTACATCTTCCGCAGGTTAATGCTGCTGCCGCTGTTACTGGGTGCTCCTACTTCGGCTAAGGAAATCTCAAATTGGCTTCTGCCTCCAGCATTGTGCTGTTCAAACGAACGACGTAGCTAAATGCTGTTGCGTTTATGCAATTATACATACCATATCTACCACTCATTTTTATCCTCTCTCTCATTTATCGTATGTACTTTTGTTTCATTTTCATCATTTTATTTTTATTCATATATTATAACAAACAGAATTTCCTACTGAATCATTTTCATCACTTTACGTACCTTTTTTTGTTTTACGTACAGTGATTTGATTTTCGTTATTTTACTTTTATTTATATATTATAATAACAAACAGAATTTACCACTGAATCATTTCAATCACTTTACGTACCTTTTTTATTTTACGTACGGTGATTTGATTTTCATTATTTTACTTTTATTTATATATTATAATAACAAACAGAATTTACCACTGAATCATTTCAATCACTTTACGTACCTTTTTTATTTTACGTACGGTGATTTGATTTTCATTATTTTACTTTTATTTATTATATATTATATAACAAACAGAATTTACCACTGAATCATTTCAATCACTTTACGTACCTTTTTTTGTTTTACGTACGGTGATTTGATTTTCATTATTTTATTTTTATTTACATATTATAACAAACAGAATTTTCTATTAATGACTTGACGTACCTTTTTTTTGAATTGATTATTGTGTAATATAATGAAATAATAATAAGAACAATAAAATTGAAACAAAAAAGAACAATCAACGATGTGCTGTTCTCCGTGTAATCTAATACATATATTATAGGTATGATATGTATAAAAGATAAACGTGTTTGAAATTTAATCAACATTTTAAAAATGTGATATTATCTACCTATACGAAGACGAACGAAGTTGTAATTATTGATAAATAATGCAACTGTTTTTTTTGTTATTTACGTTATTATATGCATCATCAACGTGTTGCTGCTGTTGCTTCTGCTAGGCTGCTGCTGCTGTAGCAGTATAACAGAGTGATTGATCGCGTCTAAGTCTAACTACAAAAGATTTCTATAACTATCTATTATTCTATACCTCATTCACTTCACCTTATACTAATACAATAAAGAATTTATAAGGAATAACAAACGATTATATAATTACACCGATGGTAACTGATTGTAGAAAACATATTATGATAGGATACACACCTATAGACTGCAGCAATTCCACGCTGCAGCGTACTCCAATCACGAAAGAGAAAAAAAACGAAACAAAACAACAACAAAAAAACTGATGAAATTTAATTATCATCTGATCCTTTTCATCGATTTTTGGGTACCTAGATAATAATATCCAAAACAGCAGAGGAAAAAGAAAAAAAATATTGTGCTGTTATTGAAATTCCTTAACGAACTCTGGATATTTCAAATGATAAAATATGAAAATTCGCTGGTTTTTTTTTTTCGATTAATTTACCGTGAGACATGCACGGGGTTATCATAGACATACACATAGCTGTGTGTATAATTATGACGTCATGTGAGGTACTGCACAAGATTACAGCGCAGCAGGATCTTCACGTGTATGTGTGTACATATATTATGGCAGAAGGTGTTGTTTTAATAATTGCAGGGGGATTGATTTTGCGACGACATTATAACAACTTTGAATTAACTCACCTCTCCCCTTATGTCTCCGTTCTTCGTTCTCTTTTATGATGATATTACTCAGTCAGCTAATACGATAATCCTGGAGCGAACTAATAATCCATGTAGGTACATAATGTGCGCAGGTATACACATACGAGTATATGGGTGGTGAGAGGAGGCTGGGATGCACACGTCCTTGGTACGTACTCACTACTCAACTGCGAGCGCCTCATCTCGATATATACGTGAATAATAATATCAGACTCACCGCGTGTTCATACGTACGTATGATATACTAGGTAAAAAATTACAGGTTACATACACGTATGGGAAATAAGAATAATCGCGTTTCTACACGCGATATTAAGCCTCGGTGGATACATATATGTATAAACGAATCAATTTCATCGATAAATGTAGAGATTTTAATCGTACCATTAAGATTTAAGGATCAGAATATCATTCCTCTCGTAAACTGCAGTGATAATAATCACTGGATTCATTTAGAGACAAAAATAAAAGGGAAATAAAACACCCATTGTATGTTGAGAATAGAATTCAAGAGACGCGTGTATGATTAAGAATCTTCGAATATGTATTAGGTTATTGTTAGGATCGCGTTATACCAGGCATTAAGAGCCTTTAATATTATCAAATCTCGCGTCGTCATTGAGCTGCAATTATCCTAGGTTCTTTCGTGAAAACACAACTCCGTTGTTGTAAACGTATACGAATCGTCTGAATCGAAACACGGTTCGACCCACGGACTAAGTAAATAACGAATAAGTAAACAAACTATACCTGATATGAACTAAACTCTTAATAATTTACTGATTAATAATACAATATGATATCAAACAAATACATCGCGTTTAATATTTTCACCTACCAATTTTATACCCTGGAAAATCCAAATTCCGACTAAACAAACAGACGTGTTTTCTACGAAAGAGTAACGCTTGTTTTTTTTATCGAATATTATTATTCCGTAGATAATCGAGTCTAGACTCGTTCATGCTTGCACAAACCTCACTAATATTGGATCGTATTTATTAATCACACACTTTTTGTCGTATCAATAATTCACAATCACTGTTTTATATTGAACAATAATTATAATCACGATCGTAACTGACTATTTTTTTCGTTGTTCTTTTATTCACCACGAGCTACCTCGTATAGATTCACTTTTTTAACTTGTTTTATTCACAACACTGGTCTATAAATCTCACAGACAGAAGAACTGGCTTATATGAAAAGCTTTTTAGCAAAATTATCACCCGCTTTATGATATTAGACTATAATTACGACAATTAAACTCACCATCGTAATAGACTCGTACTTTTGCATCATGGCGACATGGCGTGACTGTGTCACGTGATTGACTGTGCAGGGCGCTTGGCTGTGTTCACTCGCTCTACTTATTTAGTTATTTACACTAATTTATACTCTTATAGGACGCCTAAACTCCCTTATATTATACGATTTTCATCAAAACAATATTCCGTTCTGTTGCAGAATCGTTCTATATTTCACGGCGATAATAAAACTCGAGCAGTGTGACGTCACGTGATTATTCACGCCAGGCCGCCATGTCTAGAATCTAGATTTACTCACTGGACTAATTATTGATATCCTATGCTGATTTATCCTCACCAAAGACACGTTCGACGATATTGATATCCTATGCTCATTTATCCTCACGAAAGACACTGATTTTTAACGATTTATATTGATTAGGAATATTGTTTAACAATTATTCACATGCACTGTTTATAGCAGTTAATTAGACTAGCTACCGTAACCGACTAGCTTCCTTCACGTAGCGTTCTGTCACGTGACTATAGGCTGCGTTGTTTATATTCGCTCACTGGACTAATTATTGATATTCTATGCTCATTTATCGTCAGATAAAACCCTGATATTTAACGATTTGTATTGACTAAATATTTTCTTTAACAATTATTCACACTTACCGTTTATAATAGTTAATTAAACGGGGGATGGCGTCCGACTCGTTTTCCGGTGTGTTGTTTTGTCACGTGACTTCGGCAACCCAGCTTCTTGTTTGACTTAACCGTTCGACTTATCACGATCGATATTCGCACGAGCTTCGATTGTAGCGATAAAATTCAAAGTCGAAGATTTTTCAAACACTCACTATGAGTAAAACGTAAGAAGTAGATTTGTAAAACACTCAATTTTTTTTTCAAAAATACTCACATATACTTCGAACTATGCTACAGTCTATGAATTAATTTCAGAGACGTAAGAGTATGAGAAAAATCTATTATTGCTATTTTAAGTTTATAATAAGAAAAATTGATACTATATGATTATGTCGAGCAATTTCGAATTTTCGGTTTTTTTGTTTATTGACTGATCGTTTTTTTAATCAATTTTCATAAAAAAGGAGAGAATACTGTGTAGCCAATTCAATTTCATCGATGTTTAGCTAAAAACCCATTAAAAGATCGAGAAATGATAAAAGTAAGCAAAAACTGCACAGCGAAAAAATCGAATAATGATTATCTGAGGTTCTACCTTCTTTATTATATTTAAATTAGCGTTTTTTTTTACTCAAATTTTCCTTCTTATCAAAATTTTCTAGTATATCTTTGATTTACTTATTTATTTATTTTTTTCAACAAAATTATCACGTTCTTATGAATGAATTTGCGTTTTTTCATATATCAATAAATCCTGAAAAATTAATTAACGTAAATTTAAAACACCGTTATCATCCATGTGAAAATACGACCATCTCCATATACACCTATAAATACATACGTATACGTAAGCACCGTAACCGACAGATGGAGATTGTTAACACGGGTTATTATGTGTAGGTATATGTATTTTTTCTGTTTTTTTTTTTTTATTATTATTATTATTATTATTATTATTATACACTTGGGGTGCGCAAATGCTTAGCGTTAGCCAATGGCATCGGAAAGATTACGACCAGATGTCCCACCCGGGTAGGAAGTTAGGAACCCATAACAAAAGGGAAATCGTGATATAATCCCCGGCAAATATGGCGTCGATTTTTTTATAATTCACTTTTTCCGTTCTACCCCCTTCTTTGAATCATCATTATATCTATGAATAATCATTCCCCAATGATGATTGAAATTGATGTATGAATAAGAATTCGTGATATTGAAGTATCAAAAAATAAAATCGTATGGGTTCGGAGCGAGCTTTTCAAAATACTCCCACTCGAGATTTTCCAGAGTTCTGAAAGTGCCGAAAATGTGAAAAGTACCTAAATGATGAAAAGAATGGGAAAAAAGACCGCAGCAAACCGAGGGTGCCCTTTACATGGCGATTTATCAATAATAACTATCTCGAAGTGGACCGATCTTTCCAGTTCTATGATCTTTTGCTGACCGAGTATACCTACTCGAAATGTCTCCGCCCGTTGACTGTTGAATTCATTTTTGAATACCCGACAATTGCTCACTTCTCATATCGTCTAGGGTCTATCTAAAAAAAAGGGAGAATATAAGAATAAGAATAAGAATGAGAATAAGGAAAGAAAAGAATAGAATTTACTGCTTTAGTCGATATATACATATATATATGTATATAGCGAAAATATTGAAAGCTTAGAGAGAATCGCACAGGCCACTCGACGCGTCAAAGACGATTCATTGTTATAGAAACCAAAACACGTCCTTTCGGAGTAAAAACGGTCCATTCATCGGCGTCAATAGGGTCAGTACAAACGATGAAAGAACCTGCTCTTTTGACCGATGCAATGGACTCACTTGGTTCTTCTGACCCTCGGACTAGATCAGAGATATAAATAAAAAAAATCAGAGTGTTACCTCCCAGATTTTGGTTGTAGAATTTTACACAGTTTGTATAGAACGTGCGGTTTTTGCTACGGAATCGCGCCGCCACACAGAATAATAAATCTTCATTTTTACAATTTTTTTTTTTTTTTTTCTCATTTTTGTTCTTCTTATTTTTTTTTTTTTTTTTTCAGGAACTGACCAATCGGCCTTCCGAATATAATTGGTAAGTCAATTCGTTATTGACCTCGAAACATTGTCGGACAGCCTATTATATATGGATGCCCATTCATCACTACCTTGTTCATCTTTTCATTCGAAATCGAATATCCTACGGACGAATGAACGACTACTGTATTGTGCTCGCCTAGCAGCTCACGTAAGAGTATATTTAATAAAATGTGCCTATATATACCTACGGTAACATATACACATGCATAGACGATATAGAAACACATAATTAATATTCATATTTATATATGTATAAATTGTATAATATGTACGTATATTCATATATATATGATCGCGATGATCAACCGATCGATTAATCAGACACCGGTGAACAGCTATGCCCTTCGAGACTTCAATATGCAATCAAGACGGGTGCACAGGTAAGGAAGGTAATAAAAGAAAAAAAAAAAAAATGAAAAAGAAAAATATAGCGTAAATTTAATAGACAAATGGATTTCTCCGTTAAAATTGTATAAAACGTAACAAGGATCGCGTCAATGATTCTATGATCGATCTGATTGGCGCGTGTACCCACCCTGACCATTCAAAAAATTCATAAAAATTGAATATTAAGATAGAAGAATAAATAGGACTGAATTTTTCTCTAACTCTATCCTTTATTTGGCGAATCTGTTACGCATATCCCCGAATTGTCCCGCTGTACCGTAACGTATGTACCTATATATACATATATAATATATATGAGGCAGAGTGATTAATCCAAGCTTTTGGGACGCGAGGTATGGGTGATCTCGTTAGCCGTAACTGAGCACATGTAACCGGGAGAGAAAATTTGGTGACAAATAAAAGATCGGCAAAAGGTATCCTTAATCTGACGGGTCACATAAATTGGCGGGAACGAGTCTGTTCGGTTAGGATATAGGTACAGGATACCCGTGATCCTGCGATCCTCCAGGGGGTTTAATACTTTCTTTATACGAAAGTTATTATATATAATATAACCGGGACTAAAAGGCTTTGCCAGATGTTCTGGTAGCTTCGATTTTTATACTTTATATATTTTTATTTTTTTTTCGTGACTTCGTGACATTATCACGATAAGAAATACGGGCTCAATGTTGACTTTGGATTTTTTTTTTCATTTGATTATTGTCAATTTCAATACGATATATGCTACAGGTACAGGTATAATTATTTATTGATTGAATTCCGCTCTCGTAATATGTATGTGAGTATTATTCACCTCGTCACCGATAACTTCGGCACGAATTACTAGTTTTGTATAGTATAGGGCAAAGTGCAGGATCGCTCGCCGGCAATATGGCGCCTGTTCTAAATTCAAAACAAGGCGCTACTTAGCATATACATATCCGTACCTGAGCCGGACTGGCACGCTATGACATTCGCAATTCAAATTCAACATTTCTATTACCATTTTAATTTAAGGGGAATTGCGATCCTTCGATTCCCCATATGGTAGTAGGTACTACCTCATACTCACATATCTATACAAATCTGCATTAGTACCCATACAACCCACCTTATCTCCGATTAACTTAATATGCCCACGTCCTCTTCGATGTATTATAGATTAGAAGATAATTTCCCCTGCAATGCGATATACTTCGTCGTTCGCTTCCTATAATTTCGTATTTATTCTGCTTTTCCTATTTTTCCGTAATCGTCAAAGATTTGTACACCTGAGGATAATTTGTGAAAGAGAAAAGAAAAAACGTAAAAACGTAAAAAAGTAAAAAAAATACAACGGGGGTTATAAACTGTAACCGTAGTAATAACGGGAAACGAGGAATATAGGAAGCGCGGGCGTTTAAGCGGCGTGACTAATTTTCGGGTTTCACCGTGAAAAAAAAAAGGAAAAAGAGAACGATAAAAAAAAGGACCCAGCCACCCTTTTCCGACATATGTCTTGACTTTTTACACCCGCGCAGAGAGAAATAGAGAGAGAGAGAGAGGAAGAGAATCGTCGGAATAATTGACCCTCGGAAATCGTTTCTACGATACGTGGTGAAAAAGAGAAGGAAAAAAAAAAGATATTCTTATACTAGCATATGGAAAACGATCTTCGACCCATTCCACACGGGCGTAAACACGAAGTTGAAAAATCTGTTGACTTAGGATCGGACGTAAGATCGCGAGGAGTCTGGAGCTGGACCCAGAAAGAAAGAGTGAACTTTGTATGAAACAGAGAAAAAGAAGAAGAAGAAGAAGGAAAAAGGGAAGCAGTTATATTTTTTGACAGAAATAGTTCTTATTTACACGGGACTAACTTTATATATGTACTTACTTTTGTGTGCTACATACAGCCACACACCTATAGCTGTATATACCGAGAAAATTCTGTCCTAATTGGTCATAGCCGGGCATATAGAATCTGGGTAAGAAATTTTTGAGGAAAAAAGAAAAAAAAAAAGAAAAATTCCGTCAAGTATAGGTATACCTAACTATAGGTACACTGACAGAAAAGTTGACAGTGATTTTTAACTCCTGCAGGAGGTCCCCCGAAACGGTCACCTTTGTCCCATATTATACCTGCGATTTTACCCTGAAATATATTTCCATAATTATAAAATACCTGGGTATAGCTACTCGTTTTATAAGTGCGAATTTACTTCAGTCGATAATATATGAGGATGATGGGCGATGTATATGTTATGTTATGCCGCAGCCTCCGTTACCGCGCTGTAGGAATGGATGAAAATATGTATTTTTTTTTTTTTATTTTTACATTTTTTTTTTTCAAGAAAAATGACAATATATAAAGTGAATAGTACGCGATCTTCGAGCATATGCCGATCCGCGATCTCACAGAAACTCCGCGATGTATATACGTGTATAGAGCTATAGCAATATAGTCGGGGAACACTCGAGGATAGTGCCTATACCTCGTGTGTGGATCTTTGTTCACGATCAATAGATCGCTGTACGTGGATCAGTGATCCGTTGATCTAGCAGCGGGATATCATGTTCCGATCATTTGTTCTACGACGTTATACGCATCGTGTATCAAAGATACTAGTTTCGTACTGAAACCACCTCCTACCTATGCCTCGATCTATGCCTATACCTGTAACTTTCAGACGGTACCGGTGACTTGGTACCATTTCAAATCCGTGAGAAATAACAATATTTCTCTTACTACAACGATATCATACCCCTACCAGGTGTCTAATGTGTTTCTGTATATTTTATATATATGTATATATGTCGATGCTGGTAATCTATACATGGCACACACGTATATTATATATATTTAACCGAGCCATTATTACCCAATCGTTTGCCATTGCCACGAAGATCGGTTCTGTTGTATATGTGCTTTGGCCATGGCTATGGCTATGGCTATGGCTATGGCTATGGGTATGGGTATATGGGTATGCTACGCTGCAGCAAACGGCATACACATATCTGTCTGTCCGTCTGTCTACCCGTGCAGCTGTTGTTCGCTGATATGAAAAGATTTGCTGATTCAGCACCGAGGAATAAGGATCAACGCTCTGCACCAAACGCTATGCGCGCCTTCGCGTAGGAAATAATCCAGTGATTGATCGCCGAGACGAGGAGGCGGGCCACAAGATCCAGATCCATGTCTAAAGAATTCTCGTCTTTTCAATGCACTGACTTCGTTGGTATAAGATACGATTAATAAATAAATATCATTCGAGCAAATGGCTTTTACGAAACTTTACGCTACGAGTCTTATTTCCATCTCGGTGCAGGGAAATTACTGAATTTTCATAGTTTTTTTTGGAGGTTACTTCCCCGATAAAACTCTCGAACGAAGAGTACCGCAAAAATGAGAAATAGACTGAAATTTTCGGATCTTTTGACTTTGGGGATTTTTCAAAATCTGATCGGAGTCGCCTCAAACCACAATTCAGAACTTAAACCCTGCCAGCCCCGTGAAATGACGATAGGAAGAAATCTAGCCGAAGGAAAATATCGGGATTTTTATTGACCGATCCCGATCAATCAAGTATATATATATATAGTAGAAGGTGAAGAAAAAGAAAAGAAAAGAAAAAAAGGTGACCCTGTAGAAAGAGATCTGGCTCAAGCGACTTTTCCTTTCTTTTCCTTTCTTTCCTTTTTGACTTTTTTGTTGCGGGTGGTTGTAGTAGTATCTTTTTTTTTTCTCCCTTCTTCTTCTTCTTCTTCCTCTTCTTCAGACCTGTCGAGCACCGTCCGTCCGTCTTCCCACCTGCTGGGAAAACGCTCTTGCCTTGGCCGGTTATTCGCTTCATCAATCAGGCAAAAATTCCTTCGCTATTCCCTTACGCCATGCTTGTGACCGAAATATCATATATATGAATACCAGAGCTCCGGAGGGATGATCCCATTGTTAAACGCAAGTTGGTGATATTTTATTGACTTTATGACGTCATTTATTTGATTCGTCGACACGCCCAGGGATTTAATCGAAACCCAACGTCACCCGGCCATCGCCGCTTGTATATCACAGCTTCTCCGAAAAGGACCGCGGATATAAATGGTCCAGATATACCTCACGGACATTTTCGACGTTTTATACATGAATAAAAACTTTTTATCCTTCCTCCGGTATTCAAGTAGAGAAGGATTGGGTTTTTTTTTTTTTTTTGCCAACGAAAAAAAGAGAAAAAAAAATATATATCTGTACCTGGGCTCAGTTTATTATTCAGCAAAAATTTTTGCTGTAGCAAATATACATCGCATCGCCTCTACTTCTCTATGGGTATAAATTTGTAGATTGTTGGGTGTTTTATCGTTGAAAGAAATCGGGAAATATTTCATCCACCGACAATGAGAAAATTAAGATAAAAATCCGTCACCCTCAGCCCATAGAATAGTAGGAAAAATATAATATAATACGAACGTAACTGCAGCGGTTATACGTCACGGACCTTAGATCGTCAATGGGTAAACGGAATCGGAGATGTATTGATGGAATGTATCCTCACCTCGCCCTGGATGTAAATAAATATTAAACAAACGGGATATATCGTATTCCACAAAAGGTTGGCGTCCAGGAAGTTGATTGTACCGGGGCTATGGGCAAAGGTGGATAAGAACCGCAAGATCTTACAGATAAATTTCATACACAGTACTGTGTCGCATATACTACCATCCGGCAGATCTTCACCCCGTGATAGAAAAAATGAATAAAAAAGAGAGAGAAAAAAAAAAGGGTTTTTGTGCAGGATATTGAACGTACCCTGTGGAACGTATACGTTCCTCTTTCTTCATACCGAAAACGTCTCGGGTTATAAGAAACAGTATTTTAGATATTTTCGATAGACTTTTATTAACGGGGATGCAGGAAGCTGGAGGATAAAGAATACGATGTGAAATGGTCCATGGGGGCCGTGCCCACCGCGCTGGCTCGAATAATCAAAAACAAAGAGGTACAATATACTGTATGCGGTATACCCAGGTTGGTCTCGTCTTAGGAATGACACAGCAGCCGTTGTCCTGTCTCGGTATAATAATTCTTGATGAGCAAGACGCGAGACGAGGTTGTTTGTCGATTATAGATATCAATATCTGACCTACGACCTATTCGCCGGACACGAAACCCTCCAGGCCTGATTGCGTCAGTTGAAGGGTGACAGATATTCGATTGGATACCGAAATTTGTCAGGTCTAAATAATGGCTGCGAGATATGCTAGAGAGGTACGTCTGTGTATCCCCGTACGCAACGATGTGCGGAGACTCGGACAGATCTAATTATGCACACATACACATGCATGTACATGTATGGTTGTTGGTCTTTTGATTTTTTTTTTTTTTTCTTTTTTTCAAACATTTTCTTCCTCTCATCCTTGACTAAGATTTATCGCAATTGTGTCAGGGCACCAAGGCAAGACCTCAGTCGACTATTAATAATGATAAATAAAGTTATTCTGCGCCTTTCACTAGAATTATGCTGCAGGGACCTCGCGTGCCACGGATGTAACGAATAAACGGATTAATTGATCGGTAGCTGAAGAAGAAGAAGAAGAAGAAGGAGAAGGAGAAGGAGAAACTTTGGGTAGATGGATAATAACGTTTCTGTCTCATCACTGTGATTTCGAGATTTCTATATACGCGCATCTTGGACCCATAACCGACGTTTAAAATTGAATCTAGCTCTCTTCTAGATGCTGAGAATTATTACACTTGTATACCTAGTTATACAGGTTGAATATTTTCGACAACAAGCTCGAAGGCCATAAGCCGGTTAATCACTTAAGTATTGTGCCCATTGTGGAATGGCGGATTATGAAACACGTTTATCAATCGTTTAATTGGCTCAAATTCATGCCTGTGAGAATATCGCAGAGGTTAAGGCTGATCATCATTCTTAATAAGATCCTGAAACGATGTTGAATTTTAAACTAACGGTTTTTTATTTTCTCGTATAAAAAGTGAAAAGTACCCAATCATAACGGTGCGTTTCAGACGACCTTGTAAACCCCTTTTATTTTTACGCTTTTTCACCACCCCCGTGGCCTAAATTTGTTTTTCAAATAACGGCAAACTTTCTAAAACTAGGTAAGTAGACTTAGGGAACGGTACCATAAAAATGTGAAAACCGTTCCAGCACTACGCGCGAGGCAATGTACTACAGGGGACGATTTTTCCTTTTTCTTAGAAAATATAGTACCGTTTAAAAATACGTAGCACCGTTAGCCCCTAAAAACGAAAATATAATAGTTTTATTTTTACAATACCTACCATCTATTTCGCGTTAGTTTTAGGGACCTGTGTGTACATCACCTACTGTGACAATATTGGGTGTAAAAATTCACAATACTTTACAACTCCTGGGGAAGCGGGGGAAAAATGTTTTACTTTCTATTTAGGTACATATATACTATAATACGGGAGAAAAAAAAAAAAAAAATTAGGCCTGTAAAAAGGAAACTACGAAATAGAAGTACGCGGTACGTATAGGTGTATACAGTCGTATAGATAAAAGGGGAGAAATTTTACCTTTACCTGACTGTCCAGGGTTTTACAACTGCAGGTCGTCGTTATTATAGTAGTCCTTGTAAAACTGTTATTAATCCTTCAAACAATCGGAAAAAATAATGGTACGTCGATGGGTCGTTATCGATTTAGCTATTATTGGGTATATAAACCGGCGGTGCGAAGCTTACCTGGAATTGTGTTTTAGGCAAATTTTGGTTGTAATTTTTCTCTTTGCTCACTACCTTATACACTTATTAGGGTTAGTTGAGAAAATTAGAATTTTGGAGTAGGCGCCTAATCCTCCGCCTCATCCCGGTCGTAAAATAAATCGAATTTTATGCCAACGCCGAGGATTATTTTGGCAAATTTCTATCCATCCTGTGCCTCAGACTACCGTAATTAGTTTTTTGACCTGCATAAAACGACCGAATTACTGGGTACCAGGTAAACACAGGTTTTTCCCTATGTGCAACCCGTTTGTTATCGCGGCTTTGAGGTAAATAGCAGGAAGTAAAATCCAGTCCCTAGAGCAGTAACCGAACCTAACTAACTCGATAAAAGATGGCAAGGTATAGAAAAAAGGAAATGTCTAACGATCTTATTCAGGGATTTAGTTTCGTTTCATTCTGTTCCCCGTTTGTTCACGTGACACGCAAAATCGTCCCTCTTGGTATAACACGGCAGAGATTTTTCGATGACTCGACTACTCGAGAAAACCTCAACGGGCTAATTCGAGCACCCGGCCATAGGAGGACCGTTTACGTGCTTTTTGCATATTTGTTGAGTCATTCAGTTTTTCGGAGCAGAACCCCTATTGTGCTCGGGGGATGAGCGGGGCTTTTTTTCAAGAGGGCGCGAGCCCGGCCATACTACAGTGGATATTTTATTCGTCAGGCCCACTCGAGTGGAGATCCTTTTACAACTTCTTAAAAGAAGAAGAAGAAGAAGAAGAAGAAGAAGAAAGAAAAAAAAAACCACTTTTTTGATGATATCTTTCAGAGACAGTCGATGCATGGAAATATCGATATTTCGCAGTGATGGACTGCTGGTGCGGTGGCTTGTACCTTGAAGAGGTTGAAAAGATGAGGAAACGTTTCACGCCGATCAAAATAAGCCAATCGATTTTTTCACGATCTTCAAAGTCCTTTGACGCATTACACCACGTCTGTCAATCTCGTGCGAGTCGCGGTTAAGGATCATCATCAACATGTTCCCATACAGTGAAACGTTTTATTTCAAAATATTACATCGAAAAGAGATTATCTCGTAAAGTAGTGAATTCGCAATGACGTTATTGCAGATTATATCATAGAGATTAGAGGTAAGTATTCGCATGTATAGATGTTCATTTTTTAAAGGGTTGAGAAGACTATCCATCCCTAATCCTATATATCTATTGCAATCGCGGGTCTCACGGTACGTTCATTCTCAGTAGGAGCCTAATAAGATGTAACTAAATTATGATTGGATTCATCATTGCTTGGTTATAACATACGACTGTTAAGAAATTGACAATCCGTTCAGATAAAACTGAGAAGCGAAACCCCGGTTATTTACGGACAGTAGATTCTCAGCTGATGGTCATTTTATATGAAGCGTGATACAAACTTTGATATATACCTACTCAATGAGTGATTGGTAACTGTACAACAAGACAGAAGCCTGCAACCTTATCTTTGGCTCTGGTTATAACTGACCATATATACTACACATAGGTATATATGTATATGGACGTGACGAATCTTACACGCGAAAATAATCGTTTTTTCTTCTTCTTCTTCTTATTATTATTATTATTATTATTATTTTTTTTTTGCCTCCCTTTCTCTCTCATACTTTTAATACTGTATACGGATGTAATAAGCCTCGAAGTATATTATACCGGTACCGCGGTCTTGGCATCATTGGTAATTGTACGAGGATAAATAACCGCGTTAAACGAGTCAGTTACAAAGTGTATGGCGAATTTACACCACGCGTGATAAAGACGCTTGATATAAATGAAAAATGAATAAAAAAAAACCTTTTTATCGTAACGAAATACGCGATTTCTCTGCCTCCCATCATCTCGACATCTAATTCTTACTTTTTCTATTTCAACAAAAGGGGATGGTCGGGGTGGAGGAGAGCGGCTCTCCGCCAGTGTAAATAAGACCCGAATAATCCAGAACCCTAAAAATAAAGGAGGAAATGTATAAAAAAAAAAAAAGGAAAATGTGTATCTACCCGTAATGATAAGGTTACTCTGAATTCAGGAGCTGGTTGCTCGACCGCAGACGAGCGCGAGGACCACCCTGCAGTATAATTGTCTTCCGTTAGCCGCAGACACCCGGGATTTATCTTCCGTCCGGTGGTTGCTTTATGTTTCTGTACTATCTTCTCTCCTTGACTGCAGTAACGCCTATTAAGGAGTTTAAATCAGAGGTGATGCAATTCTGAGGCGAAACACCTTTGCGAGAGATAAGAAAGTCACTTCTGCACGTGAATGAAGAACTTCTTTATAGTTTTCAAATTATTTCTGATCGATCGCCTTCGACCGATTCTGGTAGCCCTTAGGTCTTCGGCCAGGTCTCAGGATAATAATGCTTTGTTTTACCCTCGAAGCCCACCCTGGAACACTGGCCTTTCTAACCCTCAGGTATAAACTCGGCTGAGACTTACCGCGAAAAAAAATCAGTCTTTTTAAAATTTTTATATTTTCAACCAACATTCTGCGGATTTTTAGCTTTCGGTTATGTCTGGAAAAATATGTAGCAAACTAACGTGAGAATAAATTTATCACTGTATAGAATAATCTGCGGTGTATATTTAACGATTTTACGTTGTGTCAATGCGCGGGTTAGCATAAGACGTACACCAGCCTGCACGATGTTGGATCGGGATTTTCTGTCAACCCGGAGAAAGTCGCGACAGACTTGATTAAGAGGCGTCGTTCAAATCGATGCGATAAAATCTATGAAGAAACGAACAAGCAAAGAGAGAAAAAAAAAATAAAAATAATTAAAAAATTGATGAATAAAGAGAAGCAGAAGGTTTTTGGAATAAGTGAAACGCCGGTGTTGAGACGAAGAATTGATCAACTGTGTCCATAAATAAAAAATTACCGAAAATATGTGCGATGATAAAAATGAATGAGATTATTTTTTTTTTATCTTTTGAGTTTCTCACAGCGAATCGGATCCCCGATACAAATACTTTCCTTGTAAGATATTCAGAGCCTTGCTCGAGCAATGAAGAAAGGGGTTCAAACGTGGGACGGATCTGGACCCGGTGAATCCTTCCTCTGTACGATTACCGGGTCAGATAATGATCCGAACTAATCTAACAATAATTTTCTCTGATTGATCTGATTAGTCAGTCCGGTCGAGCGCAGGTCCGCGGTCGAGCGGTAAATGATCCAGACGATCTCAATCAGCTTCTGAAAAAAATAAAACAATATTGAATCTGTAATCGGTGCAGGTAAAGCAGTCAGCCATTCAACCTCCCACGAAGTAACGAATCATTTTTAACGGCTTGATAAAAACATAGGTCAGTTAATCATTTATCGGAGAATTTATAGACCGCAGTCGCTATACTCTCGCTTATATATATATATATATATATATATAAACCGAGAAATTGATTTTTCCTTCTCCTTTTCCGCCCAGATACGTAGAATCTCTGAATCTCTATCCCAAAGCAAATTCAAACTGTGTGTTCTCTGTACTCGTAAAATGCCACTTCTCCCCACAACGAGATGACTGTTCAGTTAAAATCGGTGACCCCCGGGTTGAGAAACTGGAATTATACTGACCCGGTAAAATGAGCGAAATGATAATTGATTAATATTTAATTATAACACTCAGCCCAAAGTGCATGAGCATTAGATGATGAAATTGGCAAATCGCGTTCGTTAGAAAGCGTGAGATTAAATTGAGAAGTCGCAGTTACTAATGCCGAGTGGGTAATTGTACGGGGGATTTTAGAACCGTTTTTATATGTAACTCTAACTCTAACCTCTATATTCATCGCCCAAGGCGAGAGTCAGAAATCCTTTACGTATATAAAATCTCCTATATTTCGCCTACGGGATCGTTTGTACATACATATATCTGTATGCACACATAGGTATACCTACACACGTTGAACGGGTTAGCCGTACTGTAAATGTGAACTATTTACGTACAGGGGGAGGAGCCGAGGCGTTTTGTTTCACGTTTCCCACAATTAATCATTTACTGGTCCGAAACAATTAGGACGCTCATTAGGTACACCAGAGGCGGGCGAGCATCACTCTATCTCTCGCCGAGGCGGACTCAGCGTTCAGTCAAAGTTCAATATTACTTGGCATTGCATAAAAGTGAGGAAAATAATGAGAATCGCACCGATCGTTAGTAAGATATCTCGTAGAACGAAGAAGGTCTTCTTCCTTCACGGAGGTTCCGATCTTTGATAGTTTCCTACGCTTCTTCCGGTATCCAAGAATGAGGAATACCCTCGCCTCTGGTGGTCCGAAACTCCGAACGGATGTTTAAATTTAGAGAGAGAGTGGATTCGGAATTCAGCGCGATTCCAGACCCAGTAATCATCTCGATGGTTTGCCATCTCACATCTGCTTCGATAAAAGGATCAACAGCAGCGCAGGAACGAAACGTCCTACCAAAACGCGTACCGATCAAAAGAAGGGAGGCTTACCTGAGGGAATGATCACAGCCACACCCCCCGCCCAAAAAGAGATGGAGAGAGAGAGAGAGAGGGAGAGAAAAAAGGGACTCCTCGTGTGAAAGTCCTGGTGAAATGTTTCCTTTGTCCCAGTAAGTCAAAACGTTTTCAATAATTTTGGAAATTTCAGATTTGCATCAATTCTTTCTACCTTTTTCCCATCACGAGGGGGTTTTGGGTGCAGGTATCTCTAGTAACTGATGAGATAGCCAATTTCATCCCGCAATGGACACGTACGACGTGTGTAGCGTACACATATACACCGCACACTTTACGGTATACAAACTTGCTTATACCGCAGTGAACCCTCACCCGTCACGATTCAACCTTGTACGTAGAGTTGAGGCTTGGAAACTACTGTCCACCCGTCAAACGTCTTGGTGAGTATTGCGGGTCTTGTGGAAGCGGATAATTATTCAAAACTTAAACATTTCGTAGGTTTTGCACGGCTTATATTTTAACACGGGACCTCGCCTCTTAGTGGACAACAATTTTAAGGATATAATTCAGATTCGAATTATAGTTGCCATGCCATGAACAGCGTTCAGTTTCAGTTCAGTTCAGTTCGGTTCAGTTCGGTTCAGTTCAGTTCAGTTCAGTTCAGTTCAGTTCGGTACAGGATCATTTTGATTGATCGGGCAATATGGCGCGGGAACCCCCCGTCGTTCGTGCATTACTGTTACGACGTGGAAAAATGATCGGATTGAGACGCACTCATCAATCGCACGCCTCGGCTACCTAGCCAGCTCGAACGAACCTCACGTCCGCGAGACCAGACATCAACCCAGCCAGCTAAGAGTCTATACCTTAACTCACCCCGCAACTTAGGTACAAATTACTTCTGAGGTCTATATTATAACGTCAAAGTTCTAGGCGGTATATACAATCTTCGGGGTTAGAATGAGAAACTTGTTAGAAAAATGTCGATGTTTTAATTTCTTACGAGAATTGTCACATGCGAAGATATTAAATATATTTGGAATGAAGATTTCGACCGGGGAAAAATATTCGGTCCTTTTTTTTTTTCAATTTTTTTTCTTTCTCGCTGCATTTTTCGTTCCATTCATTTCGCTACGAATACCTACACGATATTTGTCGAAGAATTACGCATCTAAGCTTGAGGCTAAGAGTTCTTGAACGGTCTTAATACCTTTTGATTTATCTCAGCTGGGTCATGGCGTTTCGCCCCCATGCGAAGCCGGCGTATGGGCGGGCCAATCAGTTTTTAAATAACCATAACTCGTGTTTTTATGTCCGAAAGAGTGTAGTTAGGCAAGTATAGAGAGTCTATACTTATTACGTACGGCAGAAAATATCAAGTATATAATTAATATCGAAATTATTTAAAATCTGTTTATATAGTCAGCGGTGAGAATTAGAGACTCAAGTAATAGACGCAGAAATTTAAAGGACATACACCATTTTTAATATACACGGTCTTTCTCCTCTATTCATTTCTATTCCTACTATTATTCAACCGTATATGTAATATCGGTTCTGGAAGCTCGATGCTCGAACGAAGAATATGATTTAAACTTATTGGGTGCCATACTCGTGCATTTATATGCAGTCTCAAGTTGTTGCGCAGAGTGCAACTCGGGATATTTATACTTATATTTATATGTATCTTAATATTTATATTTATATTTATATTCACATCTACATATACGTGTATATCGCATAAAGCGTTTCACACCAATCAGCCTCGGTAATACACCCATACCTAACATCTGCCTCTGCAAAGTATACCGGGCTATTAAGAAGGCAAGTCTTTGCAGATGTGTGCATCGTGCAATATGGGTATACAATTATACATATTCCTTCCTCCTCCTCCTTATCCTTATTCTTCCATA
This sequence comes from Tenthredo scrophulariae, assembly GCA_963978835.1. Taxonomy (NCBI): domain Eukaryota; kingdom Metazoa; phylum Arthropoda; class Insecta; order Hymenoptera; family Tenthredinidae; genus Tenthredo; species Tenthredo scrophulariae. The sequence continues at coordinate 1,908,034 of OZ022235.1, forward strand.
CAACCCATGAGCTTTGAACTTTACCCGCAGTGTTTAAGGATCGTATGTACCGCGATTGGAACAGGTACGTCGAGAAGATCAGCAGCAGCTCGAATGAGATAGTCCTAAACAGTAAGAGCGAGATGGTCTCGCGAAAGATCATACCTTAGAGTAATAAGCGGCACAGTGCATAGCAGACGTTGCCTAAGGTTCTTGTAACAGACAGTTCAAGTTATTTCAGGTTTAACGGCACATCGCATGAGCAAGCGAACGAACGAACGAGCGAACGAGTAAGCGAGTGAGCGAGCGAGCGAGAGTGCAGGAGTCGATAAGCGAATAAATTGACATTATATTCAATTTATTATTGAACATCACTCCGTCATATTGATTGATAAGGTTGTTTTGCGCCCGCAACTCCCTGCACCACCATCACCATCACCATCACCAGTCAATAGAAACATGCGGTAATATTTCAGTAGCTGATCGTCTGTCATGCGAGGAAATCTATTCCTTACTTACAGGTATATAATATATATCCTCTATGCCTCCATACTTTCTTCTATAGTTTATAAGTTGCATCACGATAGATCAATTAACGATATTACGTACTATCATTCCCCCATCAATTTGTCGTGTCGTCTACATTCCACGACTGCCGATCCCCTCGATGGTTTTAGTTTGAAATCGATGATTTCAACCAGGGCGAATATATGATTCTATGAATTATTCGGATGAGAGAAATCTCCAAATGCAGGAGTCGTGTAACCCATTACGGAATGGAAGCTAGAACATCCAAGTGTCGTTTATTTTATTTTTAAGACATTCGGCCTCGTGTTGCCCGGCGTGTAGCAGGAGCTCTCCTGCCAAGCTATGGTATTGTTCTAGGCGCCCAGTGATGGACGACAGTCATTTGTTATATGGCCACTAGCGGACATATATCACGCAAGAGAAGGCCTACTCCACACAAAATGTTCTCTTAGTTACCCATTGTGCAGGCTCGTTGCTGGGGTTATGCTATGTAGTTGGCGTACATACACCGGCCCTTCCATCTCACCATATAGCTGTACAGATTTGCTCCTCAATTAAATGTTTTTTTATTTTATTTTATTACTTTTTCTCTTACTATTTTGAATTCAAATTTCTCAGCACATTGCGTCTTCACACGATCTGAATGGACTTTCTTACGCTCATGAATGTATGTGCGTGTGTGTGTGTGTCTGTGTTACATCAGCCGAGATCGAGTTTGCGAACGATGAGTTTTCACCGCGAGTAAGACGATAATATTCATTCTTGAGACGTGGTGAACCACGAGGGGCAGGTTAAGCTGTTAAAATAGTATTAAGCGAGTAAGTTAAGTGAGTATGGCAAACTCAATAGCTTCATTCTGTAGGATACCGGCTGCTCTCTTGTACGAGCTTCACGTTCACTAAGTCCAGTCAGACAGTGCAACAGTCTACTTATTTCAAGAAGGCCCCAGAGGCGCGGATAAATAACCTACCCGAGTTTGAAATAAAACGTTATGGTGAACAGACGCGAACAAACAAGACCGGCAAATAGTCAGAAAAGTACATTTTTTGATATCTCAAGAGCTTCGATCTTACATGGATTGAGTCTACCGATGAAAGAACGGTGGAAACTTTTAGGAATCTGAAGGAAATGCGCTTATATAATGTCGCTTCTGACCTTTCATCGTCAACTTTAACAAGGAAATGATCCGAAATCAAGGGATTTCGTATCAAAAAATGGAATTCATCATTCACTTCGAATTTCAAGAAGCTTCGATGAACGCTCCGACCCGCACCAACTTTTTCTTCGATTCTTGGATATCTGGAGTGGAGTTCTTCCGGTTCTCACCGGGTCTAATCAGAGCCTTTCCTTTCCTTTCCTTTCCTTTCCTTAATCCTAACAAATCGAATCCGTAACCGTCGAGATCTCGGTCTGCTAGACGGAATGGTAGAAGAATAAAAAGTTTTAGCCAGGTGCCCAGTGCGAGGATGAGGATGAGGAGGACGAGGACGTACGTTGCGATGCCGTAGTAGACGTCATTAGTGAATGAAAGACGTGACAAATGACGAATGTCGGATCTTGAATGCGCAACGGCGCCCCATAACGCCGCCGCCCGTTTGTTTGTGGTCACATTGTTGTGACTTGTGACGTCGGTGGATCTTCCTCTCTACTCGACTGCAACAGACTGTGAGAATAGTGACTCAAGATTCAAAATCATTCGCTATGGATCCTCGGGGCGTCTCTCCGGGTTGTTTTGACTTCTGACGCCCGGTTGACGAGCGATTGTCCCTTTTCAAGTATATTTTATTATTATTCCTAGCCGTTCAAGTTCGTTTTAAGGGTCCTGAAACTCAGACTCCCCTTCGACTCGATTTAATACCCACAAAACGAACCTCGACGCTTAACGACAAAGCAAACGTTGCAAATCGCTCTTAATTAATCACTCGTGATAAAAACCTACGAAAGTCCTATCTATATCACATTCCTTCCATACTATTATATCCTCATCGAGTCAAGATTCGCGGAAATTAAGGTGGAAACAAGTTTTCATGCATATGCACTCAGCGACGAGTCTACATACATACCCTAACCGAGTACTTGTTATCCAAGTTACTACATATTAAGCCAGTCACACGGCGTCTCACCTTAAGTGATAAATAAAAGCCTCCAATTTAAATCGAATCTGAGCAGAGGCCTGATTACTAAACAACGATTAACCTCACTCTGATAGCTTTTGAATATAATGTGTAACACGGTGTGCGTTCATGTGTGTGTGTGTATCTCTGGGTAGAATAAAGGCCTGCCTATATGGATGAAAGGCCACTTGATACTTGGTTAAAAACGCGGACCACACGGGAGCACCGATTTATTGAATTGCCGTCTCAATCTGCCGATATTTAGCAATTACATGGGCTGGAGAAGCGGCTCTCTCATTCTGGTCTCTTGTTAGATTTTGGCCCGTGGTAGCCGCATCTTCCCACGATACTCGAGTGGCTTATGGGCGGATGTGGCCAAGATCCATGTAAACATAGTTGGGTGCTAATCGTTCACGTTTTCGCCATAAGGTCTGATTCACTGCCAACGGGAGTTTCTTTACGGCATTGTTCCCGTCCCGAGAAACCCAGGGATCGCTATCTTAACTAGCCTCGTGTCTGGTAGCTAGAAGATGTTCCGTTGTTTCACCAGTATTATACTAGCTTATACTCGCTCGCTCGTTCATTCGTTCGTTCGTTCGTTCGTTCGATGGTGAGCTGTAAACTAAACGCTGCCAGAACAGCTCAGAAAATGTTAGATCTAAATACGATAACTATTACCAAGGTGTGAACTGATGGCTTTTGGAAGAGACTCACTCCAACAATCGATGTTCACTTATAACATATCGTTTCATACCTGATTTGCTACTGCCTCAATTCACCTCCTTTATACTAGACGCATATGGGCCATAGGTTGTGTTCACATAGTTTCAAATGATATCTGATCGACTGAATATACAGGAAGAACGAACTCCTCGCTGAAATAAAATCCATCTAACCATGTCAGCTCGACTTCAGAGTCCCATTGACTGAAATAGGCATCCAGTCTCTCCTTTTCTTCGAACTAAGTAGACTTTAATACGACGTTGTCTGCGCCAGGCGTCATTCCAGGTTGCTCTCGATGGATGCCGTGTATGACGGTCCAGTCGAGTCTGGTGCGGTGCAGTGTCCTGCTGAATGCATGCATACCTGGATAACTGGATACCTTTTTACGAGGTTTTAACTGTGAATTAGCAGGGCTGTTTGTTGACTGAATGAAAAAAAAGGAGCTGACGTTACGGAGTAAGATAGATTAGGTGCTGAACGTAAATCGATTAAGATCGATACCCTCTCCGGGCTATTGCACGATGAATTTGTTAGTTGCATTCAAAATCGTATAGTTCTGAAAATTTTCGGCTTTCACCAGTACGAGGCATTGTGTCGTGTTTAACCGGTAGCTGCAGTACCCCGGTTTATGGTAATTTGAAAAATCCCATGATGGAACGGTACGGTTTAGACAAATCCCGTTTAAGAGTAAAGTCAAGGTAAACAAACAGTGTTCAAATAGCCGTTCATCTTGATAGTATTAAGTGATGTAATTCGAATTAGAACATCGGCTCTCTCATTCGCTGCTCTTTAATGAAAGGGACATGCGAATATTCACACGTTTACGCAATCGGCAGACCCTGACGAGAACAAACGTACTTTGTCGCTGTAAGAGAATAAGAAACTAGTGCTATAGTATTGTTTTAGGAAATCGGGGCTCATGTAACGGAATAGGTATATATATGAAGTTTGATTCAGCGTATAAGAATTATGTGAATTCCTACTGCGAGGTATCGATGTGATACTCGTAAATCAGCCAATCTGAGGCCTTAAATCAATAGGGAATTCCTACGTTGTTGGTTAAAATTTCTGTAGCTTCAGGAATAGGGTTGTAAATAAATTTCGAACAGATTAGCACGACACGACCACTGGTTACCGTTAACTAACTCAGAAGCTAAGGTGTGGTTCGGCGGATGGTTAAAGGGTTGAAATTCTGAGCGAAGGCAAACACAGAAAAGGCCCTAAATAACTCGGCGCGAATCTGCCTACATAATGGAATTAGTGTCGTTCGTTAATTTACAACACTTAAGGGTTGGTTGTTGCATATCTAAGATCGTGGTACTTACTTACGGTTATACTGGCGCTCATTTAATACCAAAGTGTTCACAGGGATAGACAGGGAGACAATTACACTGGCATTTGACAAGGGCGAGCTCTGGATGGAAAGAAAGAGCTGGCTAGGTCGCAGTCAAACAGCGGTTGAGGTTGAGGTGGGCGGTGCGGCACGTTGTACTTTTAAGAATCGTTTGAACGACGATAATTTTTCGGCATATTTGTCCCAGTCTTTGGGGGATAATCCCTCCGCGTTTGACCAATTCGAAAATATTAAGAAATTCGTCTCTTCATAGAGACGGATGACCGCACTGTACATCATTACACTCCAGAATCTGACTTGCGGTCACACACCCAATTCCCAAGGGCTAGATCTTCGAGGGAAATATCCTTTCGCGTGCTGTTTGGGTAGATAATATTCTGCCATATTCTTGGACAATGAAATGGTTCTCTACTGGCGGGAGGGCGACGCACAATGAGAAACTGAAACGTGAACAAATAATGGTCAGGTTAATCGTCGTCAAGCTATGAACACAAGGCAAACAGCAAACTGCTTCTTGAACTGCTAGTGTATTCTAGGGCACCGTTAGAACAAAATTCTATGGGTGAGGGTGATTTTTATTCAGAGGATTCTGGTGACAGAAGAATAACCTGCAATCCAGTTAGCCAGCACGCGCGATCGGTGCTAATCTTTCGCTTAACTTTAATCTAAGACTTAAACTTAAACCAATATTGAAAATTCACTTTCTTCTACGGGCCGTGCATGGACTGCAGGAGAAATCAAAGAGACCATCTTGCCTTAATCCTGCTTTAACTAGATCACTGAAAGCGGATTAGGGCAGGAGGGTATAAGGGTGCACCAGCCGAAAACGTAGATTAACTTTAATCGTCGGATTAGCATTGGCACGTCGGATACAATTACAGCTGGCTTTTACCTCTCTGAACAGAGTTTTACAGGCCTGGTTTTACTGAGATAAAAATCTTCTCCGAGAGACAGAGAGAGAGGTAAGGGTTGAAATATCTTCGGATCTGTACAATTGAACTATTAGGTGGGAGGACTGGCTGCAGTAGCCGAGGTTAAGCCATCTGCCACACCACTGCAGTGGGTTCTTGCAATTATAACTGGGCCTTCTCCGCCCACTTTAACCCTTCAACGATTTAAACCCTTGGGGCCCGGCGAACAGCCTCTCCATTTTCACCCAGTATAGAGTTATTTATGAGCATTATCAGCTGCCATTTTGTCTAACGACAACTAATGTCTACTGTGTCTGCGGCTTACCGCAGTACGCGGTAATGCGTCCTAGCTGGAAATATATAGAGGTGGGAGTTAATGCTGTGAAAATATTAAACAATCGATCTTAACGTATATGTATGTTTGCATTAATTATATTCACCGATTTTAACTTGCAACTTCACCTGATCCACGTATGTGCATAAACATATGTGTATATATATATATATATATATATATATATATATAGCAAGAACGATTTACCGCCACAACTTGCGCGAGAATCCGTTTACTCCGGCTGACTGACAGCCAACAAAGTCCCTGCACCGTGGCTGAGTTATTGTATATACAAGTGCGCGGTATGTGTAATTACTAATTACGCACATACCGGCGTTGCACTTCCTTTGGTCTATGAGACGTACCTACCTAACTCTTAGTCGAGAGGAGAGGATGGATCTACTCATATATACTACTATATGCATATATACAGGTATTTAATGCCATTCTAAGGTTCTAATCAACGCGTTTCATTTCTCAATCGTCATTTTCACTATCTGGGTAGCTATCACCTAGAAACTTACCTCAAACAAGGCCTAGACTTATCTTTTAGCTATAGAATCTATCAATGGTCGGATTAGTCGATTCAATCCTCCTTGTTTTTCTTACTTTCAAATATAACGACAGCTCGAATCAAAGAGGCAAGAAATTTGTTAGAAATAAACCTGAGACCTCGAGGCTTTAAGACGCGTCTATAGCCAGTGTCTGATCTCTTTTCTCCATCTCACTCAAACTCATCGATACATATAGGTACCCATATCACCGCGTCTCTATTCGCTGTACGAGTCGCTACTATCGTAGTTACATAATCGGTCTTAATGGTCTATGATTAAATATTAAAGATCGTCAAATGGTAACGCAATACAACTAATCTGTTATAAATTACCAGGGATTTCTTTTCTTTTTTTCTTAGTCCTGTTCTACACGTCGCGGTAGCAAAAAAAAAAAATGAAATAATCAATAACAAAAGTAATAATAATAAAATATAGCGATACTCAACCGTTAGCTGAAAATTTAGGTACGATGCCGTTGTATCTATCCCGAAATTCTGGCCCATGCGGGAGCATTGCAATTCGAAGATGACCGAATCAAGGACCACCCTAAAATATATGAATCGCTGATCGTTTCGATTTCAAGATACCAGCTTGATATTATATTATAAACGACAGATTACGATAAAAATTGAGGTTTGTCTTTAACGAGGCGACGGCGGACAACTGTAAAATTCTTTTGGGACATTCGGAACGTTACACGCTATTAAAACGCGAGGCGAGGCGAGAGGTGAAAACTCGTCCGAGTCGAGAGTCGAGAGAGCTCCGTTTTAAAAACGTCGTTAAAAGGTAGAGGTATGCGGTAATTTACGAGGCTATCACCTATACAAACTGGGCCGGGTGACGAAATTTGCTCGGAAATAATTCGAGCTATGCCTTGAAGAGGTCGAATCGACTGAAAAATCTTCACTGATACCGATTTTTTCCTACATACTTATATTTTCACTGCATTAAACTCGAGTGGAAGAGAAGGGAAGAGGAGAGAAGAAAGAGGAACAGAAATCATAAAAATATATATATATATATACGTTGAGATTTTCTATACCTACACGTACGGTATAAGGCCACTCCTTCAATATTTTGACTAGGTTGCCAACAACCTACCGTTTATTCATTGAATATGATCGCTGGCCCGTGACGCTATTCATTCCGCGTTCGTTCAATTCCCCGCAAAGATTTATCGAGGCATATATAGTAAAGTATATGTGTCTACGAGTCGATTGACTATGTCAATGCGGTTAGATTTGTGGCTTTTTCGCTCATCGGTCGTTTCTGCTTTATTGTTATTGCAACAATCGTCGATAATTAATGGTCATACTCCTGTAACTTGGGCATATGTTGTAGAAGAGAAAGATAATCGCCACTCTGATCACATTGGGTGTAGGTACGTCAATAAATCGCGTAAGAGATTTCATTCCGGAACGAATTAAACCAACAGGATTGACCCCTGGTCAAAAGTTCGAAAGGGTTTTACGGTAGGACCTTTCGTTCTGTTCATATAGAAGCAAAAAGTTACCTATGGTAATCCCAGAATGAAACGGGGGCCCTTGGTTCGTAGATATAAGCCGTGATTTCACGCGGTGCGGTCAATAGCCTGGAACGATATTCACCACTAGAGAACCTGGGGTACCAAAGTTAACGTATACGTATAACTTTCCGCTAGTTTATCGACGCCATCCATTAATTGCGGTTTTCTATATACAAACTAGGGGATACGGTGCCAACGATTGCACCCTTCGACCTTTACAGTTTACACCATCGCAGACGTGCTTCAGGGGATGAGGTCGACGAGGGATAAGAAAGAGTATGAAAAATGATGAAGACAAAAAAAAAAAAAAAAGAAAAAAAAAGATAAAAAGAATTGGAAGGATCGTGGAAATTGATTGGATATAAGAATGCATAATGTTTGGTTCAAAGTATGGCTGAGTAAAGAGTGGAAAGGTATCCGTGATCGGTGAGTGACTGCAGTGGGTATTACAGCGTTACACAGAAGCTGCAGAGTTCCTAAGATCTCTTGACCTTTTGTAATTAAATATCCAGACGGTAGGCGGTAGGTGTATGTATGGTGTAGGTGTATGTATGGGTATTATAGGTGGTACATGGGTATAAGGTATAAGAGCAGAGAATTTATTGATAAAGTTAAAGATTTGATATTAAATTTCAGATAGTACAAACTCTCGGCTGCACGAGGATGGAGGAAACCAGGTGGCGTATTTGGTTTCAAGTAGATTGCTGAATTAAGTATGATAGTGGCCGCTGGTCGGTGTCCGGCGATCACTTAAACCGGATAAAACCTAAGGTTTTGTAGCCGGGAAGAGTAGGTATCCCTAGTCCCTCTCGAGTAGTCGGTTACCGCAAGCGTATATCTCCTCTAGCTTTGTGTCAGCCTTGTTCATTTCTAATAAACCAGCCTCGTGTCTGAGGCAGGTAATTATATTTGATTTGTGACGCGATGTACCAGGTCGCAAGCTCCGGAGCCTATATTCTGACCGTGTGTTACCCACTGGTATAATATACCTTTGATTTACAATCTTCGTTAAGGTCTTATTCTCACGGCTATTTAACAGAAATAATGTGTATCTGGGGCATAAGCAGAAATCCTGATGAAAAAACAAAAAAAAAAACGAAAAACTCTAAGCGAAGGAAGATGTTCGTCGTCAAAACCCTCCTGCAGTGATACCATTTTTCTTATTTTTTCTTTCCTCCTCTGTTAGCTACTCCTCATCTTCAGGTATATTGGTATACATATGGGGCAGGGATTCCCCGCGTTTAACGAAACATTTTATATACCGATCCGCCACACCGATCCACTCGACCGGTTTTCTCCGAGCCGCGTACCTACTACAGTCTCATTAACGTCATTGAACGATTATTCACAGAGTTGATTTTGAAGCGATACTTTGGCACGGTTAAACCCCGCCACTAAACCTATATCGTAGCCGTAGAGTATCGAGTGGGAAGGAAAAAAAGGAAAAGGTTCCGTAACAAATTTGCAGATGTCGAACTCTCGTTAGAGATCGTTAAGTGAATAGTTTGTCACCGATCTGGTATATCCACCGAAGTTTCTAAGTCACGATCATCGGGTCCATTCTCGCTTTGTTCGGACCCCTCCAGTTATCTCTTCTCCTTTATTATCTTCCATTATTTATTTATTTTTCCCTCATTCGGGGGTATTCGATAAATTAAACTATACCAGGTATGGGACCTGCACCTAATCCGTTTCTGGTTCTGCGGGCCTGTAAAATACAGGTTAGAGATCCTCCTACCTACTGCAGAAAGTTAAACCTTCAAATTCCTCGCTAAGAAGTAAGAACACAGCTCACGCGGTGTAGTCGAGTCGTATCCCGATGGCCAAATGCAAAGTCGATGCCACGCGAGAAGCTTCCAACTTGTATTTTCTCTCAACACTCAAATACACCCCACAGTCATAGATTCACACATGTACAAATGAAATAAACCGTACCTTTGTCTGTGTACATGTACGTGTGTACATGTACACTATATCATTGATCATTGAAACAAATCTACGGTTTGTACGCGGTACCTGCGGAGGTTCGCAGCCAAGAGACATAAACCAGATTCGAGATAGGTTCGCTTCCAGTTCCCGCAGGGTCGACACCGGGTTGACTCCCATCCGAGATCGTCCGATTCGCCCACGCCCCAGGATATTCCTGGGTGGTGGATTCCTCAAGATATATAATATTCTGCAATTCTAAAATACGCCCTGAACAGGACCACTGACAAAGGTCACTCCGCATCACCATCACTGTACCGTGGTGCTGACCGAAAATAAATGAATGCAAACCGCGGTAGGCAATAATTCTCACGCTGTTTGAAGCCCCTTTATAAACGTAAAAGATTTTCAATTATTTCCACAAATTTTTTACCTCAACAATTTTATTTCATAACCATTTTTATCATAACTAGATACCGATATACCGTACCGTTATCCTTTCTCGTACGAATTAATCTACGATCTGTCACGTAAGTGGGGTAAAACCGCTACTAGGCTTGCTTCCTGAACTACTTTCCCGATCTTTATTTTTTTTAACCGAGGACCTTATAAGTCTTGAGTTAACGAGCGTGGGTGTACCCCGCTTTGTCCACTCGCGGGACTCCGGAGATATCTTTCGTCAGTTTTCAAAGGGTTTCGCGCGGGTCACCCGCTGGTTCACAGCTTTCTCTGCTGTCACGTTGCGTAACGTATATAAATATATATATACGTTCGCGGGAGAGAGGTTCCTAGATGTTTTTTTAATAACGAGAAACTCGCCCATCTCATCGTGGAAGAGTTATTCGGTGAAATATACCTCGAAATCGGTATACTACGAACGAAAAACCGAGATAGATCGCGACGCGACTCTCTCGCACGCATTAATTGACCTCGACTCACTCAATTCTCTTGAAATTATTCGAATAAGAGTATACTGAATCATCGTCTCGCAGCTACTTAAGGAATGCTGTCTCCACGCGTTGCACAACTGCAGAGCGAAGAGTCCGTCAGTGTCTGGTCCAGCGGATTTTTATGACTCCTAAATTAAAGGGAGTCCGTAGTACGGGGGACAGAGTTTCCACCATAACCTACCTGACTCTATACCCAATATCACAAGTATTTTAACGCCTTCGAGATGATTTTCTGGACCAAAAATATACCGTCTTGGTATACATATACACACACATATATATATGCAAGATGCTGGTGCGAGGTGGACCGCAACAACTGGCGAACTGCCCCTCGTAAAAGTTCCCGTACTCTATAGCTAATAAAAAACGATAAAACGTGAGGCTAAAAATATCCTCAACAGCAGGACTTGGGGTAATAAAAACGATCCGATTTATACGGGAACAAGGACCCGGCTATTTTGCTTGAGAAGTGTCCTTCCCCAGGTATAATACCTACTTATTTATTATTATTATTATTACTATATAGATACATGCATATAGGTATAAGGTGGTACCTTTTGACCTACCCTTTCCGCTTGTATGCGGCTGTGGGCAAACATACTTTGGACACGGTCAACTCGGTAAATTAAACCATTAAGTTACGGCTCGAGGACGATCCTCATCGACGTATACGAATCTGGGTGTATGTATGATTAAGAAATAATTACAAAAATGCTAAGAGATTTTTGGGAAAAGAAAAAACGAAAAATTGGTCCAACGGATATTTTCAGATTCATGTTGCACATAAGAGAGTCAGGGTTATTTATTGGGGTGTTTCTCATTCTTATTCTTGTCCTTATTTTTTTTTTGTTATTCCTTGTTTGAGGAATGATGTGTATAAATCGTAAACCCGTGTATACCCAACACGCGAATAGCGCGCCTACTCGGCTTACAGATTCGTGGTCAATTGGCCGTGTTTAACGCGGTATTCTCTACTACTGCGAGGATATATTTGAAAATAAGAAAAAAAAAAAAATGAAAGATTTTTTCTGTGCTTAATCACTGATGTGGAAACGGTGCCGTTCGAGTGACGCCAGATGGGTCTAATATAGAGTTTTTAGATGAACTCATATTCTACATAGCGTAACAAGGTGTGATCCCTCCGCAGCTTTAGCTCCCTGCGAGTTCATCAGCCCGGAATTAAAAGGACGAAATATACGTTCTTGTGAAAGGAGACACGGATAAAGGATAAAGATTCGATGATTATACCTAATCCCTTGCAATCCAGTATCCTAAAATGTATGTGACTAATTTCTTGCAATTATAGGTACCGCGCGAATATATATATACGGGAGAATAGGAAATATCTTTGAGACTAGTGGAGAAGGAGGTACGATATACTTTCGCATATATACGTGTAAATCGACGTTTCTTTCATGTCTCTTGGTACCGGTTACTACAGATCTTCTGAAGATGCTTCGACGCGCGCCCGAAACCTGTTCCCTATATACGTATGTACCTATGTAATGTACATACATACCATTCCGTATAATTTCACCCGGCTTCGTGGACATCTTTGCTAATTTATCACCTGGTCAAACCGTTCAGCGTAAACATTTCGACATTTTATTGGATCCTCCAGTTTCTAATGCCACGATCTCTCTCTCGCTCTCGCTCTCGCTCTATCTCTCTGCAGAATATATATAAAGCCCCGCTATAATATAGAAGAGGTTAATACGACGTAGGGGGCGAACGGTTTCGAAATGAAGAAATGTTAATCTACCAACTGTCCTCATATCATTAGAGCTACTAATTGAATCAGTCCTCCTCCTCCTCTTTCTCATATGCCTATACCAGGCTCTCACAAATCTCATTTATTACCAAGAATTCTCGTTCACGCCGAGCATTAATCGTGCGATAAAAATCGGTGGTTTGAAAGAAAAAAGTGGAAAAAAAAAAAAAAAAGAGGAAACGACTATGAATAAAAAAGTATACCGAATCTTAATAATGATAAGAATCATTAAAATCTATAACGATTATTAAAATGGAGTTTAATCGTCGTAATTATCGGTAATGGCAAACGATATAGTATAACTATATAAACGCGTTCATCATTTATTTACATTATTGGTAATCGAAATGAAATTTGAACACCGATCTATAACCACTATTCACGGAGGAAAAAACCGAAAACGGTTATCTCTATGGTACCAGGATCGGATACCGCTTCGATACACACCGACAACGGTTTGGGACTCTGGAGGCCCTCGATCCCCACCAGGTTTAGGGGCTAGTCGAGAATATCGTCCTGTAAAATCGGCGGTAACCGTTGGCGGAAAAGGAACGATCGGTACTCAGGATTGGAGGACATGACGATGGGTTGTACCGGTAGGCGTAGTGGCTCCCACCACGTCAACGATTCACCTGGAGCACCTTGTGCGGCCCAACAGGTCGGCGATCTAAACAAGCCAGTCTTCTCCCGTCCACCGACGTGGTCGCACCGATTCCGTGCCACCACCGGTAAAAATAAACAACAATAACAAACAAACGAAGAAACAAAAACAATAACAATAACAAGAACAAAAAGAAGAACAAGAACAAGAACGACGAAACAGAGGAAAACGATCAGACAAACTAATAGAAAAATCGGGGAAATTTAAGAACAGTTCAAAAATCGGTTCGTCACATCAGTGATACATCATCGAATCAACGTCGTTCGGTAGTCTCGCGTTTTAAAACCGTAGCGGGATTACAACGGCTCAAATAATCGGTATACTAGACGGAGACTTCAACGCCTTTTACCGATACCCTGCGCACGCTAATCGATAGAGATATACTGGAACAACGACTGCTCGATGGAATGGACTTTTAAACCTGTTGATGTATAAAACCATCTCACCGACTGTTTGATTTTGTTTTTTTGTTTTTAATTTATTTATTGTTAATGTGCGTAAATTAATTCTATCTGGTGCTAAAACAGTAATCGAATTTTTCGGCTGAATAATATATATATATATGTATGTATGGTGTAAACAGCGAGGAAAAGTGTTCATAATGTTCACATAGACGATTTGTTGATGGTATAAATTAACAAACTGGTTTATGCAAAAATAAGTCAGTTTAGTGTTTTGTTGCTGGTATATAATCCATCAAGACGGACGCCATCGGAATACGTGTCTACAAAGGTCAGTGCAGGAGGCCGTTTGAACATAATAATCGGTAGATCGGTTTAAAAATTACAGTTTTTAATCAATCATTATATTTTACACGCAGTATCGTATCCGGAATCGCGTTATTTCCGGTAATGGTTTTCGTCCTTTTTTCATTCTTTCATTATACGGCGATTTATTTCATTGATGCCGATTTTTTGGCGGCAGATAAGATAAAGGAAGAGAAATAACGAAAAGTATTTAAATCCTCGCGAGGAGGCGCACCCCAACTCGGTTTTATATAAATCTTATTTCGCAAAGACAATGGGGAAATTTTTTTAGACCGTACGGATCGTAATATGTTCGACGATTTAAGTGCGAATCGACATGCGAAGCACGTCTTGTCTCTCGATCCTATTCAAATCAGCCTACTCCTTCCTCCGTTCTTTGATGAAAACATTCGCTTTAGTCATCCCCTGGCGCTGTAATATAACCACTCACAAAGATGCATAAATTCATTGTGCTTCTTGCTTGGTTCTTATTGTAATTGTGACTGGCCCGAAAGAAAAAAAGAAAAAAATAAAAGAGATGGAAAAGAAATATGACAACGGCTACTTTACTGCACTCGACTCACGCGGCCGAATAAAAGCCTCTTCGTACTTCAATTATCATACGGAAATGAATACGAATGTTATGATACCACAGGGGTTGGACGCACGGTGCCATGCATAGCTGTTACAGAATTGCATAAAGTCGCTCTCCCATGTCAAAATATATTTATTGCCATAGATTTTTTTGGCGCGCGCCCCGTCTGCGGTATGTCAAAACCCATTGTTACCCTTTCTTACGGTTATTACTTCACTTGTAACTCCATGGTTCACGAACCAAGGAATTCGGCATGGCTTTTGCGCGGGCTATATCACGCACACGCACGCATATATGCGTACACACATAGTACGTTAAGTATTTACCCACCTCTCGTGTCTCATGTAGGTATAATCTCATAATACACCTTTGCATAGGATCAGGAAATCGGTATGTGTGGAGGAATAGGTCATTTACATGTTAACCCCTTTTGCTCATCTCGTGACCGAGGGATCGCACGCGGTATGACTTTACGCCCTGACACGCAACGGGTTCATACGTTTACTAAACTTTTCTTTTGACGAGGGGAGAACCGCCCGATTAAACGTACCTTTTAACCGATTACCTTGTGCCTATACCTGCCGGCTATATAATCGTTAAGGAGAACCACCACCAGCAGATGGATATCTCCTATCCCTGAATTCGAACTGTAGTCCTGCTCCGTATAGGATATGAATAAAGTTTGAATAATTCTTGAAAAAACCGACTAATTATTATACACAACACGATTTCACGATCGGTATGAAATCTTACGAACGTGGATTGACGGAGCTGGACTAGGTTTTCCCACAAGTATGATAAACGAAGGGTTTCCGTGTGTGTTATTCTCTTTTCTTCATCCTTCCTGCGCCTTTCTTCTCTCATGATCGGTTAAAATAGTGGAGTGTTAAAAATAGGATCGGTCACGGGACGGGGATGGGAATAAAGCGTGGTCTCAGTCGTTCGTAGAGTGTAGCGACGGGAGCTAAACGGGCGGGGATAAATGATCCTTCGGAAGGATATTAATTGTCTTTGGCTCCCGGCGCGCGCGTTGCAGTTCGGTATATATAGGATTGCGAAAACATTAACTGAAGAAGTCCCGCGTGTCCCTGGGGAGCTGAAGATCATTTTTCAAGGACTTTGGTTTGTAAGTTTGAGGGACGGGGCCCAGAGCGAGGATCATCAATCAGACAGATCGTTAAAACCGAATCCCAGAATACAAATTGCGCAAAACTAAAAGTCATTCGAGTTTTGCCCTGCAGAAAACCGGTGCTATTTTGCCATCCCATTATTCCGGGCTTATTCTGGGTCACCGAGACAAACTGGCCCTCGACCAAACCCGCTTATTCATGTTAGCCCTAGGTCCATTCTATTGACAAAGGTCCATATTATACATCGGCACATATACAAGTCTTTCAGATATATGCACTTATTTTTTTTCTGTCAAACTAACGAAAACCGTCTCGATTCAATAGAACAATTCGCCCACACGCTGGGCTCGAGGAAAACCCGATAAAAGTTTGCGAAAATTTATTGAAACAGGGAATTTGCTATTTTCTTTTTTTCGTTTTCTTTTTATCTCAAGTCAAGAGGGTAGAATACGATGAAAAAAATCACTGCGTAAGGGTAAGGGTGAAAAGTCTTCGAGCCCCCTGTGTCTGACAAAGAGATTCTGCGACATTTGTAGAAAAGAAAGGAGGAAAAAAAGAAGAAGAAGAATAGTGAAAAAACCAAGTCTATATTCTGCCTTTATTCTCTTCACGAAGACAAACCGGATGAACCCAAGTGTTTAATGACGCGTAAACAGGGGCTACGTACCCTGGGGCCCAAACACCCCTTGTTCAAAAAGTCAGCCCCTATATTTTCGCGGTGATGAAAACTAGGGGGGGGATGAGAGTATGCCTTAGCTCTTCACCTACCTGACCCATAGAGCTCGTATTTGGAGCAGGTAAAAGCTATCTAGGTAGTGGCTAGTGGTATAGAAACGCGTCACCGACTTCATTAACGGTTGAGTGTTGGCAAATATTTACTCGCTTTATTTATTTATTTTTTTTTTTCATTTTCAAACTGGGCTACGAACGAGTTCAATATTTGATCTTTGTTTTGCGGGAACTAACGCGGTGATAATAAGTCAGTCGTCGGTCGTCCTTCGCCATGGAGTTTATGAGTGAGAAATTAGAAGCAATGAAAATACATGATATCGTTGTAGTTTTAACTTGGATAGAAGATGGAAAGAGAAAAGCGAAAAAAAGAAGAAGGAAAGAAAGAAAGAATAAAGAAAAAAAAAAAAAAAATTGAGAAAGATCGTTTGGTGGCTAAATACCAGGGCCGTGATTCTGTCCGATGGAATTTCTCTTAGCGGTATCAAGGCGCGGCGAGGTGGTGGCGGCAAATCATTAATCACAAAGTCAGGGTCTCCCGGGTATCTCTGGTAGCTGGTTGTAGATTTTTAGAGGCGTAACCGACGCGCAATACACTCTGTAGGGGAAAAGTATGAAATTTAAAAAGAAAAAAAAAAAAAAAAGTCGAGGAGAGAAGAGAAGAGAAGAGAAGAGAAGAGAAGAGATTCGTGGATCTGACAGTCTGCTCTGTTGCTCGGTATGGATCATTGACCGAGCTCTAATTACGTAAGACTAATTAAAATACTTTTCGTATACCAGCGACAACGAACCGCGGGTAAAAAGAACATTGGTCATAATGTACCGCGGGTTTCGGGATCGAGTCAACGATTGTTTAACATTTCTTTAAAGCCGACTAATTCTCTCGAATAAAGAGAGAGAGAGACAGAGAGATATTCATATATATATATATATATATATATATATATATGAAAGAAGAAAAAAGGATGAAGAAAAAAGAAATAGTAGTAGTAGTAGAGCCGAAACCACGCTAGACAACCTCCGTCCGTATTTTATTTCCAATTAACTTGGATTTCACGTATAAATTAGCAGTTAAGTTATCGGTGTGTTTTATACCGGTAATGTGATGTGCAGGATGATAAATGAAAATGTATCAGGTAGTAATTAGGGGCGACTATTATTTATCCGAATCTTCCTTTCGCCTGGGGCTTTTTTTTTTTTTTTTTATTTCATTTCGTTTAGTTTCTTTTTTTTTTTTTCACGTCTTTTTTTAAAATGCACGCGTGCGACAGAAGTGGGACGCATAGTTTGTTTAGTTACGACCGTGGCAATAACGTGGCAGATGTTCAAAATGTCAAATAACGTTAGACCCGGTAAATTTAACTTATCAGATTCGAGGTCTAATTTAATATTCTGGTCAACGACGAAGTCCCAGGTGGTTTTCTGAAAAAAGAGACAAAAAAAAAAATGGAAAGAAAAACTAAACTGTCCTATTTAGGTTTTACCTATTTACACACACCAATTCTTTTTTTAATTCAATTCCTTTTCATCTGTTATCCATTTTTCTCTCTTTCCTTATCATGTATATATTTTTTTATTTTTTGTTTCATTCATTACAGATGAACCAGCAGTGCAAAGTCTGCGGCGAGCCAGCGGCAGGATTTCATTTTGGAGCATTTACATGCGAGGGTTGCAAGGTAAATAAACCTACCATACGTTACAATATCCCATATGTATAATAATTTCAAATTCCATCATCAAATCTACATGTTTGTATGTATGCAAGTGGCAAACCATTATCTATTCGGCCACACGCCGAATTTGTGGGAACCGCTCGAAGCACCCATACCTACCTACACATCCATAATAGTATATTTATCTCTCGATCATTTCATCTGCATTAAAAATAAGCGAGAGGAACAGAAGGAACATGACTCGGTGAGTTGTTGCTTAATGCGAGTTTTTCGCCTATGGTATTGGTACATACGCGACGACTATATAGGTGCACTTGAAAAATCGTTGTAATTTTATAGTATGCTGATTGGTAAAACGTTATTACTCCTCAACCGATCCTTTATATCTTGTGAAAAATGGAAAGAAAAAAAAAAATCAAATCAAAAAGAAAATAAGATCGTCGCATCTTCGTCGCTCGCTTACTAGCAGTAGCTATAACCTGTGGTAATCAATTAAATACCTTCCGAGAATAAGTCGGTTAATCGGTTCAACGAAGCCCTTGAACGACGGCAAAACGGAGGCTGTAGTTAGCCAGGAATTAATGAACGCCGGGACAAAGGTGGCGCGCATTAATCTACCTCCAAAAAATGATTTTCTTATTTTCAAACACACGGGAGATTACACCCATCCTCACATCTATCCGTAGCGTGGACTTCTTCATTTTATACATAGATTATATACATATAGACGGGTTTTTTTCAAACTCACGATACTCGTCGGAATGACCAAATCGTAGCTCCAGTTTAGAGACGCATCTCCCTGCACAGTCCGCATAACCGATTTAATAGGCCAAAACTAATGGTCAAAATACACCGTGGAAAAAGAGCTGAGCCCGGGTCGAATCCGTAAGTGGTCAAGGTATACCTTTGGAAGGTCACCGGGTATAGGCGGATGAAGGAGCTGGATTAAAGGCGCGTGTAGAAACGGGGAGATATTTGACCGGATCGAATCGATTACCTTCTGATCATTCTATAGATGAGGTGATGTACGGATGTCTATGGGTACGCGAAAGACTGATCGATTCACACGCTTTTTTCAACGAACGAATAAATGAAACAACAATTTTGCTGTAGGGGTGGAAAAAATGAAAATAAATGAAATACACATTCAGGGTTCAAATGTCGATTTAAGGACTTATACATCCCTATATTGAGCACATATGAAACTCTGAGATCAAACGGCATCCGAACGGATCCCGCGAGGGTGTTCACCTCTGTCTATTTATTCAACTAATGTGGTACACCGTTGAATATCGTTCGTGAATACCAAGTAACCCGGCCGATAGTAATTGGACCTCATTAGGGCAACAACGAGCAATACCTTACGTCCATCCATTTCCTGGACTCGGAATACTCAGATAACGCGTTTTAGGTAAATTAGACTCTACGCTCCCAGCGTTGTCCGCCACTCTGGAACCATAAATATACTCGGCCGGCGACCAACTGCCTCCTCTTTCCTCTTTTCTCTTTTCTCTTCCTCACCCCGTAATACCCCATCAACTTATATACCCGAGAGGGGAGATTTTCACCTTTCCTATACACGCAGTGTGTGTGTCGATAGCCGTTTGTGCCTTAATTCCTAATAGTTTCATAGATACTCGAAAGAATTCACTTATCCTGATCCAAAATCCTGTCCGAAGAGGTCTTCTTCCTATTTCGCGTTTCGAAGATTTCTTGATCGATATTATCGACTGTTAACGGTCTGCCAAATTTGTGTAGACCAATTCTGAGGACACATCGAAAAAATGTGTTAAATGAGAGCGAAAATAAATACGGTGAAATAATTTAAAACTAAAACGAAGATCGGTGCGCTTCGCGGTTGTTCATTAGCATACTAACGACTCCTCGAAACTGTGCGTCACGCGTTAAAGAAGAAGTGCGGAGTCGGTCGAGCCTCTCGGAACCGTGCTTTCGAAACCTTTACCTTTTATTTTATGTATTCAGCTTCTTAATATTTTCTATCTCTCTCTTTTTCCCCTCTGAAACATACGCTCGAGTTAAACGACTGTAACGAAAAATAACCGATTTTACAATATACAAATTTACATGAATATTTACACACAAACGCGAGGGAACACACTCCTTCATTGCACCAATTTGCAAAGGCTTTAGCCTCGTTCAGAGTCGGTTGGCTTGTGAGTCCGCGGTTAGTTGTTGGGGAGGATATTATACCGGCGGAATATATCCAGGTCGCAAATGTCACTTGTCATGCAAATACCCCCTCAAGTGTTAAAACTCGTCTCTCCCCATTGTTTTCCCGGCATTGAATAGACGAAATTATGCACGAGTACCATTGTCGAAATTCCAGCACCACACCCCATACTCGGTGGGGCAAACCAAAACCGAACTCTCTGATTCGGATAATGAGATATTCATTATACCGCAGCTACCGATCGAACAATGACACCTTGTGCTTCGTATCGGGGACACTTACATATATCGCATGTACAATGAAAAAACGCGGTCGTATATTCATCATTGAACGGTATACCGTTTTCCGTACAAGTAAAACCGGGTTCGCATCGTTCTCGCATCCTATATTTTGATTTTAACAAATTTCGACGCCGTCTCGTCTCTCCTCCTCGATTCGCACCCCATCGAAATCTTGTTTAAACAATTTTCTGAAAAAGTCACCGAGTTTATATCTCGAGTAGGTTCGCGCTGCCTAAGAGCCTCGTAAAGTCGATTATACAGACCCAATCTCTCCGTGATATCTCTTCGGTACAATTAGCTCGCTCATAAAGAGACATTAGCGCGAGGCGCGTGTTAAACACACGGTAAGAATCTGGCCATCTCGGACGCGGTGGTTAAGTTACCAACTTTAAACCACCGTCTTAACTGCTGCCATTACGCCTCTAATTGCTCTTAGCATTTAAATACCGAGGAAACCTGCAGTTTCAAATCGCTGAATAGATTCCGCCGATATATCACGCGCACAATACAACACCCGAACAATATACAACGAGGATTAATCCAATTATCAAAACCGCCATATTGGATAAGCCGTTTTACTCACTACCGGACCCTACATCGGTACAGGAAGCCGTTTCGATATGGTAACAATTTGTTGTCTTGGCACGAGCTTATCGTCGAATCGTTATTCCTCGTATACCGATTTATTGGCTCGTAAAAACGTCATAACATCACTGCAAGCCCGCATCCTGAACGATCATCTGCGGGGCGGTCAGCACGTGAAATCATAAACCGAAAACCGCACTGGCGTTTTTTCGTTTTTTTTGTTGTTGTTTTTTCCCCTTTTTTGTTTTTCTTTAAAGTTATATCGGCAACGATTTCCGCTCACCATCTACTACTCTACGGATCGTAATACGTCTGACTATGACTGATTTCTGTTGGACAAATACAGGATGTACCTCCTACAATATTTCGAGATAGAATCTGGCGCGCGCACTAAAATATACCAGATAGTATTCCTCCTCACGCACCAAGACCAGACATTTACTTGCTCGTTCAAGACTTACAAGACACATCTCTCTCTCTCTCTCTCTCTCTCTCTATTTCTCTCGGAGTGAAAGCTAAATTATTAGACCTCCAATATACACCCATCGAGCCGAGCCAGGTTGAACCTCGGTCTCAGTCTGATCTCCTCGCCTGAGACGATCATGAGAATCAAAGTCCAGCAGGTTGAAGGGGTAATTTCGAATGAATTATATGCCGGTCGAAGTTAAAATCAGCTAATTAGGTATTCATCGTTGGAATCCATCGACGGATGAACCACGGTGACGAATAATCTGAAATAATGAGAAGCAGGGATGAAGGTTCGCTTACATATTCAGTCTGCAATCGGCGCTTGACCATCGCGATAGTTTCATTTCTTAACTCGATGTGTTCATTGCTCAATCTGTGATCGTCGAATAAAGAGAGAAAAATTATCGTTATTTCGCGTTGAACCTGAACGTGAGGCCATTAGGGTTGCGTCTAGTATCTTCACAGCATTTTAAACAACCCAATACGCCCTTGGCCGGTTCTTCGTCGCCTCGGCCAGCTCTTATGTATCTACTGTGGCAACAATAACTCATTGAGCGTGATCTGGGGCGCGTACGTGCACGGCCATATACCACCACTCGCACCTCTTTCAGAGTTACCATAACTTCGATAGAGGTACGTCTACATCTACCAATCTGCATTTATTCTTCACCGTATTTTTATCCCCACTTTTTCGGCTTTTTTTTATACGAAAACAAAAGTGGATTCACCGCGGTGAACGATATTGTTCATTCGTTGCACACCCGGGCCCAAGGTCCCATTCGACTTGTGACATCAGATCGGATTTCGGGGTCTTCTAAAGTCGCGATATAATATGTCGCAGACGCGGAAAGTTTATTCAAGAAACTTAACCGGCCTGGATTTTTGCCTGAATTCATATCCCCGATTCAGATTTTTATGAACAACTGCTGATGTTACCGATTGAAATACTTCTCGAGTCGACGGCTAAACGGCTTAGAAATTTGCATATATTATATACAAAATCAGAAGCACATCGTTTGGAATGGGATGTACAGAGAAATGGAAGGATATCATTCGAGAAGTGGAATACGGAATACGGAATACGGAATTGAGAGACTCATCCAACTTCTCGGACCACTGCGATACGAACCACTCAAGTTTCTGTACTGATATATACCCTCTCTAATGCCAGTTCGATTATGGTCAGACCGCCGCCGCTGTTGATGCTGTTGCTGAACCACCATCGTCGTACGTCAGGGATTTTTAACACTACCAATACGGCCGAGGAGGATTTGTCTTTACAGCTATTTGCTTGCATTAGTTTAGTCGGGCTAGGTGGACGCACAGAGGTACCTGACTACCTACAGTGGGAAAATATCACCGCACATAAAATATCCCATTCTGAACGGCGATCTTCTTATAATACCCTTTAGAGAAACAAATTGCGAGTTTAATGGAGTAGCGAGGATTTATGCATCAGACCGATGGGATGGATATTTTATTCCGCAATAGTACCGATTCGTATTATTATTATTATTATTATTATTTTTTCTATAATTTGCAAATTTCTTGCAATCATTTTTTTTTTTTCTCGGAATTATATAATACGCGAGTGTATCCTGGTCGGAGTTTTTTCCCTGTTTCATATATCTTCTCGGTTTAGTCATTGTTTGAATAATTCTAGATATTCACCGCTAATTAATGGATAAACACAAATGAGTTCGGGTTCTGAGTAGATCTTAAGGTCGTCGAGACCGTAAACTATAAAGTCTGTAACAGATTCCTCGGAATAGCTATTCTCCATCCTAAGATTCCCGTAGGAGGTGACTCAGGCCTGATTCTCGCATCTCTTACGCGCGAGATCGCGATCAAAATTTTAGGAATAGATGACCAGTCGCTGATACGTCCTAGAAATCGTCCATCAAATAAATATCACCTACGTTAGTTGCGGTGCGGTATAAGTATGACGGGTGGGGCGTACGACATGCGGTGCGGAATATAACGTCCACGCACACTGGCCGAACAGCGCCGTTTCACATTCCCACGACCTTAATATAGATTCTTGATACGCGACTCGGAGGAGTGAGAGAATCCGATCTCCCTCTACGGCGGCTAGACGAAGAGGATCAAACTTTGGTCCAGCGCCCGGCTCACTCGGAGATATACTGTAGATTAAGAGAGCCGCGCGGAGGATGAGACGAGGATCAAGCCACGGGGCATTGCGTGGGTGGGACAAAGAGAGTGGGACGTATATCTCGACGGCACAGGTGCTCAGAGCGAGATGGAAAAGGCATCTATTGCGATCTATTAGAAGACTATCAACCTTTGCATCTGTACCTATACAATATACATATAAATCTATGTGTTTCATATACAATCATAGAAATCCACTGAGCAGATCAATTCGAATCAACACGGTCAGGTATAACAGAGAGCGGAACAAACACACCGGGTTCTATTTAAAATTTACCGAGATATGCATCGGTATATGGGGGCTTCGCGGAAAGTATGAGATCTCGATTAAATTGATTATCGTACGCTTTTGTATTATATAGAATGATGATAAAATTACTAGAAATTTTTTTCTTTTTTTTTTTCTTCTTCTTTCGATTTTGATATAATTTATATAAGCTAGTGAAATTCATTGGTTGAATTACGAGAAACTATACGAGTTGGTATGCGCATACATACCTATCGAGTTTAGTGTAAAACGCTCCAAACTTTAAACGACTACGTGTTGATAGCCTACCATTTAAGGGGACGATCGCGACAAATTTGTAGATCTGGAAAACTGAACTTAGCAGCGGCTAGTTTAAACGACTAAAACGACGCACACCTTAGATTATATCTTAAATCAAACGACTCGCCCGGAATCCTGGACCGACTCGTAACTCCATAAGGACGCGATCGCAGGTTTTCCTCATTTCATACGGGAAATTTATTGTCCGCTTTAAAATTGTATACCAACGGTGTAGAATATTATCAATTATTTATTGAATAATTAATTTTCACCAATTTTACAGTGATTATTAACAGTTATGTATATCACTTGTAAATTTTGTCAATAATACGAAGAAAAACGAAAAAATATAATAATGAACGTGCAGCTCTGAGAAAAATTAATAAATATATATTTACGAAAATCGGACAATTGTTTATCTCTGGTATTACGTTGGGTAACGGAATCGGCATTACACTCGTAGCGTTTAACTTGTTTGCTGTGTTACAATTACCTACCTTGTAAAAAGAAGAAAAATGAAGAAAATCGCAATCCTTCAGTTAAGGCGTAATTTTTTTGTTTTTCCTTTCTTTTTCTTATCCTCGGTTAGGTAGGTATGGTTAGTTATAGTTTATACATATGGGCTGAAGTGTTTAGAAATTTGAACAGAAATTTTGTATTTCTTACTTTTTTACCCGCAATTGTTCCCATATCGTCGCCATATATATTCCGAGGTTTAAATACTACCGCGGTACATAGCGCGGCTGGTGATCCGAGGCGATGAGGTCAAGCTTAAAACCAAATAGAGTAAGATCGACCATAAGTCGCGTTTATACCACCAGGAGATTCTTAGCTGTCGCAAACCAGCGAGTACTATAGATATATAATGGCATGAGTGTGTGAAATGGGTTACCGTGCCATGTAGGAACAGAACAGAACGGAACAGAACGGAACGGAATGAATCGGGACGGCTAAAGCTATCAAGTCGTAGTTTGCAACCGGTGGACATATATTGTATATATAGATATATTGTCCATTCCTTACGCCTACGAGATTATCGGTGAATAAATAAACTCTCGAAACTCTGGTATGGCATGAGTTTATCTCGGTCAGGTTATCTCAATTATAAATAGTCCAGGATTGCAGCAGCGATATAGTGGAGAGACAGAACGGTCGCGCGATGGACCGTGACTTACGTTAGTGCTGAAATAGCGACCCTCTTCGTACCTTGGCAGGGTCGTCCCCTGAGTCCCCTGGTTCCCCACGAGTCCAGGCGTTGTCGGCCGTATACAAAGAGGTCGGGTACGCGTCCCTAAAGCCAGATCGTAAATTAACTAGCGATCAACGGTCGCAGCCTGCGCTGGACCGCGAAGAGCCGCAGCCTTACCACCAGCAGCAAAACGGCGAACTCTCGCTTCGCACTTGCCTCGCGGGTTTATTGTTGCCCGACAAGCGTTTAACTTTACGACCGAATTCGCTTAAGCGTTGGTATATACCCTAACAGGGAAGCTGGGTATCATATAGGAAATAGGAACGTAAGGGACTCGTACGTACCTACGAGGAAATTAGATACTTTAAGATAACTTTATAACAACTGTCCAGGTTATCAATTTTCTTCAATGGCCGGGTTGAAAGAAAGTACTGCATTAAGATTCCAGAATAATTTACAATACGACAGATCGATGCTTGATTCTGAATCTTTCGGTCTGCGATTCTTCAGGAAATGAGTATCAACGTTTTTTTGACAATTTAACATTTTTCATTTTCAATTCACTGAACCCTATGCTCTCCCGGACAAATTCGTTGTTTCCTTGCTTAATGAGCGAAATTCTAACCCAAATTCCAATTTTCTTTTCTGATTACAGTCATTTTTCGGTCGGACGTACAACAACCTCGGTAGTATATCGGAGTGTAAGAACGGCGGAGTATGTGTGATAAATAAGAAGAATCGCACGGCCTGCAAGGCATGTCGTTTGCGGAAATGCCTGCTGGTAGGAATGTCCAAGTCCGGTTCCAGGTACGGTAGGAGATCAAATTGGTTCAAAATCCACTGCCTTCTCCAGGAGCAATCAAACAATGTTCAGACATCGGGTGGCCACGTTGGAGCGGGTCCATTCGGGGCTGGTTATTTGCCAGGTTTTCTACCGCCGCAGGGTCAAGGTCAGCAAGGTGGTATTTACGGTAAAGAAATGAAGGAAAGAGCATCTCCGAGTCAGGAGGACCTTGCCTTACAATCCCACCTCCTCCACGTGGCTATGTTGAAGCAGGAACGTGAGCGAGGGAACAAATCGCCTCACCCCGACGACATAGCGCTACAAAATCAACTACGACTATTGGCTTGGCAGAAGGAACGGGAAAGAGCAGCGAGTCAACAACCCCCTGGAACACCACCTAGGGACGCAACACCCCCGTCATTTAATTACCCTAAACATCAAGCCTCGACGCCTCCCATGTTCCCGATAAATTTCGCCCAAAAAGATGTACCCTCGAGTCCTCCGGAGGTGTTCAGGCCGTTTTTGCCAACGTACAAAAGGAGGGCGGACACACCAAGCGACAGCGGAGCCTCGTCAGCCGGTGAACCGGACCATGATGATTCGCGGAGTAATTCAGCGTTGAGTTACTTCAAGACCAGTTCATCGCCGCCTTTATCGGAGCGGGAATTTCCACCCAGAAAGATAAACGCTACCGTAACCCTCACCACCGGATATTCTCACCATAATTTAGGGCTGGTTTACCCTCCGCCCGGTGGTTTGGTCACTCCCGCAGCTTCCCAACATTCTCCTAGAGGCGGAGATCTTCTTCTGGTCAGTCCGAGTCCTGGTGGTCTTGCCGTAGAACAGGACGAACCTATAGATCTAAGCGTTAGGTCAGTCTCAAGAAGTTCGTCCGGTATTCGCCCCTGTCAATCATCAGCCGAGTCTTCGGCAAGCTCGAGCAGTAGCAGCCCTACCAAGGAGGAACCACCAGCGACGAAGAGCAAACCTTTGGATTTGACATTGGGGGTTAAAAGGCCGGCTGAATTACCTCTGTCCCTCTGAGTTTCATTATATTTCGTTTTTTTTGTTTTTTTGTTTTTTTGTTTTTTTGTTCAGTATATACTATATAATGTACACTTATACGGAGAAAAGACTGGGAGGGAGCCGACAGTCTTTGGACTCTTGTTCGTTTTTTCGTTTTTTTTTTTTTTTTAATTTAATTTTTTTATTTTCTCCTCTTACATACAAAGATGTGTTCAACTTGTAAATATCGCTGTGTTTCGTGTTTTTCTTTTTCTTTCTTGTTTTTTTTTTTTTTTTTTTTTTCTCTCAATCAATACGCGAAACCCTTTTAATTTATTCTCCCAAATTAGATGATAGAGTTATTAAGAGAAGTAGAATTTGACGATGAATGGATAAAGGAGAAGAAGAAAATGGAAAAGACATTATATATTACGAACGAAGATATTATATCGTGGATATATCGGCCAGTAGTTGAGTGCCTTAATATATTATTTCTCAACGTATATATATATGTATTTAACGTAATTCTAACTAAAAAATTATTACTACAATTTTTTATTTTTTTTTCATTTTTTTTTTCCTATCGTAATAATATTAATAGGTATTATAGATAGGTTGCATTGCACATTATATAATATACGATAACGTATGATAATCACATACGTTATGTGATTGACAAAAATATTCGTGTCTAGGTATGTATATGTTTGTCTGCGGGGTGTAAATGAACATTAATATAATATAATATTTTATTTTATTTTATTCCGTGCGATATGATTGTGAGATAATATATAGGTAAGGCCAGTAAACTTTATACAATACCCGATTGGGCTGCAGAAACTGTAAATATATATTATTACTAGATAGAGTTTTTTTGAAGAATTTTTTTTTTTTTTTTTTAAACGCTATTTTTTTTTTTTCTTTTGCTTGGTGCAAGCGATTTTTGTTTGCAAATTTTTCATTCTCGTATCTTCTTTTCTTTGTTTTCGTTCGTTCTCGTTTTTCCTCATTGCTAACCAATTTTTTTTTTCTCTCTTTTCTCTTACCATTCTACGAAAAATCTTTCCTTTCAATCAATCCAAGACGCCTCTCATATATAAATAATTTGTAAATATTATATATAAATATATATATTAAGCGGTAAAAACTATGAGTGGCAGGCCAGTAACGTGTATCGATGAAATAAATATTTTTTTTTTGTTCAATCAAAAATTTATTAAAATTCGAACACTACGATTATTTCTAACATTGTTTTTGTTCTCTATAAAAAGATGAATGAAAATTTATATATTATAATACCTTTGTATATACTATATACAGAGCCTCTGTGATTATAATCCTATCTCCGAAATCATTCGACAAGTTTCGAAATTTCGATGGAAAGAAGAAGAAAAAAAAAAAGAAAAAGGAAGGCAGATTCGAGTAAGTATATTATTTTTATAAATAAATAGATAATTGAAAGGAAAGAAAAAAAAAAAAAAAGGAAAACGGTGTACCTACATACGTATACAGGTATATTCGATTTCAGATCACGTGGAAAGTTGAGCCCCCTCTTGTATAGAAGCTGAAAACGACCTTGAATAAATTTACAGATCGTAACCGCATATTATGCATAAGGTAATTTCTTTAAATCGATTTATTCAATTCGAATTGATTGTATCACGTTGACGTTGAGTTCACTTACGTAATATTTCTTTATTTTTATCATACTCAATTAAAAATCATTGATTCGAAACAGGTTCGAAGATTTGGTATAGTTCATGAGTTCTTGCCTTGATGTGTGCACAGGCGACATGAATAAAATTATATTAATTATTCGGCGAATTTAAGTCAATTTTATACATAGGTATATACTTATATAGGTAAATACGACAACGCGTATAGAGAAAAAAAAAGAAGAGAAAAAAAAAAAATTACGTGCAATAGTTATTCATACATAATAATTTACCCCTCGAGTTGATTGACCTGGGAAACATCCCGGACCGGTATAATATATATTATACAGATAAGCCATAACACACGCGAATGAATTGAAGAAAAGATGGGAAAAACTGGAAATTTCCAAATCTAACTGAATCATCGCATTTTTTTTTTTTTAATCCATTTCTTTTTATACCAGGCACGTATACGAAAATACCCTGTATGATATGTACGTGTTAGGTGTATATACACCCAACTACCGCGTATAAATGCGTATACGTACCTACGCGGGACAAGAGCCAAGAAAATAAATCATCGTCCGGGTTGTTAATTGAGTTTTTTTTTTCTATTTCTTTTTCTATTTTTACTACGTCATGGATAAAATAAATTCTACACGATGTATGTAACATATATACCTACGTCGATCAAAAAGATATAATTAACGAACGAAATTTTCGCCCAATCGTGATTCAAGCCGTATATAAGTAGCTGAGTATGATCGAAGTTGAATTTTGTACACAGTAGTAAGACCCAGTCGCTGTCAGACACTGCTACGAATCTGATATCCTCCAAATTTCCTCAAGTTTAAATATTTTCCCACGTATAAGAGGGTGAGGATTAAAGAGGGTTGAAAATTCGTCACGATACTTGATTCAGTATTCAATTTACTGAGGATACGACTGTATAAACCTATATTACCGTGAAGAAATCGTGCATCAAGGATTGCAGGAATCGCGACTGAGACCTATGCGGTACGTTTGTTAATATATCTGTAACGAAATCAACCTGCAGAGAACTGTTACTGGAAACTAAGGTTTGCCAATGTGTCACCGGGATTCGCGTAGACTACATCACGCAGCAATATCTAGGTACTCGGTTTTAAACGCGTCATGACTCTATGCATGAGTTGAGCAATCGGACGTTCTATACCTGTACGAGGATATGTGTACATATGTATGTACCTACTCGTGCAATTCGCATGGAGTAAATAATGGAATAAAATCAGTAGAATTTTATATTTCAATATATACATATATACAAATTTGAGAAACATATTTTTACAATATATAATATAAACAAACAGTGAAATCGCGAACACGTGAATGTCCACTGCTATTGTAAGTGGTATTTCTTGATCGCGGAACGAGTTTTCCACTTAAAGATCGGCTCGTCGACGTAGGTATGAAACTCCACTGTCCTGCACGGTGAAAATTTCTTATTCCGATCGTGTATGGCGTGAGTAAGTGGAATAGCCAGTGGCTCCCATGATTCCAAGGATAGTTTAAATAGATCACTGGGAATTTGTTCCGTGGATTTATTTTTATCAAGGATATGTCATTTTCCCATATGTGTTAGCTCAGAGTTTCGTAGCCTTTCGGTACTAGTATTTTGTAAATTCGATGATTTTATAATTTTATTAAAGGTGGGAAAAGGTTACGGGCATACATTTTCATACTTAATTATTCAAGCGCTAGTTTGAAGTATAATAACGTTTCTCTTTGACTCGAGCTCTGGCATAGTGTCAATTCGATATGTGCTCCGATTAAGACTCGTTCCAAGTGCACCACCGCGATGTTAGTGAGGCAATTCCAGTGGTTGAAGGCACGAGCCTCCGCAGTCCAGAAACCACCTCGTCCTTGTCATTCAGCGCGTGCGACATCGAGCCATTCTCCTAAGTAGGTATAAATACGGAATTGTGTAAAGAAACGTTATACCAGGTTATAGACTCACGATAAAAGTCCTACTATTTAGTAATCAAATACGCGGGGCTGAAAGTCGACTGAATATTTTAGCAAAGGCGTAAAACTGGCCGCTTCTCACAAATCAATTTTCAAAAACAAAAAAAAAAAGAAAGTTCAAACGATTGTTACCGAAAAATTGATGCTCTCTTTTTCAAAAAAAAAAAAACAAAAAACAAGTGATTTTATTAAATATAGTACCTCAGAATGAGAACCGTCGGAATAATCTTCGCCCTTGTAATACCGGGCGAAGAACCGATACGCGGAAGCTCGCGGAAACTACGATTTCCAGACTTGGGTGAAAAAGTTATGGCAAATTGTACTTCTCATATAAACACCGCTATAAAATATATATATATATCTGTTATACTCGCACACAGGTATCATAATTTAACTCGTGACTAACCGCTATACACTTGATCCTTAGTACCGAGATATTAAAGGGCGTTGATGACCAGAGGAGAAAAAGCGATTCGACTGGTAATTGCCAACTTATATGCCAGTGAAAGAGAGAGAGAGAGAGAGAGAGAGAGAAAGAGGGACTGGACAAATAGATCGTTTCATGTTTCTCTTCGATTTTTCATATAATTAGAATGGATCTTTTTTTTTCTTGTCCCATGAGACTATAAGCGAGTATAAGGTACGCGTATACGTGTGTGTGTGTGTGTGTGTGTGTGTGTGTGTAGATGGGCAGATATAAGCGCGAAATTGACAGGTAAAATCAATCAAGAAAGACGCGTCAATTTGTCGGTTAATATGTGTCTGAAGAACGTGCCCATCAACCTATCCTAAAAAGAAAGCGTGCAAGCAGGAGTTGATTTCCGTGAGAACTCGGTTAATCAAAAGCCGATGTTATGTTACGTGGCGTGCAGTAGCATATGGATTAGATGTGTAGATGTGTATATACGGCCAGGTAGTAGTATTATACTTGTAACGAAATGAAACGGAAGCGATTGAGTATGACCGTACTTGACCACAGTTCGCCTAATCACCCGATCTGTATATTAATTAGATAACTGACTTTTACCAGCTATTAATTACAGCGCCTTGTCAAATTTGTCAACGTTCTATATTACCAGAGCCCTGTCCCCCCTCCCTCTTTGACGAAATGATTTCGTAGATCGATCAGATACGAAACTACACGAGGTTTCCGTACAAAAAAAAAAAAAGAAAAGAAATATAAATATTGAAGGATCATTTATCCCCAAAGATAACAGTATCACTACGCCTTGTACTATGAATGTGTGTACACGTACGTCCAAGTGTTCCCCTTACTCAGTTCTATTCAAATTTCATTTAAATCAACTTAATACGTATTCAAAGTGCATTTTCTTCCTTTTCCTAGGAATTTCTAAACAGTTTGTGAGCCATTTAAAAACGTTTTAAACGCATATATAAACCTGTGCGCGAGTATGAAAAACGCTTCTCTGTCTCTTTTTCGAGTATCGAAAATTGATCAAGTTCTACCGAGAAAAGCAAGAAAGAGAAACAAAAAATGTGAACGAAGTATGCGGTTCGATTAAAAAGAATATCTTTTTTTCTTTTTTCATAAATATTAAACGATCATCGGGTCCAACGATATATCGCGTGAAAAATAAAAGTGGTGTACCTATATAGGCGTGGTAGGATCCTGTATGCATATATGTATATGCGTATGCATGTACCTTACTCGTACAACAAATTGAGACGACGCTTCCGAAATACATAAATGCATCCGCGATCGGTGGAAACCGATCGATCTTCACTCACACATAGAGGTAAATACCGGGTCTCCGCACATATGTAGAACAGGTGTCGTTCGATAACGGGGAGGTACTGCATCCTCGAGTGGAGAACGAAGGTATATCGGTAGAGGTAAAGGTATGTATGTATTTATATACATATGTTGGTACATACATACATGTATATAGATTTTAAGGTATACACATCTGTTATGTGTAAATCGTGGGGTATATATCGGTACCGCCCAATCACATCAAATTGAGTTATAACCGTATCAAATTGCCGATAATTGGCGATTGCATAGCTTAATCAGAGCCTCTTTGGTATAAAGTTATTTTATAAGAAAGTGGATAGGCCTCTATAGCATACGGTATATCTCACGGTGATCTGCAGCACAACGACTTATCGGTATACAGTGTATATACCTACGTATAGACCCTATGTGTTAGAAATTTCTAACATCGGTATGAGCGGGGGAATAGGTGAGGTTACGTTATAAGAAGCGTCGTATCATATCGACCCAGGTCGTTTTCTTTGCCCATATAATATAACAATACAAATTGCTGATTATGCGCCGGTTTTTAGCCCCGCGTATTATAATTGGGTCTTCATATAGCCCCGTCGTTATTGGTAAAGATCGTTGTGATCGTTCGAGATCCGTTAATTGGAAAAATACACGTTGCAACGGTCGATTACTAGCCGATTATACTCACGATAAGTAGGTAGGCTACAGGTATGTATATCTATGTAGTACCACGAAATACCTTAAATCGTCTTTCTATCACTAAACCGATCTTCTGGACGATATATCGTTCTTACAGAATGGTACATTGTGCAACTAGTGCGCAAACTCGATGATTCGGGCCCGAGTGTGTAAACTCGTCGACAAATTTCACACTCGTAACAGAATCACCAAATTCGCGCATGAGCTGCTGATACTATTTTTTTGAAACAGTGCGAAAAATCGGACTTCGTACACGCGGAATCGGCACAGAAAGTCAAATTTCGCGCACCGCGTTTTGAAAAAACTATTTTGATTCGACGTTTTTCCATACCGAAGATATTCGTATGTGTATACAAAGTCCGTCCCCTCCATCACCACATTTATATGTACTTAACTTAGCATTATGCCTCGGGCATATTTATACTTAGGTACCGTAGTAAAACACCATTTCGATTCCCATAGTTATGCTTGTCTAGCAATAGATAGAGGTCTTCCTCGATTGAGCGTAAGATCACGCGTATAGAGGATACCCAACATATATATATATATATATATGACTATAGTTCGCAATTATCCAATTCTAAGCAAGTTTCGTACCGCCCGACTGGCTATTCTCTCTATTTATTTATTTGTTTCTTTCTAATTATACTAAATGCCTCGGATCAAAGGTATTAGGTAAGTCTTGACCGCATATTTATTCTGGATCACTGGTTAACTACAGAAATCATTATTAGCAGCACGCACGAGAGATGAGATGTCTCTATCGTTAACCCGGACAGGAAATCCCCGAGGTATAATAGAAAAAGTCATTAAATCAGTCCGGTCTTCAGATCCGTTTTTATAATCTCCGGAGATCCAGAAAACTGGATACCATGTTAGTTGATTTGACAAGAAAAAAGTTAAAATAAATTAAATAAATTAGATAAATAAATTTGAAAATTTCTTCAACCAAGATATGTAAAATTTATGGAGTTGATTTTTACTCCGAGGTGTTAGATTTTTTTTTTTCCAAGAATATAATCTAGAAACTTTGAGTAGAAAATAAACAAAATTCACATTCGCGATTCATGTATTATTATTATTTTTTTTTTGTTTCGGAACCATTTAACCAGCTACATAGATTGCCTAATGAATATACAGTTTCTAATGGGTAATAAAGAACAGGGTGACTGACCGTCTGGAGTCTTAGGTATATACATAATATATGAGATGTACCAAGTTTCTGAGAGCCTGAAGTCAAGAAAGTCAATCCAGAAGCGTATAATACAGGTATGCATATTTCCGCAAAATCGATAATAAATAAATGACTTCTTAGATTTTATTTCACAATTAAAATGACTACAACGTCGATTATCGATTGAGACGCTATATCCTCATCGACATGTACATTATGAGCCTCTGACGGTATTATCTTGTTATTTTATTTTTTATTTTTTTTCACTTCTCCTCGTATTGAATTACTTGATGAACAAGACGTATAGCAAGATATGTACATATGCGAGGCAATGTGCCGTTTCAAGCCAAACGACATTGGCCGAAAAATAAATGGACATCCATCGACAAAGTTTAAATAGATAATTATCATCGAGGTTTATTCTGCAATTTCTGTAATCATTTTTTTTTTTTTTTTTCCTCCACTTTTTATTACCGATTCAACTAACCAATAGTTCGATAATCAATAGCGGTAAGCACGCGGTAGCGTGACTTCGACGAGGTCTAAGACGTTCGCGAATCGACTTGGTGCAGGTAATTTCCTCAATTGATTTTTTTTTCTTTTTTGTATTTCGTTTTTCTCCATGCATGTCAGCCCCCGGAAAATTTCTCAAATATTATATTTTTTGCCAATTTTAACCTTCGGATATATCGCGACCACGCAAACTGTCGAAAACTGTAATAATAAATCATTACTTATATGAGTACCATTTAATAGATCGATATGATATATGTCTCTGCCCTTGCGAGTTTAGCTTGAAACCGTTCAACTATTCGGGCTTACAGCTTCTATTAATTATAGTTCAACTAATGATCGGCGTTGATCCGCGGTACAGGCGGCAGACAAATAGTGAATTGATTGCTTAATGACTCGGTTAATTAAATGGAATTACCGACCAGTATTATAAATATAATGATAATTATTTAACGGAGGTATTAATCCGGGTATCTAATTAGTTTAATATCCAAATTTTAACGGGTCTAAGTCCAAATATTTCGCTTAATTCTTACAAGATTTACGTATTTACGTCAACTACTTACGGTGGCATTTTCTGTTCGGTACTATAACTCTGTGATAAGTATCTTTACCTCGACGTTATCTCGTAATGGTATTGCCGTTGTTTATGCATGCGATATAAACGTCCGTGATACTGCCGCGAATAACGTATACCTATACCTCTGAAATATCGCCACTCGCGTTTCTGTATATATATATATATATATATACAGCTATATAACTATTCTCTAAACAGAAAATAAAACTTTATAATAAATAAATAGGTGTATATACATATATGTTATATAGTTATTAAATGACGGTTAATTATCATTAATTAATAATGCTAATGAATCTCTTATGTATGTTCAAAACCTCAGATCTGATAAGATGAAGTTTTTTTTTTCTTCTTCTTCTTCTTCTTTCTCTATATTGATCTGTTTCTTATATATAATACTTTTGCTTGTTAAAGGAAGAAAAAAAGGAAAAGCAAAAAAATCTTTAACATATATAGTGTGGAAATAAGATAAAATAAAATCATTCGCGGAAGTAGTATCGGGTATATGGATTCCGTATCGCATATCACGGGGCGGAAAGAAGACGCTGGTACTGCTGCTACTGCAGCTACTGCAGCTATGTATTTACTCCGCATGAATATTTAGGCGGCAGCTCCCGCAATGGAGTATTTATTCGATATGCCGCCATTATATCACTCTAAGAGAGACCGCTGTTTCTCGATGCACTTGTCCTGCGATATTCATTCCATCCTTTGACTTCGATCGCCACTTCAAAGGGTCTCGATCCGGCTACGAGGCTACCAGGAAATATTGCCTGTGCTATAACGCGCCGTTTTTTCTATTCCTTTTTATCTTATCGCGAAATTTTACGCTTACTGAAATTTCAATTTTCAGAACGCAGTGTCATCTCCTTTCATCCGGGATCAAAGTGAAAGCAGGAACCTCGTTGTAATGAGAAAGAAGCGTGGCTCTTCTTAAATCGGATTATCGAATTTTTAACGATTTCACAATTATGAAAATTCGGAAAAAAAATTTCAGCGACTGTAGCTACGAAGAGAAAAAAAAAACAAAAAAAAAAAAAACTCGACAAGTGGATGAGGATTATTATTTCGTTAACCGCGAGATCGCGTTTATATATCTCAGGTTAATCCAGTCGGCTAAAAGAAATTAATGTCTAATGGTTTCTTTTTATTTTTTTGTGCTTTTTACTTTTTTCGTCTCTTTTTTTTTTTTTTTTGTCAGGGAATTGAGTTTTTATACATACGTCTCTTTTAATTAGACTTAATTAATGATCCGGCGTCTGATAAGTTCTGAGAAATAATTTTCGGGGCCCCCCTAAATCTCACATATACGCGCGGTTTCATTATTATTACTTTTGGTAACGAGATGAAGAGACAGAGCGGTATCTTTAGCCTTACTTAACTATATCTATACATCCTTAGGGGACAAGACTTTCTTCGCAACGGTTTTAACGTAATAAGAACCGAAAGTTATAACGAGGCTTCGTGTCGCACGCCGGACTCGCGACTTTATCACAAAATATATTGTCTTCGCATGTAGGTATACGTATGTAACCCTACCTATACACGTACTTGTAGTCGTTAACCAATCTTTATGCTAAATGTTTTCAACTCTTTCAGATCCTACTCTCTCTCTCTTTTTCTCTCTCTCTCTTTCTCTTTCGCGGAAATCAATATTTTTTAATGAGTATGATTTCATGTGTTTTCACCTAGCCTCGAACGATCACCATGTCGAATTTCGTGGTGGACCTGGTACCTTGCAGTACTATCAGACAAACCTACCCAGAATTTTGTAATCATTTTTACTCATTTATTTCTTACCGTTTCAAGGATATTCATCATTGATGAAAAATTGTTGGGGCCACTTTTGAAATTATTTCAAAAATGCTGGGTAGGTTTATCTGGAAGTATCACAAGGTACCAGATTGGGAATGGTCATCGTCCAAGGCTAGGTAAAAATAAATGGAATTCCCCATGTGTACCCTACACTACGGAATATCGTTTACTCTCGCGACCTCGCGAACGTACTTTTTATTTCGCTAATAACGAGAAGAAATCTCATCCGTACCCGACCTACGCGAAAAGAGAATTTCGGAACAAAATACGATTTCTCATTGTCTCGTCACTCTTTCATCAGGTTTAACAGCGTTAACTGTCAATCACTAGTTCCGATCGAGAAATGAATTTCAATCGTGTCAGAGAATCTGAAAAGCAAGTTTTCAGAAAGATCTGTAAACGACTCGAAAAATCGACGGGGTAACAAAGTCTTCAATTTTTTATTTGAATCATGGGAATGAAGAATAATGGGCATATACCGATTAATTTGAACGTTCGTTTCTGCCGAATGAAATATCATTTTTTCCCCGATTTGGAAAATAGTAGCTGTTTACAAAAAAGGAAAATCTCGGAAAACGGGTCGATACATAAATTTGAAATTTACACTATGTTACACCCATATGATGAGCCTAACAAATTTCTACATCTTCAACGATTTTAAGGTAAGCTTAGCTACGAGAAAAGAAAAAAAAAAAATTGACTTCCGATTTCGATCTGCGATAATCTAGAAATTTACAATTTTACAATTTTTCACACACTCGGCTAGTACTTCGCGTTTCCCTGGTCTATTCCTAGTCCAGTTTTCGAATAGAATGATTATAAAAAAAATAAGAAAAGTGGTTTAAATTCTCTGTAATAATGAAATTGCCTTATTCATAGAGTTGGGAAATCTTTCGTCCTTCGATCAAGAGAAAAGCACACATCTACCTACGCGCATGTGTGCATGCATACGTATATTTTGCTGCAGCGGTGAATTGCTGCGGAAAAATATATGTTTACTATACGGAATCGAGTAGTTGGTGTATAATGAAGAAACCCAGGTAGCTTATATAGAGAAGTAAAGGTAATATATAGCAGCTGAGCTCTGACGGCATCTCGGGCAGATTACAGGGTTAGTAATTAATATATTGGAGAAGTAATTAATATATTGGTTGCCGCTATACCGTAACGTGTTATTAAGGGGATCTTAAACTTTCTTTTTACCGGCGACAGATATTCGACAGTTTCTGCATCGTGGACCGGCTTCACGTACGACGCGCTCACCCATTATCCCCTTACATTAAATAAACGAGGATAAAATCTGACGGGTCTCGATCGATTTATCGATAATAATTTGCACCCTGACGACACACGCGTATAACTATACGCCGGACAATTAACTCAATAAAATTTTTAATCCCTCTTACTTTTGCCTCGACCAAAAATGACAAGTTACGTCCTTTGCATTCAGTCAAAAGTTAGCAGCTACCGGACACACACACGCGTACGTGGATCTTATTTTCTCCTTGATTGTTATTCATCGTATTAATTTTTCGAATATATTGACAATGAAAAATGACAATCAATTAATTAATTATATCAATAATAATGAAAAATTTTCTAACGCGTCTTTGAATACATGTTTAAAATTTTATATAATTAAAATAGAGAGAGAGAAAGAGAGAGAGGGGGGGCAAAAAAAATTGCCCATCATCCACATCAAACTCGAGACTCGATTTCTCCATATCGAATTTATTATCATTCTAACATGCGCTAAAAAAATATAAAGAAAGAAAAGAAAAAAGAAAAAGATACCATTCATTAGTTACGGCATATTGAACGTTTGATGAACGAGCGTATATACGACTAGTGTGGTCTGTCATCGGAATATACTATAGATATTTGAAGAAGCTGGGAGTTGATCGTATAGATTCAAATTTCCCCTGAGATTCAATTTAAAGGATATAGTATTCTCATCAAGGTATTATAGCTGCGCGCAAGCTAATTACGATAATTACTAATTGATTTACTATCACGGATTATGCATATACGTCTTCTTCGTAACTTTAATTATATACTTCGTGATTAGTCGTTCCATAGCTAATTAACCAAACGTTCTTCCTTCGCAAATTAATCGGAGTTGGGCTGTTGAAATTATGAAGAAATTTTATCATCGAGAAATATCATCTTCGATATACCTAAAAATATTTTTCGAAAATCATATAATCAGAACGTTTCCCTAAATACTCAATTCGCATCTCAAACGGTATTATCATCATTATCATTATTATTATTATTATTATTATTATTATTATTATTATTATTATTATTTGATCTAGAATTTATCGTGCGTTACGTCATTGACAATTTTATGGATCGCCAGAAGTCTGGCACACCTACGCTGTAGAAATTCGAATATAGAAAGAGAGAAGAACTCGTTCGTCCATATATACCGAGTATATGCAGATAAATATATGTAGGTATGTATATACATGCGGATGACCCTTATAATTTTCTCGAAGATATGACACCCAGAGACGAAATGTTCGTCCCGTTAAATTTATCACGTTCAAAATATAACCGCTACTATAATTATTGTATTAGCGATGAAAAAATTTATCCAGGAATTAGAAACCGTTGAAAAAATATTTTGCAATTGTCAAATGCGAAGAAAAAATGAAAGAAAGAAAGGAAAGAATCCTGCCCTCAATTGAATCATGAAAAAAAAATTGTTTTCGAAAATTTACGGGTAATCTTCTCTCAGTGATAAGGAAGAAAAAAGAAACGAAAAAAAAAGAAACGAAACGTCGAAGCAATTCAACGCTTATTCATCATTTTGGTTTTTTTCTTATCATTTATTTATTTTTTTTCTTCAACTCGTGATACGTGGTGGTGACAAGAGTTGGATGAAACTTATGGTTGTGTGGCATTAGGGAACCCTTTGACGTTAACAAAGTTAAATAGGATTTAAATGAGACCTAGGTCAACAATGAGTCGTTGACTTTATCCAGTCACCGAAGAGTGACAGGTGGACAGGTGGACGTAGCTTCTAAAATGTCTACATTATGTCCACGGTTCGAGGGTATTATTAAATCAAAAAACCGATCATAGGGTCCGATACCAGAACGCCGCCTTGAAGAAACGTTGACAACACGATTCGTTCTCCGCTTATGTTAGACCTGATCTCAAAGGGTAAGATCTGATATAGAAAATTAAACCGTAACTAATTCCGATCTCGTGTTAAGATTATCAAAACGAATATTTATGTTCAGTTTCATCAATTCAAACAAAAAATTTCTATACCAATTTTTTAATTTTTCAATTTTTCTTTTTTTTTCTGTACATTTTATACATTAAAATCCCGTTTTTATATGTCCAGTTTGAACTTTGATTCGGATTTTGAAACGTGACCGAGAATTTCGGTCCTCCGAGCGTCGACGACGATTCAGGCAGTTCAAGTGGTTTAATTTATTCGGAACACCTACAGTTATTAATTGGATGAATTTGAGATGAGGCGAGTTGAGGCCGAGTCCTTCTTACTCGCGTACGAATAACCATAACAAGGAAAATAATAAGAAATAAGAAATAAGAAATAAGAATAAGGAATAAGGGA
Organism: Tenthredo scrophulariae; assembly: GCA_963978835.1. Taxonomy (NCBI): domain Eukaryota; kingdom Metazoa; phylum Arthropoda; class Insecta; order Hymenoptera; family Tenthredinidae; genus Tenthredo; species Tenthredo scrophulariae. The sequence goes on from OZ022235.1 coordinate 1,949,238, forward strand.
TCAGCCGGCCCACTAGCTGGCGAGAAATATTTTAAGGCTTTAGCTGATCAGCAGGTAAGCGCGACGCCCACGCAATGTGCGAATATCAGTTGGAAAAAATACCTACTCACGCGTCTAGCACGCTCGCGATACTTATTAAACTTGTTTGAAATGATAAATTAATTTTCTGTTATTATGTAAAAAGGTATGCTAATAGTGGCTCGTGTTACAATGCAAGATCGTAGTTCAAGAGAAATCTATACATACTATAGACGAGAAAAATGAGTAGAATGAGGATGTTCGATTAAGCGACCTTGCCGATGGCGAAATATTACCTATCGTCGCAAAAACCGAACCAGAATCTCAATACCTTGTTTCATCCTTGAGGTATACGAAACGGCACATGCATCGGATGAACAGAAATCGATCGTTTATTAATACGAATTGAATGCAAGAGAAAAAGAGATAAAAATGGAGAATAATAGCCAGATGGGAGGATAGCTCTCCTACGATCGCAGACTCCCGCGATTTAAGTCATTTGTGTGGAGGATGACCGGGGCTCTGTGCAAATTAGGTGATTTAAATGTATTGAGGATCGCCGCGGATCAACACGATCGCTATCGAGCATATAGTCCCCCTCTTGCATTCCGACCTTGGCACATTGACGACCCAAAAATATTAAACGGCCCTCCCGGTATGCGGTCTAACGAATTAATAGTCATATCCTGAAATCGGTATACCGATTAACTTTACTTATTTATTTTATTTTCATTCTTCTTCTTCTTCTTCTTCTTCTTCTTCTTCTTCTTTTTATTTTTCTATAAATCGCAAATTTTTTTACTCCTATCGACTCGTGGATTAGTAATATATGAAAACGTTCGGCTATTGGACGCAACAGCGGCAGAAAATCATTAAGAGCGTTTCATTTTCTACACATATGTACATATGTACACCGTTATATTTTATCTCTCAATGTGTAATATATATATATGGGTCATATACATCGCGATGCTAAGCAGTGAGCCAGAGGTCGTCTACGTAGCACGATAGTTCCAACTATGGATGGAAAAGTGAAAGGTACCCCAAAACTAGTGGGAGATATGCTCAATTAGCTTTGCACACATTGCGGTAAGGGACACTTGGGGCTATTAGACACTGCGATCGTTTCGGGGTATCAAGACTGGTCCGTTCACCAATTTCTTAATCGGTAAAATCGGTGCGGGTATTTACTCGGCCGCAGAATCCCGAGAAGAGATTAGAATTTTGGTATCCCGGATCGAAAATTTCGCGCGATCCTTATATAGAAAAAATTTGGATCGAATAGCTAAAAGTTTAAGAAAAAGGAGAACGTTGAAGAACGAATAAGCTGCAAATTCTCATCAAATTTTCCCCGATGACTCTCATCGAAGATATAATTTTGGCAAAACAATTCGCGCTGCACCTGTGATGACCGCATATATTTATCAGCGTCATGTGTGTTTCGAATTTGTGTATACGCGGTCTTCTGATCTATAATATGTACGTATAAAACGCAGGTGCATGTATGAAGATGAGTATGTTATACATATAGGTATAGATATAAAATCGTATAAGTTGTTATATATGCTGGTGTATGGATATCGCGAGGACGAGTCGTCGTGATTCGTTGTGCAAACAAGTTAAGATCGCATCGCGGGGGACCTTTTGCTTTCTAATCATCAAGGTTAACCTGGTGAACCTGCCTCGAGGTTAGGACCAAGTCTTCCTCCTCACCCGTATAGTCGACGCTACCACCAGGTAAGCTCGACTCGCAGGAGCGCGAGTATGACCTTAGGCAAGAGTAAGATCGTGGGTGTCTTTGTCAAGTGTACCGTTAGTGATCGGAATACCTTATATATACCTTTCCTATTGTTCTCAATTTTATAGGGGATATGCTTATAGGTTAATTACAAATACAGGTAAACGCGGATCATCGGTATTATGAACTTCTAACTCGTGTATTTTCCCTATAAAATACATACACGTATATATCTATTCGTGCAGTATATTGAGATATTGGAAAAGCAACATTTAGGTATTTAGTCTTTCGACATGATGATCCGGTTCGAATGATCCAGTTCTTCCGATACCCTGATCTCATTCACGCGTATACCCTATCAGATTCAGATTTTAACGTAGATTTCATGTATGTATATAGGTGTACACATATTTCTATATACACACATCTACCATACCGTATAAAGGCTTATAACACAGAGTTTCTTCGGTTGAAAGGAAAAGTTTATTACACCAGCGTCAATTTATTGATATATCGAAGATCGGTTATATATTCAACGGATGAGGATTTATCGATCGATTAACATAACATAATGTGATATTATTTTTACCAGATCTTAATCACCGATTAATTTATTTACAGTTTTTTTGTTTCTGGTTTCTTTTTTCTTTCCGATTTTATTTCTTTTTTTTTTATTTCTTTTTTATTTTTGCTCGCTGATCGGTGTTAATGTCAATTTATACCGTATCGGTAAGTTCTTTCAGCTAGAAACGTGAGAAATATCTATACCGGTATATTGCAGCTACGGAATAAAAATAATGTTGAAAGTGAATCGCTCCTATAAGAGTTCAAGAGTGAAGGTCTTTGCTCGTGGTGTTGTTCCAGGCCTCCCGCACCACCACAACCACCACCACCACCACCATCATCATCATCACCACCATCAAAGGGGTATATGAAAAGACAATAGGTCAAATGAAAATGTAGGAACGTGAGTATCATAACAACGATCTTAGATCCACTACACATGTATAACTCAGATCGAATACCCCTTTACATTCACTATGAACAAATTCCTAAGTAAAACTATGACCCTGATCGGTATTGAGGAATCTTATAAAATCACCGTTAAATGAACGTGATATAAGACAAAGTTCCGACTAGACTATTTTATCATTAATTTCTAATCCTTTTTTCTTTATTTCATAAAAATAGATCATTCCGATTATAAGATCGACAGGTGATTTAGATTTTATTTCAATCAACGGATCGACGGTTGTTCAAAGATCTCCTTAAGTCAGGCATATAGATATAGGATTACTCCTCATGGTCCATCGGTGCATATAGACACACATGTGTGTAGGTGTCGGTGTCCCTCAGGCGACGTAGATAATGCGCCAGCACTAACCCGTCATCAACACAGCTTCACGTTATGGTGGCTTCCTCGCTTACACGATAAATTCTCCGAGAAATTTTCTGGTCTACATAGTCGGCCACGCCCTTGGACCGGAGCCCATAGCCATGAGAATAGGTGCAGAGTGATTATAGATTCGAAGAGTTACCCACCTGTTGCATTATTGCATTATATTCCCTTTTCTCTCCATTCATTCATTCATTTATTCATTCATTCATATTTCTTATTTTCATGTGAAATAAAGTATAATCAGAACGAATGAATAGAGGAGATTTTATTCATCGGGACATATGGGGGATAAGAAGCGGTGACTAAGCTGAAATCTATAGACGCTTTACCGTGTAACGTTCGTGGTAATTATTCGGACGTGGATTAGACGTTGGTGTTGGTTTTACTAATATGCATATATACACACCCGTATGTAGGTGTAATATCGATTGAATTTTCAAAGCGAAACGCGTCAATTAAGATATCTCAAAAGAGATATAGTAGACGCGAGTCGTTTCCTATAGGTGTGTAATTCTTTATTTAGTTAGATACAACGTGATGTTACTACCTTACAGTCGCCACGACGGCTTCTTGGAACACTTGAGAACCGAAATACTAGTTAGGTACGTATAGACGTTACCGTACACTCGGGGTATTGAACAACCGTGGAGGATTTATTTCTAAGGAGCGTTTAATACGTCTTAATAGATTCATTCGAGGTATGGAATTAACACCTATATACCTGAAGGTTAAACTAAATTTCAATCTGTTTAACAAAAATTAATGAACGATTAGGTGTGCTGCTATACTAACGAGGACGCGGCTTGATCTCGGATTCGGTATCATAAGATTAATGGAAATTAAGAATTGGAAAAAAAGAAAAAAGAAAAAAAGTTGTCAGATCCCAAGTCCCCCTTCGGTGCATAGGCAATGTTGGCCGATGATAAAACAACGATACGGATAGATCGCGAAATTTCGTATAATAACTACGGCAAGAAATCATGCGGAAGATTTACCGCTACATTAACCTTTATCTTAATCGTTTACCGAGCTAGGACCTCGGCGCAAGGATTTCGCCCGGTCACATGACGCAGATCTAGGTACATACACATCGCGTACGAACCGGACGAGGTGACACGCGGCGAGTAACCATATGCAAAGTGGGTGATAAAATCAAATACCAAGTTTCCCAGGACGGGACTGACAGCCGAGACTTCTCGTCACCCTCAAGGGAGAGGAGATAACCGCATAAGAGAGTCCAGAACGCGTAACAAAGTGGTTTCGAAAGGACGGAAACCCCGCTATCTACCTACCTACCTACCTACGTACTCTGGATAATTCCACCTTTCTTACACTCGTTCTGCGTGAACTATATTATCCTCGGTACATCTTTCCCTGTTTTTTCCTTTTTTTTTTTTTTTCTTTTCATTTTATTTCTTCTGATCTTTACCTCGAGCTGCATATCATGCTGCGTTCTCGTCCAAACTTAAACGAACATACAATATAAGATTCATATCGTATTTAAAAGAGAACAAAGTTCGCCCCCGAGGTTTCTGTAGCCAGTCATTACTGCCGTGTGTTCTCCTTTTATCAAAAATAAAATATTTTCTTTTTTTTGGTCGCGTGTTTTAAAAATTATTATTCCAATCGGTACACGATTATATTTTCAATATCATATGAGTTCATCAATTATAAGATTAGTAACGCAACGCGAACCTATAGGTCAGTTTGATCGCGTAATTAACACGCCTCTTGATTTATTCGACGAAGAAGACAACCGCGCCGATATTATTTCGGTTCCTAATTTCATCCTCGTAATTTTTTTTTTTTTTTTTTTTTTTCAGATAATAAATTCATAATTCCTGCACTATACCGAAAAACAACTTTGGGAAAGGAAGAGTCGATTGAATACAGACATCGCGATTTTCCAAAAACTTTCGTGTTACTTGAGATAGCCGATCGCTCCACGTACAGGTAGGTGTCTAATCATTAAATGACGCATCCCTTGATCGCTTCAATAAAAATATATGGACTGTATATATAACCAGTTTAAAGTATAAATCATAGAATTGCATGTTGAGATAATGGCTGGTTCTAGCTACATTGTTTCCGAACGGGTTTAATCGAGATGTCCTTCGTATCGAGGAAGATCGTAATGATAAAAGTCGATATCTTAAGGATGGGATCAGGATGCTTCTCACTGCACCTCACCTCGCCGCACCGTTGCGAATTATGTTACAGTCACTCGCTGTGTCACCTCTGCTCTTAGAGGTAAGGTGTCTATTCGTTGCAAGGTGTCACACATCGACACATATATACACAAATAATACTCTTCACTTGTGTGTCCGATCGTGAGCCTCAACCTCATTATATCCAACGTGAATTACAATTATTATTCGATTGTGCAACGATCATGTCTCCGCACAGGCTCAACCATTCATTTCGATCGAGGAACGATCACAGATCACGTCCTACACCATATAGAAGATATTCGCACCGTCACTTGCTTTGGATGTATCGAAGGGTAAAGGTATCGCAGAACGATTTTTTCATGCCAAGTAAAATTATGAAGAGCTGATTCTTTTTCCTCGATTTATCCAACAGTGCTTAACGTTCAGCGAAAGAAACGCTATCATACGCCAAGGTGGTATTTAAGTGATCGAACAGCTAAAGATAGTTGTGAGAATATAAAATGATGAAAAATTGTGTTGAATTAAAAGTGCGGAGTGCACAATGGTGGATCATATACCTAGTAGTAAGATCATCGCGGCTAAGCTATTAGTAATTATCCGATGATCGGGATATAAATAATAATCTGTATAAGAGAGGCGGGAGATCAGCCTCGCGGCCGATTTATCTTTCAATCAGCAAACAGGAATCCGGAAAATCAGGATTGCCTACGATGTAAATTGCCTTATAGCAGTTGATGCGACCGCCACGTTACATACTCTTCGATTCCACACACACACGCACACACACATGTGTATATATATTTCAAACTGCCGTGGCAAGGCGCACGCGGATACGTTATGAGTCAGATATCCTCCAGGTTTCAGCGTGCCAGGTCATAGGTCGGTTGCATCTGTTTCTCTGCTCCTTTCTTGCGCATCCATCGCCTAGCTAGAGTCCTTGATATTAGAATGGCCCCGTCGCGCGATCTCGCGTCTGTGTTATACTGACCATCATCACCATCGCTGTTCGATGTATGCAACGATTCTCACTCCATTATGATAAAAAAAAAAATAAAAAATAAAAAGAATCAACAACAATTATGAAGAACCGATTCTGCGCCGATCTAGAGGCTGATTAATCGACCGAATAACCCATACGACACGGGTTCGAAATTTTTCTAAAAATTTTTTATCCTCCCGTTTCTTATCATATGGTGATATTATAGAGTTTTGAAAAATGTCGACGCTGAGAGTTCGCCCAACTCTTTTCATTTTTTTTTTCTTTCTTTTTTCCTATACGCCAGTCGTAAATTTTGTTTCCTATAGTTAGGCATAGTTCGATAACGCTATCGATCAAAGAGATTGAACCGGGCTGTCCAGAGCCATTCATCAGATTTCGCCACAGGCACTGACTTAATCGGCTAAATACCGTATCACGTATTGTGTGTACATCATTATTTGATTTTTCAACTTCGAATCTGCGAGGATACGATTCTTTTACCCTGTCGTCGTACTGGGTTAATAATACCTTATAACCGAACGTCACTCATCCAACCAGTTTAACAGACAAATAACTTAATTATAGGAAATTGTTTCTAGAACCTTTTTGCTTTTTTCTTCTTTTTTTCTCAACCATAGAATCATATGTATGGATATCAACTTTATTCGTTATTTCATCAACTCTGACCTTACACACCCTCAACAATTTCACATTATAAGATCATCAAGTTGTCTTAACATTCGGTTTGATTGATTATCATGCATTTTTATTACAGATATATGTAGGATATTATATTCGGTTCCTTTTATTTTATTTTTATTTTTACATCATATGGTCATCGAGGAGTTTGTATAATGCAAGACGTGTGTACGGAGAGACCCTCCTTGCGAGACGAGGCAACACCTTATAAAGTCGGTCTGCTTGACCAGCAATTTGTAGTCCTAAAAGAACACGAGCACTCCCATTTTTACGAACACGAAGTCAAGTGGAGTTACGCAAGGTGGAGGCAGGTTAGGAGCCAGGCATAGCCATCGAGGAGACCCAGTTCTCATCTATTAATATACAATTACCAGCAAACAATGTGATTACACTACGTTTAAGTCGTTACGGACCAAACCGAACCGAACCGACCCCGCTACACTCGAAATCACTTCCGCCTGAAATCACCTGCGTAATTCTCGATTATATATATACCATATATAAAACAACCAGTTTCATAGACAGTAAGAGAAAATAGATTTAGGTAATACATCGTTATTCATATTATCAATTTTTCAACATCATTATTGCTTATTATTACCATATTTTATAAGAGTATAGGAAAAGACGAAGAGGAAGCAGAAGAAGAAGAAGAAGAAGAAGAAGAAGAATCGAGCCCCTACGTACCACATATCCACCTAGGAGCGTGAAATGTAAGAAACTAAAAAAATAAAAAAAATAAAAAAGTCAAGCCAGAAACCGCCTACGAGGTAGTGTATCGAAGTGCTTGGATCCCAGGCCATTAAAATTAAACCTCTAATTTTCGATCTGCACCAACAAATCAAGGCGTCAGTGGCTAGCGCGGTATAAGACATAAGGTAAGGTCTTCGGTAGGCTTGGGGGCCCGCGTTATTCAACACTACCACATCTTTCCGCGTTTTATGTGGTAAAATTCGTTGGTATATGAGATGATCCGGGGCTCCGGAGGTTCTAGGTAACAATAATGAAATTAACCTTTATTTTCTTTTTTTTTGTTACAGTTGAGAGGAGCGAGCGGATCGGTTGAAGATCGCGCTCGCTACTATCTATATACCTATATCTCACGGAGCAACCGATCGCCGTGATCCAATTTTTTTCTTACGCCTTTCTTTCCTTTTTACCCCCTCATTCCCCCTCATCGCCACCAATTCCGGGCATTAAATTTAGAGAACGATTACCGCTGATTACCGAGTGGTAGAGAAAAATAGTCGAGATCAAAGATCACCCATACGGAGAAAGAGGATTCGAACAGAAAAGATCGCAATAGCGGCCCATTTTTGACACGTAGGTCGAAAGTGATTACAGGTTATTATATATTATACATGTTATAAAAAAACAGCTGATTCATTCCTGTATACGCGGCGTCGTGTCATAGAAAAGAATTTTTGAAAACTTTTGAATTTCTTTTTTTTTTTTCTTTTCGTTCATTATCGCAAACAATTAGAAATTTGAAGATATAGGAAAAAAAGAAAAACGAAAATAGATGAACAGATCTCTTTCAGATTTACATCCTTTAATACATATGATAGAGATTCATGTTTTATTCATTTCAAACTATCATAAGGGGGAATTAAATTACGGGAAATATCAAACGAATTAAAATATCCAATCTATAATTCATAACAATCGATGAGAGACACCACGTCTTCGTTATCACGTAACCGCAACAACAACAATATAAGTATATATAATCATAGTTACTAATTATACTCACAGGTAATACGAAGATAAAAACGATTTTCCTGGAAACAGAGATTTTTTTTTCTTTACCATTTCCAATCGAAATGAACGGATCTGAAAAATACTATTCAATCCCGGACAGTTTTCGCAAGGATTCGCAGCCCATAAGCCGAATCGATGTATTGAACGGGAAGGGGAAAAAAAAAACGATTTCCAATGCGCCCAATGATCTGAGTATAGAAATCAGACGACAATTTCTTGCCGCACAGACGAGGCGTGGACGAATTTAAATATCCATAAATCACAATTTATTATTATTTTCCATAAAAACGTATAAAATAAGGAAACTGGGCTTGGGGTGAAAAGACCTTCGCGGTATGAAGATTGACGGTGTTGGGTATATGACGGGGGTTGATATTAGCCGTGAATTTTAATGAATTTAATAATCATTATTATAATCGATGTATCGGTGTAGGTATCGAAAGGCTTGAGGGGCGTTGTACCCAACGTAAAAGCAAAGATGAAGAAGGTCGGAGTTATATTCTGCCATTCGTCACCAATCACTCGTCAACCGTACAGCTATAGCGCGTGCAAGAACGAGGCCTGAAGGATCGCGTGGATAAATTAATTAGTGTAATTAGTGTATAAATCTATGGGGAATGCTGGCCCGTCATGGTTAATTACAGGTAATGGCTAAGACCAAACGCGGTGCCTGATGGACGGCCTCAAGACTCAGGTGCACGCTTTCCTCTGCAGGGTACATTCTCACAGGTAATTCCTCCACATATATACCTATATAGAAATTTACCTGTGTCAAAACCCTCCCTTAAATAATTACTCCACGTTACGACGATCGTTGACGAATCGAACGTTCAAACTTTCAAAGTCGATCATCGAACAAGGCGAGTTGAAGATGGAAGAAAAAACCAGAAGCTACGTATTTCCTTCTTAACTTGAACAATCTTCAACTCCTTCTTTCCTACTTTTTACCTTTTTAATACTTGGCATAATTCCAGTTGAAATCTTTTGAGGCACGGGGATCCCAACGGCGTGCAAGAATTTCATCTAATTTCAATTTCTTATACGAAAAGGTAACGAGGAATAAAAAAAAACGGTCTTAATCAAAGATTCATGAGCGATAGAGAGAGGAAGAGAGAGAGAGAGGAAAGGAAAAGAAACGATGGTAAGTAAAATTGTTATTGAACAAATGATCGTGTTCTTTGTTTCCTTTGTGGCAATTCTCTGGCCGTGAGTCCGTCTTACGCATCTTACGCGTTCGTAAGCTCCCAATACGAACGTCGTTGGTAGTTAGATACGTTGAGTAAGATATTTGGAATTAATCGTGGGCATAAATCAAAGCGATTTTAACAAAGAGGATAGTTTAATTGCCTCTGGCAAGTGTGTCCATAGGTGTCAGACTATTTGGCGCGAAGTGTTTTGTCAAATTCTAATTCTAAATGAAACGTGTGAGTAAAAATAAGAAATAAAAAATGAGAAATAGAGAAAAGGAACGATAAAAATAAGAGAAAGGATAATGCCTGACGTATAAAAAATTTATTCGGGCCGTTTTTGAGTTTCAAATTTTTCAAACTTCCGGACGGTCGAAATACCGGGTTCGTTTTTAGACGCGTTGAAGTTTATAATATTAAAATTCCGAAAAACCAGACCACCGAGAGATGCGAAGACGAAAATTAGATCATTCTAATCAAAAACGGAAACCCACTTCATCTGTTCCTTTTAAAAGTATTTCAAATTGGCTGTGTAGACCATCAGGAATGATAAAACCTTTTCTAAAACCTGTGAATGGGTTCAAATGTTCAAATTCGGAATTCTGGCTGTTCGGGCCTTTCGAAATTTCGAACTCGCACAGGGTTCTAATTCATCTTCATGATCCCCCCCGTACATTTATTAGCTGCTCTAGTTACCCGCGGCTCGCGTTAGTTCGCGAGAAAGCTTCAGCTATACTTTGGCCAAAGTACAGTATATAAATGGTATAAAATGAGAGAATAAAATAAAATAAAGACGAAAAAAAAAAAGGTAAAAATGTCGGCATTCCCATTGGGGATAAATCACCGCGCCTTTCGTGTATCGCCGGAGACAAATAGTGTTTCTCCGCGTACCCCTGGCCCTAAAGCTTAGCTATAATACACCAAACAAGGCTTAATTGCCTTCTATTGACATGCACGTGGTGCGGCATCGTCTTTTGTTTCTGCATTTGTCCTGAAGGAGGTATAGCGCGGTGCCGCCTACGCCAAGTAAAAATTAATCTTGCTACCTGCTGCTGCTGATGTAGGTGTAGGTGTAGGGGTAGGTGTAGGTGTAGCCCTACGGTAAGGTAAAGTAAGAATGCAGTATGCAGTATGCAGCTTGCATCTTGCAGCTTGCAGGCGAAGAAATCCCGAGGAGCCAAGGTTTTAATGCGATTTGCTTTTGTTTGTTAGCGCCGGGGTTTGTTAGCGCAGGATTTCAACGGGAGATAGATCTAGGGATAAAACACCCTTTGGTAAAGTATGGAAGTCTTAGATGCCGCGGATTATGGACAAGTGCAGCAGCCAGTTCAACAGCATGCGAAACTTCCGAGATGAGATTCTATATGGGTATGTTTATAGTTATAAACAATTCGCGAATTATTTTTTTCATACCGGTAAGTCCGTTCATCCGCTCGGTAAAATTTAACTAATTTTAACTTTTACGAGAGATATATACCCGGTCAGTAGTCGTTACTCGTTAGACACACCGCGTGCCAGTGAAAGTGAGCTTTTTAGTGTGTACGGTTACATTACGCAAATTGTCAATATAGCTAAGATAATAAATGGTAGAAATCGCGGTAGGCGAGAATTTTTATTTCAAATATCTCGAACACGTACTGACGTTGTACCCCTGCATATCATATCCCCTGTATATCTCGCAGGCAGTTAATTAGTATCAATTTTATTGCTAAAACAGTAGTACTAAATTTTTATATTTAAGAAAACACAAGAAAAAAAAAAAAATTATCATTACTCGATTCATCCACGGTCATTTTATGGGTCCTAATATCTCTAAATGCTATCTAAAATAACACGCGTTACTTACGTAAACCACAATATCTAGACACTTTCATTTATTTTATACTTCAGTTGCTACTAATTCGGTGATATTGCAATTTCGATGCTCCCTTAGACCAGAACTTTTCAAAATATATGAAAACAAGAAATGTAGTCAAAACCCCGTGTTCCTATCTGCATTCTAAGCAGCGCCCCAAAGCCTCCAAACTTTCCGATTCAAATAACCTACACGATTTTTTATTACTTCGGGGTTATTTTTTACTTCCTATCGCATTATCGTTTCGAACAATCTGAAACTCCTTACACTTTTTATGAAAAATGAACAAATTTTAGCGATAAGAAATTTTCTTTTCGTTTGAGATTTGAGTTTGAGATTTTTCGGAGCTATACCGGAACGAAAAGCAAAAAAATTAACCGCGAAATATCGGAAATCGTGTTTTATCGAAAATGGGAAGCTTCGGAGGCTTTGAAACGGTAATTTGACTTGAGATAGGAACCTGGGGTATTTCTTAAAATTTTTTTCTATGTATTTGGAGACGTCCTGGCTTGTGGGAGCGTCGAATGTCTGAAATGATAAAATGATATATTTCATTTCGTATTATCCATCGGTGGGAACACATGAGTGCTCTTCATATTCCTGAAAAGATTGCATCGCTTGTAAGCCGATCTTCATTGAGGATCTTCGGTTCAATGGCATAAGAGTGATCGTTGATCGTTCTCTTGGTGATTACCGTGGTAATCAATATGCCACTGATAGGCATGAAGGGACGCTAAACGCAGTGCGATTCGCTCCACACGAATATGGAATGAAAACTGTTTTAACCAGCCTTTCCTTTATCGGTATAATTCTTCGACCTATTGCAGTTTGAGTGATCGTTGAGCCACAATGTTACTGCTTTAAATACATGATGGGAAACGGAGTAGGTGAAGTGTGTTAATTTTGCAATCTGGCGATTTTGTAGCCGCCTGAATCCTGATATTTCCGCAATTCTTTATACGCAATGAAATATATGAAATATATTCATCACACTTCGCTAGGGACTAATACGGCAATAAGTCGTATTCGAAACGTCATTCCACGCCCTGTGCAACGGTCTTGTAAACGTCGGGACGTTTCAGGTATTACGAACGTCGTATACGTCGAGCCGTCACTCGGTTTGACGCGAACAAGTCTTGGGCCAACACCAGACCGGCATACCACGAAGTTAAAGTTAAAGTTTAGTTGGCCGTGGGTCGAATCGGTTTAAATATAATAACATAACGCGATGTAGAACCACCGAGAGTAATAGTGACTGACTCATACACGGGCGAATATATAAGTAGGAATATAGGTAAGGTTAACAAAAAAACCCTCAAAATAATTCCCACGTCCTGAAATGCTCTCGCTTTTAAACGCCGCCTCTCTACAACCCCCTACTCTTAGCTTCGCCTATTTCTCGTTACTCGTAATCATTTATTTCGCGTGAGGTAACACTGACTCAGAAATAAAGAGGTAAATCAAGGTCGCAGGGGCGTGTCGTGGATTCATTACCATTGAACAAAATTTTTCATATCTAATTTGAGAATCGACTATAACTTCGTGGCGATAACGTATCCGGGTAAGGATCTCAATCAGAGTAATAATCCTCGTTTTACCTAGTACACGGAAAAATGTTATCGGTGGTAATTGTTATTAACAAGTTATGTCGATACAGGGTCCATTATAAAAGGACTGAGCACAGCCCTGACCACTTTGCTGCTGCCGTTCGACGTCATCGAATATATAAGCTGGTCTTGGATCGCGTGACGCTAATGGTTTGTGGACCAGTTAGTTAGTTAGTTGGTCTGGTATGTATAGAGGCTATAGAACAGATCAGAGAAGTCGTGTGAACTGTTTCTTGATTAAGTAAAACTTGGTCAAATTTGGTAAATATACTATAAAACTCCTTTCCCTCTGTATCGTACCGATGCATACCGATATATTATATAGTTGATGATCGTTTAACGATTCGAAGAAATTTTCGAATCGCTTAAAAGAATCGAAATAGTTTATTTACAGATTCTGGACCACTCCGTTCCTCCGGGTCAAAGGTGAGACTCTGCAGGTCTCGTGAAAGGAGGAAGAGGGTCTGAGAATGAATAGTCAGAGATCCATCGGCGTCTGTCGTAAAGTGCGGTGGTAACTAGCTCTGGCTTAGCTTAGCTAGCCAAGTAAGATCGGTATGGTTGCAGGCTATAAATGCAGCATAGGAGCTGTAAAACCGAGCAAAAGCGTATCGGTAGTAGTGGGTGCCGCGTGGACACGGTCACGATTAGCGAGTCCCGATAAGGCTATCGCCAAACAAGTCTTTACACCTTCTTAGCCCATCGCACTAAGTTAGACGCGCGCGGGGTTGGGGCGCGATTCCTGTCGGCAGATAACCGCACGCCTTAAAGCTGTGCAGCAGGAAGGTTCGCCAGGCGATCGGTAAGTAAAGAGTCGCAGAAGAGGAAGAGGACGAGGATGAGGAGGAAGAGGAGCGATAGTCGGTCTATAAAAATCGTTCGATTTTCATCGAGTCGCTAAAAATCGGTTGGATTGTCGCGCCCGCGCCCGCGTTAGCCTCTAGCTTTACGCCCTTGCTATGGCAACCTCTGTTAATTAACGACGTGCCGGGAGCAAGCGCGCATGGTCCTCTCGCACCTTCAACGAGATCCTTAGATACGATAATACCAGATTGCTCGAACGCCGAGGTACTCTTAAGCCTCGATAAATTTCGGAATCGGTTTTAAACTCCTAATTAAGCGGTTTACCTATAGTAATTATTGACAATTAATGACCGACTGTCTAACGGCGTTAATACAAAATTTCATTTCTATAAAAATAATTGATGAATTGATACCAAATCTTTCAATATATTATAGAATATGAATTTTCATTCCTTTCTGCATCGATCGACAAATACGTGAACCGATCGAAAATTTCAAGAGAATTTTCATCCCCGCGACGAGTATAAATTTGTTCAAATTCTTTATTCATCTCGGTAAAATGGCTTTTATATAGTAAGATATAGACGTGTATACATATGTGTATATATGCATATTGCAGTTTAGCTCGTGGGGCTGCAGAGCGGAGTTATTATCTAATTACTGGATGGGAGGATGCTAGGCATGCGCGGGATGATTTTCTTGTTAAAAATTCAGAACACGCCATTGATAAATACCAGTTAGGTATATATATATATATACATATATACGGTTTTACGGAGAGAATCGTTTTTTAAATAGCAAGCTAATTACGGTTTCATTATTCTCATGATAACTCCACCGCCAACGATTTAAGCCTCGCTAATTTTACACCGAGTCCTTTTTTTTTGTTTCGTCTTTTTTTTTTCCAAAGTTTTAAAAAAGTTTCTTTGACGAACGACATAAAAAACGAAAATAGAATAATAATAAAAAAATAAACAGCATATAAATTTTATATAATTTTTTTAAGGACGACCATGGAGTCTTTTCAACAAATCGTATCAACCAAGGTCTGCCCTCTCCTTTACTATGTATGGTACATATAGACGCGTTATAGCTATCCGCTGTCCGTTCGTGACATGACTTCACGTTTCACGATCAGTCGGGAGAACTCCACGCCTGGTAATGGGACTGCGAGCGAAGCAACCGAGGTTCTCCCGTTTTTTTTTTTTTTTTTTTACTTTTTATATTTTCAAATTTTTTACCTCCGCAAGTACCTCTATATCCACCGGTCATTTATAGCTTCGTTTTTCTGCCCCTGATCTTGATCGACAAAAAATGCAAATAAACTAACGACCATTAGCGTTAAACGGTGGGTTTGGTCAGTATGCAGGACTTTGGACGTGCTGGATGTCGCGTATGAACTTGGACACCGAGTCAAGAGGAAAGTTTTCTTTTTTTTTTTATTCTTCTTCTTCTTCTTTATTTCTTCTGACTTATTACAGGTGTGAATATTTCAGCTAATTTTTCTTCTTCGCGAAATCGAAAGAGAAAGAAGGAAAAAAAAGTTATAGTATATTGCGTAAATTTTTTTGTCTTTTAATTTTTCTCAACGGTAGCGAATTAGGCTTGACTAACTCGTGTGACTTGGTTTAGAATAAACTTCGATGTATGGTGGTTTGGAGTCGCATATATACTATACGAAGCCGTTGTATAAATGAATTAGTTGAATTGAATTAGGTAAGTTTGAAAAATGACGTAATTGCAGGTACGTGGCGTGAATATGAAACGAGCTTATACAGGTAAACCGGCCTAATCTACGCCTAATCACACGTAAAAATATTTAGCGTTTTGAAGATATGCTATAGTGATAATGAAATGAAAGGTAACTATCGTGTCACCAATAACTGACAATATGAGGAAGAATGGTTCATATGGTGATAAAGCGGACGAAATTATCTTATAATAATTTCATTCCACAACGCGGTTTACAGAATACCGCATATACACCACCAGTCCATCTCATAGTTCGCGCAGCTACCAGTAATATATTTTACATGTGAGATTGTGACTATAAGTACGTCGACGCCTGCATACGATAAAGCATTGCCGGTGTACATATATGTGCCCGGGTACATATAGATGTACAACAGTATAGAATAAGACTGCGGGTTATATCTGAGCGTTGAGAGTTCGTGCGAGTCGGTTCTCTTCTCGTTGTTATAAAAATACCATTAATTGCTTCTGTGGTGATAAATTTCCCCCTGGCATTGCACGATCTCTTACCAAGCTAGTAAGACGCCTTTGGACCACTTTATCGCTTGCTATGTTAATTTTCACTTTAATAAGGTGTAGACCTAGGCAGAGGCACTATACACACTAGGAAGCGATATCTGAACTGGTTACCGCTGAAAAATAAATCTCCACCCCAGAAAACCGAATAGATTCTTTCCGGGCTTCTCGAAGGTGTTATCTTCGCGATTTCGGGCTTTGGGGCATAATTTGCGGTACCTACTACCGCAGGCTCACCTGGCGAGGGTCAAAGATTTCATTGGAATCGATGATTCACACCAAATGTGGATTTGATTGATTTCAATTTCGGGGTATCTCTCATAGCGCATCACTCAACTCATCAGGCAGAACCCAAGGGGGGTCATTTTTATTATGTATAACAGCCATACACCGAGTACAAAAATCATCCTTAAATTTTTTTTGTTTTATTTTGACCACAGGCGTAAAGTTATAGACGTTATACTTATACGTAGCATTATATGGGTATAAATATGGTGATGTGTAGCAATAAATATGAGTAGACTAATAGCCTATTAGCTCATTCAAGAACGTACATTAGCGGAGTCTGGACGGTCCGAAAAGTTTGAAGCGTTGGTCTCCCTCGGGCAGATTCGTTTAGCGTTTGAAACTGATCGTTGTTAGAGTATCAGCGAGTTATATGTGTGCATATACGGTTTAGAAAATCAAAATGAACTTTTCGTCTGGAAGTAATATATTATTTTTTTCACAAGAGGTAGGTACCTACATTATGTGTTGTTACGCGCGAGCGAATATACGTATATAGTTTAAATACTGACAATGAAAGACTGAGAGACCAAAGTGTACGGGTTGTTTCAGATGGCTCCTTCTTCTTCTTCTTCAGCTTCGGGGTTCCGAGCTGAGCCTCGTAACTCACTACGAAATTATTAAATTAATATGACCAGACATCCTTATACTCGGTATAGTAAGTTGGCGCTAGCTAGTCGGAAGATAACCACAGGTTACCGTGTAATAAGGCCTTAACGATACAACCAGCTAACATATAAGAGCTATGAGGACTCATACAACGTCGTATGTGTGTCCGATGGGATATAGGAAGTAAATCTGAGTCAATGCAGAAAGGCTACTCATATAGAACTAACTATGCCATCGGTTTACTGGATATACTTTAAACTTGAAGAAGCATAAAAAAAAGAAAAGAAAAAAGGATAACTACCAGTGGCTGGTACGTATATAAGTAGTTTGCCGAAGTCATTTGAGGCCATTTAAAGTGGTTTAGAGTATATCTTGAACTGAACGGTTTCCGGAACATCGGTTATAGTAATACACAATGAAATCAGGCCAAGAGATCCCCGCGACCGAATAGCGTCCAAAGACTTTTCGAATTTCTTCTGGTCTTTTGATCGGAGTGACAAAAAAAAAAAAAAATACGAAATGAATTAGAAGATATCTTAGTGTTTTACAAAAAAAACCTATCAGTAACGGATGAGAGAGAGAGAAAAAGAAAAAAAAAATTAAAGGTCCTGTGGGAACGGTGTAGTACGAGAATTCCGGTGTATAATCCTCATGGCTGTTTTAATTTTCCCCCACCACCTCGCCCTTTTCTTTTTTCTGCAGATCTCTTCGCGGATTAGTAGATTGACTTATACCGTTAACCGTTTGATATTCCGTCAGATAAAGAGCGTTCGTTCGGTACGCTGCAGATTGCTGCAGTCGGAGGGGCATTATGCGATTATGTAAATCAGACAATTTCTTTTACCAAGCGAGCTCATCGCTGTTGCGGCGTTTCTAGGTCACTTCTTACGGTCACAACGCGGTTATATTCCGCGGGTATCGAGGAGCGGCTGATCCTTGGGCCATATGTATGTATGCACATATACTATACACGTATGTATGATATGTATAGCGAACAAATCGCCGGGGGTGAATTGATATACCTCGCGAATCGTTTTTTTCTTTCTTTTCTTTTCTTTTTTTCTCGCGATATTTTTTCAGCTCTCAGCTTTAATCCCGTCCGAATTTGTTTTTTGTTTCTTTTTTTACCCCTTTTTCAAATTTTTTCCTCAATGATTTTTCTTTCTTGTAATAAATTGTGAAAGAAAAAAAAAAATCAAAAATAAAAAAGCTAAAATAAAAATCTCCCGAGGGCCGGTATATTTGCATTTCTCGATCGTCGACCGCGCAAGTTTCCGGGTGCTCTCCTGGAGCCACGACAAATCGGAAATTACAACGCTGTAGGACATAATATTTTCGTTACTTTCCAACTTACTTACGCAATTAATATATTCCATTAATCGATTATTCATCGCGCGAAGGGTATATTAAAATATTATACTGACCTAGTATTCATATGAATTTCTTTTCGAAAAAAAAAAGACGAAGATAAAAAGACGGGAAAGAAGGAACAGAAGCTTTTATCAAAAAGCGGAGCTGTTTAAATATTCACTCATTACCTATTCCTAGATCCTAGTCATCCAAGGCGAATAAGAGTACCTCACAATATATTACTCGGTAAAAGACTCCACACAAAGTTTTACCCCAATCTCGTCATGTAATTTTGATCTTAAATAAAAAATGTATAAAAAACGTATTCAAATTCAAATTTCGTAACACTTATTATTCCGATTTATAAAAATTGAGGTTTTAGTTAAAAACCACGACCCTGTATCAGCTGACATTTTGTGAAGAGATAAGAGTGAAATAAGGGTAGGTACCGCAAGTTTATAGTACAGAGGAGATTTATACAGCAGCAAAAGCAGCTACAGTACCATCAGCAAACGGTATATTAAGAAATAGTTGTACCGAGGTATTATTATCATTATAATACTGACTATTATTATTATCATTATATTTATTATTATTATTATATAGCTCTTTAAATGGTGGCAATAAATTACCCACACTGTTACCTATACGCAGCGCGCTAACCGCAATAGGCTTTTAAACGTTCTCATGGTATATATTCTTTCATATACACACATATGTAGGGTATATACAGCAAAGTATAGATACACATTAGGTATGTGTTTAGGTATACCCTTGTGCACTTACACAATTTATATTACATATAACTACATACATACAACACATTTAAACACTCGCGATCCTTGCCTCATATATATGTTCGTTTATTTATAATGGCTCTCCGGTACGGCACCTATGGACGTATTATACTGTATATAGTATAGATATTATACAGGTGTATATATATATTCATATAATATTGGGGTGGTCTTTGATTCGATCATCTTAGAATCGCAATGCTCCCACGAGCCAAGGGACGTCTCGAAATATATAAAAATTTAAAATTGTGATAAGAACCTAGGGTTTTGACTAAGTATATTTTTTCTATATATTTCGAGACGTTCTTGCCCATGCGAGAGCATTGAAATTTAAATATCACCGAATTGAAGACCACCCTAATAGTTCATTTAATTTTTTTTCTCATTTTTTTTTTTTTCAATTTTTTGTATAAATGTATACGTTACGTAGAGGAAAGCACGTCGTATCTCAGTAAAGTCGCAAGCGCGGTGGAGATATAATTTCATGCAAAGGAGTCCGGAGACCTCTGATCCATATTGCCGCGAAGAGATAAGAGAGAAAGAGAAAGAGAGAGAGAGAGAGAAAGATATAGGTGTATAAAAAATCCGATGAAGAGGAAGAGGAGGAATGTTACTTGGAACCCGTAGCACCCGACATAACGGGTAGCAACGATGAATGAGCAGATCACGATCGACTTCGCGGTCCCAGCCAGAGATCACGAACCTACCTTCGTATTA
This sequence comes from Tenthredo scrophulariae, assembly GCA_963978835.1. NCBI lineage: Eukaryota > Metazoa > Arthropoda > Insecta > Hymenoptera > Tenthredinidae > Tenthredo > Tenthredo scrophulariae. The sequence continues at coordinate 1,969,482 of OZ022235.1, forward strand.
CGATTATTAACAATTATAATTGATTTAGTATTGTTCTACTACTCTCGGCTCGGGTATTATTCAAATTTATTTAAATCTCTAACATAATAACTTCTTATACTATTTCTTTATCCGAAACAATATAATATCATATATAGGTATAGGGTATGGAGTATAAGGTATACGACAGACCTCGATCGCCGTAACTCGCCTAGTAGGATTATCCAAGTGGTGATTATTGCTGCTAATAATAACTAACCGTTAAATAACATTTTTTTTCAAATAAATATATTTATATACAAATTGTATATAGACGTAATGGTGATGAAAAAGAAGAAGACATTTTTTTTTTTTTTTTTTTTTATGATAAAAGAGAGAGAGAGAGAGAGAAGAAGAGGAAATTGCATTCCTTATATCAATTTCTGCAGCGACATCCAATTATAATAAGCCGTTTAAAATATGCAAATATAATATTCGCAAAATTCTTAAACGTGTCGCACCGCACTCGTGCTTTCCCACTCTCTCACTCTCTCATATCTAGAGCCATATGTATCGCCATCTCGCTTATTATATTATATTATATTGATGTTGCGATAAAATTGACATTGTTATTACCCTGCCGAGTACGGCGTTGGACATATTTAAGATCTTATTACCTAACAGAATGTGGAATTACGAGATTCGGAATAAACATTTCATCGTTGATCAATGTGATGATATAGGACCTTCAACTTTTCTTTCAATTTCGTATTATTCTTGGAGGAAAGTAAGTCGAGGAATGACAGAGCCTCGATGCATAACATCTGACAAATGATCTAATAACATAATTAATCATTACAGTCACGCTTGAGTAAAAATGCTCGCCTAACATATGGGGAATCGCAATCTCATGGATACAACCGTCTTCACCTAGTTTGAAGAAAAGCATAGAAAAATAACAGAGGGAAGAAAAAAGAAACGAAATAGAGACGAAAAATTGATAGTCAAAAAAGATTGGCCATGCAGGGCGCCAAGGAGGCTGCATAGGACCGCCTTTAAACGGGTTGGACGGTGCCTTTCAACCTTCTTTGATATTTCCAAGTAAATCTTAGTAAATATGTACATGCTACTACGGTTTTCCCATTAGAAGTTTGTATATATATATATATAGCCGGAAGCTCGCTCACTCAGAATGAGAGAAATTTTTTGCTATGACGCGTCGCGCGAGCTAGTGTCGCGGCACAGGATCAAAGATTGCGTAGTTTGCTCCCCCGTTGGCCACTGAACTTCGCTATGCCCATTCCTAGATGTTTTATTATACGGGATCGCCGGCCACCACGTCTGCCTCGAATCATAATCAGGCGAATCGTGTCTTTATGGTTCGTTTCGCCTTTGTCTTCTTAAGGTGCAGCCCGATACCAAAAGGCATCTTCGCAATTTTTAGTAGTTTTCTTTTTTACACCCATTTTACTTCTTTCTTGATCTCATTTCTTACAGATTTCTCACCGTTAATGTCCTTCCAATTATTTCTGCCTGAATTTAAAACGACTTATTCTACGAATTTCTCGATCATCAATATTCACGAGACTATACACGATGACCAAGGCCTTTTTCTTCTGGACATTATCGCTTCTGATATTACAGAAAATCACAATTATAGACATTTCATCAAACGCGGAAACTATTTGATACTCTTTGGGTTACGAGGTGGTAGAAAACTAGCAGAATTATTTGTCTATACTATTTGACGAGCACTAGGTACCTAGATACGCTTGAAATGGTTTAATGCCTGGTTTAATGAGTGCAGCAGCGTGTAACTTCAGTGGTCTCTCACTCGTCGGTTGAAATGAAGCAATTAAATAACAATTTGTTATAATAATTACATCGCGATATTTTGTATCATATGTATTTTTCAAACACACATTAGCGTGTACAGAAAATCTAGAAGCATTGATAATAACTTTCGAAAAATTAAATCTCTTCAACTCCGAAATTCGATAAAAGTTTGAGTGCTTTCTGGCGTATTTCGAGCTGATGAATCGATCCAAAACATAAAAACCGAAGTCAAAATTGACCGGGTGTTTGTTTAAAAAAATCCACATAGATTTCTCCCCGGATAGGAATCTGGATCGATTTGAAAATCGATTTTTCTATAATCGCGCGATTAGACAACCCCCCAAAATTGTTTTTTCATTGTAATTTTGAGCGCTTGAGTATCGGTGAGTAGTGAGTTAGATAACCGGGTTCCTTATGTATATTCAATCAATAAATAGGTAAATATGTATGTACACTTATATTTGTCAAGGTGTTGAATTTCTTTATCAACCAACGAAATCGTGGGCTGAATTCATTATTGAAATAGGTATACGTCTGCTCAGATGGAAGTTGAAAAAAAAAAAAATGATGTATACCACTACACCCATATAAGTACCGCATGGAATATATTGATAAATTATTCCGCTTTCGCATAGCTAGACTAAATATTAATAGTAGAAATCGCAAACAGCCGAAATTTGAGGAAGAAATAAAAAGAAAAAACGAATTGACAAGCCCAAGATAAAAAAATTTAGTCATTTCTAGGAGACCTTCTGACTTCAGAATCCGTAACCTGATCGTTTATTGGGTTCGATTGATTAGCTCAATTTTAAAAATGTTTTTGTTTTCTTTATTTTTTCACAGATTTTCTGTTAATCCACAATTTCGCATCTGGATAGTAACTCGAACTCGATGGACGACTGTGGTGCTGCACCATGTGCTTCCGAAGTCGTGTTCTTCGCCGTTGCAAGGTATGTGCAGTCCGTTTAATTTACGTGTCGTTCAAAACGGGGTTTTAAACTACTTTGGATAATATATCGTCGGGTTTTATGACATTGAAATTCTATTTATGGGATCTCAAGTTCCTCAACGATTTTATTATTTTCCTTCGTACTTGCTTCCTTGCCGGTATATCGCCGCAGCTGCCTGTGAGCTCCTCGTTCCTTGCAGCCTACGGTATAGATACTTCGATGATCTTTAAAATTCGCGGAATTTAAAACTCGCAAAGTTAAAAATAACGAACGACGATATATTTTCTTAAATAAAATTTCATTCACACATGGTATACATACAAGTGTCCGTTGTGATCTCAGTGTAACTCGAGTTGTTCCACCTGTAACTTACATATTTTCGGTGATATCTGGAAAACGGCTAAAGCTAGAAGAAATATGTGCGAAACAAATTTATAGAAAATTGAATTGTCTACAAAAAAGGTTCCATCGTTTCATCGCCTAGAACACATAGTTTATAAGATAACGGGACTTGAATATTTATAAATACAGGTGAAACAACTCTAGTTACACTGAGATCACAATGGGCACTTTTAAAGAATAATCGATTCCCGAGATGTTAATCTTCGTCATAAGACGATATCATATAATGCAGCTGAGCGTTAGATAATTGAAAAAAGAATTGCTAGCCGTACATGCTTATCAAATGAAAAAATTCAACAAACTGTTTAGATTGGTGTTAGAATTGGAATTAAGGGCTCAAACTTTGAGGGAATTTCTTTTCGAGTACATGTCACAATGTTTCGTCAATCGAGCGAAAAAATAAAATTTTCGTCCGAAACGAAGCAGTCTAATATTCACACGTCTACATTCGTCGGTTGAATCAGTCGTGACCAATTTATTCAGAAGCATATACAATTAGCTATAAATCTTAAGCATACATAGATTCGATATTCCCATACCCATGTGAGTGTACAGGTATTTTAACGACAAAATGATATTTCTATTCCTTGGTAAGTTGTAGGTATACAGCTGCAGAGTAGATAGGAAGAAATGCCAGTTTTTATATTCGACCTCAACTGGCGGATCGCACGGGACGAGATATTAGCCAGTGAAGGTACTCTTCTTATTCCTCATAACGCATGACTCGGTATTACATGGACTATATGGACGGAGTCCGAACATCTCCATTTGGCAGGAATTTTGTTTGAATTGCAAAAAAACGAGGGAATTGTTATACAACTCGGCCTTTGCGGAATTGAAAACATCAGCCAGTGCATCATTTAAGTTAGAGAAAACTCGTATACGTATGGAAGCAGATGAATAAACTCTATCGATTGCGATGAGCGTGTATGAGATTCATCGTTGAACAACAGTCGCTGATAGTGTTGATCGTTGACAATAAGTGACATTGTATCGATATTGCATCAATAAATATCTGGATATTGCTATAATTATTGTTTAGTTATTTTCTACTTCCCCTTCCCTACAACTCGCTATTTCAGATATCAAACGAGCGAGAGGAGTAAATTGACTCGAAATTAAGGTGAAATAGCAGATAGCAAGAAGACATACACCTGTGCAGAGGTGTCTTCAACGTCTCTCTAAGTCCGCGTTGTTAGAGCTGCGGAAATGGTAAGTAGAAGATAAACGATAGTATGAGGAAAACATCTGACCGAAAGAGGTGTGCTGAGGTGTTTGCCGAGGATAGGGATGTATGTATATGCATACGTGTCTACTTGCACGTTGCTGTATGTTCATTCATATTTGCACTATACTGGCTTCGAGAAATTTCGGGTTCGGAATTGCTCCTGGTATTAGGAAAGCATCTGAGCCGAAGAGGTGTTCTAAAATTTTTGGTCGCGTATCGACATCGGCATGCATACGCTGCTTCATACAGTCGCTGCTTCATGCAGTCGCTATATAGCTTAACTATACTATCATTTTTAAGAGTTTGAGTAATTTTAAGTCAAAAATTGCTCCTGGTATCAGGAGAACATTTGACCCGAGGAGGTGTTCTGAAATTTTTGGTCGCCTATCGACATCGGCATGCATACGCTACTTCATGCAGTCGCTATATAGCTTATTTTTCTGGCAGTTGAGACTTTTTCGGGACGATATTTCTGGCAGTTGAGACTTTTTCCGAGGGTCATATGTCTGGCAATTGACACGTTATTCTTAGGAGTTAATTTTGAGGTGTCAACTTCCAGACATACGACCCTTGGAAAAAAGTCTCAACTGCCAAAAAATCGAGTGATTTTTCTGGCAGTTGAGATTTTTTATCGACATCGGCATGCATACGCTGCTTTATACAGTCGCTGCTTCATGCAGTCGCTATATAGCTTATCTATACTATCATTTTTAAGAGCTTGAGTAATTTTGAGTCAAAAATTGCTCCTGGTATCAGGAGAACATCTGACCCAAGGAGGTGTTCTAAAATTTTTGGTCGCCTCTCGACATCGGCCTGCATACGCTGCTACATACAGTCGCTGCTTCATGCAGTCGCTATATAGCTTATCTATACTATCATTTTTAAGAGTTTGAGTAATTTTAGGTCAAAAATTGCTCCTGGTATCAGGAGAACATTTGACCCGAGGAGGTGTTCTAACATTTTTGGTCGCCTATCGACATCGGCATGCATACGCTACTTCATGCAGTCGCTATATAGCTTATTTTTCTGGCAGTTGAGACTTTTTCGGGGCGATATCTCTGGCAGTTGAGACTTTTTCCGAGGGTCATATGTCTGGCAATTGACACGTTATTCTTAGGAGTTAATTTTGAGGTGTCAACTTCCAGACATATGACCCTTGGAAAAAAGTCTCAACTGCCGGAAAATGGAGTGATTTTTCTGGCAGTTGAGATTTTTTATCGACATCGGCATGCATACGCTGCTTTATACAGTCGCTGCTTCATGCAGTCGCTATATAGCTTATCTATACTATCATTTTTAAGAGCTTGAGTAATTTTGAGTCAAAAATTGCTCCTGGTATCAGGAGAACATCTGACCCAAGGAGGTGTTCTAAAATTTTTGGTCGCCTCTCGACATCGGCCTGCATACGCTGCTACATACAGTCGCTGCTTCATGCAGTCGCTATATAGCTTATCTATACTAGCATTTTTAGGAGTTTAAGTAATTTCAAGTCAAAAATTGCTCCTGGTATCAGGAGAACATAAAACCCGAGGAGGTGTTCTGAAATTTTTGGAATGCCTATCGACACATGCATGCATACGCTGCTTCATGCAGTCGCTATATAGCTTATCTATACTAGCATTTTTAAGAGTTTAAGTAATTTCAAGTCAAAAATTGCTCCTGGTATCAGGAGAACATAAAACCCGAGGAGGTGTTCTGAAATTTTTGGAATGCCTATCGACACATGCATGCATACGCTGCTTCATGCAGTCGCTATATAGCTTATCTATACTAGCATTTTTAAGAGTTTAAGTAATTTCAAGTCAAAAATTGCTCCTGGTATCAGGAGAACATAAAACCCGAGGAAGTGTTCTGAAATTTTTGGAATGCCTATCGACACATGCATGCATACGCTGCTTCATGCAGTCGCTATATAGCTTATCTATACTAGCATTTTTAAGAGTTTAAGTAATTTCAAGTCAAAAATTGCTCCTGGTATCAGGAGAACATAAAACCCGAGGAGGTGTTCTGAAATTTTTGGAATGCCTATCGACACATGCATGCATACGCTGCTTCATGCAGTCGCTATATAGCTTATCTATACTAGCATTTTTAAGAGTTTAAGTAATTTCAAGTCAAAAATTGCTCCTGGTATCAGGAGAACATAAAACCCGAGGAGGTGTTCTGAAATTTTTGGAATGCCTATCGACACATGCATGCATACGCTGCTTCATGCAGTCGCTATATAGCTTATCTATACTAGCATTTTTAAGAGTTTAAGTAATTTCAAGTCAAAAATTGCTCCTGGTATCAGGAGAACATAAAACCCGAGGAGGTGTTCTGAAATTTCTGGAATGCCTATCGACACATGCATGCATACGCTGCTTCATGCAGTCGCTATATAGCTTATCTATACTAGCATTTTTAAGAGTTTAAGTAATTTCAAGTCAAAAATTGCTCCTGGTATCAGGAGAACATGAAACCCGAGGAGGTGTTCTGAAATTTTTGGAATGCCTATCGACACATGCATGCATACGCTGCTTCATGCAGTCGCTATATAGCTTATCTATACTAGCATTTTTAAGAGTTTAAGTAATTTCAAGTCAAAAATTGCTCCTGGTATCAGGAGAACATAAAACCCGAGGAGGTGTTCTGAAATTTTTGGAATGCCTATCGACACATGCATGCATACGCTGCTTCATGCAGTCGCTATATAGCTTATCTATACTAGCATTTTCAAGAGTTTGAGTAATTTCAAGTCATAAATTGCTCCTGGTATCAGGAGAACATGAAACCCGAGGAGGTGTTCTGAAATTTTTGGAATGCCTATCGACACATGCATGCATACGCTGCTTCATGCAGTCGCTATATAGCTTATCTATACTAGCATTTTTAAGAGTTTAAGTAATTTCAAGTCAAAAATTGCTCCTGGTATCAGGAGAACATAAAACCCGAGGAGGTGTTCTGAAATTTTTGGAATGCCTATCGACACATGCATGCATTCGCTGCTTCATGCAGTCGCTATATAGCTTATCTATACTAGCATTTTCAAGAGTTTGAGTAATTTCAAGTCATAAATTGCTCCTGGTATCAGGAGAACATGAAACCCGAGGAGGTGTTCTGAAATTTTTGGAATGCCTATCGACACATGCATGCATACGCTGCTTCATGCAGTCGCTATATAGCATACCTAACTATCATTTTAAGAAAATGGAGTGATTTTCTGGCAGTTGAGACTTCTTCAGGGTGATATTTCTGGCAGTTGAGACTTTTTTCGGGGGTCATATGTCTGGCAGTTGACACCTCAAAATTAACTCCTAAGAATAAGGTGTCAACTGCCAGACATATGACCCCCGAAAAAAGTCTCAACTGCCAGAAATACGAGTCCGAAAAAAGTCTCAACTGCCAGACAAATCACTTCATCCTCTGGCAGTTGAGACTTTTTTCGAGGGCCATATGTCTGGCAGTTGACACCTTATTCTTAGGAGTTAATTTTGAGGTGTCAACTTCCAGACATACGACCCTTGGAAAAAAGTCTCAACTGCCAAAAAATGGAGTGATTTTTCTGGCAGTTGAGATTTTCTATCGACATCGGCATGCATACGCTGCTTTATACAGTCGCTGCTTTATGCAGTCGCTATATAGCTTATCTATACTATCATTCTTAAGAGTTTGAGTAATCTTAAGTCAAAAATTGCTCCTGGTATCAGGAGAACATCTGACCCAAGGAGGTGTTCTAAAATTTTTGGTCGCCTATCGACATCAGCATGCATACGCTGCTTCATGCAGTCGCTATATAGCTTATCTATACTAGTATTTTCAAGAGTTAGAATAATTTTAAGTCGAAAAATGCTCCTGGTATCAGGAGACTATCTGACCCGAAGAGGTGTGCCAAATTTTTTTGCGGCAAACAGCCACAGTTCATACTTATAGACATGCGTGGGACTTACGCCCTTCATATGTTCATTCTGGCACAATTTTCAAACAATCAACGATTGCCAGAATGGAATGAATGATTGTCAGAACGAAACGAGCCTGCATCATTGTATTGTACCTAATAATGGTGTAGTTCAGTAGCTACTAGCCACATATTATTATGTGATAAAACAATGTGCAAGATGAGGGCGTGTAAATAAATCGAGTCAAAAAATGCAACCAATAAGATAAGTTTATTTTCGAAAAAAAAAAAAGATTACATATTTCAAAGATGTAACAATAAATGCATGATTACATATGAATGTAAAATTACTTAGATTCTTCTTATTTTTCCTCCGAAACGTTTTTCTCCTTCATTTTCGAAATGTCCGTCAGTCCAAGGCAGGCAAAGGTAGAATTCGCGTGATACATTTTCCTGAAACACAAATAAATTGCATAAGTTATATCGTCCATCGAATCGTGGTATCGATGAGTTCATCATCGTCAAAAAATCTGCGATTTCCTTCTGATTTCAAGGTACAGGATTCTGCATAACGAATCTAAAACCCAAGGATATTACACGAGTGTATGGATCACGTATTCAGGATGATATAATCCACGATCTCGATGGCCTCCAATTTCATCGATCACTATATTTTTTTTTTCTAAATAAAAATACGATCATGCAAGCAATAGAGACGTTTCATACCACTGTCCATCAATTGGCAGTCTACTATCTTCGTTCGACAATGATAAGGTTCTTGGTAGACGTAGTACATACCTTGTATGTGGATCGAACAGCAATCCGTGGAGAATTCATTGAATCTAATAGTCATTTGCGTATATCGACTCTGAGCGGTTCTCACAGTCCGGTAGCAGCATATCTGTAGCTTGGGAGGTCAGTTCATTGAATTGAATCAAACAACTCATAGAACCTTCTGCATCGACATCCTATTGAGCAAATCCAGCGATCCCTCTTATTGTTAGGCGGAGTTCCATTGATCTGTAACATTGATCATGATCGTAGAGGTATTCAAGCGAGGTATATTCTCGGAGAAAAATTGGAGAAAAATTCGTTAAAAATTTTCTCAACGACCGTAAAATTCTTTAAAAATCTCCCTCTTATAGATAATTATAAAAACGTTACGTAACTATAAATTATCAATCCGATCAATGAATTTTAATTATATCCGAAAAGCTTCAGGACGATAAATTAAACGTCAATCTGTTGTACCTGAACGGCAGTAAAGATAGTCAGAATTTATTGACCAGTCCACCTGTCAGCGATTGCGATCGATCAATATTCAGATCGATTTTTTTTCTGCTACACGATAATCGTTTATTTTCAATTCATTATATTGAATCGTTCACGTGGCTTATTAGCGCAGGATGCGAAAAAGAACTGCTACGAATATCGGTAATTAATTGTTTACAATCAGTGACGACAGGATAATTTGCCAAATCTGTATGGTATAGTGGGACATATGTCCACCTGTCAAAAAAGTCGATCATTTTAATGCCCGTATGTCCATACATACGTACTTATACCTGTATGCATATGGATATGGGTAGAAATATAGGTATATTAATTTATTGGTCGTAAATTACGCCTTCATTCATTCATAAGCCAATGAAATCTTAAACGTATCTCATAAAACCCTCCAGTTAACAGTCGAAACTTCTCAAATAACAAGGTCTTGAATATTCCAACCACTATCTCTCCGCTCCGATGATATTCATCATATAAATTTAGGTATCCAACCATAAGTACCGGAAGACCTGTAGCTGAACTTGAATCTAATATAAAGCCTTTCTATCAATCGTCAAAGAAATGATTTTGAGCCTGAAAAATATTTAACGATCATATTTCAAGCTTTCAGGATAAATTGATCGATTAATAAATCCTGAAAGAATTTTTTATCAATTTTTTCAAACCTTGGTGAAATAGAAATAAATAAAATAAAAAATAAAGAACACGTGTAGGTATTTCATCTCTTGTTTTACGACATCGATAAGTATTCTTACCCAGACTCCACTTTATCCCTGTATTCGTTGTTGTAGAATGGGAATAGTATTCAGATTCATTTACTTATCAGTATTATCTAGTTGGGCGTGGTGTGCCGAGAGGTATACCTATTTTATACGGAAGACCCCGGTTTAAATGCGACACCAGAAATCAATTTATTTCAACTATTTCGTGGGCCGATACCGGTGTAGTAAAAGTTTTAACTCCTATCAAACTTTTAATGGATCAGACTAATTCGAGATATCCATGCACCTTTACCTGCCTCCAGGGGACCGAGCTCGCCCCAAGGTACGCGTTCGTAAGAATAAAAACTAAAATAAAATAAAATGAAATAAAATAAAATAAAATAAAATAGAGGAAAGGAAAGGAGAAAAGTCTGGAAATAAAAGAGGAAAACTGGTGAACGCCGCGTGCACGCGAAGCAATTAAAGATAATATCTTCTCTCGCGTATGCTACGCGCGTTTTTCTTCTTCCTTTTTGCTTTTACATTTATCTTCGCCTTCTTATTCTCATTAATTTTTCGTTCATTATTATTCTTAGCAGTTGATATTCATAATGACAAAATTGACCGGTTATTATTTGAATTTTGATTGAAAGACGCCGTTTATTTTATTCGGCTGTGTCTAATAGCGAAGAAGAACAAAAAATTTTTTAAACTATGATAAGAATATCGAATAAGAACAAATCTGGATGGATGAAAGTGAACGGATGGATGGATAAATAAATAAATAAATAAATAAAATGAGATGAAATAAACTGATGAGATTTTAGATAGGCTGGCAACTCGCGAGGGATAACGATGCGATAGCGAGCTCGCACGTGGGCCCAAACTAGGCCCAAACTGGGCCCAAATAGCGCCCCACGCTGTGACTCTTGCGACACGTCGTGGCTTTCAGGATTATATTGGGCCTCCCGATAGCTTCGAGGCCTCGGATGGTTAGGGTTTACGTGTAGTTCCTATATAGCATTACGAAATCGTGAGGAAATCCAAATATATGACCCAAAGTTGGACATAAAGTATATAGAGAAGTTTTCTACTATTAAACACGATTATCGCGACGGGCACTGCACTGTCGCACCTTCTTTATTCGCTTCATCATCATGATGATGATCATTTTTTTTTTTCTTCCAATTTTTTGAATATATTCTATGATGATAATCTACGATGATACATACGGGGCATTCCGCGTTGATCGTAACTAAAATGTTGAAAACCGAAAATCACATTTAAGGGCAAAATCATCGAAAATTTCAAATCTCGTGAATTCGTTCGTATAACATAGTACGATTTGTTGTAAATTTGTGGGGAAGTCCTGATTTCCTTTTCTTCTTTCAGTGGCTTAAGCGACGCAGAATGCTCTGTACATAATGAAAAAAGATATAATTATCGTGGTATAAAATTTTGCAAAAGAAAATAAATCTCGTATTATTTTGTCGAGTGAAAGTCAAGAGGTGAACAACATATGGCGGTTAATCGAAATCGGGGTAAACGGTGATACGAGTGGAGGGGTATAATCCATATAATATGTGAATAATTGATAAAATATTGTTGCCGGATCGTGCAGTGAAAAATCAATTAATATTCAGGTATACAAGTTCCGAAAATCGATAGCTATTAAGTTGAACGATCAACTAATTAGAGAGAAAAAAGTCGACCGAATGATGCTCAGAGCAAAATACATACAGTGAGAATTTAAAACCGTGAAGAAGAGGTACGTTCACTTTACGAGCAAAATATCGCGGTCAATTAAGAACTGGATATATACATTATACATGTATGTACCATCCCGTACCTCGTCGAGTTTAATACACATTATAAATGTATGGAGAGAGAAAGAAGGAGATAAGTGACCAGCATAATATAACCACGACTGTATAGTTTAATTTATTAATCTGTAGCACGAATATTTTTCAAATTTAGAATAATAACAGTCGTTAATTTAATCCGTTCAGCCTTTGGATATATACGGTTGGATGCATGTGTATGTATATGTACAGTACAGTGTGGGTACGAAATATATTCATCATGGGAATCAATATTAAGCCCGAGAATATATTTTATTGGCATTTGCCTAATTACGAACATGGACGACCACTAATTAGCTAATTGCAATTTCTATACCTATTTGTAGCAGAAGAAATCATCCGCAATACCACGAACAGGTCATAGAACCAAAATTTCTTTCCATACTAGTAAGAGGTAATAAACGTTGTATGCGTCCATAGCCGATTAATTTATATATCCTTGACATGAAAGGTTACTTTCTGCACTTTTTTCTATAAACTTTCTCAAACATAAAATTGATAATTGTTGATTGGCTTTCATGTTGAGTTAGTTTCTTCTACTTCGTCTTCTTCTTATTCTTCTTCTGATTATTATAATTATTTTTCACCATGCACGGAATATCTTTACCTTCGTACAGGAGGTCGCGGTTTAAGTAATATCAAAAACTGAATCTAGAAGAAAATCAGTCCTCTCTATATAAAAATTTTTCATTTAGCCATAGGTCCTACAAGGTATATAGTATATATATATATGTATATAATATGCACAAGGGGGTATAGAAAGTTTATGTGATAGAAAATGTTATGTTTAATGAAATTACTAGGCGGGTACGAAGCCAAGTCGAATTGGCCACGTTTTAAATCTTCGTTTAAATCAATTCTCTATTCTGAATTATGATTGCCAGCTATTAACTGTCTATAGGTATCAAATATTAATAGTGCGGATAATATTACCCTGAAGAGGAACCGGTGGGTACTTAAAAATTTCTGGGTCTTCCTCTCCTCGTTCGAAGAAAACACAACGTAGATTGAAAAAAAAAATTAAAAAAAAAAATTAAAAATGATCTAGACAAAAATTGGACAACATTAAAATCGAACGGAATTAATGAAGTTGAACAAAATTGAAATAGAACAAAATTGAAATTGAACAAAATTGAAATTGAACAAAATTGAAACCGAATAAAATTGAAATCGAATAAAATTAAAATTGAACAAAATCAAAACCGACGAATTTTATTCTAATATGAATCACAAAATTTCACACAGTAACTACTCAAATAAAACGAAAAACAAAAACAAAAAAAAAAAATTCTTCAAAAATCTAAACGAGATTTAATAAGCCTTGTATAAAAAAATAAATTCTCTCTGAGTTCACACAGAGTTAATAGTTCGTGATTCTGACCTGGGATATTTCACGGACATGAAGATCAGTCCGTCATAGGTCTATACAGGATATGCCCGGTATTTTGAATAATTAGGTATAGCCCGTCGACGAAACAGACGTTAATTAGATCCGTGGTTATTTAAATTTCTTGGCTAGTATATTTAGTGCTGGCCTTAAGGCATATAGGTATTCGGCTGACATATACCTGGCAGATATTACGTGTCAGATCTAGATTTTTTTTTCTTTTTCTATAACATCTTGTAACTAGTAGAAAGTTGTTTAACATCTAGATAAGCATAATGTGTAATAAAAACACTGACATGATATCTTCGTATGAAATAATTACGATTTTGCATGTATATAAATATATACGTATATGTGCAAAGAACTAGACGCTGCACATTATGTCGCATCGAAAGACTGACGTTTCCTCTATACGATGCGATGCGATGCGATGCGATGGGATGGGATGGAATGGGATGCGATAAACTCGATCCCTAGTCAGTTCAATTGACTACGGATCTTAAATTGCAATAGGAAACTTGACTGAATGATTTCTCATTCGAAAGAGATCAAAGAATATCGTTCTGTGTTTTGACCCTAGGATCTTGAAAATAGGCAGAAGTGCTCACCGTATAGTTCTCGGATGGATAGGTTTATTGCGACTTCCAATAAATTGCCTACCGCCGTCCGCAGCCCTCGTACAGTATTCAACATCCTGGTGCTGTCTGTCAATTGGTTATCGACGTCCGTCTAAACTATTTAATAGACGTCAATACAAGTCTGATCTAAAATATCGAATTAGCTGACTTATTCATCCACCCGAAAGATCACTCTACAGTTCTTATCCTTCCCACCGTCCGCACAATGGATGCCGTAACGAATTTGTCTCATATAGAGGAGGGAATACCGCGTATAACAATTACAAATATCTATAGAGTAGAAAAGAGCCTATAACAATTATATATATATCCTATGAATTATGAATATTATCTTGTATAAATTTATCAATAATCGATGGTAAAGGCACATAGATCGTAAACTGTAATATAGCTTATACGATCGGTCTAATATCCCGGTAGTAAACTCCACAGTTATCTATGTAATTATTAATTACAATATGAAACGCGTTACCGCAAATGAATTTTCGCTCGTGTCAATAAAGGAATGCCGATTCGATATGGCTTTGATCGTAATTGAATACATATAGGGTCTTCTTCTTCTTCATCTTCTTCTTCTTCTTCTTCTTCTTCTTCTTCTTCTTCTTCTTCTTCTTCTTCTTCTTCTTCTTCTTCTTCGTCTTCTTCTTCGTCTTCTTCTTCTTCTTCTTCTTCCGGGGTAAAATCCTAAGATGTATGAAAAATAATTGAAAAAAAAAGGAAAGTTTTATGTTAATTTTAATAAGTTTTAATTGTTTAAATAAATAAAAATATCTTTCATTTTATAGACATATATACCATGACAGTTAGGCTATAAAGAGTTACGGGACTTTGTTCTTTGAACGGAATGCCTGCAGCCATATATATATATATGCAAGAGCCCGTTGTCTCTCAACGATGGAATATCCACGTAGAAAATTTTTCTAAAAGTCATGTGCGACCTAGGCACACTCTATTCACACGTACATGTCTACATGTACCTCTATAGGCACAAGGGACGGTACGGGACGGATCGAAGAACGGACAGCCGAAGAGATGCACGATGATAATCATCATCGGCGTCCGCTAATTATCTAATTACGATATAGTAGAATCGTAAGCGGTGCTTCAGGCCGAAAGTTGGATAGACGCCCGGTGCGAACGTGAATCGTGACTTTACCGTGTGAATACAACTCCCGATCGCGATCGCTCCAATTACAGGACTTAGCTATATTATACTATTGCGTGACCCCCCCCGGCCTATGGCGTACACTATATGGTATAATACCTAATATGAGATGGGGGGATAATAAACCGAGCCCATTTTGCATCGTCTTAACTCAGCCAGCTCCATGCCCTTTCGCAGGTACATATATATACACATCCTACTTACAAGGAGTACAAGTCCTTCGTGATCAAGGTAGCATGTTTAGTTGTAGACCGATCGTGCTCAAGTTCAGAACTATACCCGGCTACTATTACGGTTTAAGACACTGAGAGATCCTAAGCTGCTATTATCCTCCGCAGTATATTTCTGCATTCAGTATGCATCGTCTAACTCCAGCTAAGAGTAGGTATATGGCGTGGCGCCAGATCCCATAAGCGCCACTATAGTCGAGAAATAAGTTATAAAAAATAAGTTATACTGGCAGATCCTACTTCATAAACGACTAGCGAATGCCGCTGCGATAAATATGCATCTAATTTACAATCGCGGGATATTGAATCAATCGTTTTTTACACAGGGATGAAAAGAGGCAGGATTTCGATGAAATATTACTAAATCGTTTACCACCCCGTTCTGATCCTGTATATAAAATATAAAAAGGAAGTCTGATTCCTAATCGCGAAATTTCTTAATCTCTAATTATCTTCAACGATCCCGGCGATCTCTCGACGGAGATAAATGATTTTTAAAAATTATTCCAAACTAGTTATAGCTAAGTTTTGAAAATCTATGATAATAGATCGGCTTTTAAACAGTCGGCAATATATTTCTCCGTATACAGAAGATCGTTATAGGTATTTACCATCGATCTCTCTGGCTGTCTATAATTCAATTGGTTTGCGGTATTGCGGCTCGAGCTTCCTCGATCGGATATATTGGAATTTCTTCATATCCTCAGTATAGCAGGTATTCAGGTCCGGCCATATAAGCTAGAACATGATAATTTGACGATATGTAAAATCTGGTGGAATTAATTTGAGCATTAATTATCATACGAAGTGACAATGCAGTAGAGTTGATATATTGTTATGAGATATCTCCTTCTTCCCACAGGCACATCGTTATTATAATACGCATATATATATGTAGTACCTACTCCAGAGGTTGGTTTAACAAAGACAAGTTTATCGACGTTAATTAAATTCCTAAATAAGAGAGAGAAACTGCGCGTGCATTGGATTTCTGTATATAGATATAGACACAGATATAGGCATGTAGGTATAATGTATAAAGTACGGAGGAATAAGGCATAGCCCTAAAATATAAACATCGTTAAGTCCGTAAATGCAGAGAATTTAAGAATACATCCCTAGGTTTTTGTCATCGAGCTCAGCGGGCGCTCGATTCCTTATGATATCTCGATCTGGGTCCTCCTGGAACGGTCGCAGGATTCCACCTCCTTATTTAAACCAACCGCTGGCACAGGGTTAAGCTTTGGGAATTCCTTGACCGCTCTATATTTCAAGAACGACGTGAACATATTTCGAGAGGATTCCCTCTTCTTTTTATATTTATTCTATTTATTTATATAATCCCCCACCACCACGCGGATCTCTAGTTTCTAAATTTTCTTTAATTCTTTTTTCGGTTTGCCGGTATAAGAGATTAAATTCTCTGACCGACTAAGTTATGCATTTCGGACGCCCCCTACTCCGAAACTAAGAGGTCCACAAGAGGAACGACTTATCTCACCAGCATCTCGAAGGAGTATCTCTCTCTAACTGCAGCTCGCTCTGCTTGAGAATGCTCGAGAATTCGTTGGCTTCGTTTACGCCACTAAATCACGGATTAAAATACGCCTTCCTCTTCGTCCTCGAACCTCGAACCTCGAAGCTTCTCCTCCGCGACTCTCGAGAATGAGACGTTACCTCTCTGGACTCTGGGTACCAGAATTTAATCATTTGCCTTTTTCCTTTCACTCTTCTTCTTTATCGAAGAAACCGTTTCATTATCGTCTTTTTTCTTCATCTCTATCGCGAATAGTTGAGGCAATGTTGTATAGAGATTATTATTTCCGAGGCCTGTGTAGCGTGCGTGAGATGTGCCTCATTTCCGAAGAGTGAAGAAAAGTAGAATGAGCGCTTCGCACATCGCGAATACCCCACTTTACGTCCTAGTTTTTTTTTCGCGCATGCGCACTTCAAAATACATCAATTTTACGCACTGTGTCATGGCGGTGGGCAGTAGCGATGTGAGGGTATGTTAATTGATCAATCTGTCTCTAAGATCAAACCTTCTTCGCAGAGAATTATAAAAAAAAAAATATATATCGTGTGATGCAAGTGCGGATAGGAAATATCCGTCACGTATCATTACGGCACTTGGGCTTCGGCTCGTGCTGCGTACGACACTCGTCGGATATCGCCTACCTTCCGCACTTGCATCAGAATATACATTTGTTTATTTTTTTAACTTTTCGACGTATTATCGTTTTTCCCAATAAACGACCATAATTTTCGACTATTTCTTAATTACTTCGAAGGCGTCCCTAGGCATACAGCTGCATGAAACTTCAGTACTATGTTGTTCGCGGTAGAAATATTGTTTGGAATAAAATTTAGCGAGCTTTAAAGATAATATCTCTCCTGGTAATGGTCCCTTAACCGTACGAAGTAGGTAATAGGAAAATATCGTCGAGCTAGGTGCAGTATGGTATGGCATAGCACGGTATGGCCTGGCATGGCATGGCATGGTATGGTATGGTCGGCTCGGTTCGCTGGTCGTGTCAAATAATAACGGAGCGCTATTGGGAACAAGCAAAGTACAAGACCTAGGCTCGACCGGTACCCCGGTAGATCACGTCCCGACAATATTCCGGCCTATTAGACGACGCGGTCCATATAATTTGGGGCGCTCACGTGACCCCGCAACGACGAGAGGTCAATACCACATTTGTAATTTTCTTTACGCCGGCCCGTCTTGTTCGCGCGTTATTCCCTGCCGTTATGAAACGACAGGGCGACAGGCGTCAGACAGGTTACACGCCGTACACCTTATACTCTTCAACACACATCGTATAATACTGATCCGATTTTTATTCACAGACATACGAACATCTAGCATTTTTTATTTTCATTTTCGATTATTATTATACAATGAAAACGAAGTTGATTATGGGAACGCGAACGGGATCATATTTATGTAATTAACAAAAAAAATAAGAGAACCCCTTCAAGCTGTATCATTAATGTTTCTTTAAACTCGAACGATTTTTGGTCATCCATTTACAACGTTTTTTGAGAGAAAATTTTCTCCGTTATTTAATAATTTTTTTATATTTATTCCGTACAGTATAGAATTAAGGAATCGATACGGTGAATATATACACTAAGTGATTTTTGTAGCTTGATTAAAGAGCGTCGATAAATCATAGTGGCAAATACGTATACGTTATAGCATATATAACCCGCGACCCGCAAACACTTTGTAAATCGGCATGATCTTAAGACTCGCGGCGAACGTGTGCTCTCTGAGGTACTTGTACCTGCAGCTTGTAACTGATAGAAATCTACCGTAATGTAATATTTAGCCGATCAGCGCTCCCCATATGCCGCCAGACGCGAGAATATACGAGCGACCAGCATATCTGGCTTTCTGCTTTCTGCTCTGTAGAATTGCAGTATTTTCGCACCCAATGGGGAATCTTCAGTGGCTTATATAGAAAATCTAAATCACCGCTAGCGTATATATATTTATATTAGGGTGGTCTTTAATTCGGTCGTATTCGAACTTCGATGATCCCATTGGCTAAAACGTCTGAAAATATGTAAAAACAAAATGTATATTCAAAACCCCAGCGGTTTCTATCTAAATTCTAAATTCTGTACCAAAGCCCTCGAACCTTCCCCATTCAAATAACCCACACGATTTTTACCACCTCGGGGTTATTTTTTAATCAACAAAATTTTATTCATCACAATTTGGAGATGAGAAATTTGTTTTTTTTTTTTGGACGTTGTAGCTAAGAAAATTCTGTAGTTAAAAATCTACCGAATTTTCATGGAACACCTACTATCACGGGTAAGGAGTGTACCAAGTTTGAGATTTTTCTAAGGAAAAAAAAAATGAATGAATTTTCGGTCTTTCTTTGAACCTTAACGAAGAGAAGTTAAGCGAATATCCTCGTCTCGTCTCTTCTTGTACCGAGCAATTAATTAATAGGAATTTATTAAGACTATCTATTAGCCGTAGTTGATCGGGCAGTGCACTTAAAGGAGTGGTGATGGTGGCCGTGGTGCAGCAGCGCTCGAAGGAGGCGCAAAGGATCTGGAGACTCGGTGCGCGGTACGGCGCGGCGGTCCGGCAATTTATAACGCAATAAACATTGCGAGGGTCTCTTCTCCCTTTCTACCTTATTCATTCCTCTCATTCTGTTATTCTCGGTGATTTTCTACGGTTGTCGCATCGTCCTGTCTTCTGCGTTTCTCCGGGTTTCATTGGGACGCGACTAGGTACGATGCAGCTATTTCCTAAGGTGGATAGCGCCGCCGCGGAGCTATATACCTATACGCGATACCTACCTACCTGCCTGCCTGACTACCTATACAAAACGTCGATCTGCAGGTAGATCGCGTCAGATCGAGACCGCCGACGTTTACGATAAAAACTTGTCGCGGTACCATAGATCTACGAACGGGACGCGCAACCAGATATCCACCTTACCGCACAGACCCATACCTCCTACTAGACTACTGGATTTTCTTTAGGTACATCGTGTTTTCTGATTCACTTCTACGTGGGGGGTTTCGACGCTACGTTAGAAGGATGAAAAATCAATAAAAATCGAATTTATCTACTTGTTTTCTTTTTTTTTTTTACACCGATTCTAATTTTTTTTTCCTCCAACGCGATTTATTTGAGAAAATCAACTATTTGAATACCAAATTGTTCAGAAGGAACTGCCCGTGTCGTTTGCGGAAGTACCTACATTACATTGAAATGGCAACCGGTTTTTTCGCTAATCAATTCGAGGCTAGTACCTAAGTCCCGCTTCGCGAATTAGTCGCGTCTATGTAACCTATACCGATGAAATTTAGTCGATTATATACTTTTCGATAATCCGAGAGAGGGAAAGAGAGAGAGAGAGAGAGAAAGAGAGAGAAATTAAAGGCATATCAAAGGATTGACGCATGAATGAAAATTATTATTCCATTTTTTTTTTTTTTTTTTAATAATTCGTTCATGAAGGTGAAATTCAATTCAAAGATAATGTAACCGGAATATGATTGCATAATAAAAAGATGTACCAATCAGTCTCATATCTGTTTTATTTATTATGTAAATTTAAACCGCCTCCACAAAACTGCAAAATTTCCAAATTGAAATAAATAAATAAATACTATCGTCATATTAACATATCGTGAGCGATTCGATTCGAGGTTTGCATTAATAATAAGCATGAGTCAAGAGAGATTCTAATTTTAATGTATAATCCTAAATTTTGGTAGTTAAAGTTGACGTGAGATCGTAAAAATCGATGTTAGATTAAGAATAATTCTGGTTAGACCATCGGTGTTAGATTTCCGTGAGATGATACGTGTTCTCAATATACACTAATCCGAAAATATAGGTGTAGGTATATATCCAATGTATCTATATCAATCTGCGAAAGTAATAACTCCGGAAACCGGTAAAACTATAATATTCAAGCGTAAGAATGTAGCGATTCCTTAATTGGATTGAAATTAGTTTTTTCCTTTTCATAATTGGACAATTTTTTTTTTTCTTTTTTTCTCCCAATTTTTTTCGTTTTATATAAAATAGGAAGCGTTGAGAGTCACTGCAAGTGTCGTACGTTAAAAAATATTGAAATGAAGGACCCGGTTTCGGAAAACACCGTATTGGTCACTCAGGTATTCTGGCGGCAAGCTCATTTACAACTTTGTTAATTTCGTTCACCAAAGATCCGAAGATCCAAAGATCTAAAGGTCCAGAGACGCTCGGATGCTGACCCCCACACGGTTTCTTGCGCAATGTCGCATCGCGTCGCGTCGCGTCGTGGCGATGAACGGCGATCCCGTAGAGGTAAGAAAACTTAGTTAGGTACATACGTACATATAACATAACATAATACATAGAAATAGAGACCTGAAGTTAAGGCGTCGCCAGCACACGGCTTCGAACTGGCATAGCGTTCCTCTCGATTCTCGAATAACAGAAATGGTAATTTCGGCCCAGAGTCATTCGGCCCGTAGAGTAACTACAGATTTTCGAGGCTAACTTTGTTAATTTATTAACACAACAAACCACTCGGCAAATTCAAACGCGAGTATAATTTCTGATTACTAAAATTTCCCCCCCCCCCCCCCTCAAAAATGCAAAAAAAAAAATCGATTTTCGATTCTAATTCCAATAACGTCAATAAATTTCTCACCTTTGAAAACTATAGGTGTCAAGAATATATCATCCCTATAGAAGGTGATAACGATAAAGTTTATGAGAATAATAATGAGGATTCGGATTCGAATTGAATTTTTTTTTTTTTTTTTTTTTAATTATAACCAATGGTGAGAATATTTTTGATAATTATTTTGGTTTTATTATGTGACGTATAGTATAGCTGTGAACGATGCGAATTTAAATAGCTTTTGTGAATATATAAGGACGAACCATTTCAGTCGCGTATCAAGGACGATATGATAAGTTTTCTTAGGTGCGGTGATCATCGCCGTGTAAGAAACAAATAACTTCTGAAATCCGATACCAAGATATTTCTGGGACTGAGGGACCCAGTCTTCTTCAGTTACAATTTGTGTTCGCACTTAAAAGAAACATTACCTTACGTCGAGAGTTCAGGATACCGGTCGCTCTGTGTGGTCCTATATGGAACTCTCGCGTTGTCTTATATGTACAAAGATTTGAATAAGAAGAAGAAGAAAAAAAAAAAAACGAAAATAAAGTAAAAAAAAAAAAAAAAAAACCACCCTGTCTCAAATCGTTTGTTATATCAATTCAATCGACGCCTCTGCTTTTATATATTTCGACTTTTCACTTGTACCCTATAATCTATATAAGCTTTGAGGGAAAATATCCTCCGTTGCAAATGGAAACGAAGGAAAACGAAAAAAAAGAAAAGAAAAAAAAAAAAAAACGTAAGAGTATGCCCAAAAAATTGTCTCCCAGTTTTATCTTTACTCCGAATTTCATTAATTCCCATTCAGTTATTTATTTCTTTCATTATTCCCTTTTCTAACCTTTGACACCCGGTCCTGTAAGTCGAGAACTGGTTAGCCGGGAAACCTCGACTATAGTCTGTTATATACGATCAGTACCTGCGGACAACCTGCGTCTAATAGGACCCGATAACACCGGCCAATAAGCTCGACTAAAGTATCGTCGCCCCTCGCTGCATATATGTCTATATATATATTATACATAAATAGATATATATATATATATATATATATATATGTACGTGTGTGGTCCCCCATGCGTAACGTATGTAAGTGCGTTATGGGATGGTGTAAAAATCAATTCGTATGCATCACGCGTATGCAAAAATTTTGAAATCTTACGGGGCGGGGGGTATATAAAATGAAATTCCTTGCATATATGTATATATGTGTGTATATAGTGGTAAAAGAAAAGGGAACGTTTAGTTTTTCTTTTTCAAATCTCTTTCGATATATGTATATATACCCGATTTTATATGTATAAGGTACTTAAATTATATAGTATGGAATGATATACCTATGAAGGGTACTCAATTCTTAGTTTCGTCTATTGTCCCCCCGATCCGGTAGTAATAATTAATTTATCAAATGATATTCATTCCTTTAGCTTTCTAAACTTTCGACACATACGCGCATATATATGCATTCGATTAATTAGGTAGATGTGATTCGCTGGGTTCCCACGTGCCACGCGGCGACGACTATTTCGTAATTTAGGTGCCTCTCTACACTTTTTTTTCTTCCTTTTTTTTACTTCTATTATTTTTTTTCATCTCATTTCATTTTTCTTCCTTCTCTCTTTTTTTTTTTCTTAATTATGTTTTTACTTTTTTTGTTTTTTGTTTCTTCTCTCTCATTCTCTTCTCTCAGATACACGGAACGCGATAGTACAGCTCGCGATTCGAAAAATTGAAAAAAAATAATAATAAATAAAAAAAGCACCAAAAATCTCACCCTCACCGATATTCTCTACACTGCAGCAGCTGGGCGTTCAATTTCAAAAATTCTACGGTCTTTAAATTCCTTCATTAATTTGCCTCCAATAGTCGTTACAGTCAATTATCGATTACAAAACCCCCGTGCCTCGGTAACCGCGTTCACACGCCACGCCTAATACCTATAGAGCGATAGACCTCGGCAACGTAAACGAACTGAGGGATATGGATAGAATTTTTTTTTTCGCAAACGAAGCGGGTACTAAACAGATAGTAAATTCGAAAGAATCGTATCTCCGCGATCGCCGGATTCATTCCATTGAAAAAAAAAAAAAAAAGAAAAAAATAGGAAAGAAATTTCAAAAGAAAAAAAAAATCTCTTCCTCCTCCCATTTTCGACTTACATAGATAAACTTGAGATTAACAGATACATATTATGTATATATGTATATACGTATGCATGCGGTATATAGGCATATAATGTATCGTAATATCCATAGAATCCGGGCGTAAAACGCGGGTGTGTGTGCGTCACGCGAGTCTTAGCTTATACTATGTACAACCAGCAAGAAAAGACAACCGGTTCGACTATATATCCATGGGATCATAGAGCTCCGAGGCTCTGCAACACGGCGACCTCTTCGTGCGGCTTTGCGGCGAAGATGACATCAGGGTTCTCAACTTATTAACTCTGCAAACTTTACGATATATATATATACATATACATATAGAATACACATTATAGTCCGAACAGATCCGGCCGAACGATTTTTGTGAAAAAAAAAAAAAAATTAGATGCTCCATATATTCTAATTTAATTTTGTTATTTTCAATTTTATGATTCGACTTCGACTGGGGTGATTCAAAATTTGTGACGAATTTTTCGAGGGGTTAATCCTTGTCAAAATTAGGATCGCAAAAGTTCCTCAGCCATTGTTCAAAAAAAAAAAAACCATTTTTTACCTTGAAACAAATTTTTTTCAACATCTTCTATATCAGATAAGAAACTTTCACCGAGAAATCTCTCTGATATTTGAAAAAACAGAGAAAAAAAGAAAAAACTCATCGGCATCATATTTGGGATTCTATATAAATGACAGATGAAAAAAAAAAAAAATCATTTTTCGAAAAAATTACTAAGGAACTTTCGATCCCAATTTTCACAAGGATCAACCCCTTGAGTGATTCGTCACGAATTCTGAATCACCCTCCACTAGATAATATACATATATTCGGTTCTCATCAAATTCTCATACATACATGTATGTATATATATATAATCGAATAAGGTCAATGATTCAAGTTGTTTGCTGTTACTACTCTTGATTACTGTAATCCTTGACACTGCTTTGCTTCGCTATACTCGCCTTGCCTGCCTGCACCATCGCACCATCCATCGCACAGGATGTTTGGTTTACTCTTATGGCTTACGACGCGTTAATGGCTTAAACGTACCGCGATCTACTTAACGAATCCATACACCGGCCTGGACCCTAATTATTATTATTATTATTATTGTTATTATTATTATTGAAAGCCTAGTTAATTAGTCGGTTACGAATATAGAAAAATAAAAAAAAAATAAGTGAATCAATTTCGATTTTCTGTTACTATCTTCTCATTAGGTATATAAATAAACAAATTATACCACTTTCACAATATATCTATATCGTAGTTGTAGTTTAGACTCTAGAGGAACGAAAGTAGCTTCATGCTCGAGCGCACCGTAGGGACCCATACGGCGTACCGTACCGTAAGACTCGGCGACAACAAGTCGATAATGTAATTAACACCAGGGTCTAATTAGTCCTTGTAAATAGTAACATCAAGCTAAGCGAGCGAGTGGCTAAAGGTATAGAAATATATATATATATATATGTATATACACATAAGGTTATCGTTAAAAATGAGTAATCGACAAATGAGCACCACTTCGAGGACACTTGGTCGCGAGAGAAGCTAAGAGTCTAAGCAGGTGACCGGACGACCTGGTCTCTCTTCGTCCGGCTCGTAGTCCTCTCCCTCTCTTTATCTCTATTTATTTTTCTCTTTCTAACTATTTCCCTCGTACCTGTATATACATATATATATATATTCATTCTATATATTCTATAAATTTATCTCTGTCGCACGCGCGCTTATGCTATTATGGCCCGAAGGCAAACGCACTTATTCACTAGCTCGCGATCACTAATACTATAAAGAAATCCTCGAAGCTATTCGACGATACGGAATAAGGTGATATACCATAAATATAATATCTGGATGTATACACATGTACAAACTATCATGCAGGACTGAAAAATGAAAAATAGTTCGTAAAATTTAAGGAAATATTAGCACTTCGATTTTCGTATGAAATTCTTGTATAATATATTATGTTACACAGATTAGGCACGCCTGTTAGGGGTTGTTTATTCTAAATTGGATATAATGAAAAGTGAAGATTATCGTTCACTCTATATACCTTGTAATATATAATATATATGTATATATATATGTATATGGGGAATGAAACTTTATTATATGAAATGTACTGAAGATCTAGACGTATGGACACGTCAAGGTTTACGATTGAGCTCATACATTAATGTAAAAGTGTTGAGAGATCGATAGACGAGGAAGAAGTACGATTACGAGTACGATACTACGACTAGGGCGACATATACAGTCGAGAGAATCTGAGACACGGAGTGGATCGACTTTCGATCAATTCCAGACCGCGAATTACCCGGCAAGTTAAAGGTAGGAATGGTAATGGTGAAGAGTTCGAGGTACGTAGGGATCGGAGGTAAGGTGGTAGGGATCGAGTGAAACCAACGATGCACTATTTAGCATTTAACAGAATCGATCTATCGCATCTTATACTCAGCTTTTATACCTTCTGCAGTTCAGTGCAGCCTGTAGAATAAGTAACAGAACTTAAACTACTATGTTCGATAGGGACTTGACTTGGGACTTGGGACTTTCGACTTTCCCCTTGTCATGCAGTCCACTGCAGTTGCAGTTGCTCCCTCATGCTTGAGAGTAGTCGTACTCGTAGTCATAGTCATAGTCATAGTCGTAGTCGTAGTCGTAGTCGTAGTCGTAGTCGTCGTCGTCGTATATGTCCCCGAGATCATCGACTACCTCGGCCTTATAAAGAAAGCAAACTGAGCAAATCTCGATTACCAATAAATCAACGGCGCGCGCTCTTTCCCTGTCATCGTATCTCTTAAAACCACTAGGAAGAAACTGACCTAGCCGTATATTGTAATAAATAAATATATAAATAAATATATAAATATATAAATAAATAAATAATTTGATGCACGGTCTTTCGTATTATTTCTTTTCTTCTTCTTTTTCATTTTTCTTAGTCATATGTATTCTGGTATAGGTATAAGGTAAGACCCCGTTACGCGCCCTCAGCTAGGACGTGGAGTTAGGATATAGGCTCAAGTATAGCTATAAGGATGGGTATTATACATATGTATATATATATATATATGTATATGTCTAGCGACGCGCGCTTTATCGAAAGCGCGAAAGCTAACCTTTCCATAACTATCTCGTCTGTAGTCGTACATCAACGGTAACGTCGCCGCGACCAATTTACCAGGCGACCTCTTGGCCGACCTCTTCCCTAGTCACTTGCGTCCCTCTTTTCCCTCCCTGGTTCTTCCTATCTCGTACGTATCTTGTTCGTACCTCCGTAGGAGTGACGCAACTTGCGCACCTCCTCCACCCGCGGCCTTTATATATATAATATATAGTATATAAAATATATGTACATATATAAAAGACTTTCCCTTGAACCGATCGAATCCCTTAATTTTACCAAAAAATTATCATCATTAATTCTTCAATTTGGTTAAACACTTTCTGCCCATCCTATTTCCAGTATATACCTATGCATGTTGGTAATAATGACGTGGGATTGCGTGATTGTGTGTAACGGACCGAATAATAGTATTTGTAAAATATATTATATTCCGTATCGATAATAATAATCGGTCACAATCCTACGCCCCCCTGTCGTCTATATATCAATCTGATGGCCTGGGAATAGTTTGACATTTTTCTATCAGTTTGCGTATGCATGCGAATTGTGAATTGATTTTTTTTTTTCCTTTTCGTATCATTCGTAGGATTTATGTAGAATGAGAATGAGAAAATGGAGGGAAAAAAAATACTATAAAATTGAAAATAAAAATGAAAAAAAAAAAAATATCTATCTATTCCGGATGCGGTCTGAGGTGCCATTAATAACAACGCACTTGCAACCTGTGGCAGGTGGTAGCTAGCCTATATGAAAGTCACGACCTGACATTTGCTTCGGTTGCAGAGCGCGAATAGCGCGAGAAATACGCGAATGTTTCTTTATAGAACCATTGAAAAGTGAGAGCATAATTTCAAATATGTATAACACCCGCATCGTATACAATTTTAAACACTAAACTACACCTTGTGCGATAATCTATATCGCGGTTCAGGGCAAGGGGTAATGATACTCAAGAAAAGTATATACTAATACAGATGTGTGTGCGTGTATCGCTAGATGCGGTATATCTGAACGTATGGTACTACAATAGATATCTTGACAGCGTATTATACACCAAATATCCGATTGTGTGAGAAAAAGAGAGATGAGAGAGAGGGAGAGAAAGGCCTTTTTGTTAGTGACCCCTTTTTTTTTTCGTTTCTTCTGCACCATTGATGGGCTAATCAGATTTGATGATCTTCTATACTAATACTGACCACGTATACCTATATATACCTACTATAATACGGAAGCGATAAAAATTGGCTTAAATTGAACGTAAGATGAGTTGATGGACTCGATTCGGTGTGGAGGTAGTTGCGCAACCGTGGGTTACCTTGACGATTGGAATTATAGCAAGATCGTTATAAATGATTATGATCCGCGAGGGAGCGAGCGAGTGAACGAATGAGTATGAGCGAGTCAGGGAATACCCGCGCGTTCAGATCCCCACTATATATATATCGAGAGAATTCGTTTGCGCGATCTTCCCGGTGGTAAAGTAAAAATTATGTAGAAAGTGTTATTTGGTCGTAAATATATACGTATATATATTTATACACATGTATATACCTACACGGCAGACGTGTGTGTTCCATAATGCAGTATATATATGTAATTTTATTCATGTCATTTAGGGAGACAATTTATTTGGTTTTTTCCTCTTTTTCTTTTTCTCTTTTATCTTTTCAGATTTTATTTCATTTATGTTTGTTCGTGAGCCTGTGATGTAAAGCTTCGGGAATATTATAATCGGGTATTATATTATATCCCCCGAGACGATTAATCGGAGAAACGTGCGAATATGTTATTCTTCATAAATGACCGAAATAAATAAGAAAAGAGAGAGAAGAAGGAAAAAAAGAAAAAATATGAAGGA
Source organism: Tenthredo scrophulariae (assembly GCA_963978835.1). Classification (NCBI taxonomy): domain Eukaryota; kingdom Metazoa; phylum Arthropoda; class Insecta; order Hymenoptera; family Tenthredinidae; genus Tenthredo; species Tenthredo scrophulariae. Next base: position 1,998,321 of record OZ022235.1, read on the forward strand.
AATGATTGACGCAATTTGCGTTTACCTGAAATGGCGCAAATCGTTGAAATGTAGAACATCGTTCGAACCGCAAGTGACCTTTAGGTATAACGTCTGCGAACATCCTCAGTTGCTCCAGACCTCGAAGCTGCACCAACGGCATAGAAGCGGGGTGCTGACCATTACAGATATATATGGGTGGATGTGTGCATAATCTGTGTGACACGTAAGTAGGTATATAAATGTATATCTATACGTATGTATATCGCGTTGCTTTTTGTAACGAAAATAAATATCTACCTTTAATATCTGAACTAGACACATTTATGGTAATTTATGATCAGATAAATTCAGCTAAATTACTCGATAGACTCAGTTTACCGATCAAAAAAAATACCGCATTAACTTTTAAGTGGTTCTTCTTCTCCTTCTCCTTCTCCTTCTTCTTCTTCTTCTTCTTCTTCTTCTTATTCGGATCCGGCGCGTTTCTATGCGCGGTTGCGATCAGGTCTCGTATCGCCTAACACACGATATTAATTATACCTAATTTGCATCGGAATCACGTCGGCCAAAATCTGCCTTCGAAGTAATAGAATACGAAGCTTGAGAATCTGGTTCGATTTAGTTCGACCATTTGGAACGGTAGCCGCATCTTTATTTCATTTCATTTCTTTTCTTTTCTTTCATTTTCATTTTCATATCTTATCTCTTATTCGCTCTCTCTCTACATCCCCCCAGTCTCTCCCATATTCTTAAAGTCAATTCAATATTTCACCAATTTCTATCTAAAGATCGCCGATTATCCTATTCGCGCCAAAAGGCCTTCTGGCCTAATGCATATACCTAACCGAGAAGCAGCTACATTAGCTTGAGAAATAGACACATTAAAGACGTAATAGTTTGGTTCACGCGTGTTATACGGGACGAATTGTACCGCTGGACGATTCTCTCATGCGATATACTCATCTACATTCTAGATCCCAGATTCTAGATTCCAGATTCCAGATTCTAGCTCCTAGATTCTAGATTCTAGTTTCAAGATTAAAGGACCTATAATAAGGTCCGAGAACATATCGGCCCGTCAACCCCCATGCCATTGACTTCGATATATTCCCCTTGAATTTGTTGTAATTTTTTTCGATCACAAAATTTGGCACAAAATTAGCTAATAAATATTTTATCATAGCGGTTTTACAGGTACCCGAACGATATTTCTTCAAAACTTCCGTCATAATGTCATAACGAATGATGGATGTACGCGGATTTTCCCTCCTGCAGTGAATAAGACATTTTGTCCCGAGTTCGAAGCCGCACGTCGCCCGAAGCAAGCAATAGTTAATACGTACGACACATATAGGCTTATCCATGTATGTATGTAATAAATTACTGCATAGTAAGATACGCGACAGAATTTTCAAAATTATTTTTATTTTTTTTCTTCCGTTTCTCTATCCAGTAGTTTTCTAGTACCTCTTATAAAACTCCAAACATTCGCGATTATCAAATGTCAAACCAATAACGATCTGTTATTTTTATTTTTTTCCTTTCCTGAGAAAAAAAAAAAAAGAGAAAAAAACAAAATAATGATAATCTGGAAGAGGTAATAAATTGACAAACACAACATCGGTCGTAACAGATTTTTTCGATCGTTTGACCTTAGTCGATGTATTGAACCCGGAAAATCATTCATTATAAAATACTCCGAAATTTGGATATCTGTAATTTAAGACGATCAGGGCTAAGCCGATCGGATCTATACTAATATACACTTCGCGCTACACACCTACGTATATTGAAGGTAGTATGTAATGTATAGGTTATTCTGCGGCAGTGAAAGGCAGAAGATGGTAAAAGATGGCAAATCAAATCTCTCTTCTCTTTTTTTTTTTGTCCATATTTATCTATCTCATTCATATTCTCTCTCTCTCTCTCTCTCTCTGGATCTCTAGATCTCTAGATCTCTTGGTTATTCTCTTCTCCCCGCGCCATACCGATCCACAATGACTGTCCGCTCGGTGATATCGAGCGCACAGGTAAGACTTTTTACTCTGCACCTGAGTGGACCCGAGGTACATATACTGCCGGTCATATATCACGAGAGAGGATGGTAGAAGTATAAGTATAAGTATAAGTGGAAGTAGAATCAGAAGCAGAAGCAGTAGATTACGCAAACTGGTATATAGCTACTTCTCAATATCTAAAGATCTAAAGATCTTGAGGTAGTCGCGTCGATTGTGACCCAGGCGATAGAACGATTGCTACAAAGAAAAATGGTCACATCAATCGTCTATTATAGAGTTAATATAAGCTGGGATTTATATTGATTTTTGAAAATTTACCGATAACTTTTATTACATATTAAGGGTTTCATTTTCTTACTTTGATCCACAATACATAATGCGGATAATGACAATGATAATGATAATGAGAATGAGAATGAGAAAGAAGAGGAAGAAAATAGAAGAATGAAAAGTTGTTTCGCGACGACATCAACCAGAGACGCTAATTACTACAATTAGACAGATTATACCTACCTGACTCGCGAGTTAGCGCGCGAGGATGCGGTGCAAAAAGTTGGTTGAATTATGCGAAGGTAGATATATTATCGAGTTAGTTGTATATACGTATACTGAGATGTGTAAGTAACTCGATTTCATATCCAAATAAGAGACCTTTGATAATATATACGATAACTGTAGAAAAAAAAAAAAAAATCAATTAAAATAGATGATAAAAAAATTCGTACCGAGTTAACCAACGAGATTTTCAAATGTATATATATATGGAATAGACTACTATAGTTCAATTAAAATTAATTACGTGTTAACCGGAATGCAAGTGACGCATTGCAGTTAATCCTGCGGCTTCGCACTGTGCACGTCTGGCTGACGTCTGTTACTACTACTAATCACGTAATATGACAGACGAGATATTACCCTGCGCGAAATACCATCTAATTTCTGTGAAACATATATATGTATAATATATATATATTTTTTTTTCATTTACTGTTGTTATTCATATAGTATTATATAATATTGTTATATGATTATTATAAATTTTATTCGCCAATAAAGCGACTCATATAGTATTTCTTCTTTTTTTTTTTTGTACCTTCACATTGTATACCAAAGCTACGTACTACGTATGTATCGATATGAGACAAACACTTGACGTTTCTTATTCCCATTATAATTTGGTAGCAGATCCTCAATGATGACTTGCTAATAAGTTAATAAATTTAAATTATTATCCAATTCGATCAAGGATAATATTCTCTATCTCTTTTCTCTTCATCTATATTATATATATATATCCTGCTACTCATTATTTATTACTAATTATATGAATACATTATAATATAAGTATATAGTACAAAAACGCGTTATTACGTATCGCTATTCAACCATATATGTATATACGTGAATATAGAAGCTTATTCAGAAGATAATTCACAGTAGCATTATAACGATACGAATTCAAATTTCGAGTCATACCTAATATCAAAAAACGTTGACTTTCAGAAAAACACCAAATAAACAGTTCATACCTATACGTCTGCAAAGTAACAAGATCAGTTTTTTCTCTAAGTTTAGGAAAAAAAAAAGAAGAAAAAAATGGTGACTTCAAATCAAAAATTTGTCGGTTTCTCACGAAATTACGTAAATATTACCTTATTCAGTTTGACCTGAATTCTGAAAAATCCTGTGTCAAATATCGGGATCTTTTAGCCTTGACCCAAAGTGGAACAGCGTTGAAAAAATGGAAAAAAATAAATCTTCGATCCCAGTTTCAACGAGGATTTGAACCCCTGGAGATATTCGTCAGGAATTCTGGATCATCCTGTACATATAATAATAATGATGAAATAATCACCTCGAATATTGTTATCGTGACGTGAGTATTGAATAAATTGCGTAGGTATATACGCGCGGTGTTATCTCTTCAGTTCTGTTAACCAACGTCGGTTTTATCCCGCGTGAGAACTATTTTATGGGTGTTGTAGGTGGTGCGGGATGGCCGTTGGTGTTACGGCCGCTAAAGGAGAGCGGAGGTGAGTAGGTTGGTACTACGTTATGCCCCGGGCCTGGAGGTAATGCCAACTTCACGAGTCCGCAGCCGTAAAATCATGAATTATTAACACTAATATGTAACACCGACACCGGCAGGTATAGGTATGTAGTACAAACCGTGAACAAAATAACGGAATTAAACAAATCGCGAAAAACGTCGCGGCTCAAACTCCAAATACATAGAAAAAAAAAGAAAAATCTCTTCTTCCTGTTCTCATTTTTTGTATGTTGAGTAAAATAGAAGAAAAAAGAAAAAGATAACATAGGAAGGAAAGAAAAGAAGAGCCAAAAAATTATAGAAGCTTCGTTTCGGACCCGAAATCCTTTTTTTTTTTTTTTTTCATTCTTCGTTTCAGCGTCAGCCAGGAACTTGATTTCATATTTAAACCAGACTGTACGTCGCATCGACGTCGGTGGTTTATGTAGACGGTTTGTTTACGCCTTCCTTCGTATTGTGCCAGACCAGTTGGTCTGGTATAAACCATCCGCGATTTATCCTGATCTCGAAAGGTCGTATGAGACAAATTCGCCGATTGCGTATGAAAGAGGAGGATCAGGAAACAGCCGGAGGATTAATTCGATCAAATATGGGATCGACGAGGCTGGGTTGAAGTTCCGAACTTCAATATCACCGAATCAGACTTTTTGGAACGGGTATATACTTCCCCTATGCAACCCTACGAGTGTGTTTTTTTCAAATTTTCAAAATCTTACATCAATGATCAGTGAATAGGGTCTCGATTTGAAAACGAAATATTTTTTCGTCTTTAAATCCTGAGAAATATACCAAACTCCCAATTTTTTAAATTGGAAAGGTATTTTCCGGAAAATTCGGAAACTCCGACCTGCAAGTCTCGGCCATCGAGTCCCAGTCTGAAATATAGAGATTCGATAACTAATCGAAATGAAGTTAGGAAATGAAAAATAAAAGGTAATCCTAATAAGGTGAGATATGCACTAGCCTATCTATGAGATGCTGGGTTATTTCTTGACGTTACTTTTGCGTAAGGTACCTAAAGATATATTGAAAGTCCTTTGCGTGCGCGGAGCCGTAAGGATCGAAACGCGGAAACAGGTAGGTGTACCTTATATCTCGAACGCCGCACTTGCGCGGGGAAATTCCAGGACAAGTGCTTCGAGAGAGGTATATAGGTATAAAAGCCAAGAGAACCAAGAAACGGTGGAGAAAATAGAAGAGATGAGAAGAGAAGAGAAGAGAAGAGAGGACAGCGCGGAGGAGACCGTGCATTCAGGTGAAGCAGGTTAATATCTCGACATTGTGGACACAAGTAATGGGGCCTCCGTGCTTGAGAGCGGTCTAGTGGTCTATGTCTTAGCGACGGTATATATTCTCGCCAGTGGTTCTCAAAAATTTCAAAATTTCTTCACATGAGTATACCTAGGCATAGAAATTATAAGAAAACGAAAGAGAGAGAGAGAGAAAGAGAAAAAAAAACATTTTTCTTTGTATTGAAGATACAGGCGCAGAATGAAAATTCATAAATCGGTGGATAATTGTGTCTAATTTTTATATAAATTATAAGCATATATATATATATATATATACATACACCTGTGCATCATCATAAGCAGAAGCAGCAGCAGCAGCAACAACATCAACGAACGCAATTTACAATCTCTTAACGCCACAGCGGGTCAAAAGTGTCGCATCGATCTTCTTGTCATCGCACATAGCTTCGAGGACTCTGTAACAGCCAAAGTCACGATTTACCTGACACAGGTACACGGACCACCTGCACAGATGCGACGCACTCTCATTGACAAATCGCGGCAATATTATATCGCCTCTTAAATTGGTCCATATAGGTAGGTGGATTAATCGCCGAGGGTTTCTTTAGAGCTCATATTAATTATACAGGTATATATGTTACGTTCGGATATTGACCGAAAAAATAAAAAATTTAAAAAAAAATCTTATGCCAAAGAAAAAGAAGGAAAAAAATGAACGAATTTGCATTCGGTGTATTCGATTACCTACTGATTAATATTTCGAAGGATGACGTGCCTGCGGGCGTTCAGGTACTACTATACATAAAAGAATTGCAAATTTCATATTTAGTTTAGTTAGCCGAGAATGAGGAAGAAAAAGAAGAGGGAGAAGAATATTACCGATCATGCGGTGATTCGTATTCGGTCTCGAAGAAGTTCGTTTTTTTTTTTTTTTCCATTACTCATTCGACGTAATCCTAACTAGTGTTTTTTTCTCTCTCGTTTCTTCTTCTTCTTCTTCTTCTTACCTTGATATAATCAAGCTCAAACGATCGCGTATGTGTAATACGAAGAGTATATACTGTATAGATTTTACATGGGTCTTAAATGAAACACCGCGCCTGGTGTATAGTCCGGATAGGTTTTTTTTTCTTTTTTTTTTTCAATAGATCGAAGAAGGAACATATTATAACACACGTGTTGCCCATCGGACGTCATCGTAATAAATATTCCTATAAGATCGTTAAAAGTCTAGGCTTATGCGGTTTTGCTCAACCATACAGGCATATGAGCGTGAGATAATCGATTAATACACAGAAATTTGTAATCTAACTAATAGCTCCGGTATAATATTAACAGATATGTTATATAGGGTCAGCCAAAGTTAGTCAAACGTTAATTCCAGTTATTCTACGTTATCCCATTATCATTCTAATTCTTTTCCTTTCCTCTCTCTCTCTCTCTTTTTCTATAACTATTTTGATTATAATTCCAGATGAATTTTCGAAAGATAAGAAAAGAAAATAAAAAAAAGAAATACTTTCGTCATTATAATCGCGAGCAAAAAATTCGGCTATAAATATATTTATAATACCTATGACGAATCTATAGGTATGTCGCAGTACGTACGATATATACACACGCACAGTTATTATTCTTAAGTTGACTCATCGCGGAAACGTTTGTATAGAAACAATGGGCAATTAATCAAGAAATGCTTCCGAAAAATACTGATATGTCAAAATCTTTAGAATAGTTTAGTTATGTATGCCAACCCAACACTGAGACAATCCAGTTGGAATATATATTTGAAACGATTGAATTATAGACTTTCACCCAGAATTTCTATCCTCACGATTAATAACAGCGAACATTGTTATCCACCAGAGCCTAACGGTAGGCAACCCAATCTACACGATGTTAGTGACATGCGCAGGTAAATGCACCCGTCGCGTTGCGCCGTAGAGTAAAATCTCTCGACGAAACATCGCGTTTTCGTATTTCATTATTGAGATATAAATATGTGTGGGTGAAGTAAGAATTGATAAATATTCATGGGAATCGATTGACGTTGATCTGTATTTTTTTTTATTTTAATTTTCTTTCATGACGCTCCAAGATCTTCGATGATTATTCGAATACGAGTGAATAATTATACTGAAATTTAAATTAACGTATCTAATACGCGCGTGTATTTAAATAGATTTGAGTACACGCATATGTTACGAGAACGGATATTCTGTGCATGATGAATGGGTTAAGGAAGGAAGCTGCTTTCTAAATAGAGCAAACTGACTTTTGTTAAATTAGTAGATGATGGGCATACCCGACGACTTGTTCCGTTACAGGCTTACAGCTTCTTATTATTATATTATATCTATGCGCATAATATATACACATATGCCTATACGTACAAAACGGAACATAGAGGACGTTAAACTGCAACCCACGCTTTTGCCTTAAGGCAGTTTATCCCCGAACGTTATAATAACCTACCTGAAAAATTCTCGTCGTCTGTATACCGTATATACACCTACATATCTATATACTAATATAGAATAACGATACGACCAACGGCAGCAACAAATTAAAGACAATACTCGTTAGCTTATGGTATACTGCACTCATCCTTCCCCATCCCCCTTCCCCGCAGCGCCGTTATACCTTTTATAATTAACTATTCGTCGATCACCGAAAAACCCAATCAGAGCGAGTCAATCATTTCTCACGTCCATGGTATTTCTTGACGAACGAAAAGTTACGGTACGGAACGGTACGGTACGACATATAACATATCAATTTGTTCGTAATAATAATCGATCGCTTATCCTTCGCACGGTAACTGATATAAAGTGTAAAATGAAACGAAAAAAAGAAAATTTCATTCTTACAGATTTTGATATACTGCATCGATAAACCCATATACGAAGAGAGAGAGTGAGAGAGCTGAGAAAAAAAAAAAAACAGAAAACCTTCCCTCAACCCCCGTCGTAAATAATTTAAATGAAAATCGTATACATGTATTGCGATATTATGTGAAATGTAGTAGTTGTATATACATACCCATGTAGCAGCGGGTAGAATTTACCTCGGGTAAATCTATACGAAGAACAATAATTATCCATTGAAATTGCGGTAGTTCGGTATATAGAATCTTGGGGTGGGTATAGTGTATAGGTGTACGTATACACGCATATGGAGATGCATCAGCTGCAGTGGCTTATAGCTATAAGCCTTAGCTGGTGGATTCAATCAAATTTGCGTCTGTGCACTTGCGTTGGCGCCATCAGGAGCTCGCGAATGGTCTTGTAATATAGCTGGTCCCGCGTGCGGCAGTTATATAGTAATACAGAAGCGCCATCGCGGTGTATTTTCGCGTCGTGCGGCTGCAGAAGAATGATCGCTCTCTAAGAGCAGAATAAGAATAAGAATAAGAATAAGAATAAGAATAAGAGTAAGGGGGAGAGGGAGAGGGGGAAGGAGGATCAGGATGAGGATGAGGATGAGGAGGAGTGGTATAAAAGAAAATACAACTCGAAATAACAATCCGACCGAGGCGCATCCCGCAGTCGGCTTGTGCTAACTAATGGCATTCAAAATTAGTCCTTTGAGCAGTATAAATATTGTCCTTATATTAACCGAACAACGCCCGGATATAAGACTCTGAATAATTCTTCCATTCGGACAAAATATATCAGGTCTAAATCCCCAGTAGCGAAATATGGTTCGTGACCACATAATAGGGGGTTTCGTATTCGATATTAGTTTTAGACAAGACAACAAATAACGCCGCATCGCGAAATTGTTTAACCATCTATTACGATTAAAATCCTATCGTCTATTTAGTTTTATTATTATTTCCTTTTTTATAATTCATTTCACCCCCGGCCCCAACCCCCGCCACATAGCTCCTATATAGGCTTTCGGCTATACATCATTACTAGCATATTTCGTTTGCAATATATTATATTTATAGTCAAAAAACCGCAACGTTAATAATATTATTCATTTTATATTTATATAATATGGTTAACATAACAATATCCTTGCTGCACCATGACGAATGGTGTATTAAGGACTTGCATGTAGGTAATAAATGAAAATTTAAAAGACTAAATAAATGAATTGAAAAAAAATGAAAAAATCATTTTTTTAAATAACCGACGCCGTGAGGATTTTCCTACTGGCGTCGAGGACGGCCGCCATCACTGCAGCGTCCGCTCACGTTCTCGCTCGTTGCAGCTTTGAAGTAACGCCGCGATGTATTGTGGGTGCATTATTATGCGTATTCTCCTTCCCCTTACCCTCGCCCCTTGCCTCGTCCTCATCCCCGTCTCCTTTTCCTTTCCTTTCCTTTCCACCCCTCTGGTCACGATGCACTGTTGGTATTATATTTCTCGGTCTTCTTCGTATAATCAATAATCAAAACTACTCGCATCACTATACAAGGATGGTGAGATTATGAATAGAAAGGCGCCGGTAGGTAGATATATCCTATACCTATACGTGAGGGGCGTCCGCGATTCGACATCGACCTGCTGCTGCTGGGTGCTGCTGCTCAAAGCACAACGTTATTTTCTTTCCTATCTCTCTATCATCAGCCCCAGCCCTTCCCCGTCTTGTAATTCAATTTCCGTTTTTTGTTAGTCACTTTATTTGTTTAGAAAAAAAAAAAAATCAAATTTTTTTACCCGTTTTCTGTAGTTTATTGATCATCAGCTTCATCCCTTGATTTTATAACTCGTTTCCTACTTTATGGTATACAGACAGAATAATAAGAAGAAGAAGAATCGTCATACGTAATTATAACCAAATGGGGAAAGAAAAAAAGGGAATTTTTTTTTCTCACGGTTAAATGCGAAATTTTTAACGGAAGAAGTGATATAACAATCGGAATATGGGGAATATAAATGAAGAAGGGTGTATATATGTTTGAGGAGGATCGTACTGCCGTAGCAACGTTGTTTCAGGGGGCATAACAAATCCCGTTTTCTCTAACCATCAATTTCTGAATGCCACAGCGGATTATTATCACGTCGTATCTTACCAAGAGATAGAAATATCACTCTCCCAGGCGCGCTGGCGTGTATGAACTTCTTCGCAATACTTACTTGTCTCTGCATCAGCGGCAGCATCACCTGCAACGGCAATGGCAACAGAAACGGCAACGGCACAGGCATAGGCATAGGCATAGGCATAGGCAATGCCAGGTTGGGTAAGCTTGTATATTTGCGATATCTAGCCGCGACCAATTACCGGCTTCAATTCGTACCTGATGCAGGTATTATTCGTACGCCAACATACGACCGAGCATCACGCGTGTCGTTTGCTAAATTTAATCACGTAACAAGCGGGGAGCTACATAGAAACTTTGACGATGAATAAATTACACACATGCATACATATATATCTGTATAATTATATGTAGAATTTATTATTATCACACGACATGATCGCGACAATCACAAAGAGTTTAGAAATTTTTTTTAAATAAATATATTTATTTTAAAGTGCGTATTTTCGATTATCAAATCAACACCTTTACGTGTGTGCACCATGTTTCCGTTGGCTTCCACTTTACAGACCTTGATAAAGTCTGCGAATTCTGCTCAGAGTTCATAGAGGATTACGTGAACATACGTACGGTGCAGTCGACATACTCACGATTGCTTTGTTAAATATTGTGAAACTTTAAGAAACTTGGTTATTGTTGACTACTTGTCCTGAGACAGGACTCGATCTACGTGGGAGGGTAAAGGGCAGAAAATTCACGCTGCTGCGGGAATAATGGAGAGATCAAAACACCCGATATATAATACGCAAATAGAATTAATCAATCGCACCGATCATTCCCGCCGATACGAAAATGCAGTACTTTTCTATACAGCATGCGTGAAATTGCATTCTACGCACACTGTGTCGAAAAATATCGTTTGAAACTGGTGCGTAAAAATTTTACGCGCACTTGTTGCATACTGGACTATAATCATCGATTTAGGCCACTTCCCGAATCTGGAGATGAATTTTCCCCATTTCCTCATTTCCTATTATATCATATTCTATTCTCTTCTCTGAGCCTTTGGTATGAGGTATAAGACAGATACCGTATAGAGAAATAAGGTGGTTCGATCGAGCGGTTGGATGTTCGATGATTGATAACGGAATATCGGTCCGCGCGCGTAACCAACGAAGATGAATTTGTTCGGGTTCGAGCCCTAATTGTGCGCAGTCAGTGGTCCTACGAGTAAACCGAAGACGCGGCTCCGACACGCACGTGGTTCACAGTTGACCCCCTGGGCGCCCGTACCAACCGCGATATCGATATCTCCCAACGAAGCGAAATTCCCTGCGGGGTGTCCTGGTGTCCGGGTGTCTTCGCGCGTCGACGCTATATATATATACCGACATACCTATATCGCGGTAGAACTTGTACGTATAGTATATACCTTAACAAAATGCGTTATAACTATAGGTATATGGTACCTATCTAAATATACATATACAAAGTATATAATAATTACAGGTATATGCCGATACGCATATTATAAATACGCCCACGATAATATAGAAATGTGATCACAGAATTTGATGTAACTAAATATTGAGATACGATTATATATTTGTCGTGTGTATAGATTCTTCCTACTCGTTTCACCCGCATACTACACACAGCATCTTTCAAGTATTTTTTTTACATACGGTTAAGTATCCGTATATTTAATCATGTATAAACGCCTCTGGGCTATATATTCGTCAATGACGTCATATATTCTTGTGATTGATAACCGCTCTACCATCGATCGATTGATTAATCGATTTGTCGATTCTTTCTAACGATCTCCTACCCTTTTGAAGCTTTTAAACCTTTATATCGCAGCTTATATTCAAGCTTTGGTCATCAGCTGTTCAAGAGGGGTAGTTTCTTTTTTTTTTTTTTGTATCTAGTGCGAATTAAAAATCTGCATAAATTTCAGAGTTTTCAGAGTTTCAATTATTATCTTATTCACAGGATTGAGGGACACTGCTTGCTCTCGGGGTCCTGCGTGAGTCCCCCGTGAGGGCGCGCCTAAACGGGGACCTCGTAAACCGAGATGGTCCCATAAATGTGCTTCCACTTTTACTTCCACTTCTCTATACATCTCGAAACGGCTACGTGGAGTCTTAGGGTGTTCGTGTCACCGGTACAACGTCATAATGCCAAGTCTCAACGACAACTTTATTACAGACGAAGAGAGAGGGAGAGAGAGAGAGAGAGAGAAAGGAGAGAAGAAGAAGATGAATAGAGAGAGAAGGGTGTAGTCTTGGCGTATTATCCATTATCGAAACTTATTGTCTCGCTGATCTCACTGTTCACCCCCTTAGTACCTAGTCCCCTCGTTAGAAATTGGGACAAAGTTTCACTCATGAAATTTCGAAAGAGATTCTGTGTGATAAAGAAATGACGATAGTTGGGCGTTATAGTGATCGTTATGGCAGAAGAGGAGAAAAGAAAAAAAGAAAAAAAAATATATATATAAAAAAAAAAAGTTCGATAGGTACGTTATTAATATTTCTTAAAGCAATTAACTCAACACTCGATACTATTCGCGGTGTTAGAGATCTTATGGGTATATGTTACTTGTACATACCTATGTTACATGCGCATCTTCTGTGACGAGGAATTGACAGATGAAAGCTGTGGATGGTTAAAATTAGACTCGTTAGATTCGATTTGACAAATACCCGATTTCGTCTTAAGACCTATACGTGGAATTACATACGTATATACATGTACATGTCCGTGTCGGATACCTAGGGTCTGTATCTATATAGTCAGCAGACGCGTGATTGTAACAAATTAGTTTGAAAATAAATAGACCCCAACGGCGATTTGTTATTATTTATGGTATCCCGAAGGACCCGTATTATATATACATATATATATATATATATATATATATATATATTATACATGTATATATGTGTATATAGGCCTGACCGTGGCTGTAGGTACCCGGTAATGATTGGAAATGAGATTTTTATATCGAGACTTGCCTTATGACTATCCCCATACCATACGCCGACGTGGATTCCAAATTTGACAAATGGGTTCCTCGCGTGAGGTCGATATGCCATATTACAAACCCTACGCCATAAGGGTGTTTCGAGATAATCTGACGTCGATACTAATACATGATACCTATAAAGAGAATGAATAAAATCACACATTGCGATGAATGGCTATTTACGTATTACTCACTTTTTTTTCTTTCAAAATTTCATACCCGCAAGGAAATAACGAATACCTACCTTATGCAATCTGATACCGCGATAATTGATGAGTAAACGTTTGAATGGTTTTCCTTTTTTCTTTTTCTTTTTCTATCTCTTTTTTTTTTTTTTCTTCCACAGCGGGTGAAACTGTATGCGGATAGATGTTGTCCAAACGACCGGCCAATTAATATAGGAGAAACTATAATCGCGATGTGCCGAACAATATTAGCTCATGTATATGCTATAACCTAATGAAACTATGATTTATTGTTTTCTCGTTGATTGAAGTTGAAGTTTGACATTAAAGTTTGACGTTACAGTTGTGTCCGTATTTATAATTACCGGATAGATAGATAGATGGATATAATTTTCGAGAAAAAAAAAAAAAATTGAAAAAAAAAATGATGAATAAAAAAAAAACTTAAAATTGAAACAAAAAAAAAAGAAAGAATGATTTTTCTACAAACTATTACATATACATATGTAGTACTTTCTTTTTCCTAACACTCAGGTATGTACCTACCGCTATAAGTAAGTCTCGAGGGGCTGTCTTGAGTATAGAAACGTCAAATCATATGTAGAAGGCTTGAACGTTAATAATATATATCTAGCTATATGCTATAGGTTGAAAATTAGTAGTGACTTAATTGCTACCAGACCGGGGCATATATGTGTGTATAACATATGTATATGGTATATTTTATGCTGCATTATACCTACAGGTGGTTGAAAAAATAAAAAATAAAAAGCAAAAAATAAAAAATGATATTTGACACGCAATCGGTTTAAAGTATGCGAGGAGTCAGGAGACAGCTTTTCAAATTTAAAATAGTCAAAAAATATAATCCAATACTATTACAGTTGAGGTTTAGTATCTTATACACACCTTTGGCTATCAGTGACGTATTGACGGACGTGAACAAATGACAGTTCACAGGCGGGGGGGCGGACCTACAAGGCACTTAAGGAACCAAGGCAACCAGAGATCGCTCGCATATTATCATATTATACTCGTTTGTAACTACAAATTGAGTTACCCCCGTTGAACCTCCGGAGCCGAGAGTCTAAAGCAACGTTTTTCATCCAATTTTTTTTTTTTTCTATTTACTAAAGGGGTAATACCAACGGAAATAATCTTTAAAAGTTTCGTGGATCATCTCTACGAAGCACTTGATTTTCCCGCCAAATTTCGTCTCAAACCGTCAAGTCGTTCTCCCCCAATTCAGGATACAAAATTCTCGCCGTACACACGCGCACACACATGCATAGTTGCATACATGTTGGAAAACGCTAGAAAACGATCGACGATTTTCGTGACACCGAATCTGATAGGCACAAACACCCAGTCAATCACAATTCCAATTTTTATATCATGGATCGATTCATCTGCTCGAAATACGCCGGAAAACACTTAATTTCGGACATTTCGCGGTCTCCCCATTGAATGACCGAATCACGGATGACCCTAATGTTTAAAAATCCATTCAGTCGTTTGTGACGCCCTATCGGTGGTGTTGCTTCTGGAGAAACGATGTGATGACTAATCCGTAATTTTGCGTTACCTTAGCCGTAACGAAGAAACTGTTACACATTGTCCCTTGTTAGGAGGCATAAAGAACGTGGGCGTCGGCGTCCACACTCCTCAAACCCAGACGAGGAATATATTTCAAGCCCGCAAGCATATATGCATCCGCTCTCGTTACAAATACACGAATCCTTAAAGAGATTTCGAGAGCTTTCAGCGCAGCAAGTTTCGAGGCTTACGAAATTCACTTTCAAACTGACTCCAATTTTATAATACAATGACGCACTTTGGTCAGGACCCATTGTCCCGCGACTCAAACTCCACCATTCGTAAAGATTAACATTTTACTATCATTTCACTCGGTTTATATAACGATGATTGAATTTAGGAATGATCCGGTCGCCCAGTGGCTTCTGTCTATTACTTTCACATCGTGACTAATGAACGTGGGAATAAATCGCTTCCCAATTTTATCGGGAATATTCGAAATCGATAACAAGCGGTCCAGCACGTATGGAGACTGGCAATACATTAATAACCAATAACTCCTCCGTGGAGTGAGAAAAAAATATCAAACGAATCTTACGTATACATATACCGATGTTTATTCCATAAAGATTTAGAGAATCTCCTGTGTCACGATGCGAGTAATTGAAATACGACAGAATTTCACATGTACACGCACACACACGCATACATACATACGGAGATATAGGAAATGAAAAAGAGGCATACGGGAAAGATAAAACTGATTATAAATTTGCGTATGTAATTTCTTACTCAATAAAGTTAAGCGCGCGTGTTAACGGGTTATGTATGACCCGGGAGTCATACACTCGTAAAATGCTTCGCTGCTTTCACAAGTGATGCTATATGTAAATATATGGAAGGTACAGATACAATATACCATGGAAATGGCATAACAATTTAATAAACCATTTCTATCATTTTTTTTTACCGTCTGTGTAACATTTTCCACGAAAATTTTCAATCATCCTTACTGCGTAACGATGGTCGAAATTTATATTCTCTAGAAGGAGAATCATCCTCCGTTCGTAACACTCAATCCTATAAAATTGATTGATATATTTTCGCATTAGTATCAAGTCGCGAAAGGATGAATTCCACTGTTCGAACAACGCGTAAAGATTTATGCTGTATTATGCAATGACGCTGGATGCATTTCAAGTGACGTGTCAGCAAGAAGGACCTTCACATTTATTGCCACTGTCACTGTTCGTTCACTCACCTCAATTTCATTGTCCTCCCACGACGATTTATGCAAATATAATTCAACGGATGAAATCGGAAATGCGAAGGAGTTGCTACTATCCCAACTGTGCAGGATGCAGTTCTGGCTAAGTTTCAGCGCATCGTTTCCATTGTTCATTCAATACACTCGTACGATATTCAATTCCACATAATAACGCCGTAAAGCTTAACGCAGGGCGAAGAATAAACCACCCTTACGAAAAAAAGAAAGAATTCCCGAACCTAAATACCATCGCGTTGTTAGAGGGTAATAAAACCAACTCTTCAAACAGACCGAAACATGCCCCTAAAACTATATCCAAGTTTACCCTCCGAAGGTTTTAAAAAAGAAGAAAGCAAAAAGGAAAAAGAAAAATCACCACCGTGATAATCGAAAGATTGCAGTTTTTCTTAAAATAATAAAAATCGACAGCACTAAAAGATTTTGCGAAAGGTAATAAGAAGTTTACGATTCAACTTCCGGCCGCGGTGCAAGTGGGTAAACGGACTTGCTCTTCACTCGGGTCGAAACTCATATAGTTTTTCCATATTTTCGAAAAAATCTGAGGTAATCAGTCACCCCGTCGCGTCGATTCCTCGTTTATGATGGATTAAAATTCCGAATAAATCTGACCGATAGACAGTATATCTAATTATTATATTTTCTTCCCATACTGTAATAGAGAAACGCGCATAGGTGTAAGAGAAGCCTATGGGCGTCCACCCACGTTCAGGGTGGGCCGCCTCAGCTTCGTCTCTGGTATGGTGTGGCGTGGTGTAGTATGCGAAATAAATATTATAACTTACGCCATTCCATGTATAGGAAACTACTGCCCTAATCAGCCGACACTTGGATATAGTCAGGCAGGATCCCGTCA
Source organism: Tenthredo scrophulariae (assembly GCA_963978835.1). Lineage (NCBI taxonomy): Eukaryota > Metazoa > Arthropoda > Insecta > Hymenoptera > Tenthredinidae > Tenthredo > Tenthredo scrophulariae. The sequence continues at coordinate 2,015,510 of OZ022235.1, forward strand.
ACGGGCAGGTAACTCGCGACTGGTCCAACACACGGGCGTTTATGTTAGTCTTGGAACACATGCACTATACCGACATTAATAAACACCATCATCCATCCCGAGCCATGATTCACCGTGGGAGTTTCCTCCTTCGGACAAGTCATCTTCTACGATATGCGCGAGGCTCCCACTGGGTATAGTAGTACAACATCCTGAATACTGAACACGCAATTATAATACGAAGTTAACAAAACTATATCGAGAAATTGCGAAGAGAAGTCAGCCTGACGAGAGACGGAGATAATGGAGTGACGCTTTTGTGTTTCGTATTGACCCTAATACAGACCCTCGAGATCCCTTATCTTCCCTCAAATCTGTGTAAAAATAAGCCGTTAAAATGGATATCGAGTTGTAAAGCTTCCGCGCTTAGCGGTGTGCCATAAACTCTCATCAGGGAGATGGTGCGGGTCGATTTGCTCGCGCGTGTGGTAGAGCTCGGCTCTTATACTGGAAGCTGGGCTAATTCGCGAGTGATGAGCCGGCCGAGAATTATCTCGCCTCTTCTCGACTCGACTTGCCGAGGGTTGTGCACTGCACTGCACTGCACTGGACTGGACTGCAGTGAAGGTTGGCTCCAGGCTCGAACTTCTCTGTTTCATACAGCATCGTCGTACGTGGTCTTACCTTACCATACAGTGTTATAGGCGTACGGTTAAGAGCAAAGTGCTGATGGTCGTCGTGGGTTCCCACGCAGACCTACGTATACACGTTATAGATACGTACGTTACATACGCGTAGGTATACACCTAACCATGGAACTTTGCGGACTTAGCTGCAGTTTGCGAACACGGCAATCAGTGTAACTGCTTCTGCAATGCCGTACTTCTTGCGTCTACTAGCCTCCTATTTTATTTTCCATTTGTTATTCGGACAAAGTCTATAACACGCAGGGGACTCTGTATTTTCGTTTCGATTCATTTTGTTTTTCTTCTTCTTCTTCTTCTTCTTCTTCCGTTCTCAATTCTGGAAAGGTCGAATTTTTCGTGTCACGTTCTGGACGGGATCAGGGGTAAAATCAGAGCTGACGATCTGCGCCGAGAATATTGAAAAATTATACGAGAATACGGGGGGGGGGGGGGGGGGGAAGAGAAAACAGTTTTTTGCCAAAAGATAGGAAACAAAGGGATCGAGATAAATGAAAGATCTGAAAAGGGTAACAGCTAGGACGGAGATATTTATCTCTAGATTATCCACAGGGAGGCAGCCAGCTAACTTCCCGTCCTTCTCTCATGCATAAATGCGTCAACTGCATTTTTGACCCCTATCTTTCCACATCTTTTAAACTTCAGCCATGGCGCTATGCAGGTGCAACCTGACGTACCTGAATTTTTCCTAATTCTTCTGTCGCACGGATAGCTAAGAAATTATTGAATAAAAATCAAATTTCGGGTTCAATTTCGATAAAACTATAAATTTACGAGAAAGAAACTGCAATCAATCGCTGAATTGTAGACAGTTTGAAATTTCTCTCTTCACAACGTGTGTGTGTGTTTGTGTACAGAGCTGATAAAATATTCCGCGGAAAGAGAGAAAAATAAAAGAAATAAAAATGTAAATAAAAAATGAAGAAGAAATTTACCCGCTTATATTATACCCTTGATTAATTTACATCCACTTTATTTACCTCGGCACTCCGCGCCGGGTCGGTCTCAGACGCTCAGCTCTCTCGAGGTGCGCGTGTATTTCTCTAAAGTTTATAAGCTTGGACTCCACGAAGCGAGGCGTTGTCACCGGTCCGACAAATTGTGCGAGCATTGTCGCCTGACCGGTACAAATGTCCCTCCTTGATATCCTCCCTCAACCCCGACGAGTATCCCGCATCCCACATCCTTATGCTCGTACGAGACTTAATGTAGCCATGATTTTTGTATACGCGGTGGAGATAAATGAATGAAAAAAATGTAAAATTGAAAAAATTAAACATTAACAAAAAAAAAATAAGAAAACAAGACTGAAAAGTTCAATTTTAATCGTCGATTTATACCCGCGCGCGGTTGAGATGTACGTTTTCATTAACTTGCGGTAAAACCGCATCGCGGTTACCCAACGAATCCGGAAACTGGTATAGGATACCCACACGGTAACGTATTTAAGAGGGTACCCAATAGAGGAGGAGAGAAAGTGAGCGGAGACATCGCGTTGCTGCACTCAAACGGTTTAAGGAACTTCTTCAATAGCCTATAGTATTTAATAGACACGCCTAGCTGTGCAGAAATTTTCTAATTTTACGAGAAGAGAAACCTAGCGCGATCCTCTCGACGAGTCACTTGAGAAGATGACCAGCTCCTTTCCTTTCTCGAATCTTAGCCGTTGAAAGAAAAAAAAAAAAAAAAAAAAATCTTGAACGAGAAACACGTCCCGGGATTTCTCAAAATGAAGACCAAAAAAATGATTGTATATATATACAATTTTTTTTTTTTTTTTCAAAAATTAATAATCAAGGGACAAAATAAAAAAAGGATCAATGATATGATGTGATAAGAAATTGTAGTAGGGGCGTTTTATCGAACGAATTGAGAACCTCTGCGGTGTGTCTGCGACCCGTGACCTCTTCGCCCACACGGGGACGCCATGGGCTGCAGCGATGCACCGACGAGAAAGAAGGAAGGCAGGCAAGCAACCAGGCGACGGAGATGGTGGGATGCTGGTGGTCGGTCACCGAGCTCAACGAAGCAAGCGCGCGGGCCTGGCCTGGCCGCCGATCATCATGCTTGCAATCCTGCCGCGTGCACAGCAACCTGCAGACTAGTACCAACTGGAAAAATTCTATACTAACCGAGCTAGCCTAGCTAGCTAACTCACTCGCTCGTTCACTAGCGCAAGAAACACTCCTGCGTATATCCTCCGCCTCTCTTATGATACCCCGCGTCCCTAAACACTCGCCTCGAGCTAAAGAGCTAAAGCGCGAGATATTCTCATCCGGCGTGACCCCAGAATATCGACCTCTCAACGTATTCTAATGAATCGATGAAAATTTGAAGAATTATGTTCAAATGAATGAATAATAAATTAATGAGGATGTGAAATTTTGTCAACATCTTTTTTTTTCGGTTTTTTTTTTGTTCGTGCTACTAGCTTGAAATGATGCGGGGAAAAAAAAAGGGTTGAGATAATGAGGCCGATGCGATGATAAACTCCCTTTGGATAGTCCCGCGCAAACCGCGCGTATAGTTCGTGACGTTGACCGCGAGGACGAGGGTGAGGATGAGATATCTTATTAGGCTGATGGCTTACGCCACAGAAACAACCGCGAGACTGCAGTATATACCCGTAAAATTCTTCTATACCGCCGATATTACAGAGCCGCACGGTAAAGTCGTGCTTGCGAGAACGCGGACTACAGTTGTTATATACTGCAGTACAGAGTATCAAATGATCAAGGAGCAAAGTGTAATTCATAAGAAGAAAAATAAGAAGAAGAAGAAGGGGAAGAGAAAGAAGGAGGGAAAAGGGAATAGACGAAGCTCAGGGAGTTTCGTTTAACCGGTAGTGTTGAAACCCTACTTATAAACGATGACAAAGATTCAAATTTTTTATTTATTTTTTTTTTCCAATAAAACTAAGAAGATGAATAAGGAGGAGATTTTTTTCAACGATCAAAAGGAGAAGAATAGGAAGAAGATGAAGAAGGAGCTTAAGCCGAAGCCGAAGCGTTGTGAGAGAGAAAGAGATGAGAGTATATGCTGCCAGGTTATCCCAGTGAGTTACGACTGACCCCATAAATCGCGAGAGGGGTCATTCGGTAATTGGCAAGGCCCAATTTTCGCACCCAATCAGGGGGCTCGGGTCTGATGTACGATGACGTCACGCATTACGAGGGATTTACGCAGGGAAATTAGGGCCCCCGCGCAGCGCGGTTCAGTCATGATTGGTACCATTAAAGAAGGCTGTAGCCATATCGAAGAAGTCGATTTATGATCGGGTAGAAAACTGCATTGTTCTTTTTTTTATTTGAAGATTTATTTTTTGACGCATTAATCCATAAGGAGAAACGGTAGAAATTGAATACTTTTTTCAACATCTCCTGCGTCCGACGTCGTGACACTGTTTATTATCATTTTTATACACCCGGAATCCAAAACTTTTACAACTAAGGAAATAAAGAAGAAAGAAAACCTATCTGAATTCGCGTGCTAAACCCCGCGGTTTTCTGAATTCGAATAAAATTTCATCGATTATATATGTAATCGATTAGCTTCCTTTGCGACATAAGTACGTTCTGACATTAGCGCACTCGGTACAAGATGACTCTTGAGTAAAAATCTAAAAAGTAGATGAAAAAAAAAAAAGGAAACGAAATTTTATATAAAGCGAATGAATTACTGAACCACTTTACGTTTTCTTAATTAATTTCCTATTTTTTTTTCCGTTCTCTCTAGATTGAAATCGGTACTATATAGATTTCGCATAATTGGCTTAACTCATTAACACCTTCTGTCACTATTCGTAGATATATCTATATTCTATATACGTATGCAGGTAGGTGTATATGTATACGTACTGCATTAGGAGCAAAACATCTTCATTTGTCAACGACGGGACAGTATATAGTATAGCAGACTGTAAAGTAGAGTCGAGTCGGGTATACGATTAGTAGAGTCGCGCGCTCGATATACCCTTTCACTATAAGAGCGCGTGGGTCACCGGCGGGGTCGTAACGTCGATTAACGCGACTCTGATTTGTCGCTTAACGATACTGTTTTCGAAATACCAGGAGATAAATGAGATTCGCTAGCATTAATCCAATTATATATATAGTTGAATATTACATACAGGTGTGTACCATAATTTGCGAAATTTTATAGCATAGGTTTTATCAGTTTAATTGATTTCGTTAATTGGACGGATCGATAAAACTCTGCAATTTCTACACGAAGATCAAAAAAATAATCATTTTTAATCATTTTATATATTAGGTATACATGTGAGTATAAAATTGCAATTGCAATATAATATTCCACTTCACGCCTTGAGGATATATATTCTCTCTATCTCTTCTTCTTCGTCTTCTTCCTTATTCATCCTCCTTTTCCCATCCCTCCCTCATTCCCATAAATATGTGTATATATATATATATATATATTATATAAATGTGTGTACCTATACCTACTAGTACGGTATCGGAATAGTTCACGCGTAGCAATAAGTCTTTCCCTAGGATATACCCACGAGGCGTCCTGCAGCGTTCTAATAAGCGGTTACACACCTTGCAATTACTAGCTCTTAGAATTTGGCATCCCATTAAACATTTCCAGAGTTAGGAGGCCGGGATAACTTCATCGAAGATTGAGGAACCTAGCTAGTCCCACAATACTCATCGAGCACATATATACCCATACGTATATATATATAGATATACATGATCTTTTTCCATTTAATTTCATTTCATATTTCTCTTCTTTAAATCATCACTACAATTACACGATAATGATAATTAGGTACCCGAGCCCAGTATCTCCTTCTATCTCACAGCTCCAATAATTTGACCTAAAATTTATCGCGTTGTACTCCGTACCTATAAGGCGAAAGAAAAGGTAAAGAAAAAGAAGAGAAAAATTAAAAAATGAAGAGAAAGGAAATGAAAAAGTTGAACAAAAAGTAAAACGTGTTTCCGGAAACTAGATTCTGAAAAGGTAGGCACGTTATATGTTGCTGCATTTGTTGCCGCTAGCTAGGCTGGCTAAGTCGCGAGCTGTATATAAGCTAATTTGAGTAACGACTTGGAGCAGCAATTTGTGGACACAATTTGTAGTTTGTACACTTCTAATTTAAACTGTGGGTTTCGGTAATCTCGAGATTTCTCATGCCAATTTAGTATCCGACCTCCGGTCCCCGGCAGAGACAGACTCAAGCTGTGTGCAGTAGCAGTAGCAGCAGACAAGCTCTTGCCTCGCGATTCGACCGCAAAACTTTCCTATTCTTCATAGCCAGGTATGACATCCCTGCCCAACCTTAAGTCAGTCGCGTCAATTTCGCAACAAATTTCCGCATATATATGCACTGCAATACGCGCGAAGAATTCCTTCTCCAAATTTATAGCAAAAGTAGAGAAGAAAAAAAAAAATGGAAGAAAAACAGGAAAGATATGAATAAAAAAAAAACCAGAAATACCATTTCACCCGATTAATCGGGCCCCGATCAAAGATTAATTGCTTCTATTCAACGGGGAGTGTCGCTAATAGACTGTTATAACGGTAAAAACGTAGAAAAAAAGTGATAAAAAAAAAAGAAAAAACTTAAGACTGACCGCGGAAATGTCGGGCTTCGATAGCAATAACATAGATATTCGAACTTTTAAGAGATATATGTATCTTGATCAGAGTTTAATTGCCTACGTTATGGTCCGAACGAGAAATCAGCGACAGAGTCCAACACCGTAAAATGATGTAACCCAATGAAATTATACTACATATTCGTTAGAGATATATAGGTATATGTGCATACAGCATCTTCCACGATATTAAGCGTGTGATCCACTCTATGGGAGTTAGGAATTTATATTTCGCGTAATCTTCGCCCACGCTAGATATATGCTGTATGTATGTATGGTCGTTCTCATGGTTCATATAACACCGTGGATATATACGTAGCAGAGTTTGTTCTGCGGGAAACAGAAACCCGGTGCACCCAACCTCCAGCCTGAATGCCCGGCATATTTCGCCTACCTATACCCGTTCTGTTACAGTGACGCATCGCACCTTTATAACTGTCATTCATCATTCCCATTCCCATTAGCATTCTGAACCGCGGGTATTTCCACCATCCGTCTTATTCCGTGTGAAAAAAATGAGCATAAAGATCGATGAAACGGTTTAAACATTCCCAATATCGATCGATGCAGAAAATTTTCATATTTCTGTAACGACGGATGCATACATGTCGGAAATATATCATCCGGATAGAGGCTCAGGATTGAAAAATAAAATTGAGAAATGGATCAGTGCGTGTAATAACAGGCTGCCCTCGCTCGACATTAGTCATTAATTCAGAATGCCTGGAGGCTCTTCTTATGCGGGGATAACTTCCTCTAGTAGAAAAAAATCTTTTGGAGGTGGGTGAACCCGTGCAGCTGAAATATATAAAGAGACTAGGGGGCTGGGCGGTGGAAACTGATTTATTGAAATACTGTGCGGGTGTAGCCACTAATCGAATTTTAATTATTATACTCGGCCTCTCTATATCCGAACCCGAAAGTTCACCTGCGAAATGATTTCGGTATAGAATCAGCCTCGACAAGTCAATAACCGGAGGTATTGATTCGAATGGTTGATTTGTCACGTAGACAGTCAGATGCATCGAGTATGAAAAAATATTTGTTCGTGAATCTGCCCAAAAATTTGTCGGGATTAAATGAAAGAGGAATTTCTTGGGGATCGGTGGTTAATATCCACGAGGAACGCGGCCTTTGGAAACTTACTAAACGCACGTACATCCTTAATGCGAGTTGCAACGTCTATTTTCTTGCCTTATAAGCTTCTATCAAAAGTCAGGATCGAAACAGGGCCAGAATCTCCCATGACCCTCTGAGAAAATTTGCATGCAAAAGTCGACTTTACCGCGGTGCAATACGACGTTTCAAACCTCTCGTCCGAGCGCATCTCCTAAAGGATATTAAATTTATTCCCATGTCGTTTTCGACTAAAACTTTATATGCGATAAGCCATCGGGCATCGATCCTATAACCCTGAAGGGGATCTCCGCGGCTAACGATAAGGAGCGAGTTACGTTTCGAGACAAACGTAAGATAGTAGAAAAATAAATAAAAATATAATCGCTACTGGCTGCAGCACTGAACAACGCGGCTCAAACCTGGATAATGACTTCTCGGAATTTTTAACCCTCGGTTGATCATCGAGGCTTTCCATTTAGGGCAGTGCTAGAAGTTTCTCTATCGAGCTGCAACAAATTGCGAAAAAATATGACAGCGACAAAGCGTTGATTTCGCTAGTAAAACCGTGAATAGCACACCTCCGATGGTTTTATACCCAAGTCATTAAGGATTAATTATACGCCTTGTCAGGCAGATGCTATTCCAACGCGACGGCCTAGCGATGAAGGCTACAGGGAGTTATAAGGTATATCGTTCGTTAGATGAATGATTCCTTACGATATGCAAGGGCACGTGCTGACCGGTCGTTCTTGGGTACGTCGGAAGGCTGTCGTTCCACTCCACGTAACCACAATTAGCAGCCTCAAGTCTCTTGTCTTTAATCTCTCTCTCTCTCTCTCTCTATAATATCGTCATTTCTTATGAATCTTCCACATTTTTCCCCATATACATATACCTATACGAAGGTGCAGGGTATACAGGTATCTGAAAAATTCTGATTAATAATCCTCATCCTAGTTCAGCTCTCCTTTCATTATTCAACTTCGCATATTTTTACCAGTTATTAAGTATTCCGCGGTTTATTATTCGCTACCATAATATCTGGGACCCGTTATGAGCCAGTAGCAATCTGTGTGGGCTAAAATGACAATAATATGACGTCATACGGAGCTGCTGGTTGGTACCGTGTTCTAAACTGGATCACCGTTGAATTTATTGCGTCCATAATTCTTGTGAACAAGTTTATCGCGCCATTGTCCCGTCCGCTGATATTGGCTATGGAGAATAAGGAATAAGAGAACGAGAATGATCCAGAGACTTAATTCTCTGGTTTGTGTCACGGTTAACGGCAAATAGTCCTCGAATCTATTGGTCCACGTCCTTGACGACCGTGTCTTTTGTATTCATATGCAATAAGGAGAAATTTCTACGAATAACGATGCCGAGTTTTATTTTTCCTATTTTCATTTTGACTATTTTATTTTGCGCCTGAATCCACCAGCTACTCTGCAATATGAGAGAAAGATAGTATAATAATGAAAAGTGTAAGATATCGTTGCACGATTCAAGGAAAAAATTTTTGACTGAGGAACGTGCTGCACGGTAATGTTCGTGCGTTTCCATAAAGCCGCCCCGGATCCGTACGGCTATATATATATATATGAACGCCTCCTTGCAGGAGGAGATGAACGTGGAGAGAAGGAGAGAGAAAAAGGAAAAAAGGAAAAAAAAGAAAAGAGAGAGAGAGAGAGAAAGAGGACTGGCGTACAAAATTGGTGCACACGAATGGCTCTGCCCGGAATGTTATAATCGGAAACCTTTTAACCCTTTACCAAGACTCCCACACTGAAGAAACTCGCCTCTGAAACTCTCACGTCTTCTCTTTCTCTGTCTCGCTCTCTCTCTCGAGTATAGAGAATAAAAGGGAATGATTTTTTCACGCCGATCTTATAGGAAAAGGGAAAAATGGACAAATAAATATATCTGCGTGTGTGTAGATAATTCGAGTAGCTCCGGAGATGCCTGATCAATATCTCGCTGGATTGAAGCGAGGAATATCGCGTGGGAGGTAAAAATTGATTTGACAATGTCCTACACGGATCGAATGAAGCAATCTATACGTAGATTAGGTAAATGGATTAAGATTATCGAGATAAGACGAATTAATGAATGAATAAATACGAAATGATTATAGTGAGCAGAGTCCGCGTTAGAAAAGAGTAATGAACATTTTTCAAACGATTTGTTATACGTTAATATGACGTAGACGGATGGATTATTATTCGTGAGAGGACGCGCAGGCTGAATGTGTTTATCGAATTACCGCGGCTCTATTTTCTATAAATATTATGAACTACTCGTAACTAACTAACGCATAAGACGGGTACCTACGTCAGAATTAAAAGCTTCGTGATAGAGGCAGAGAACCGTGAAAGATGACGCCTGCAGCCTGAGGTATATAAGAGAAGCACGCCGTACCTTACCTTACCTTACCTTACCGCACCGTCCCGGATATCTTAATTATCAAGCAAAAATTAATTACGGTTACGCCTACCGTTCGCATATCTGAACCGTAGTTTAAGGGAGTCGGAGTGATCCCCCTCGGGCGAGTAAAGTGCTGCTTTTATATCATGGGCTTGGCGTTTTCTGAGTATTCCTGAAAAATTTACTTCCATACCCGTACCGAAAAGTTAGGTGCGAAATTGGCCGGTCAGAAAAACTGTTCTGAATCCGGTTTGATCGCCGATCATTTTATCGTTGTTGAATATGTTGCTTCTATTGACCCATGAACAAAGAGACGACTGTGACTGACGATCATGGATCGATTAACCACAATGGACACGCGTTGTAATAATCGCAGATCTTATCATAAACGATCGTATTTCCCCTTCGGTAAATTATCGTGGGCGAGTCGATAGCCCGATGACGATCATTATGTTTCCTGAAATGATCCTAATCTCGATTTCTCGATTGCATCACTCCGATACAACGCGCTCGATCAACAAGAAACAGGATACAGGATGGATATGTTCCCAGGCCGGATTCGCGATGATCTAACTTATTTCGTAGAAGATCACATATCGAGATTGCGCGATCCGAATCGTCGATAATTAATTTTAAACTCGGAGGGTTTTTTCGCACTAAATTTTCTCACCGGTACATAAAACTAGTGCGTTTTTCTAAGGGTGGAGTATAGACTTCCTGAGGGATTCGAAAGCGATTCTAGCGCCTCTTGTTCTGGTCCAAGTAACCTCGCGCTACCTCGATCAATTTTCCTTCCGCGATGGTTATTATTAATTGTTTGATCTCTCGGCCGTAAAGTCTTCGCCTCCTCTTCACGACTGAACAAATACCAGGGGCGTATCCCCTGCCTGGTTGATGTATGAGCTTAAAACCGCGCGCAATCCAGACTTCAGCTTCAGCTTCAGCTTCAGGTTCGGCCGTTTGCTATGGCCTGGTCTGGTCTGGCCTGGCTTCTCAGCTCTGAAAGCCTGCGATCTACATATAAGAGCACCGAGCTCACCTTCTTTGATTTATAATTCGAGATCTTATACAGCCTCCGAAGGCGTTTAAAGTTCGTATTGTAACCTGGGCCGCAGTGTACGAGGTGGTATACATAGCATGATAATCGAGACTGACCAGAAGACAAAACGTTTCAAAAATCATCACGAATTAAGAAAAGGGTAATGAAATGAATAAAAATAAATCACCTGGGAATATAGAAGACAGGTTATCCCAGCTAACGTCTTCATCTCTTCCCCCGGCTATCTGGAGCGTTGTAGTAGGTACGGTGTGGGGAATGGACGTTGAAATACTGAGTGACTTATGAGGTGGAAACTCCCACTTCCTGATCCACGAAACAAACTCCCACGAGGTTACACATATAATCACAGTACACAATGATGATGATACCCTCGCCTGGTCAGTGATGAATTTCCTATGAATACAGTCGTCGGTTAGTTTGACTAAACTAACATAGGAAAGACGTACATGTGTTTCATACGACCTTCATTTTCCTCACCTTCCTTAAATTCGACCAAATTTTAGCCAGTCATGATTCATCGGTTTCTGTCTATGGCATATGGCTGCCGAATCCCCTGTACGAATCAAAGAGGTGACTACGCAAGGAGCAGAAGGACTCATTTCATTTTCAAGGTTCTTTTTTCAACATAAAGCAGTAGGAACCGCGGCTTAAATATTTCTGTATAAAAGAACAAAGCTCATTTTGAATGATTTAATTAATCAACTGGAATTGAGCAGAAGTTCTTCTTCGGAGCGTACCCGAAGTCCTTAATTACACCTAGTTCTGAATGGTGACCTTAGCACAGATTTTGCAACACTGTTTTTTTCATCAAAGAGTCGAAAGATTGTTTCCAGAGGTTTCCAAATATCAAGAGATCCTAGTTGCGGTATGGTTTATAAATGCTATATGTATATATATGTGTCTGTATACAGTTTGACTATATACGAATTGCCTAATCCTCGAAAATAACAGGTAGAGAAAAATAATATAATAATTGACCTTAGCACAGATCTGCTTTGCCATTTCCTTCGATTGTGTCTCACGGGATACCTACCTACTTACTCCTAGTGGTTTATTTTTATCTCTTAGAGAAGATCTCCTTGTTTCTTACCTCGTAATAAGTTACTGCACTGGCGAGCGTACTTAATAACGAAATAATAAACCAAGGTGGTGGTAGCAGAGGAGAGAGAATCGAGGCGATGATTTCTTCCTCTCAAAATCCCGATACGTAATCGGGTTAGACCTCTTCGAGCCAATTCGAACTGATTCCAATTAGCCGGATCGTATCTTTAGATCTGTTTAAGCCGCAGCAATTAAGCTCTTGGTGTTCCTCCCGCTTTGTAAAGTGAATTGGTCGATCAAATCGAAGATCCTTTTAAAAACTGTTTACGCTTTGGCTAAGGCTGAGGCTGAGGCTGAGGCTGAGGCTGAGGCTTAGCTTCTTATTTTCGATCGATCTATCGATCGATCGATCGATAATAATAAGAAAACCTTTTTGAAATACTGCGACGTGGTAATTCATAAATAAATTCTAACAGCCCTGCAACGCGATACAGCCCCCAGGCCGTCCCACCCACATCTGTTAACATCTTCGATGATTAAACCTTTCGCTGAATAACAATAATTAAACCAACAGTTGGTAATTAAAGTTATTAAGAGGCGGTCGTCGTATCTCTTAGTTTTATTTGTTTGTTCATTCATTTTATCGTTGGTTTAAGTTGGTTCATATTTATTCCCTATTCTTATGTTATTCCTGCATGGTTTGGATACGGGATAGAAATATATATGTACATACATACGTGTATAGAGTAGGTAGCCGAAGTAAAAGAGTATACTCGAATCTCCGTTCGGTCTTATTATTATTCTTAGCTCGCAATTCAACGGATGAGAATTACAAAACCATTTCGTAGAAAATGAAATGTCGATTCATTCTCATGTAAATTATTACCTAGAATCCGATACCACTCTCGCTTTAGTTCTTAAACATTTTTTCTTCTCAATATCCCCCCCCTCTCTCTCTCTTTTATACTTTATTTTAAATTTTCAATTCAAAAATCACAGGTTCAAAGTGCTAAGAAGGTTCAAAGGAGCGAAGGACAATACCTCCTTGACACCATAGCCTGCAACAGATATACCAAACGCTGACTAAAAAATGAAATTTCATTTCCGCTACAAGAAAAAAAAAAAGAAAATGAAAATTTTTCAACAGTAAATCAACGTCCAAGTGATTTCTACCTGAAAAAATTAAAAAGTCAACATTTCCTTTCGTACTTATCATAGTTTAGTCAGCGTTTTGAGACAACAGCTTAATAAGTTAATACAGAGGTATATACATACATTTATATATATATAGGTAATGCTGCACTGTGATGGCAGCATAAATTGAAATGCATCCAGCATTCGACATGTCGGTCGGATAAAAGAGATGCGGAGGCGCCTAAAGACAATGGCCGTCGCCCACGAACTCCTCCAACGTCCGGTGCGCTTTCAAGGAAGCTTTCAGATGCTGTGACACATATCAATTAATTTTCTCGAGATCATGGTACTTCGTCACCCTTATACGTACGTATACTTTCGTCTTCAATTGTCATTAGAAGCTGATTTTTTTCTTTTTTTTTCCTCCTTTCTTTCCGTTCGAGTCAAGAAATTTTTCATCGATTATCGAATCGTGAATTGAATAAACGGAAGAAGCCCGTTCCTCTTCCCTTCCCTTCCCTTCCCTTCCTCTTTCGAAAGAATGAAATGGAAATCAAAATTTCGAACGACAAAAATAAAAAAAAAAGGGAAAACAAAACTCTCGTTGTGATTCCCACCTCGTTTTTGAAATGGTATAGCTCACGTCCGTGGCGGGTTTTAGGTTTTGTCAAATTTTATCACGTCTTGTTTCCAAGCTTTTACACGGAACAGAGCGCGTGCTGCGTCTGTAATCAATGACTCCGGTAGGTTGGGAGCTGATACAACCTGCTGTATGAGTTCGTGGGTGTGCGGTGGTCGAACAAAGTATATACAGGTACCCACCTCCGTAGGGTTTTCGAAAATTTTTTAATTTATTGAAGGTACATCTGGCTACCATTTGCTGTTGTACCATCATATCCCTTTATTTCAGTTCACTATAAAACTTATTTTCTCATCTACAGCTGAGCGAGGCTCTCTTATTCTACCATCGGACCACACACGATCGCACATACGTATATCTACGACACTGTCCTTTGAGGAGAATTTTTTGAAAATTCAATTCCTTGATTTAGTATATCGTGTATTATAGTACAACGTACCATACTCCATGGGTAGAGATATTAAATAATAAGCGAATCTCAAAGTCTTGCGATGAATAAAAATCACAGCCTCGTATTATTCCGTTTGATTAATTACAGTTATGGAATATATTTGAATATGAAAAAAGTGAAATCTAAATTGAGGGATAAAAAGTTAAGACTTGAATTAATGAGACGTGTAATAAATGATGTCAGTCTATTGACGTAAATAACAAGAAATTGACTAACATGTTTATTTTCAGTGAATTAGCTTACGTCAAAACTACCTATATACGTATACGCTATACCCAGAGTACAGATTTAGATCGTAATAAAAATTTCATCTCATGTAACATACGTATGAAATAATTTACGCATACCATATACATAATTGTAAAGAGAATCTCCCTATATACCTACACGTAGTTTAAACATTTCAGGAAATAGACTCTCGAGTTAAGTTGATAGTGTATATACATATATAGGAATTCTTTATAACACAGAGCTGATATGTTCTACCGCGTAGGTCATCTCGGCCGATTATGCAACATGGTCGCGAGCAAATATCCCTAGCAACGTGGGAGTTTGTAGAATTCTTGTTACATAAATCAAGCATATACCAGCTATAGCAGCATTCGAGCTTTTTACAACGCCTTTCCAATTAGCCATACCTCGGACACTCTCGCTGATATATATCTCGGACGAATGAACTGACTCGCGAATATGGTTAGCTATTCGCAGGTTCCCAGATTCGCAGATTCGCAGGTTCGCGGTTACACTGTTACTTCGATAATGTTACTTGACCATCAGCAGCTATTATAGAATATTACAGATAGATAGAGACCTCTGGACGGGGGTGACGTCATAGGTTTCCGAATACACCGGATCAAAGATCACTCGGATCTCAGTGATCACACCTGACGCAAGCCAGAACGCTCGAGAGGCTACGGAGTCTTGTTCTCACACCGTTCTCCGCGGAACCAACAGCTCATGCCTCGGCATTAACCTGTCATTAGAAACGAGCTGGATAAAAGAGCTTTGATATACCCGCAACACTCCCTAAACTATGATATTATAGTTTTAAACCAAGTCGCGAGACAAATTCCTATCATGGTGAATACGGCTACTCCAAAATGCTCTAGATTTCACTCCACTCTTTATTTTTAATAATTGAAGATGGATTCAGATGATCGAAATTCAGTTTTGAAAAATGAATGAAAACGCTTTTTTTTTCATTCTTCTTTCGTTGAAAATTTTCGGGGTCATATACTTGCGATCAGAAGTCGTATATCTGGTATCACTATAATTTGATTATTCGACGATATCATAGATCGTTGCCATCGCGGATCTCCGGTTGCTCTTTATATCAATGACGTAAAATCGTTGGGGCTATGGCCTACGCGTTATAAAAGACCGTGAAATTTTTTGACAAAGCCGATTTCCAAAAAATTCTAATTTCTCTCTCATGGGTTTCACAAAAATTGACAAATCTCGTACAATAATGATGATATAGACTATGTGTATTCAACCAGTGGTGCAATAAGGCGTGAAGATTTAGTCGGTCGGTTGTAGTAACTTTACATGGCGTAATTAGTCAGTTATTGCAAGACGCGTAGGTATAGAGGAGGAATGAGGATAGGACCTCGTAGTCGCGAATCTTTAACACTTCGTTAACCGAGAATAAATATTTTCCGATTTCATTTTTCGAAACCATGATAGTTTAGATGGTGAACCATCGAGCTGTACGTTGATAAGTAAATAAAAATGAGGTATAAATTTAATCGTTAAATGATTTTCAATATGATCGACCTCCATCACCTCTATATATTATGTAGAAATGTATACCGAAGGTAGATAGATCGAATCAATATTAAATTTAATCTAAACCATAATCGGTATGGGTAATTAGGGATTTTCAATCTGCATAAACACAGAGGTAGCGGGTTTATATTATATGGAGGCAATAATTATAAAGTTTTGCGCTCGGTTTGATCACTTATTCGCAGTTAAATATTACCGGTGAATTAGATTATGTATATATATCTCGTTGTATGTATATATATGTGATTTATTTATTACTCGTCGGCACCTCGAAGCCTGACTTCTCAAGACTAGGTATTTCAACACCTTCGAACGCGTGTATTTACGATTATGAGAATTACACAAGACAATTAGAGCCACTCGGCATCAACAGAACTGGGTACCTATGTCTTATGCCTACCTACCTCATCCTCATCCAATACAACCTTATCCTATAAATATATGAATGGTATCTACATAACAGAAATATAAACACTCAAGGTATAATTCCTCCATCGGCGTTTATTGTCGGCAAATTGCACATCTAAGAAAATTATAATTGGAAGTAGAAAATAAGAGATTAACCGCAAAATCTCTCATACCCCTCTCTCTCTCTCTTTCTCTCTCTATATATATATATATATATATATATATATATATATATATATATATATATACTATACATATATTCAAATCATACCACTTTATAACCTAATCAGAACTACGGTCTCATCTCGTTTCTAAGAACGTTATACACCTGCTTTAGTCATTTCCTTTTTATTTTTCTATAAGTGCCTCATTTCGATCTTAGAAATCCAAAGATCGAACAGATTTCAGATCGGTATAAATAAAAAGTCTCCCTGGTGGCTTATGAATAAATCTGGTAACAGTGTGAATGTTGCTTGTGAATACGATGCGATTTTATATACTCCCCATTTCACCCCTGGAAATCTAATGAAATTCGGGTTAGATAGTTAAGATAAAAAATCTGCAAAAATTAGGAAATTATTTTTGAATTAATGGGAGCTGATTTGGGGGGGACCGGTGAAAAAATTCGTCCAAGTCCTAAGCAAGGACCACCCTAATATGTGTGTATGAATAATATTGCTGTTGAATATGTGAATCAATTCTTTGTTTATGAGGTAAAACGTGAGGTTGAGGTCGTGAGAATTGGTGCCAGCTACTCCAGATCTTGAATATCTTTAGAATCTATGGTTCACGATCTCCCTTATGGATCGCGAGCACTTACCATGAGTCAGATCGCTAACAAAGTGAGGATCAAATAATAACACGTTATGATCGCTTTGGCCGAAGATAGATGGAGCCCGGGGTATGAGTGAATAATTTGATAATAGCCACAGCGTATTCTTCTTCTTCTTCTTCTCCTTATATTTCTTATTATTATTCCTCTTCTTATTCACCCCCGCGCTATATGGTTTACTGCATCAGTAGTTATAATACACACCGTCGTTTCTCCCATGAACCATCACCTCGGTATGTGTATTGCTCGATATCTTGCGCTTCTTAGAATACGTACATTTGTGCTTGTGCATGTGTATGTGTACCTGAAGTATATACCTATATCTGACAATCTTAAGATCGGCGAACGATCGCTACGTCGTGATTCCTCCACACACTGACGCCTTTCTTTACACAGACTCTCATAGCTGTGTATATCCACATATTACACCTTTATACATACCTATATGTAATTTATATGTATATAAAGGTGATCGCTGATCGTGTAAATGGATATTCTGTATTTTGCTCAAACTTTTTTACAGACGATTTATAATGGCGCGTGCAGGGAGAAGGAGGAGATTTTCCCGCAAAGATATCGGACCAGGCAGCCGATATAGACAAGGTTTAACGTTTCCCCGAACAATTTTTAACCACATATCCTATCCGGGTTACTAAAATATCATTTGTTAAAAAAATTTCATTATCCTTTGATGCGCGCTGCATTAATTACACGCGGAAATACTTTCGCATTTAAAATTCAATCTGACTATGAGATTTTGTTTTCGAAAAATGGGGTTACTCCAATGACGAGGATCGGAAGGATCTATAAAACCCGTAAATCTATACGCTATTTTTCAAAATTATACTAAATTAATAATCAGTCGATTTTTCTGTCATTAGAAAATTTTAGCACCGTGTGCATACAGACGCAGGATCAGCCGAATTAAAATTTCTCTTTTATGAAATGTATCGATGTCAAGTTTCTATGTTGCCTTTTACCTCGAAAGTCTCGAATTTTAATTGTGCAAAAAATAAATAAATAAAACTAGTAAAGATGCATGAAAAAAAAAAAAAAAATTCTGACCATTAACCTGATTCATAAAGTCTATAAAGACGGTGATGCTGCACGCATATAGTATATAAGTCAACTTCTCTGAAGGAAATTGAAAGTTTTAATACTCTACGACCGGTGGTTGAACAGGATGTGCATTATGTGCATTTCAATCCTAAAGTTGGAGGCAAAGAGCTCGCTAAACGAGACACAAAAAAGAAAAAAATCTTAAATATATATATATATATATATATATATATATATATATATATATATGTAAAAAAGAATAGATAATATTTGTGCGTAGTATCCAGTGCACGTTCTCGTCTTCGTGTCCTGAAGCTGCTGCAGTACTGCAGGAGTTCTTCAGCACTCCGGGGGGAACTGGTGTAGGAAAAGGAAGGACAGATAATGCGGTGAATGAGAATTGTTTACGGTGGGGGTAGGAGAAAAAAAAAGAAAAATTTGAAAAAATAAAATAAAATAAAGGAAAAGAGAAGTATAGAGAAGAGCTTATTGTCATGTACAGAGCGATGCAGTATTTTAATATTTCCGTTCCTCGGAGTTAACCAACGGACGAGGACCTCCTCAACTACTGCATATACATATATATATACTTCAGATATGTGGGACCCGGGGTCTCACGGTTTTAAAATATTAGAAAAAAAAAAAAAAATGAACAATATGATTTTGGTTATTTTCTTCTGACTGATGTGTGTGAGAAATTTTCAGTTCTTTTATTTTTTCTAAATAATAATTTATGTCGATGAAAAAGAAATGATGATTTTATGGAAGGATAATTGATGTACGTTTTGTATATGAGCCTGACTCGAATTATTTATAGATAAAAAATAAGAAACTAAATAAAAAATGAATGATTGGATTTGATAAACAAACTTCGTTCGACGTTGATAACTAGTTACGGGTGAAAATAAGCCTCGAAGATTTATCGTTTGTTAGATTCATCAGGTTGAGGTACTACCAAGACCCGTAGGATAGGTAATATCGTTAGTGTATATACTCTGCAGGCCCCATCGTATAATGCGGGGTGATGAACGACTCTGGTTCACCTTTGCGCGTCTCACTTATTATCTACGATAAAATGTACTTAGCTTACTAAGGTAGGTAGGTACTACACACACACATATATATATACACCTACCTACCAACGAAATGCCGTAACACACTTTTTAAAAAGCCCAGTTCTATCCGGGGTATCTAATATATAACGAATGAGCCAAACCATGCGGTTCTATACTTTTATTTATTGCCTTAAAGACATTCGTTCGTGAGACCGATCATTCGTCCATCGACAGTATATCACCTATACGAATGAAAATAATAACGTCTTAATTTCAATACCTATCAGACGATTATTGCCGTTTGGGGTAAACCTTAGTCAAAACGTTGTCTATATAGCCATGCAGCTTCCGTCTATATCTAAAAAGTATCGTCAATTGAGGTCAGGGGTGATAAAAGTAAAGAAAAGGCAAAGAAATCGGTTGAAAATAAACGGCGGGTAGTTAGCGTTGTACTAGAAGTTCTGAAAATATCTTATACCGTGAGAATCAGGTGAAACTATACGATCCACCCGCCCAGGGAACGAATAATTCGTATGTTTATGGGGATAGCCACTGATCGTTGCGCTGAAAATCCCTAGGGTGATTTTGACCGCGCGCCAATCGGTAAAAAAAAAAAGGAAAAGAAGGAAATGAAATCGTTGAAATTTATAGAGGTAAACGATTGGCAAATTTGTGGATTACAATCCTGGGCAGGGGTCGAGTTCTCCAGCGTCAGTTTCCCGTTTCCCGTTTCCCGTTTTCAGTTGTCACGAGATCGCGTTGATGCTATGGAAGATAGTTGCGTCAATTTGTCCGGTACTGTCTCACGCGATCGATGCCTGGAATCGGCATGGATTCCAAGTTGCGGTAACCTACTTTGACTCCGTTATACAACAACCTAGGCAATTTCGTTTCACTCAACGATTAAGTAATAAAAGATTCTTCATCCGCGATCATTCTCTCCACATACATATACCTATATATGAAGACTATATTAGACTATATATACCAATCGCTTCACATATACAAACGACGCTTTAACTTTTTAATATTAATTTTTATAGGTACCTTATATTATACCTACCTGATGAATTACCTTCAATTATATACATCCAAGCCATATACCTATATGCGTACATCGAGACCCTGCCCATTGACATCAGAACCAAAGAACCTCATCACGAGTTTTAGTGTTAATTCGTGAGAATCGAAAGTCCGATGGTTAGAGATGGTTTTTTCTTCCCTTTTTCTTTTCCTTTTTTTGCAAAGAACTAATAAGGAGGAAAAAAAAGAGAAAAATAAGTAACTGTTATCAGACTATTTACAGAAACGTTGCAATTATAACATCAACCGCGCAGGTTTCGTTTTTTTTTTTTTTTTTTCACATGTCATTAATTAGTGGCATAATATTTCCTGTCATCACGTGGCCTCTCGAAGTACCTACACCAACAAATTACTCGGTAGGGATATGAGCTGATTAGTTATTAGTGATTAGTGATTAGACGTACGAGTTAGACCAGATCAAGGCTACCATATAGACCCGAAAAAAAATAAAATAAAAAAATAAAAACCAGCACCAATCCAATCCATGGCTTGAGGCGTACCCGCGCACACTTAGACTATAAGTTTAATAACTAATATCTTTTGAAGGCAGTTAATCAGGTCTACCGCATAGGTGTTTTTAGACTTGTCAATTGATTAGATTTTTGGCGTTTTTTTTTTTTTTTTTTTTTTGTCTCACAAATTTTTATCTTTTCATTCAAGCATATTCCGGGTAGATATATATACATATAGTATAGTTTCAATCTATTCTCGGTACACGTTTTAAAATTCGTGGCGTAATATTGCCTCCCACAAATGGCTGACCCTAGCTGAGGCCTCGGGTCATCTAAGAGGCGCGCGAGATATGTTTCAAAACGTTTTGGCTTTGGCGTTATACCGCATATATACATACCTATAATATCTTTCAAGGAGCTAAACCGACCGACTACTCGCACCACTGCGAATTAGTGAAAAGTAATCTATAACCTGTTCTCCATATATCCAAGCTAATTACCAGTTACGCGTTTAACAAGGTCGTGTATAACTATATACACACACACACACACACACATATATATATATATATATATATACATACGCATCATATAGATCGGTATTATGTATCGTTTGATGTATATACGCGGTGTGAATAGGTTCCTCTTTTAATATCCACTTTGACTACGTTCCCTAATCGCGATTTGAAAACCGAGAGAGCTATGAGAAATTAATATCATATAACGCGGTTATCCCATTTCTTTATTCGGTTTAAAAAGAAAAAAAAAGACTTCAATTTTTTTTCTAGTGTCAGTTCAATCATCAATTAGGTACGATTTTTCGGCTATTCTCAAAAGCCCTAGGACATAGCGTTTATACCTATGTGTCATCGATATCAGACGGTAAATTTTAAGTTTATTAAAAATTAGAAATATAGCTTTTCGTATTTCCTGAAACAATTGACTGATATTGAAATTGAAATTGAAATCCATATTATGTAATTATATCGAAGGGAAAATCCGTAACGTAACCGTAGATCCGTCTCACGCACGGGCCTGAAATCGCTCATAAGACGCGTCAGATGAATTATAAGCGATATAACCCAAGCTCTACGTGCGATAATGTTAATAGCGCACGAATCCGCGCGTGCAGATTTTCGTATCGACTACACGAGTGTGTATAAAACGAGTAAATACTATATAGACGCGGATAGTGTGAAACTGGACGTGTAAAATACCCGGAATGCAAATTATTACCTCACCCATTCGTAATTATTAATTTTCCAAAAACGACAATTTTAGAAATTTCTGTATTTTTTATTTTTTTGTAGGTAATAGATCGATGAATATAGATTTATTAGACCGGATGGCTGCGTTAGGTGCACGAAGTATGAATTTACCCCGTAGAGAAGGGAAGGAAAAAAAAACAAAAAGAAAAAAAGAAAAAAACGTGACGATTTTACGCATTAAGTTTTATCGCACTGTAGGACAGCCAGCACTCCGCAGGTCTGGCTCATCAGTAATCTCCTAACGGAGAATATGATTTGGTTTTCATATTCCGGGGGCGGGCGGTTCGGCATGCATTTTAAACAGTTAGGCTGCCCCTGGGTCTTGGCTCGGCTCCCTGGGCCCGCAACACGGCCGAGGTCTGGGACCAGCAACCTGCGAGTGCAGGGAACCAACGGACCCCACCGGAAGTCAGGGGGAGATACACGCGCACGCGTATCCGGTTCATACGCGGTCCCAACCGCTGCATTTTTTACGTCAGAAAGATCAGATTACTACGAATTATCGAATTGCAGATCTTGAACTCGAGTTTCAAGACCGAGTTCAGCATCAACATCAGTCCCTCAATTTTTCATCACTCCTCATAACATTGGCGATGAAAGAAACGTTCGTTTCGGCGGTGAAAATTATTGTACAGAAATATGAAAGGGAATCTCCGTAACGATATGATAAACCTTCAATATTTTGCTAACGATTTTCGTTCATTTTTTGAAAATTCCGTTTTGTATCGAAAAGAAAATTACTTGGGTAAAAAAGGAAAAAAAAAAATCGATGAATCGACAACCGTCCATCAAGTCCTAGATATTTGTCGAATTTTTTCGTTTCTCTAACCCGTAAAGAACCCGGAAAGAAATGGATAATGAAATAAATCGCAGCTATAATTGTACCGATATGTAAAAAAGGGAAAGAAGAAGAAGAAAAAAAAAAAAGAAACTGAAATCCCTGCACCATATCGTCTCTAAATATATAAATTATGCTAAATATAAGACATAAGGTAATTGGTATAGTACCATATACCTACCTACCATATGAATATACGTGAGTATGTGAGTAGGTGCAGATTTTCTGATGCGTAAATCGCGGGGTAAATGTTTTGAATTGCGGAAACTGGCACGTGTATATAGGAACGCGACGTTTACGCGCCCCTATAGCGGCAAGTTGCACTCCCACAATTGTGCGATATTGTGTCACTGCACAGATGTCATAATCTTACGTAATGGCATAAAAGCCGAGACGGGTGGGCATTTGTAAGCTAGACAACGCACGGCACCGGCACCGGCACCGGCACACCGCACCGCACCGTATACCGCACCATAAGTAAGCACTACTCCGCGGACGCACAGCAATTTCCTTTTATTCGATATTGTAATTGTGTCACGAAGAAGACACGCACAACCATTACAGCCGCAAAATTTGCCGTACTGGCAAATTATTGGCAAAATAATAACACCCTTCCATTATCAATAAAGGATCATCTACGAAGATTGACATACATATCCATGCAGGATTCATGTGAATGATTTGCATTTTCTTTATTTGTTTTTTAAGAAAATTGGAGTCGTGTCAGGTATGCGAATTCTTTGATTTTTTTTTCCTTTTTCTTTCTGGATTAATTTTTTCCTACGGCAGGAGGGGGTCGGAATAAAATGGTCACGTATTTTGTTGAGGTTGAAACATGTGTTACGTAGTAAATTGTATAATGGTAACGCGTCGATAGCGACGTGAGTTACCTGCACCCACGCCTATTGAGAAATAATTATATACATACTCCTAGCGAAACACCCAGTATATGTTTGTTGTCTATTTTGCCGTTGTTGCTGCTGCTGTTGCTGTTGCTCTTGCCTTTACTACCGTGGTGGATGGCGTCCGCGTAGCGGAGAATCGAATCCAGTACGTTGCGATGTTTATGTTATTGCATACATTGTTCTCACCGATGTTGTACAATGGTTTATTACAAACCCGGCCTACTGCTGTGTGTCAACTGGCAATGAACGTTCATACTCTCTTGTATACGACTCCTTACCCTTCACTGAAAAAAAAAGAAAGAAAAACAAGACGAAGAAGCGACGAAGAAGAGAAAGAAAAAGAGCGAGGAGAGAGCAAAAAGATGGACAAACAATTAATTGGTTAATTAATGGCTGTTTAATTGTTGAACACCAGTTCAACCTCGATAGTAAAAATAAATAAATAAATAAATTATAAGGGTAGGAAAAAATACCCGGTGGAGAATCTTGCTCGTTGGTTAGCAATCCTGGAACCGAATCCTACCTCCTAATTTCCAAATCCGCCCCCAAAGTTCGGAAAAGAATATAAGAATCGTATAAGAGAATGAGAAACATGTTTCACCGCCCCGTTTACTAAAAGGCCGAACGCAAAGCTTGCGGATCGAATTAGCAAATCTAACGTAATAATTAAATTAGCGCTAACTAAGCCTTGTTTATATTAAAACGGCAGTTAAAACGCTGCTCGGATCGCGCTAATTAACCGTCGGTAACAGTTCCGAATAAATTTAAATCGCATTAAGTATTTGCTTTTTGCCAATATGTGTTTCGAAATTGCAAAAAGCTCCCTCTCGATCTGCGCGAGGCAACGGCAACGCAACACAACTCAACTCAACTCAACGCCAGGCAAGGCGAGGCAGAAAAATGTCTCTCATTTTTTTACCTTATTCGTAATCAGCGAATTACTAAATGAGTACAAAAATTTGACTTTCAGGGAAATACAGGTTCCACAAAGTATCAATGTGTTACCCATATTATGGGACAATCTCGGCTCACTCATATCCGATAATTGCCAGTTTCTAGGTTCGTGGCAGATGGCGACAAGAGCCATTCTCTTTCACTCGCATATACATATATGTAAGTATAATATCACTTTTATATACGTAGGTATATATATCAACAGCTGCGATCTTGTATGAAGGTATATTAAAAAACGAATTAAGATTCACAATGTAACGACTCTAAGCCAATCGCAAACTTGTGTCAAACTCGACGTCCAATCAAAACCACAAAATCGCCAATGTATGTCGCGTTGTGAAATTAATCTAGGTAGTAATATGGTCTGTATATACCATACATACACACGTACGAATAATTCACAAAGACATTTACACCGATTCATGAACATAAGTCAAAAAACTACGTGCTTCTTTTATGCGTTCGAATAGAGAGAGAGAGAAAAAAAAAAGAAAAATTTTACCGCTGAATTAAAGGTTTTCGAAAATTTTTTCGGAAATCGTAAAACAGAGAGAGAGACGCGTCGAGCGAATCAATTCTGAATCCCTTTGATTTAGTTTGACGACTTGTTCGCATCCGGAAGTAACGTGATATCGATCGATGTAATAAATCGTTGAATAATGTTAATTTTTGGAAATAATTCATGACTCCTTTACCAGCCTTTCTCCCAGAAATAAACCCGAAACTGACCGTGAGGTAAGAATTCGAGTGATTTTTTTTCGTCCGCTCAATATGGCGAGGGACTGTAATTTAACCGGTACGGTATTCGAGTACGGGATTCACGTATCGGTATACGCAGATGTCTGACCCTGAGGTGTTCTTCACCCTCTTCAAACCCGCCTGAAATGGACGGTTCGCGCTTCTTTGTGCGCGCGTGAGACAAATATAGTTTGCACGTGACCGGGGCGACAAGTGGCAATGATCTGCTCATAAATAATATAAGACGTTA
Organism: Tenthredo scrophulariae; assembly: GCA_963978835.1. Classification (NCBI taxonomy): domain Eukaryota; kingdom Metazoa; phylum Arthropoda; class Insecta; order Hymenoptera; family Tenthredinidae; genus Tenthredo; species Tenthredo scrophulariae. The sequence goes on from OZ022235.1 coordinate 2,041,319, forward strand.
GGTTGGTTACCACGCGTGCTTATAAAATTCCGCAAATTTTTAGCCTCATTTTTATCCATGAAAATCTGATCTTTTACCATTCTTCAAATATCTAACCACGTCCGAGATCGAAACAGGATCGAAAAACCGTATCATTTCCGCTTTTGTTTCATTGTGAAATCAATTTTTTTTTTCGTCAAACACATTTTTGATCTAGAAACGACAGATTTCACGGATTTTATGTTGCGAGAGAGAGAGAGAGAGAGAGGAAATGAACCGTAATCCATAATCGATTAACGTAATAATAATATCTTTTGATAATAAAACAGTATATGGTTGGTGCGAATATCGCCGCAGGTCGGTGCAGCTGTCGCGATACTAATTATAGTCCGACACCACACATCCATAGTTTCAACTTAGAAGCCCACACAGTAGCGAGCATTGTTATTCAAATCAGGCATTGTCTTCTTTTGCTGATGCTAATTTTTTCATCCTTTTTCTTTATTTCTTTCATATATCCTCGTTTGTCTCAGTGCTTATTACACGTTCTGCACTCGGTATATGACGAGATCTGGATTGTCGACCCGATTTATCACATCGGCACGCGGATCGCGAACCCTGAAGCAATGCACGAGCAATTTTTACCCTAGAAGCTGGAAGGAATAGTACTTTCCGATACTAGTGCGAAAGCGTTGATTCTCGAACGAGTGTCGAATTTCGTCATCACACGAGTCGAGAATCATCTTTCGCACGTGTATCGGACTTCGTTTTCTAACGCAACGCGTATGTCGGGTTGAATTTTATGCAAGCGAAGCGTGCGCAAAATCTAACTTTACGCATGCCGTGTAGAAGAATGAATATCTGGCCAGTTTCGACGAATACACATATGGGTGTATGCATATATGTTAGTTTATTTATCGTTGGATTAATTTCTCTCTCCGCGCGGTGTAGGTTCGATAGATCGAAGTTCCACCTCGTCAAACTCGCCTCTCGTAAAGTATAAATCATTAAGTTGCGTTGAGCATTTTAATGTCCCTCCGCCTCACACGGAGCTCTCAATAATGGCGTTCGAAACTCGCGGTACGCGGACGTTTAAAACATCAACCTCCCATAAGTTCCCAGTTTGAACCTTTGTGAACCCCCTGTTGAAGCCACTGTTGAACCTTACGCCACGCCTTCGTTGGACTCGAGTTTATCCAAGGTATCGTATATGCGTGGACTCCACACCGGTATAAAACCTCGTTTTAGATGCAGAGAGCGAGCTACGTATCCGGCGATGAACGGCTCCAAGTCTTGGAATTAAAGTCAAACTAAGTCCCATCCTCGGTCGAGTAACAGGGAGGGTAGATGGTTGGCAAAATGGTAAAAAAAAATTAGAAAAAAAAAACGGTATTTTCCCCAACGACTATTTCTCATCCATAAGTTTCGGAAAACTTGAGATAGTTTCAAACGAATTCACCATTTCTATGACGTTCGGAGCTTTTGAAATTCTGAACTTCAACCCTCCGGTTTTGAACCATTCTATCCTGCAGGGCCCCCGGATCTCGGTGGGCGACAAACCACGTCCGAATATTCTTCTCCCCGTGTAAATCATAGGCTCCTAATACAATGACAGAGTGTCGTAAATCTTGGTGGGTAAAGACTATCCACGCATGTATATCGGTACCTATACCTAAGCTACGTCACGGTGTTATGGGCGTAACGTGAAACAGTACGTACGCTACGCACGGTGCACCGTGAGCGGCACGTGGCATGAGCTACGTTTTGTCTTCTGTCGACGTTTCCTCGTGCGGATAAGAGGATATCTCCTTATTCCGTTGTTCCTTTTGTCGTAATCTATACTATCGTATATATCGTATACTGATATAAAGCTATAGTTTAACGAATTGTACTAAGTTCCCCTCCACATCGCGGTAGCGTCGTATTTCATGCGTTATTCACGATTTAAATAAGTACCGATTTATTCCTAAATTTATTTCGATCAAACAATAGCCCATCCATCCATCCATCCATCCAGCAGCAGTATGACTTGATGTATGTCTTACGCATGAGCAGGTTTATTATGTGCGTAGAAAGAAAGCGCGATGCAGCCTCGGTCCCTCCGCGGACGTGACCAGACAGCTCGCCCTGCCGCAGTGCACTACGGCGATGAAAAAATAAAATAAAATAACAATAACAATAATCATAATATATGACTCAAGTAGGTATGCATTTAAAATGTCAATGGCATCGGGGTTCGACTCGATCCACTGCAGTGCACTGAGGAATATGAAACGAGAATGACCACAGGTACTAGTAGGAGGTATACTTATATCTTGAGTTAGCTGTATTTGTCTTCATGAGGTGTGGGTGGCGCGTATATGCTATATATATGCAACAGGGTGCTGCAGCCCAGCGAGTCACTCGACTTCTTTGTGTTCAGCTCTTTAGCTCCTACCCCAAGTCACAAGCTCCTGCATCGTTGACAACCGGAAGTACGCGACTTCTACTCTTTTATCTATCGATCTTAACCACACTAGGGACTTTAACTAGCGAGTAGCGATTCGTGTCTCGTTTCCTGCTGCAGCAGTCAGTCATTCAAGATCTACGAACTCGAAGAAACGAATCGATTTTTTTTTTCTACGTTTTTCTTTCGTGCCGATTATTTTGTGCATAATGCAGGGAGAGCCTGGCCTGGTAATAAAACCGTAAAACCAAATTCCATACGAAGCCTGTCTTACTTCCTCCTTCTTCTTTCATCTTCTCTTTTTTTCACATTTCTTTTTATCCTACATTTCACCTACCTGAGCCTCCAGCTAGGTCCTAGAAAACTTTATTTCCTATATTCCGGGAGGGGTGGGGACATCGGCACCTGTAGCTCAACGGTGGTCGAGACAAAAGACTAAAATCATCGTCCATTGTCTCGATTGTGTGCTTAGGGCGCCTTTCAACAACCGTGAATACCGCCTTGAATCAAAACCGACCTGAGAAAGGAGGCCGATATTTCAGACCCCGGAACACCCTGGAGCTACCGCGCACCAACACCCTCGAAACGTTCTGAGCTGGTATCTCAGGAAATGCCTTAATGGATTTTATGGCAGGTTTTGGAACCCGTAGCAAAAAATAATGGTAATAAGTTTTGGCGAGTTTATCTGGTAAATAAAATCGAGGGAAAAAGGAAAAGCGAAAAATGAAAACTGAAGAGAAAAACGTTTTTATTACTTTTTGGAACCTCGCACCGCAGGCATTCAGGGTGATTTCTATCTACAAGGCGAAGGAGTAGGAGATCACCTCCTAGTGCTGGTGCAATTATATGCACGTTATGACATATCCCCGGTCTTGAAGGCGGGACACGTCCACCGCGTGTCGAGTTCAGCGACAAGTCCTTAACGTATATCACAATGCAGACTGGGGCGAGTCTCGCGGTATACCTATGGTGACTCACCATGAGTTCTGCCCACCTGAGACACCTTCCTTAGTCAGTTAGCTCAGTGGTGTACCATGGTGATACGTACTGGTCGTTGAACAGTCGAGGAAGACGCGGGCAGAACAACAATGGACAAGGACCGTAATATGTAGTGTATAGTAGAATATTACACACACAAACACAGATATATGTACAACCTAACCACATATGATGCAGATGCAGAGTTACATATATTATACGTGTGTATGAGCTACACTGGCGTGGGGGTACCTCAACAAAGCACATTATTATCCCTCTCCTCTCCTCATCTCTATTCTTTACCCTGGTATTAGGACTTCTAACGTTTTGTTTTTCTTATTTTTTTTTTTTCCAATCTTCCTCTTCTTTTCTTATTTATTTGAACTTTAATTTTCTCTCTCTCTCTCCACTTTCATATAACATTACCTATATTTCACAATTTTCTGATATTTCGCTCATATGCGGAGTATATGATCCTCCTCCTCGCGTGCGCGCGTTAAAACAACGTCTACATATGTATTTACATCCAAGCGGCAATACGTATGTACTCATATGCGTAGATATACTCGTGTATATATATACGGTGATGGGAAACTGCGCTAGACCTTGTATATGAATTCATTTTAGCAATCAAGATTACTTCGCGCACTTAATCTAACCCATTGTTTTAGTTTTCATTTTTTTTTTCTCTCTCTCTTTCTTTCTTTCCTTCTCATTTTTTAGTCCTTGGAGAATGAGATCGAGTATGATATATATATATGTATAAAATAATGTTGAATAATATAGTCAACGCGGGGCACGCTTCTCATGATATTTATTTTTCACTAAAGGATTGGTATGATGCTGCAGTGGGTGGTGTGTATGATCGGACTCCAGATTTATATTTTATATCCACACACAATATTACGTAGACCCTTAACGGTTTTATTTGTAGACGGTATTGGAGTTTGTTATACCGTTAGCTGGTTTTAAGGAAGAAGAGAATTTCACTTTCGTTAGCCAATCCTCAATGCACTGGCTCCTCTGTCTCGCTTACGGTCTTCTTCCCAAGACCCCGGAGGCGCACATCCGTAGACCGTGACGTCGCACGCGATCCTTGTCTCAGGCGTCGGCGTCGGTTTCCGTTACTATTCCAAATTTAATCCGTTCCTTAGATATTTCTTTATTTTTTTTCTCCCGATTCGCAGTTCAATAATTTTAAGACATTTTTCATTTTTCTTTCCCCATCTTCTATTTTTTTTTCTTCTTTCTTTCTTTCTTTCTTCAAATTATCACCTGCAGTGAGAGATATAACGGCGTCTATCTCGCGGTGTTAACTTCGACTTTAAGAGTGAAAAGATCCGATAAGATAAGACCCCGAGCTAACGCTCAAAGTTCGAAGCTCAGAGATCGGTTCCCATTCATCGTTGCCGCCTTCGCATTTAACTCTCGACTGTGAAGCCTATGTCCCTTTCTTCTTTATAACCAACCTCTATATGTGTATTCGTTATGCGGCGTATTAGAACCATTGTGTTATCTCACCTCTCCACGGAGTCATAAGAGATACCAAACCCCAACCGCTATAGGCTTCGCTCTCTGCACAGTATATTTCTATAAGGCAAGAAACCTAAAGTACCTATATACCTATCGAATAGAAGGCGTGAAAAGCTCGCGCGTGGGTGGCTACAGAACTAAAACCACGTTTAATATCATTACAATTATATCACTCCGTGATAATCTGCAAATGAAATGGAAAGTAAATTTTTAACTCAAGTTGAAATCGGCGATGTTAGTAGGTACCACTCTCCCACCCCGGTATATGTAGGGTTGACAAAAATCTCTGATCCTTGATAATACGAATCTAGCAAGCGAGAGCGACCACTCATTGTCAGCTGATCTCTTAAAAAGGAAACAGGCTCGACCATGACCCGAGATAAGCGGTTCACTAACAATGGACAATAAGAGTCCCATGCTCCACATACGCAAATCCCGAGAGGCGTGCATACGAATTGTATGGCCGTTGAAGTATTGTCTTTAATTGGCGTTACGCAAGCTTAACTAGTATATGTAACCTGCATACATATATACGTGAGGTTGTTACGCGAATTAATTACCCGCCACATATTCATACATATATATAAATATATATATACGAGATAACGTGATTATAATTAAACCGCATACTGTACATTGCTTGACTCACGTATCCTAATTCTGTTATCAGAATCGGATTTTACTTTCCTTTTCTTTCCGTGTCAATTATACCATTTGAAGGAAACGAAAATTGGATTTAAAACCGCAGATCTAAATACCTTATAGAAAATGGTCCGGGTCAGTAGGTATATATACATATTATATATATATATATATGTGTATATGAGACGCGAAATATCGTTATGCGGCGCGGTGTGGCATGGCATGGCGTGGCGGGCCGCGAAGGCGTTGGAACGGTCGCCCGCGGTGCCGCTGACTATTTATCATAAGATCGATCGGTATCTCAGACCGTATCGATTCTTCTAAGGGGTTCAATTAACGTTATTAAACTACCATTAATCTCTGGTCCGGTATGCCCGGCATCCCAATGGTGCCTTGAAAGGACGCGACGCGATGCGACGATCGCATGCAGAATCTTACACCGATAGATACTGGAGCCGAATGGGTAGATCCGCATACTTCATCCCCCTGTGACATAAAAAAGTAAGGAAAAAATGAAAATAATGAATACATATTTCATTTTATTCTTATTCCTATATATATATATGTATTTATGTTATATATGTGAAGCACTGCGCGCGGTCTCCGCGTCACTGATCTTAGCCCGCGTGAAGTGATCTCATTGTCTCGCGAGATGAGACAGCCGATTCCCGTTCAGGTATATAAGCTCTGGGTCTTTGGGCTTCGATGATCCCTTGAATATGCATGTCCAGTAACAATGTGCCGTTGTTGGCTCGCCTTTAATAGCATATCATGCAGGGGCTCTCACTTCACTAACTTTAACTCAAAGACTTTGACTTAGATTCATCCGAGAGGCACAGCTGGATCGATGTGAGAGTTGAGAAGAAGACAACTCGCGACGTATATGGCTACGCTAACGAACTAGATCAAATCGCATTAATGAATACTTGTAAGTCAAAGCCTCGAAGTAATTTTCTCTCCACCTTGTCAGATTATCCCTTAGAGGATTTATTCCTCGAAAATTGTCAGCCTTTGATGTATGAATACACACATATGCCTGGATAACGAAATAGCGGTGGGTATAGTTTCTTTGAAAATTGTTATAGTTATAGTCCTGTCCGCATGTGCAGCGATGGGTGCATCGCATCGAGCGCGAGGTCTAGAAATGTCCTTGGATGTCGCCGGAAGCGTTGCCTTATTCCTCTGTGTGTCTCCTCCCACCGATTTCCGGCTGCATTAACTTTGTACTGTTGGTCTAATGTAAGACACCGCATGGTAGCGGCTGGGTGTATATCTAGTAGACAAACTATGTATAAGCGTGATCCCCGGAATCGGGATCGCCATGGGCAGGGAACCGTGCATCAGCCTCGTCGACATCCTGCCTGCTTACTTAGCGGCTAGATAGTTGCGACATTATACTTCGTTCTTGGATTGTACGGAGAACGGCAGATCCTCACACCGGAAGTAGATCTTGCGCAACATTTACACGTACAATATACAAATGCTGTTCCTCTTCTTCTTCTACTTCTTCTTCTGCTTCTGCTTCATCAGGAGACAACGCGACCACTTCCATTGTCTCTCGGGTTCCATTCACCATTCGTTCGAGAGTATATGGTAAGTTCGTGCTGGATCTGGAGCCGTTTAGAAATGATGAAAATAAGTGTATGAAGAAGTAGGAATGAGGATCGTTTTCTTCATTTAATTTCATTTCATTTTTAGAGCCATTAATCACGGCCCATAGACACAGGCTAATTGGTCCTGGTTATCCACCGACTAATATCACATAAGGTGCTGCAGCATTTTTATTATAACCGAGTGGTGCAGTTGATCAAATAACGCGTTGCTTCTCTAACGTGTGGGTCGTACGTTATAGAGTATACTGTTCGAGTGATTCATCGGCCTAGATGCGGACCGATCTACCGCCTTCGCAGGCCCAACCATCATTACAATATTTACTATATCTACAGAGGACAACGTGATTCGTGATATAAATCAAGAGTAACAACAAAAAAAAAAAAAGAAAATGCTCCTGATTGACGCGACATATTTATGAAAATTTTCAATATATTTCAGCATTATAGAATGAGGTGAAAGAAAAATAATAATTATAGAAAGAAACGCGTTCATTGGATTAGGAAAATTTTCATTATTTTATCTCGCAATAGTCTCGGCATAGAAACACACGTATTTGAATAGTGGTAAGATTGAGCCGGAAATTGTTCCTGGCACTACGTGGCGCGGTCTAGGGGTCGTTGGGGTTAATAAATGCGGCGGCTCCCACGAGTGGTTTATTAAATCATATCGGATAGCCTCCTTTTCCTCCTCCTCGAGTAGAGTGGGTATGAGGTATATATACGTAATATATAGCGGTTTAAAAATTGACGTTCAAGAAAATAAGAGGATTATGAAAAGTAAGAAATAAATAAATAAAAGTTGAATTACACTTGTATATTTATATGTATATCATATATATATATATATTTGAATTTGTGTGTATATATATGTACCTAGAGTAGAGTAGTACCTAGAACGATGTACAAACTCGCGTATAGTACATATTTATGTGTACATCTCGTACCCACGAGCTTGTTAGCGACGTGCTTGCTTGCCTGCTAGCTTGCTAGTACTTCAGTGAAACAAAACCACACGAACCCATATAATACCTATATGTATATGTATACACCAATCCCACCGAACGAGCGCGTGCTCGAAACGATTGACTTTTCTGTATACGTTTATATCCAGGCGGTTTAGGTACCGCGGAATAGACGTGGGCGCCGGATCGAAGAATAGAAGCAGAAGAAAAGCGGTAGTTGATAAAAATTTTTGATACAATCATCGAAACCGTTTCAGTTTTGGATAAAATTTTTCCAACTCATGATCCCAAAATTTTATACGAAATTAAGAAGCTTTCAATGTTCGTTAATCACCCTCGATCAAAATATAAAAGGAAATTCAGCTCGCGGTAGGTGTATATGTATAATGTCAACTTAATCAACGAAACGGTGATTTTATAACTGGTCCAGTCCCAGCACGGAGATCACGTTAATCATTCAGTTTCTTCTTCTTGTTATTTGTTTATTTTAATTTTTTTTTTTTTTTTTTCCGAACCGTTCGCATCTTTTCGTTTCTTTTCTCAATACTCATATATATAAATATACGTGCTGTTAGCATGTTCTGTTTCTTTAACAGCCCGAGGGCAACGCTTTACACACCTACATACATATACGTAGAGGGTTTTGTATATACAGGCGTTGAAATGATCTCTCGAGATCTAGAGTTTGGACTTTTTTACAAGGTGTCTTTCGATCCTGACCTTGCTTCAACAATTGCTTTAATTGAGGCTCGTCTCACCTCACAATCAGTCAGCCTCGAATAGAGTCCAGTCGCTCTTGCGTAGTTCAATTTAGACTAAACTTACACTCACACCATATAAAAAATTTCGATATAACTAGATGTACATCGATGTGTTTTTTACTAGAGCTAATATTAAATACCATTGAATTATTATGTTCGTAATTATTTAGGCTCTTAGTATACACGTCTGTATACGGTTAGAAAAATAGTCGAAACGGACGGTCGTATATGTATGTATATGTACTACGTACGTATAAGAGACGAGATGATTTTCTTTGTCCAACGAAAAATTCAGTACCCATTGAATTGAACGATCATCGTTGGCCTTTGCGTGGGTTTTATATTTACTATTTGTTATTTTTTTTCCCCCTTCCACTATCAAACTTTTCAAGTCCAAACGAAGGCTTCGTATCTATTATATTTATATTTCTACTTCTGTTTCTCATCTATCTGCGTCTAGTTTTACGAAAGAGTTTAAAGCAGGCGTTCCTGGTTTTCTAGATAAGGAAAATAGCTATACCTATGCATGCACACATATACATACACGGGTATGATACGCCCGTTAATCTATCCGTAGATAAAATAAATCTGAACTAATCTCTATGTAACTGTTGTAGGCTGTTAAATTAATCGAAACCTACTGTAACTCTCTGGCACCGAAGTGATGGTGGTACTATACTAACGCCAGTTACCTTATATACGAAGCTAGACGATCAGTCGAAGAGCGAACGAGATAATTACATAATTTTATATCAGGCAAATAAAAAATAGAAGAAGAAGAAAAAAAAAAAACGGTCCTTATAGTTGACGAGGAGAAACGACCGACAGTATATACTTGTAACGATCGACGAGGAGCCTATTAGCAAATAAATGGGCGCGCCAATTAAACCAATTTCAAACATTTACTAATGAGATAAATCCCCACCGCCTCCTACGCGGTTGTCTTCACTGTCCAAATAATCGTTGTCATTCAAGATTTGAAAAGAAGAAGATGAAAAGAATAGAGATGGAAAAAAGAGGAACACAGCATGTGTGCGATAAAGAGCTGTCATTCCGACGCTTTTAATCACGTGAGTATATGAATATGAGCGCCTTATAGAGATACATATGTGTTTATGTACCCAAAGGATTTTATATTTATCTCATTTTCCTCGTTTGTTAAAATAAAAAAACGAAATAGTACTTTTCGATACTAGTGCGAAAGTGTTGATTTTCGTACGAGTGTGAAATTTTTCGCCCGAGCGAGGCAACGGTGACAATCACACGAGTCGAAAATCATCTTTCGCATGTGTATCGGACTTTACTTTTTAACACAGCGTGCGTTAAGTTCAATTTCGTCCATGCAAAGCGTACGTGAAATCGAACTTTACGCACAGCGTGTTGAAAGATTCGTTCGAATTTCACCGAGACGAATTATAGAGTGCGAAATTTCATCAATCATTGTAATAAGCGAGATCCTCTTGTCCTCATCTGAGAATGTTCTTATTCTGTCTGATACTGAGACTAGAAAAACTATTTCGGAGCTATTCTTATTCTTATTCTTATTCGTATTGTAAGTTTGGTAGTTCGGTACCGTTTACCTAGTGGACACCCTCCTGTGTCAGCGAGGTCCGTAATCGAGGTAGATAATCTTGACGAATGTGTATTTTCATTCTGAAGTCAAACCAGCTCTACGCATGTGTCTGTGCATCGTATAGTATACCTACATAAGAGGAGTGAACCCTTTTGATATGAATTAAATGTCCCAGGTCTTTTATCCCGATGATGAGACTCGACCCTTTCCTTTCCTCCTCTTGCATGGACGTCTTCATCTGCTTCAGGGCGCACCCTTCTTCTTCATCTTCTTATGTGACCAAAATGTCTCTCTTTTCGACTCTTCACGTATATTAGTCCGTTAAATAAATATCATTATATATTCAACCGTGCAGAGCAGCGTACGTAACACGGAAGCCCAGAATTCATTCATTCATTCATTCATTCATTCATTCATTCATTATGCTTTCACGTGCGGATGACAATGGCTCGTTTCACCAACCGGATTTCAGATTTGTTTCTGAATGTTCTCTTAACGTTTCGTATGCGTATGCGCCTATCCCATCATCGAGAGTATATGCCGATATATTTAAGTACATATTATACTCGCATCCTAGTTCGGGTTATTGTACAATAGAAATAACCACGCGACACGTACGTATATGAGCTCTAAGTGACGGGCCCTACTGATGGCATATGCTACCAGGTGTATAAAAATATTAATAACAGCTTCCTCCGAAAGATTTATAATGAAAAGAATACCACAGGCGTGTATCGGTGTTATGATTAACTCTTTTCTAAGTCAAAAAGGAAATTTACTATAGAGACGATGATCGCGGATAGGAGAAGAAGGAGAGAGTGATAATGAACATCACACGTATACGAAGGGGTGTTGCTTTTCTGGGTATCTTTCGTCCAGGTTTTAGTTACCTTTTTTTTCTTCAGAACTGCGATGAAATTTTTCTTTTTTCTCCCTCACGGAATGCACCGAATGATATTAATTTCTTGCTGGCTGTGAAGCGGCCACAGGCATTATGCAAAGCTGTGCTTCTTTGCATAAAGTGACCTGGATTAAATTCAGTAAGACCAAGAGGATCGCAGACACGGCAAACTACGCGAGGTCCCAAAATGGAGTTATAAATTGTATCCTGTCAAAATAAAGAAACCTTTTTCTCGACCCCAAGCCCCAGTCCCATGAGCTATTAATTTTTCCTTAAGGCTTATGGCGTATGGCTGGCTGGACCGTTATAACTTAGACTTGCCGATTATTGTTAGTTTCTTCGCGAGCCGAAGAGAGAAGGTAGTCGAAAAATCGTTACAGATATCTCAATCGTTTTAGAATCGTTACTTCCATGGAATAAGATTTTGAAATAGGATTATTAAAATATCCTGGTACCTGTTATGTAGGTGTTTTTATAGCAACAGTTCCGCAGCCTTGACCCAGGACCTCGGTGATCGCGTCTAGACTAAAAAACTAATATTCCAACTCTCCAAAAACCGAGCTCTATAAAATCATCGGCTAAAAATATATCTGGCTATATAGAATATTCATATAAACTCGAATAATCGAGCAGAGTAGCAGAAGAAACAGCTTCCTATAGTAGTGTGAGATCATTTGAAATCGGATCTCTGTATGTGTAACGTACTACCTTGCATGAACCTTGGAGTAAACCGATGAAATACAAGGCTTTTAAAAAATTTGACTTATCCTCATACGTTTTAACACCTATGACTATCAGCCATTACTTTTACAACTGCAGTTGAAAGGATGTTTTAAACTGCTTCAAGGCTGGCGTTTATTTCGTCTACCCGCGTGCACTAGAATATACCATCAACTTCCTGGGGTATTAATCGGCGAAATATGTATCTGCATATACATTAGGGTGGTCCTTGATTCCATAATTTTCGAATTTCAATGCCCCCATAGCCCAGGACGTCTTAGCCTTCGAATTTTCCGATTTTAATAAAACACAGTGGTGTTTCAAAGCGCTTAAAATCCGCGAAAACGCGAGTTAAATCATCACACATCACGTCTGACTAATTTTTTTCTTCCTCTTTCTAATACCAGAGGTGCGCATAAAGCCTCGGAGATTGAATGAAAAAAAATTATACACCCATATACAAGACCATGGATGCCTGATTGTTATTTATAATTGAATTAAAAAGGTGATGAATTGAAGCACGCCATGAAATTAAGTGGCAAAAAAGGGTATAAAACGAATGTCGAGTAAGCATGCAATGGTAGATATCCCTAAGGTGTTTTTAATTCTTCAAAATCGTGGGATCCCGTGTACTGAGCTTCTCGTATTTTGGCTTTGATGTATGACAGCTCATCATGAGATTAAAAAGAAAAAAAAATGGAGAAAAAAAACAAAAAACTACAAAAATCTACAATTTCATCAAATCAGAGAACGATGGATTAATTCTCTTTAGCACGGTCTGGAGTAACTCAGTAAATTTATCGTTGATCCGGTATGGGCACCTCGGGTCTACCTACCTACCTACTGGTGCAGTTGAGGAGAATAAGTTACCGAGCTGCGGTTGAGGCTGCATTTACTGGGACATTAAGAGATAGCGTAATAGAAGCCTTTGCGTATACTTAAGCGTTATTTAATTGTTCGTTGGGCCGTTCCATTAGCCTCCGTCATAGGCGCTAGTGCTGGATGTGAAAATTAAACTACCCATAAGATTACGCGACCCGCTATATAGTCTAAGTGTAGCGATATTGTGCATAGGCAGGTTTAAGATCCTGCTACTGGCTCACCGTTTTCAAAATCGGTACAAAAATAAATTTCAACTGATAAAAAATAAAACAAAAAAAGGAAGAAAACGAAAGGAAAGGAAAGGAAAGGCTACTCTTCGGTTTATCCAAGTACCTCGCGCCTTATCTCAGTTCCGTTCTATACTCTGGTAATAAAATGTTGGTTGATCAAAGTTTAATATCGATTTTATAAATTCCCGAGACTCGGAGATTAAGAGTTACGAAATTCGTCGTATAGCCAAGTTGGTAGAGAACCGAGTCAAAAGCTAGTGTTCGTAGTATAGGTGTGCGATTTTCTGTGATATATCGATGATTCGGCAAACGATTGATATCCAAAATCCCGAAATACCAAAAATTTCGAAAAACTAAAGATACCCTAGGATTTCTTTGGTGCGTATTACAGCTTTTCGGTATCATAGAATCTCGAAATCTGTCAATATCACGATATTTCTGTATTCGCCGAAACCCCGGATCGAAGATCGGTATAAAATTGATTTGCGCAGCCAATGAGTTCGACTAATTGTAAATCAATCTCTTCGAATTTCATGCGCATCTTATTTATCGCATACATATTGGTGTATACAAGTACGGTAGTATGAACAGGTGGGTATTAACTCCTACCTGTGTATTCCTTCGGGTAGAGGTAGAGGCAGAGGTGGATGTAGATGTAGATGTATCTCCTTCACGGACCGATGCGCATTTGCTGGGGTATGCAAATGCGTGTCGCCGCGCCGGGACCAAACGGGCGGCGTGTGTCCGTACAGAACGCCACTGTACATACGTGACTTAATTTCAAACTTTAACTCAGGTTACACATAGGTACACCTGTATGTGTAATTAAGACCGGATAATTAATAGACTAACTTCTCTTATACTGTATTATAGCTGGAGCAGGAATGAATTACGAACTGTTTAATGCGTAGAACGTTTACGCGGACGTTTAATTCACGCGATGTTATACCGCGGAGAGAAAGAGAGAGAAAGATAGAAAGCGAGAGAGATAAATACTCGCGCGATTTATTAAGGGTGGCAGTATTTAATAAATAAAATGAATAAAACGAAGGAGATTGAGGCACATTCATCATTCAACGTGTAATCAGGGTACGAAGAGAGTATGTGAGACGCAGTAAGGAGGACCGCGCCTTATAGATCTTCATCAATTTTTTGACACTGAGGGATACTTCACCTCGACCCTTGAATCCCTCAAGTTGAGTCGTTAATAACTTGTAGTTTTAATAAATATAAAAGAGCGTTAATTACATCATATAATATATACAGGGTGATACACAATTCGTGACGAATCTCTTGTGGGGTTGATCCCTATCAAAATTGGGATCGAAAGTTATCGTAAAAATTGCTGAGGAACTTTCGATCCCAATTTTGACAGGGATTAACCCCTCGAGAGATTCGTCACGAATTCTGAATCACTCTGTACATATAATAACAGCCTCTGCAACTAGAACGTTCTACTATTTGCGATCCGCAACAACTCGACGCTTTATCACCGTTTCTTATAAATATATAGTTAAACCCATTTTATTATACAACCTGTCTAACGCTGTATAACACGTCTGACGTGAATAGGTGAAAATAAGAAGACAGCAAGAAGAAGAAGAAGAAGAAGAAGAAGAAGAAGAAGAAAAGAAATGTGTAAACAATATGAAGTACGGCTATCCCGGAAAGGCTGTTATTACGGTTATTCAATCATCGACGCGTATGTTGTTTCCGTATTTGAAAAACCTTTTGCCAACATATTATACGATGTAAGGTTTTTTTTTACAATAATTATTATCAGCAACGGGTTATAAATTATTATTCAATATATACGTAAAGATTCGTTATAACTTAGAAACGATAAAAAAAGAAGAAAATAAAAAAAATAAGTAAACCATTTTTCAGATCGAAATTTTCGCTTTTTCTGCCAATTTTTTTCTTTTTTATTCAACTTTTTCATAATTGGTCATTCATTATTACTCATACGCGTACATATAGTCTAGAAACGAATACGCGGATAGATATTATAATCGGTTATGCAATTCTCGCCGGCCTCCTGCTGCAGACTGAAGCGCTAACGACCGTCTCTCGAATCGTAATGAGATAATTTTGCGTAAATCATATACCGCGTATAGGTATATGTATATAGCATGTATGTGCGTGGCCATTCTTGTCGTCGAGTATCATAAAAGAGTGGACCCAGCTGTCGCTGAAAGATACCCGTATGCACCTTGCAATTTTCTGCCTTATCATAAACAATCTATATATTCTCGTAAGATCGTTATATATGAATATGTACTCGAGAGGAAGGAGAAGTATACACTTATCCTATTTTGATTGAAAAATAATGAATAAATGATGAGAAAAAAAAATAATTAAAAGATGAAGAAAATTTCTTTTAGAATATTGAATTTGGATAAACTGAACACCTTATCCACGTTATATAGCGCGAGTTTAAATTCACTGGGGTATAATATGTGGGAGAGTTCGTTTGAGGTCGTATGAGGTTGTCCGCGAGGATGACCCTGCCGCCGAGATGTTTTACGGGCGCTCACGCACGCCTTAGGAAACTTCGAGCTGACCGAGGCGTCGACTCCTCTAGGTATAGGTATACGAGGCTTAGGTGGAATTTCAAAAATTTAGTAGCCATGCTAGATAGGGATAGAGAATCGAAGCGTTTCTATGTATCTTATAGGTATAGAAGTGAAAATTTATATATCATCAAAAGATACGCGATAATAAGGCAGTTTGTAGCATGTAGTATGCAGTGGAGATGTTGGAACTATTTTTTCTTTTGTCGATGAAATGGAAAGAAAGAAAGAAAGAAAGAAAGAAAAAAAAAGTCGAATCAGCCGAGAAAAAGAAAAATGAAAATATTCATAAAGGCGAAAGAAAAGAGGCGGAAAAAAAATTGAAAAAAAAAAAACACCGACGCGTTAACGACTCCTGCTAATTACCAACGTCTTACTTATTGCCAGGTAGGTATATGGTATAGGTATAGTTAATTGTAAGTTCTGTATAGACCGTTGCCAAAAAAGGTGACGAATGAAACGAATGAATATAAATAACGGACCAGCTTGAACCCATATGTGAGTTTACGAGGTGGCCCCATGGCGACCCGGGATTAGAGCGTATACCATCCATGAAAAATTGACCTGTTATATTTAACCAAGCCTTGAGAAACAACGATATACTTTTTTTTTTTTCTTTTTTATGCCCATACATAGCGAGTGTTTTCCGAAGAAAATTATTTCGGTGAAAATTTGATGAGCGCGTGTATTTTAATCGATATATATATATACTATATTATATATATCTGAACGCATATAGAAAAGAGAGAGATATCAAGAGAGAGAAAAAAAGAAAGCAATCGTAGGATAGGTATGTATACGCATATACATATATAGGAAAGTTCTCTATTCGTTTACAGGTCGGAGTAATATGTTTGATAATGGCCTTAGGGCACGTGGTGTCAAAGTATCTATCTATACGACTAGTGGAATCCGACGAAATCCTTTCTACTTATACATTCGTGGATGAAAAGAAAATATACATACATGCATACACACATGTGCACAAGGTTCGTTTTACAACCGCGGTTGACACTCCGATATATGCGGTACGTTGTACACCACCATACATACGTATAAACTATTGACTATATATTCCATTCACAAATTTTTTACCAATTTTATTCAACAAATAATTTTCACATGATCTCAAGATTCTGATCTTCCCGATGCAGGATTCTTTTTTTTTATTTTTTTTTTATTTTTGCGAATGACGACTTTTCTCTCTCTTTTTTTTCCGATTTTTCATACATTCATACACGTATACATACCAGGATAAAACCGTGTTAGATTATTTATTCGAGCAAACAAATTCACATTCACATTCACTTTAGTGACGGTCAACGGTATACAAGTAGGTATGTATTCACCTCCTTGATCATCTTCTTATAGTTATAGTTTGCGTGAGCGGATCGTCCTCAGCTCTGTCCTCTTTTAATCGTTACATCGATCAAAAATCAAGACCGTGGCTACGGTGTGTTTAGATAGATATATATGTGTACACGGTTTGGGATATTGCGTAATAAACGGGCTTTTTCACACGTCCGAATTATTACCCCCCACCAAACGATCGGTGGGCAACCCCACTTTCGTTCGAGAAGTCAACGTAGTCGAAAGTTTTACATCGTGAGCCATCTCCATGAACAAATTAGCCACAATTGTTGTCGCACCGTTATAATATAAGCCGAGGAGGCTTACAATTAAGCGAAAGCCCCTGCGTCTATATATCTTGTCGTCATCGTAGACGTGAATCGTCCTCTCGAATTCGCGGGAACGCTCTTTCATGCACTAATTACTCATGTTAGTTCGCATGATGATCCTCCGAGGTATATTTTTATTTTTATTTCAATTTTTTTCTTTCTTCTTCTTCTTCTTCTTCTTCTCCAAAAAATAAGAATACCAATTTATTAAATCTCTTCCCTTTTATTTATTTCTTGACCGATGCAGATATCGTTGACCGCGTTCATCGCCGCAGCCCCGTTCAATTGACATAATTATCTAGTCGTGGAATCCTGTCGACGCGTATTTATAATAAAGCGGAAAATATATGAAGAGAATATGTGAATAAAATAAATAAATGAATAATTAAATTGATTCAAACGAAAGGAAATCGTCGATATACTGACAACCGGCCACAACGGTACAAATCGCGGTGGATCGGTTTCGTTTATCGATATTTGACACGCGATGACAGGATAGTGAGTCGAGCACAGAAATGATCGGGGGTTTTTTTTTCTTTATTGCTTTTTTTTCTCGCTTTTCTGCAGTTTATTGATGCGATGAACGGATGACTCGTCATTAAAATTCTATAAGAGGTGATCCGCTGGTATAAGGAATCATATATGAAATACAAGTATTGCGGAATTAGCGCGAATACTTTATTAACCATCGAATATAAATATTGTGTATATTAACCCATAACCCGTACTGGAAGCGCAAATATATGACATTATAAAGCGAAGACTGATATTTGACCCCGATTAAAGAAATTTCTTATTCGTTTCATACATATATATATATATACATGGATACATACATACATATGAATCGTTTAAGAAGATGGGAACAAGGAGGAGGACGATGTTGTAAATTGAAGACATGAGTGAATTTATTCGATAGAAGATTTGATTAATAATGATCAGTGGATCGAGGTTTCTCTCGGTTTAAAACCTTTTGGCTAATGTTTAATATACCTGTATATGCGCTTGGCGAAAGCTCAGTACATACATGTAATGTGTGTATGTGTATTAGAACAAAGTAAGTCCTGTCGTGTTTCAAGTTTTTCGTCTAACTAACCATTTATGTAATGTCCAGTAGTAATAATAATTTACTTAATAAAAACGGTGAAAATTTTTTTTTTTTTATCAATTAATAAAAGAGAAACTTACGGCATTATACAGCCGTATACATTTACCTATCCAGGTATAGATACGAACCTCGAAACATGAGACCCGAAAGTTCGTAGGTCAATCGACGCCCTAAGGCACAACGAGATATTACTACCAGAGAAAAGTGTTAAAGCTCTCAATCTCCGTCCTCTCTTCTACGACATATACGTACTCGCTGTGAATAGACAAAAAGAATTATCAATTATCACCTGGAAGGGAATATTCGAATTTATTTTTCCGTTCGCCGATTTGCATAACGAGATGAAGAAATCATTTCCTGAAACTCGGGTCGGGGAAGGAACGAGAATAGTGAAAATTCACACGATCAGGTGAACTCCGAGTAATTGCGGATATACGACCTACGTATCTCGCGGCATAATATAATGGCAACCAAAATCGAAAAATTATCACCTACGAGCCGATTTTGCTTCTCTTCTATTCGCCGATTTGCACTAAGAGAAGAAGAAACCATTTTCTAAGACTCGAATTGAGGGAGAGGAAAAAAATAATGAAAATTAAGACCATTAGATGAGCTCCGAGTATGCGCGGAAATAGAAACTGTGTATACCGTGTGTATATGCACTCGAAGAGATTAGTAAATCAGGTCTTTCCCGTTTCCTTGAGTGAATAATCGTGTACCGGACTAATTCCAAGGAGTTTTCCTCTATTACACATCGTCCGGTTTTATACGCCGTGCTAAATACCGTTGGTATCATATCACTCGTGTGTATGTCTGTCCTGATTCCGTTTGAAAAAATTCAGTCCACGTCGTCATTATTTTCGTAGAATTTTGCGGTTCCTACGGAACGAATGTTTCATATACGATTTTAGTCTGATTTTAAACCGCTTTATGTGTACATACATAAGAAGAACCGGTGAATCACGTATTACTCAAACCTCCTGAGATCGCGGCGATTCCCGGAAGCCAAGAAAGCCAAAAAAATATACTTCCGGGGCTCGTCCGGGATTTGAACCCGGGACCTCTCGCACCCGAAGCGAGAATCATACCCCTAGACCAACGAGCCGATGTACAGAGGTTTTTATGGGGTTTTAAATAAAACCGGAAGTAAAAACTGGGCTTTTGAAAAATCCAATCGTTCCCCGAACGTAGTGATATCCGATTTTCCGGCTACGAATTGAAGTTCTTCTATACCTAAGGGTTTTTCAAATCCAACCGACTTCTTTGTCTTTAATGTTTTTCCCATTATGAGTAAACGTTGGACTCGATATAGCGATGTTTAGAAATTCGAATAAAAAAAAAAAGAAAAAAAAATTGTTTCAAAAATTGATTTAAATTTTTTCTTTCATTTTTTACACAGATTTTAGAATCGTTTTAAGGCATTCCGTTCAAGGCACATCACAGTGAGATGTAATGGCTGCAGTGTCGCCATCTGTCTTACGTATTTCAAACGAATAATGAGCGAACAGGTAGAAGTCTTAGCGTCTTGCGCCACAAAGATAGCATTGAAGTCTCTCGAGTTAGTCGTGGGTCTCGTTTAGTTATAAAAGTTGTAATCATCAATCCGGCAAATTAAAACGAAGATTACAATGCGGGTTATGTAATTTTTTTTTTTTTTTTTTTTCTTACCCTTATACCTACTTACCTCCGAGCGAATACCACGACGATTATAAATGACAACAATTTTTCATCAAATTCGTACCTACACGAGTGGAAGAAACTAAAAACCGAAATAGAAAAGATTTAATTATCGCGTATACCCAATTTTAAATAAAATTTTCAAATATGGTGAAAATTCTCTACGCTTAAAGAATTATAATTGGAAAAACGCGTTACCCTCGCCTGAGGGGATAGGTGTTTAATATAGGTGTGCGTTACGCTTGTTTAAACCTTATTGTCGTTAGTGGGTCAATTCTCTTAATTAAAACAGTCGGGGTACCTACGTCTCGGACTGTTGTAAAACCGAAAACAACTCGAAGACAATAACCATCATCATGGTTTTACGATGGGTGGATTTTATAACCGACCCTGGGGTGCGGTTGCGACGGTCTAGCTCAACCCCGAACAGTATAACCCCATTGTGTAAATACCGGGTATTGATCATCGACAGGTAAATAGTTTGGTTTAAAAAGAAATTTCCATCGAGTAATGAGAAGTGAGGGAGGTAAAAGTAATTATTTCAATTTTATTTTTATTTTATTTTTTCATTTTCATTTTCATTTTCAGTTTCCATTACTTTTTCTTTTTCTTTTTCGCTGTTCTCTTCATACCTGGGAATACTATTCAAACAAACGGCTTGCAAAGTAATCAACAAGTTATGAAATTGTGTAATTTGTTTGCGGTTTATGTGCGCGGACGGAGCATTCATCGCCGCATTCTATAATCGATCGATATAACATTTTATATACACATGCCTGTATAATGTCAAGTTCTAATATGCCCGAAGAAAAATAACTATAAGTATACAATAAGTATTTCCCAATTCGCTCGGTTAATTATCATGAAAATCGATCTATTTCTGCAACTATCGTGTCAAATAAACTCTCTAATTTTCTCCATTTGTTTAGTCGTCGTTCTTACTCCGCGCGGCCTGAGGCTAATGGCGTAATTAGTAATGACAGAAATTCATCGTAGTATTCCTTACATATACCCGGTTCACTAACGATTGCGATATCACATGATGATATAGATTTTACAAATTCTAGATCTATATTCTTAAATCTTATAAAGTTTTATAAAAATCTAAAATCCCACCAATTTCAACCCGGGGCTAAAATTATCTCCAGTAAAAACTATAACTTATTGAAAGTTTAATTTATCAGAGTGAAATCGTTACATTAATTCGTTCGATCAATATTTTGTTATAATAATGACGAAAAATCCTAAATAAAGAATTGATTTTCATATACCATCATATATAAATAGAATTTTTTTTTTCTTTATTTTAAGAGAATCGGATACAAGATGTAATAATTTCTCACACGTTATCACGATCACCCTTGAGGGCTAGTGCAATATGTGAGGCCCCTCCTTCCGCCCCTCCACAGTATATTTCTCGATGTTTAAGTGCATCTTTTTTGTCTCTCTTTCTCTCTCTATATGTTTCTCTCCTCATCCCTCTCTCCCCTCTCCAATCCTTCGTACAATCGCTTGGGCATCATCGGTAAGTCCCACAAGAGTGGTATATCCCCCTCCTGAGGCGACAGGCCCGTGCTCACCTGTGCCGTGTGGATGGGACTTACACTTCTCCGGTGATGCCCGGGCGCGTACCAACAACGTCAGTGTACCGAAGAATAGCTAACTGGCTGCGGTCAGATCGGTATAACAGAAGTAGGAGAATCATCATTGTGTCGTTTATAGTAGACAGTGCCAGCAGTCAGATTCGTTGTTAGAAGAAAAAAGACATTTTTATTTTTTTTTTTAGGGGAGGGGAGGGCGGGAGGGCGGGAGGGAGGGAGGGAGGGATCGGTAAGGAATCGAGGTGGACACCCTAACGAAGGAAAGTCATTCACCCATCGTTCACGATCGAGCGGGCATCGGGAATCGGGAATCGGTAATCGGGAACCGTGATTTAGTCCTTAAATTGTTCACCGATTTTATACCTAATCGAGGGATCGAGTGTACCGATACTGGGACTATTTAGTGAATTGAACGGTATAATTTCTTCCATTTTTTTCTATCGCCTCGATGTTGACCAGCGATCGGTTCTTCGCTCGGTTCATCACCGTCGTTTTCATTGATTATTGTCAAACGAGGATAGCCGTCGCCTAGATCGCTACAACGATCTAATATATATATTTATTTACGTATATGCGGTGTTTGTATAAATAATAAATTGTGCAATATCACCAGCTGCAGCGTATAGATTATAATAATCTTGTTGTTCAGTGAGAATGGATTACGATTAATGAAAAATCGACTGCAATACTGGAAATATATACCTACTATCTACGAGATATTTAAATCGGCGATCAAATAATCAACGAAAAGGTGAGAATATTGATGCAATTATATATTTAGTTTTTTTTTTTTTTAATCTTATCTCTATGTGTGTGTGCGTCTATGTCAGAGACAAGAAATGACTACCGATTTCTTTGACAATAACTCGTGAAATTTTTACTTCAAAGGAACGATAATAAAATTCGAGTATTTTTATTGCTAGCTTTTATACAATTTTAGAGATGTAATCGAATTTTATAACCCCAAGGAATAGAGAAGGAGAAAAAAACGAAAAACGGAAAACGAAAAAATGACCTGAAACATATTTCGGGTTTTACAATAGAACCGATCGTTTCGCACCGGCGGATTCGAGGACCTTTTTCGCCAATAAAACAAAGGACAATTCGGGCATACGCGTCCCCGGGGATTTATTTTTTTTTTCCTCTCTTCTTAGTCCCCGTGGGTTTGCAGAAAATTTCTAGGACTTGTATTTTATTGTCAAGAAACCGGGGCAATAAAACTGGGTAAATAAAACCCTAATCGCGTGGACGGAGGTGAGATTAACCAAAGTTTCAAAAAATGGGAAAATCTTTGAAAGAAAAAGCGGACTGTTACTTCTGCCACCTTAGTGTGAAGGATAATAATTCGTCGGGAATATTCAATGATTGTAGTAAATTATTCCCAGGTTAATTCCCTCCTATACGTTGGCATAGTCCGATAATCAAGATCATAGATCGTGCCGTAAAAGACCTTGCTGTGCAGCAACGGAGCAACAGCAGCTATTCCAAGTTGCGAGATAGTTACTAGGTGGCTGAAGCGTGAGAATTATAACGCGATTTATTTCTGCAAAAGTTGCATCGGTAATAAAATTAAAAAAAAAATACAAAAAACTGTACATTTTTTGAAACCAGGGTAAACCTTGTACATGTATAAATTTATACATATGGGTGTTAAGATGTTAAGATATGAGGGTATATACGAGTTTCGCAAATTTCAAATTACACTATAGGTACAGCAGTTAACGGTAACCGTAAGGAGATAGGTAATGAGAAGTGGAATAGAGAAAAAAATGATCGGATGAGGAGTGATTAATTTTCATATAAATTCTTGGAAAATGATAATTACAAGAATCTGGTACCTTCATACGTGGGGAATTAAATATCGCTTTGAAGATGCGATGTGTGTATACTGTATAGTCCGTATCTCGAGGGGAGTGTTCTTGAAACAAAACAGTACTGTCCCACATCGTGGTTTAAGAACCGACTTTCATAGATGACGGACTGTCGCTAAACGCAAAAGTAAATTCTGGCTAATGGAAAAGGCACATCCGTCTCGATGTTTGATTAACCCATTCGACTACTAGCTTGTCGCATTTGTGCTCGGTGTTGCTGCACCTCCTGACCTACACTCTCTAGATATTCCAGAGGCTACGCCTTTTAGTTATGTTAGTTTTTCCAATTCACACAGCACAGCTTCTTGCCGGGAAAACCCGTTCAACAAAATTTACGAAAACTACAATGTCACGTCTGTGTTACGATCGCGGTGTCAAAAAAAAAAAAGAAAAAAATAATCAAGCGAAACGAATATAATCGTATACGAGTTTAAATTTTCGATATAACTTATTTCTTGCTTTTTTCTTCTCTTTTGCAACGTTTCAAAATTTCTCCTATCCAATTCGGCTATGACCGCTCTGCCTTGGACTCATGTTTGCCGATGCTTATTGAACGGTAAAATCTGTTGTGCAAGTTTAGATATCTCTCCGCGATCGCGTTTCGTTTTTATAAAAATTGCGGTATGGAAAATGCGTCGATCTGTAGAGATAAATATTCCAATTCCATTCTTTTTATCAATCAGTTCAACTCCGGTTTTCGTTTACTGTGGTCTGGTTATACCAGCAGACTATGCAACCGCGAGGATTTCCGGTCATTGCATATAGATCATCGTTTTAGGTACGGTTTGAATATTCGTTTCATTTCCATTTTCTATTGGCTGACGTTCGGAAGGAAAGTTCTTCTTTCCGAACTGGTAACGAAAATTATTCCAAAACGTAGATATTTCGAATCGGTTAATAATTTTCTATTCATGTACCCAGATTTAATGATATTCACATTATTATATTGTCCATAATAAGAGAATCGAATTTCACTTTATGGCTTTTTCGCAACTGGCTACTACAGTCACAGAACGGTGAACAATTTCGACTTGAATGATAGAAAAACCTTCTAGAGGTAAATAGCTTAGATGTGGCAAGCGCGATATCTTTAAATGAAATAAATCCTATGTATATACCCCGCGGCTGAAAATTCGAGTGAAAATTATCACCGCTTTATACGGATCGTACAATGCACAATAATTCACCTGTACAAAACCGTTCAGTAATAATATTATGGCGATAAACCAAGGTGCAATAAAAATTCGAACGAGTTAATTAAACTCAAATGTTACATGCTTGAATCGAATGACTTATAGGTACCGTAAAATTAGCGTATCCGCTGGTTAAACGGTGACGGTCTTATCCGCACCGGCACCAAAAGAGTAAGAAAAATTGTAGAAAAACATAAGTTGCTTAAAGTCTTGGTACGTCAGGTGGATCTGGACGAAACGAAGAGATGAATGAATGAACTGTGATAATTTTCCCAATTTTTCTCCCATCAATTTTATCCATACTAGAACTAATACAAGGGAGTAATGCGAGTCCGAAGAATCGGTTAAAAAAAAAAGGGAAAATTTAACGAATTGAATACGTGTGTGGGATTATCAGGTTGTAAAATGGCACGACTCGATGCACCGGATATTTAACCTTGGTTAACGTTAGCTAAAAAGACAGGGTGACGTAATTCGCAGCTAGAACCAGATTCGCTATTGGATTACGTAATTTCCCTATATACACGTATTATACATACCGATCTCAGGTAATAAGATGAAGAAGAATGATAAAAGTAATGATAATTACATGGTGAAAAAAAACTCTGTATTTCATATATAAATTGAAATTATTTTTACGTTTGTTCCAGATGAATCAGCAGTGCAAAGTCTGCGGTGAACCGGCCGCCGGCTTCCATTTTGGTGCCTTTACATGCGAGGGATGCAAGGTGAGTGTATGAAAGAAAATTTCATCTATTTTATCGAATTATTATTTGGAATAGGTGATTATCACTCCTATCCTAATCTTAAGTAGGAAATCTGACCGTTTTACAAATCACAAGTATCCCCATTACGATATTCACTTGCTTCGTCTAAGCTCCAGTGAGTTTCAAACGTTTGAAAGGCGGTTTCCGGCGCTTCGCACTTGTCCGCCACAATTGTTTCCGCCCTAGTTAACGGTTACGTCATTATACCGCCACGGTATTGTTTAGTTTAGTTTAGTTTCGTTTCGTTTCGTTTCGTTTCGTTATTTTCGTTTTCAGGCCCGCTGTAGCATGTCACTCTCCCACCTCCGAGGGTTACCTTCGTAGATATTTTACCGAACCGTGCCATAAGGACTCGAGACTATCACGATCATCTGAAGGGTCTTAGAGATCTGAAACTTCGATTCCATTCAGCTAAAACTGCGAAAAACTGACTCCGAGAGAGTTAAAATTTGACGAGACTGCATATCCTGCAGTTTTTATCAAATTCAAGCACATTTGTTCGTTTCAGAAGAATAAAATTTCATTTTTCACTAATAATTGACGATAAAATTATAATATAAAAATTAGTCAAATACTCCGAAACGTCGTAACGCTATGAGATTTTTTATGATTGTGTCATAAGAACCGCGATCAAGAATTGTGGGTGGATACGAGTTTGTGTCATTTGACTATTATAGCTGTATAGGTACTTCAGGTAAAGAGTTAGTTTGTTAGTTAGTTAGTTTTTTTTTCCTTTTCTCTTTCTTTATTCTTTTCTTTTCCACGGACCGATGCTCGACATTACGTGCAGTCGTTTGAGTTGACTTTAAACGGCGGTTACTAGATCGAGGATGTTATGAGATTGCTGGCTAGCAAGTTAACAATAGCATTGCGTTTGTCTCGGCAACGAGCATCGAGAACACTGGGCCAAGACAGAGGAAGCTCTCGATTTCAGGATAATGGAACCGCGAACGAATCATTAATTCCAACTATCTGGCTCCGAGACGTTCATTAAATATTCACTCCTCTCAGGTGTGGCAAGAA
This sequence comes from Tenthredo scrophulariae, assembly GCA_963978835.1. NCBI lineage: Eukaryota > Metazoa > Arthropoda > Insecta > Hymenoptera > Tenthredinidae > Tenthredo > Tenthredo scrophulariae. The sequence goes on from OZ022235.1 coordinate 2,068,031, forward strand.
AATCATGAAATTGCGGCCCAATTTATTCGTAGAATTTTAAAGCGTTCAAAAAGTTACCAGATTCCGGAATACTCCGAGAGCCAAATCGGAGATAAGAAGAAAAAGAAGAAGAAGATTTCGCCTAAGTTTTCGCGGATCCTGGGAGATCCTAGATCGTTATAGGTACGATCGAAGGACGAAAAGAACCGAATTGTGTAGAAATTTTTCATACTAAACGAGAAAAAAACTTCGGCTTTTTAAATTCATTTGTGAATCGATGTGGAGATGAGGAGAGGAAACTATTACTTCGGTAATTAGTACGTAGCGGTCAGAAAAGTCTGAAGATATGTAAATAAAATATTTCTGAATAATTTATCTGAAACTTGATGTAGGTACAGGTATATAAAAGTAAATTACAAAAGTCTGAAAGAACCCTGTGGCTTTGAGTCTTGTGGCGAAAAATCGTCGGCTTCCGGCCGTGTTTAATTACTCGACGCGTGCCAAATTATGTCGTATATACATCTGAATGTAGTAAATAATATAGGTATACTTACCCGTACCAAAATGAATTATTGCAAAATATCGTCGCGCGTTATAACACGCGGAGTTCGCGAACTGTGTAGCTCGGAGCTGACTGCAGAAAATTAATTCGCGGTAGGTACGGGTGCGCAGCGCTAAGTAATAAACCCACAGGGACAAACACATGGCTGTAAAATTTAATACATATATATATACATACACAAAGTTGTGTACGTAAATAATTCGTCGAAAACGTCCGGTGTGAGCGAGAAAGTTTAACAATGAGACTGTATGCATGGGTATAATATGTATCAAAGAGAAATACATGGGTATATGTATGTACATACTACTACACGAATTCACACGGAAAGATTCGACCTTCGCTACCTCCCTCGAGACACTCTAATTAACACGGATAATTAATACACTCTTATAGAGCGTACAAAGTGCAAAACGAGTAGTGGATTGCGAACTGCAGGATTCCGCTGCATTGAAATAGTAGAGACATAGTTGGTATAAGAAATCCGCGTAATCCCAGAAATCTACGTTGGTTTACCGTATGAACTTTCCTCTGAACTATCATTTCTCCTGGAAATTTCACTTTCGTTGTTTATAATTAGCAGGTAATTCCTGACATTCACCCACCCCGCGACCCGAATACTGGGGTCAAACTTATCTCTCGCCTAATCAATCCTCGTTTATTTGTTTCAGTCATTTTTCGGCAGATCCTACAACAACCTTAGCAGTATATCAGAGTGTAAGAACGGGGGTGAGTGCGTGATAAATAAAAAGAACAGAACGGCATGCAAGGCCTGTCGGCTACGGAAGTGTCTTCTTGTGGGAATGTCAAAGTCTGGTTCTCGGTACGGTAGACGATCAAATTGGTTCAAAATCCACTGTCTTCTACAGGAGCAGCAACAGCAACAACAACAACAGCAACAACATCACCAACAGCAGCAGCAGCAGCAGCAGCAACAACAACAACAGCAACAACAAAAACACCAGCAAAACCAACAACTACAACAAAACCAAAGGAGTCCATCGATGAGCGGACACATGGGGCACAGAAAGGACGAAATGGTCATGCTGGGTCTCGACGATTACAAGAACTCAACATCCCCGAGTATAAGCTCACCCGAATCCCACAACAGCGATAGTTCCGTCGATGTATCTGAGAGAAGAGCGGCCATGAGTCACCCAGGGTTTCGACCCCTTCACACACATCATGCTGCCGAATTGTCAGCTCTTAGTAAAGAGATGCTAGGACTTCCATTGGGCTTTCCTTTGGCTGGTATGCCCCTTATTCCACCAGGATTTTTACCGCCACATGGCCTACCGATCTTCCCGCCTTATCATCTCTACGGAACTCCTCAAGGCACGCCGCATCCTCTTCTTCCCGGTAATTGCGCGGGGGTTTTGCAACATTCGACCATAGCCGGTCTCCACGGCGGAGGTAGTAACCAGAATAACAATACTAGTATGAATAACAACAACAACAACAGCATATCGAACAACAACAATAACCGATATACACAGAATCATAATAACGCCGCAATTTCACCAGGTGTAGGAATCATTACTCCTAGTTCGATCAGCAACCCTGTAGAAGCTTATACCAAACGATTTTATCTCGAAGCTGTTTTAAAAAGTCAACGAACACCGCCGCCACTTCATTCTCCGACATCTAGTACCAAGACTAATTCTGACGATAATGAAACCTACTCGCCAAGGTGTAGTCCGGAATTAAAAACCGCCACACCACCGCCTCAAGATAACCCTATGGATCTATCGATGAAAAATCTTTCGACTGCCGATCGCGAGGAGAGACCTTTAACACCCGAAAGTTCCCAGATTAGCGATCCTGATGATATCGATATGGACGATGTTAGCGATGCTGAAAGTCTTCCGGCTAAGAGGAGGCCTGCACCTATTGATCTCACGTGCACCAGGGTTTAGGAATGAACAAATTCATCGTTTCTTATCATTTTTCATTTTAGAACCATACCGATCTTTACGTTGTTTCTTTTTTTTTTACTTTTCCTTCTTTCTTTTGTTCGACACCTTGCCGAAGACAAGTTCAATTTTTGATGAAAAAAAATTACCCACGAACTTTATGGTAATTATTAAAATATGTATTCTGCAGTGAAAATCAATTTGATCGGCGTATGTATATATATATACGCGTATCCATGACATTTGCGTGTATATTATATGTAATAGGATAAGGTAAAAATTAATTATATGAGAAAAATCGTTACCATTATGGGTATATATATATACTATGTATGTATGTGTGTATGTATGTTATATTTAATTTAGTTTTTATTATTTATACACCATTTGTTGTAAATATAACAGTTGTGCTCTCTATATATAGGTATACGTTTCGTTAATGAACGGTGTAGTATTACTTATTATACACAATATATACTAATTGTCTTTATCTAGGTGATCCTCATATGAGAAGGCCAGTATTTCTATCTTTGGTTTTTTTTTTTTTTTTTTATTTCGGTTTTTCCTTTTTTCGAAGATTGCAGATCTAATTATATTTATTGTTGACTGAGTAGAAAAAGAAACCATATACATGATATCGCATCTCTAATGCCAAAAAGGCCATAGTCCATATATGTACAGAATAGATCTACCCTAAAACCCAGAAGGGCATAAAATTATTTTTTTCATCGGCCAATCGCATTAGGATAACTTGAAATGGATAAAACAAAAAAAATATGCCAAAAGAGCATATCTTTTTCATCATTGGTGTCCCCTTTCAGTTTTTAGAAATGTGATTTTTTTTTTTTTCTTACTTTCTACTTTTTATGTGCTATTATCATGTGTTAGAGGTGATAGGCAAACTTTGAGAAAACTATATGCCTTTTTGGTTTTAGTATGCCAAAAAGGCATATAACCATGCATATTGCCTCTTTGGCATTACAGAGACGCGATATATACCTACTATAGTATATACCACGTATAGAATTTGGTAAAAAGTTTAATGAAATAAAAATTAGAAAAGATATGCGTACATAAAGTCTTATAGTAATCGCTTTGAATCTTATATTATATATATTATGATATAAATGTAGGAAAAAAAAAAAAAACCATAAATTTAGGTAATATTATGTTATTAGGTAGTACTGTCAAAAGTCTCAATTAAAAAATTAAGTAAATGAAAAAGATATGTATATGTATAGATAAATATAAAATGTATTGAGTATATCTGCGATATGTAATATGGGACCCAGGCCAGTAGTAAATGTAAATAGTTAAATATAATTATGGGATTGTGCTACGTACGTTATTGTAATAAACAAATAATAATATAAATGATAATCGATATACACGTTATATATATATATATTATATGAATAATATAATTTTTGTATTTTACTAGAAAAAAAAAATGAACCAAAAAAACGAAAGAGAGAAACAAAAAGAAACCGAGTCCAACTCTACATCTACGTAGTGCAGCACGAATACATTTTAGCGACTGTATAATTATGTATGTATAATAATTTTTCTGTTTTTTTCTTTATATTTATTTATTTTTTCTTCTGCTCCCCCAGATAATATAAACGATGACATTTCGACTATCTAAATGTGATAAAAAAAATGAAAGAGAAGAAAAATAGGAAAGAAAAAATCAGCGAGATCTAACCCGCGGCATGTATTTTTTGAAATTAGAATTCCTCGACGATCAGTCCTAAATCAGTTCTAAAATCGTTAAAAAAACTTTTTCTTTATATAATATGTGTATATACTTTGTGTATAGCGCCAAGGTCGGAAGTCAAAACGGGTTCGGTACCAGTACATGTATATATGTACGTATGAACTACATACATGGCTGTATATAGTATACACCGCGGTAAACGTATATAGGATTTGAAATTGGAAATTAATTTACCCGTTAAATTATAATATACACGTATATGTATATGATCACTGATTGACTATAGTCAGCTTCGTCTCGTTCTGTGTGTGAGGAGAAAAAAAAAATTCTCAAATTAAACTTTGCCTTTTTTGATACCTACATGTATTGTCAAGGCCTCGGAATCTTCCAGTTCCATTAATTATCTGTCTAAAATATTTTTGTATGATTTGTTTTCATTACTTTTTATCTCGTTTTCTTTCGAACGATCGAAATAATATTTCTCCGCTTCCGCGTGTGTGTTATTAACAAAACGCGCGCTTCGCGTATGATGATCATTTTTTCTCCAATTCAGCGGAGAAAATCGTCGCGAAGAAAACTGCAGCGGAAAATTATTTCCACGATGATAATCGTTCTCATATAAGATCGATTTGACGGAAGTAATGAAAAGAAAGAAAAAAACGAAACGAAATTTGTAAGAAATAGGAAAAAAAGGGGAAAAAAAGATCACCGTGATTGCGTGCACACGCGTTGTACGCCTGGTTACGGAGTAGAAAAAGGTTACCGGCATAAATAGGCAATATAATAAACCTCGCTGCGCGCATATAGGATGGGTATAGGACTGGCACTAACTCATATAATAGCACTGCATGAATATTCAACGTGCGACAAACATAAATAAGTAGAAATTCTTGGCACACTGGAAAGCAAAGAAAAAGCAAAGCGAACCAAAGCGAAGTAGAATCGCACACAAGGATGATAATCGTCTCATGAGTAAATGAATACGAATACTATATCATGCACCGCCGTGTTTGATATTTCCGAAATATAGAATAAGAAAAAAAGGGGGTCAATTTTTCGTTTAATTATATTTTTCTTGTACGAAAATGATTCTCTTCATAATTATCAATAATTAGGTCAATAATTATTTGGTGAAAAATTGATTGGAATTTGAAGTGTAATAATTTATGTAAATTTTGGTGCGGTAATTGAAAAAATAGTTTCTGAATTCTTCTCGCGTTTAACTCTTGAAACTAATTTCGCTTAGCAACGTACGTATAACAGACATGTAGATATAGGTACAGGTATGAGTAAGTACGCGGTCCAAGATCACAGTCGGTATTACGTTGAGCTGCAGGTCATCTTCACGCGGTGATTAATATGCTCGTTTTAGTGAAATCGATTAAGAACGACTGGACCGTCTGCAGCGGATCGCCAAGAGTTCAAGAAGTTGACGTATTCCACGATCTATACATACTTATACGTGTATATACCTATATAAGTGTACGTACAGGTCCATACGTAACGATCATCGAGGAGAAGAAGCTAACTCGGATCGAAAGTCATCCGTGTCAATAGAACGTTAAGTAGCACCAGTTCACCAAAAATTTAATTAAAACTTTAACCGGCATGGTATCCTGAGACTAATTAATTAAAAATAACCTGCAGCTTGAGAAGTTTTATACGTATATACACATGTATATAGTTCTCTTATATAGGTAGATACGCATTATCGTATTAAATTCGGTTCTCACGTATCGGATACATATGATATTAACTACGGACTGGTTATATCATTTTTTTATCCTTCCATTTATTTATTTTCTTCTTTCATAACGATATTTGAATTTTATTATTACCAAATTTACCTAATCAATCGTTAAAACCTTTTGAGAAACCGACGATATAATTTAACCGTTAAAAATCTGTCATTAATTCTTTTTTAGAACGCTGTGCAGAAAATTCGACTTTTCGTGCCTTTTTTGCGTGTGCTAAGTGCCAGTTCCTCGCACTAGCGCGCAAAGTAATTACTCTGTGATTCGTGTGATTGTCGCCCTTGAAGCAACTGCTTCGTTCGGGCGAAAAATTTCACCCTCGTACCAGAATCACCAAGTTTGTGCACCAGTTGCACAATCTACTGGTCGGATTCGGGTTTAAACTATTTTCCTGCACTTTCATCGTAACAAGAGAAAAAAAAAAGGAAAAAAGAAATACCAATATACGTATTATATGTCGTGGTTAAACCTGGCTGTATGTTATCTCATGCAAGTAGGTATACAAATATTGTGGGTATATAAGTTTAGGTTGTTAAGGTATACCTATATCCTATGGCCTTACATATAAATCCGTGGTTTATGTGACCGCGGTTCAAGAGGTTACAGTGGCCTTAACTTATCGTTCACCTTGCTTTATTAAACACGGTTGTGTTAGGGGCCGGTGTTACTACTGAATAATTATCATGTCATGTGTGTGAGATTACGAATTATAAGTGGGCTTATTTCATATACCACCATCTTCAGCAAATCACTTACCAATTATAATATTACATATATTTCTCAACTATTATTATACACTTTAATTTTTCCGCGAGTCGCGAAACTTACTCTCACACTATTTAATTCACATGTATGAATCAAGACCGAGTTTTTCGTACCTTTATTTTTATTTTTTATTTCATTCTTCATGGGTGTTACGTCCGAATTCCATGTTTTTTATTTTTATTCCATCCCCTGAAAAAAATTCGAATCGCACAAAAAGAAAATACCCAAAACTCCGTATTTTCCTACCGAATTTAAGGATATTATGTTTGCCTTGATATCAATAGCGTCGTTTCCTCATAGAAAAAAAATTCGATGATTTTCCTCCAAGATGTGGGTCAGAATTACTCAGTTAAATCCAAATAAATTTTATCCTTGTAGGCCTCGGAAAACCGCAGATTTTTGCTTTTCAACATTGACGTTACGATCAACCGATTGTGAGAAAAAAAATTAGAAGGCGAAGTCGGAATATTATCTTACCCATCATTTGAGTGCAAAATCCTGTGAATTTCAGATTTTATTATCTCGCCCCTCGCAGCTTGTCGTATAGACCGAGATTGTTGTATAGAACGTATAAAATTCTAAAAAGGTCACATATCTACCCTTTTCCTATACTTATTCACCTCGAGGCGACGAAAAGATGACGAAATATAAATCGGATCGCATATAATATTACCTAAAGATATCGTATGACGAAAAAAATTCATACGTTCAAAACGGGGTAACGTAGGTAGGTAAAATTTGCATGTTTTAAATCAGGTACCTACGTTACAGGGTTTCGTGTTTTGGTACAATTTATAATATAATAATTTAACAAAACGTTCAAATCTTCATATATATATATATAGTATATATATATATGCCTATACCTACCTGCAGCGTATGGCTTGGAGCCTCTATACGCTCGCGCTGCAGCATCTCTGGTTTTAAATTTATGTCCGTTCTTGTACACACGACAAGGTATATCTCGCCGTAGAATAAGAAGAGGACTATATAACACACATACAACCTACGTACCAAACTACAAACTCGTATTATAGGTATATGTTGGGACAAGTGATAAGTGTGTGCACCGTTCGCATTCCCGGGCTCGTTTTTAAACCGGCTATTATTTATCAATTAAAAACAAATTTATGGAAGCTGAAATATCAGGATACAAACCAGAGGGTTCCGATCAGAGAACACCCCTCAAAAGAAGAACGAATTCCGAAGTGAAATAATTAAATTAAAATTTTTTTTTCTAATATAGATATATATATTCCGATAATTTTCAGCTACCATTCGTCCTAAATTCATTTTCTTTCGGTGTGGAGCGATATTTCTGGCAGCTGAGACTCTTTTTCCGGTCTCGTATTTCTGGCAGCTGACACCCGCGAAAATTGCTCTTAAAAATGAGGTGTCAACTGCCAGAAATACGAGACCGAAAAAAAGTCTCACCTGCCAGATTTTTCGTTAATTAAAATGTATTATTTATTTTATAAACAATTTTAATTCATTAATCACACGAATGGCATGCGGGTTGCATATGGTGAGGCGCATCGATGCTTGCGGCAAAAATAGTTCAGTGCTTTGACCGCGAGATCGATACCATATGTTATGATTTCAAACTCATGAAAGCATGCGATTTTCATGATTTTTTACTTATGGGCAAGGAAAGGACTGGGGAAAATGATTAAATGATTGATTATTTACAATCTCAAGAGATATTTATTGAAGAATGCGCCAATTTACTATAATAATACATTTCTATATTGGATGAACAATCCTAATACATGAATACTTATTTGAAAAAATTGTAGATGCGATCGTAATATGTATAATATATTACGTATATCGCTGAAAACCACATATTTGACACTTTTTAAGGTCAGCAATTAGCTAGAACTATAATTAGGCTGTACTCAAACTATTATTATACGCTAAACTATAATCGTCGCGACGATAATACATTTACATACATGTACGAAAGTATATTTTACAGAATGCCTGGAACAATGTTCAAAGCAAATAATTATTATATTGGTCTCGTTGAGAATAACGAACTGTTTATATTTATTTTTCAGACCGCATGACGAACAGAGAACAGAGCCATCATTTTCATTATGGTTTTCGTTAACAATAACACTTCAACAACGTAATTTCGTAGCAATAACAACAAAATAATTCATTACTCTATGAATACAGTTGTTCTTGAAAGATACTAATCCATTCTCTCTTCATTAAGGACTATTTCACGAAGGAGTGAAGTATACTCCACGAATGTATATCGCATATGCATATATTACGCGCTGTTACCTGCATACATATCGCGAATATTACATACGGTAATGGCCAATCCAACTATTTCAATCTCTACTATTTTTCTATTCCAAATACAACGAGTTTGAAGAAATAAGAAATATTAAGACCTTCAGATCAGTACCCAGAGGTTGATTACAATATAATATATGTGAAAGAACGTATTGTTGATAACACATCATCAGGAATTCTCATCTGTTCTGTAATATTACAAATCTCTTACCTGTGCGAGTATAATATCATTGTATGAATCAGTTAGGTACAGCTTGCTGTGGAGTAAAAGAGTTTATATGTTACAGCCTACAGCTTCTACAAATGATTCGTGTTAATTATACATTGCAAAAAATATAAACATAAATAATCGAGGAAGCTAGTTAAAAATACAAAGGTATTATTTTCCTAATTGTAATTGGTCTACTCAAGCAAACGTTACTACCGTATTGTACCGAGTATCAGTCGACCTCTGATTCTACGGTTTGATGGAAGAAATTTTCTTTGAAGATTGAATGTAAGTCGACTTTCACAAAGAAATTGTCATTTATATTTTTATTTATATCTAATCGTCGTAAAATAAAGAAAGAAAAACTTACCAACGTTATAACGTAAGTCATAAGGCTGATAGTGAGTAACTCCGGCCTTAAATTTAGATATTTCATTAAATCGTATGAACGATTACGAGTTGATTAAACATCAGTGATCTTAGAATCTAAATAAATATAGATACACATTATTTGTTGTATCAAAAAGTGATTATTCTGAATACTTTTGGTGTTTTACAATTAGGGAAGAGGAAATCGTAGTTTTTTATTCTTTACTTCGTTTTCATTTTCTGAAAGTTTAGGTCGAAATACCGTTTGTGACCACTGCACGTTTTTTTTGCCCATTTTGGGTTCAAATTAGTGAATGGAAAACATTCTAAAAATGCTGTGACATTATAAATTTTATTTATATATGTGATTGGAAAGATTGGAAAATTCTAGAAAAATAATATAGTTATTTCAGCACGCTTTGTAAACATTAACTTAAATCTAAAGTGACTAAAAACGGTAATTCTACCCAGATAAATTGTTTTTTGTAACAAAAAGCGATTATTTTGATAACTTTTTGTGTTTTTCAATCAGAGAAGAGGATAATTCAGCTTTTTATTCTTGGTTTCTTTCTTTTTCATTTTTTCAGAATTTATAGACTCACCTCTATCAGGGATGTGTCTAATATTGAGTATATTAATGAAAACGTTTAAACCGTAGGATAAAATAATTCGATACAGAGGTAAGCGTGGCAAGGGCTATATTCTAAAAATAACAAGAATAGAAAAATGCTTGTTTACGATCAGAATTTGTACTTTATTTTGTTACATTTAAGTAATTAAACGAGTCGTGGTTGATTAGTATATTACGAGAATATTACAAAAATATAGGTTCGTTAATACAGATACAGTTCATCAACGGCTTAAAACGGAAACAAAATGAAACAAAAAAAAAAAAAAAACATTCAGCATTTTAATTCTAATTATTTTTTATTTATTTTATTATTTTTTTATATTTTTCAAATTTTTATATCGGAATGAGTTACAATCTTCAAATACGGCGATAAATCACACAATCATTTTGTGATTGAGAAAATACTTTAAAATTCTTCGTTTCTTCTTCGTATAATTTTCTTGTCTTCCAGAAAAATGTCTCTTCTCTCTTCATTTCGTCCATAAAATCTTTAAATCGCCGCGCTTTTTCATTTTCAGATCGAAATCCTTTTGAGGTTATGTTATAGACTCGAGTGAATCTCATGCTCATCTAGTTGGCACCTGGGTTGGTGTTTTGTATCAGAGTGATGTTGTCCCCTTTCAGCATTATCCTCCCAAGTTGTTTTCGGTTCTTTGTTTTAACGTGGTATTCCTCAGCGTCGTCTAAGACCAAATTCATGTACTCGTCAAATCCGACTATTAGTCCTTCGATTCTTAGGTTAATGTTCTCGAATAACCACACTTGTACTCGCGAACGATTTTGGAGATAACGAAATATAAGGTTTATGGGCTGTACCATAACCTTCTGCACTTTCGGTGGGCCTTTGAACGACATCGTTTATAATTTTTATTTTATCACACTTTTCGTAATATTTGATTATTACTTCTCAGAGCCGAACGTGGGATCGACGTATTCTATTACTGAACGAAAGCGTGTCGCGTCACAATTCACAAGCCGGGAAAATGGCTTCTATACTCAAGCGCGGTAGCCTGCTGCCCTTTAGACAACTGCTTCGTCAAACAGAATGAATGCCCGGTCGGTAAGATCTGTGCGTTCCAAAGGAGCTCAGCATTATCAATTCATCACTCTGCTCAGCATTGATGGCCGGTGAGTTGCCTTCGACTAGGCGCAGCGAGAGATTTGCAGTTTTTTTTATTATGTCTAAGTGTTTCATTTATCTCTCATTCATTAATTTCAATATGCTAAATGCGGGACACAGATTCTATATATTTTTCTTTCTCGTAATTTGGAAAATGCAATTTCTGTATTAAACAAAAATAATGATTGTATCGTTTCGGGGTAATATTATTTTTTTCCTCTTCCTAACACAAAAAAGATATTACGATTTGTTTCAAAAGAAACGTATCAATTATCATATGTTTGTTGTAATCCTAATTTGATGAAATTTTTAACCGATAGGAGGAAAACCTGAGTTGGGAACCAGAAGTTGAAAAGTCAAAATTTGCATGCGCCCACAAGCTCCGAAAAGTTTCTATACATTACAATTGCAGAACTCGAGTGGTGGTGAGTATATTGCTATTATATTTTATAATATTCATGGAATATAAAGTTCGAGTTCTCGAGTAAACTTCCTTTTATCTCGTGACGGTTGTCGTTTTCCGCAAATTTAGGTGGGTATAAATGTGAACCGTGGTCAACTTCCTGAACAAATAGCAAGCAGATATGGTAACAGATATGGTAATGAAAAAAGCTGTATTTTGCGAATAAAATTGAAAATTTATTTCTCAAGAGAAAGTTTGATATACACAAGTTGCGGATTCGTGAATAAATATAGAATAAAGCTGACGTGGAATTCCAATGAAAATCATCGTTCTTTCAAGTTTTCGATGAAGCTTAGATATTATACCCGCATTATGTCCGAAGAGAAGATTAGGATTCCAAATTTAGACCTATCTTGAGTACTAGCTCACGTGGCTTGGTTCTATAAATCAGAATTAAAATTTCAATCATAACCGAACTTGATATTCATATTTTGAGGTCAACATGCCAGTGCTTCTGAACAGGATCGCTAACTTTTTTGTAACCCGCACAGCGGGGAATGTGACAAAACGTGACAGAAATATGAAAATTGGGATTCAAACCTATATCTTAATACCTTATAATCTTGTTATAACATCAATTTCATAATGTTAGATTTGTTATGAAATTTGTCAAATTTTCAAATCAGTTTGATAAATTTTGAATGATTCAGTGTTCACAATAAGCGGATTTTTATATCTAGTTGTGATTGATTTAGTCAATTACTTATATTAACTACTTAGTATTGGAGTGAAACTTAAGGGTGTAAATTCAAGAAAAAAATCGTGCTACAAATTCAATGTATGTCGTGTTTCGACACAATATGGGAGCAGTTATGGACCATCACGACCACCATGACTGACAAATCTTCTTCCGTTCGAGTAACCGTTTTCAGAGACAAGCAGGATGTCCGCATTTTTCCTCAACATACTTTCATGGCAACTTGGTACTACTCAGCTGCCAGGACTGGGATACAGGTGCCATAATAATATAGGTAGATACTAATATTTACATGATGTGTGTTATACATGTATATCTTTTCATAGGGTAAGTCTAGGAAATACAGAATACTAGTCCGAAATTCCATAACTTCTAATTTCCCAATGACGAAGTCCAATGCGAAGAGAAATATGCATCAGGGTGAAACTTGGATGTTTCTTTTGAATCAACGAAAGTTAAATGAGATTCATAAATCTCAATAAAACGAGTATTTACTTCATTCACTTTATTCAAATATATAGGTAGACTTACCTTGTAGTAAGGATATATTTGGATAGTGAAGAATGGAATTTAGAGGCTTGGAAATATGGTCAAGAACATGAAGGCGTATATGACGCGCCTTGTTACATGCAACCCGCGTATCATTTTATTATTATTGTCTATCATACAACTTCTAGTTCCATAGTTTCTCACCCGATGGCGCTACCAGCGTAAACCCACGTGACACAACGTCGCCCTTCCACTCCCCTCAAGGTCGAGCAAGGCCGACAAGGGTGGGGGGCCGAGTTAAACCCGTCTAACCGGTTATCTAAACCGGTCTAACCGGTTGAATAAAGCTGTCTGACCACTTTCGCTCTCACTTTTCAGTGGCCTTTGTGGCGTCAACGAGTGAACATGTGTTGCACGTAGTGAGAGGCTTCTGCGATAGGCGCAAACTTACGCAGCAAATTAAGAAAAACGTGCAAGAGAATCTTTGACAATTGGTACGTTGCGTCGTTACGCGTTCGAGGAGCTTCACAGTCCGAAGAGGCTGACATCAACGAAAGCACGTCGGACATGAGTGAGTTTGAAATATTCCAATCACCGTTTTACCATAACCCTAAATAATTGAGAATTTTCAATGCTTATTTGTAACAAGAAGGATCTTGCTGATTTGTTTCGTAATGAAAATAGTATTCGATATTCTTCAGATATATTTTACGAGTCGCGTATTTCAATCGGCAAAGTTAGTAACAATCTGATCGCTACAAGCGGACTTTGATTATCATTGGAGAAATTGTTCATTTTCGAGTAGATTCTATCCGTGCCAGCGAATAACTGTGTGAAGATCGGAATTTTTTACGAACATAACCTCTCAGACCTGGTTTAAACACAAATATAATAGGCGAGGGGGTTCCATTTGATAACCTCGCAATATCATTATCCTATTATATCAACAATCATATAATTCCATGTTCCTCGCTCTCGAGTATCGTCTGCTCAGTGAGCATATTTTGCGACTCCGAGGGTGAACTAATTTGTCGTGTTATTTTGATTTGACAAATGTTTTTCGGGAGAATATTAGATCCCAGATTTATTCTTTTATTAGCTTCGTCGACAGCATTATCGATGGACGGAGATCAGAATAAGCATCGCAGACACTTGAGATGCGTAGATCCTGTGTGCCACTCGCTCGGAAATAGACGCCATCCAAAACTGCCCAGCTAGTCCTGGATTAATAGTCAACCAACACAATGGTGAGCTTCACATTATATGAGCCAAAGATCTTGTGTAATTATAGGTGTATATCGACGGAGCAATCGATGCTGAAACACATTTATCTGTCTGATATCCAGACAGTATCTGTCTCTAGACGCAACAATGTTTATTCTAATCCCAACTATATTCCTATGTTTCAGAATTGGGGAGAGGGAATCAGATCTGGATAGTCTACATGCCGAGTTATCAGTTCCACAGGCTATTCGAACTGTTTAGAAACAGTATGCCAGCAATTACGGAGCATCGCGAGGACCAAGCTGGTAATTGTATTTAAGTTAACTCGGTAATTTATTATTAAGTAACTCGGCTATTTAAATCAGATTGCCGCTTATCTGTTACACATCTCGAATGAAACACCATTTCAAAACCATATAGCTCCTCCGCCGAGCAAATCTGATGCTCGCCATGTATCTGTGGCTGGCTACTACAGGTGCCTCTGGTTTGCCTCTGTCATGACCACACACCAGATACTCTCATGGCGACTCGGTTCTACTCAGCTGCGAGGGAAACTGTACTGATGCGATGATAATATACCCGGAGGTAATATATTGTTATAACTTGTGTAATGGTTGGATCTGTTATCATAGGGTAAGTCTGGAAGAGACGGAACACTCAATTCTTTGAAATAGCGATAACTTCTTTCTTTTCAACGACAAACTCGAATCCTTCCGTTGTATTAACAACAGTGGGAAGAAATTGATAAATCTCAAATAAACATGTTTACTTTTTTAGAATAAAGACTTACCCCGTAGTAGAGAAATATTTGAATAACTAGGACTGAAATTTAAAGGCTTGGAAATAAATTCAAGTGTAGGTTACTATAGAATTGATTAGGATTCACATTTATTTTCAAATATAATTCAATATTAAAGGTAAATTACTTTCTAGTCTCAGCTACCGGTCATAACAATTAAAAGATTGAAAAATCTATTTGTGCACGAAACATCAATGATCACACATTGAAGTTCTTGATTCTGTTGAAAATAGTTTAAAGTTTATATTACATTTAAAAATGGTTTGAAAAGGCTTACAAAATTATTCATAAGCAATATATTATAATCAATTTCATAAAAATTAGCAACAGTATTACCGACAATGACTCGGATACACGATCACAATTGGAAATTCTTCCGTTGTTAGTTAAGAACGTTTCCTTGTACAACGCATCGAGTTAATTCATCCAATGTAACGTATGTTTATCTAGTTTTCATTTTCACAGGGGTTGTTCATCGAGGAAAACGAAGTCCTAACTTTCTCCAAAATTCATCAGTGCACGATTCACACCAGGGAGTGGAGCAATTGAGGCATCGGGAATGAGCAGTTGAGAATCATCGTCCCGCTTGAGACATGTCAGATACTAGTTTCAATTTTCAACAATAACTTGCAAATCAGTTTACAAATTGCTGTACAGATTATTCCGAATCAATTGTAGAAGCTATGAGCGGTAATATATAAACTCGTGATCAAACAGGACGCTTTACTTGACTAATTCATACGGTGATATTATAATCGTACAAAAAAAAGACTTGTGATATTATAATGATGTTATATTATTAACAATATGTTCCTTCGCATATATTTTATTATTTGTATTTAACCCCCGGGTACCGACCTGAAGGTCTTAATGTTCTTTATTTTTTGAAGTCAATGTATTTGGAATAGAAAAATAGTACAGATTGACATAGTCGGATGAGCCATTACCGTATGAAATATTCGCAATATCTATGCAGGTAACAACATAATACATGCACATAAGATATACGTTCGTGAAGTATACTCCACACCTTTGTTAAATCGTTTTTAATGAATAGAGAGCGAAGAATTCAGAGATCCATGAATTGGAAAGTCTCATGAGTATCTCTTAGGAACAAGTAGTATGTTTATAGAGTAATGAATTATGAATTATTTTATTGTTCTTGCGGGGAAATTACGTTGTTGAAGTATTATTGTTAACCAAAACCATGGTGAAATTAATGGTTCTGTTCTCTATTCGTATGGCGGTCTGAAAAATATATATAAACAGTTCGCTGTTCACAACAAGACCAATATAAAAATGATCTGCTTTGAACATTGTACTTAGCATTCTGTAAATTATACCTCCGTACGTATATGTATGTATTATTGTCGCAACGATTAGTTTAGAGTATGATTATAGTTTTAGTACAGCCTTATTATAGTCCTAGCCAATTGCCGACCATAAAAAGTCTCAAATATGTCGTTTTCAGTGATATGCGTGATATATTAAACGTATTACGATCGCGTCTACAATTTTTTCATACAAGTATCCATGTATTAGGATTGTTTATCCAATAAACATGTATTATGGTAGTAAATTGGCGCATTCTTGAATTAACATCTCTTGAGATTGTAAATAATCAATCGTTTAATCATTTTCCCTGGTCCTTTCGTTACCTATAAGTGGAAAATCATGAAAATCGGATGCTTTCATAAGTTTGAAATCATAAAGTTGCCGCACGGGGTGACAAATGGTATTGCCATCTCGCGGTGACCGTACCGAACTATTTTTGCCGCAAACATTGACGCGCCTGACGATATGTAATCTCTCGTTACGGATCGCAGTTATGACACACGGGTTGCATACATTGAGCTATGCCGACGTACCGGCATAGCGGGTTATCGGCACAGCACGTTATCGACACAACACGTTATCGACACAGCACGTTATCGGCACAGCACGTTATCGGCACAGCACGTTATCGACGCAGCACGTTACCGACACGAAATAGTTCGACAATACGACCGCGAGATGGCGGAGCACTGACCTAGGGTAATAGCACCTGTCGCGGATTCAGTGACCTCAGTGGCCCTCGCGGCATCAATGAGTACGTATGGGATGCGTTAAAGAGACCCGTAGAAATATTTCGAACGCAATAATATGATACCAGTCGTCCTTCTTTATAAAATTAATTATGTAAAGTAAGATCTTATTGTAATACGAATGTATTTAGTTTATTTTGCGATGACTCTCATACACGAAGAGAAGTTTATGGTAAATATTCTCATACTCATACAGTAATTGTCCCATATAATTTCAATGTTTACCATAAGCTTCTCTCCGTGTACCAGGAAACAAATAAAGACACTCGAAAAATGTATACTTGATATTTATTTTTGAGAATCAATTACAATTTACAAATCCTGCATAATTTTGACTATGAATGCGATTGTATCAATGCTGCGGAAATAAATTTTCAGATATATGAATAATCAATTGCTTTGTTATATTTTCCACTTCCCCCGGACAGATGATGCCTTATTTTCAGAGTAAATTCTCCGGCAGTTGAGACTTTCTTTTCGGACCCGCACTTCTGGCAGTTGAGACTTTCGTTTTGGACCCCGCACTTCTGGCAGTTGAGACTTTTCGGACTCGTATTTCTGGCAGTTGAGACTTTTTCGAGGGTCATATGTCTGGCAGTTGACACCTCAAACTTAACTCCTAAAAATAAGGTGTCAACCGCCAGGCACATGACCCTCGAAAAAAGTCTCAACTGCCAGAAAACGGAGTCATTTTTCTGGCAGTTGAGACTTTTTCCGGAGCGATTTTTCTGGCAGTTGAGACTTTTTTCGAGGGCCATGTGTCTGGCAGTTGACACCTTATTTTTAGGAGTTAATTTTGAGGTGTCAACTGCCAGGCATATGGCCCTCGAAAAAACTCTCAACTGCCAGAAAATGGAGTGATTTTTCTGGCGGTTGAGACTTTTTATCGACATCAGCATGCATACGCTGCTTTATACAGTCGCTGCTTCATGCAGTCGCTGCTTCATGCAGTCGCTATATAGCTTATCTATACTAGCATTTTCAAGAGTTTAAGTAATTTCAAGTCAAAAATTGCTCCTGGTATCAGGAGAACATAAAACCCGAGGAGGTGTTCTGAAATTTTTGGAATGCCTATCGACACATGCATGCATACGCTGCTTCATGCAGTCGCTATATAGCTTATCTATACTAGCATTTTTAAGAGTTTAAGTAATTTCAAGTCAAAAATTGCTCCTGGTATCAGGAGAACATAAAACCCGAGGAGGTGTTCTGAAATTTTTGGAATGCCTATCGACACATGCATGCATACGCTGCTTCATGCAGTCGCTATATAGCTTATCTATACTAGCATTTTTAAGAGTTTAAGTAATTTCAAGTCAAAAATTGCTCCTGGTATCAGGAGAACATAAAACCCGAGGAGGTGTACTGAAATTTTTGGAATGCCTATCGACACATGCATGCATACGCTGCTTCATGCAGTCGCTATATAGCTTATCTATACTAGCATTTTTAAAAGCTTAAGTAATTTCAAGTCGAAAATTGCTCCTGGTATCAGGAGAACATAAAACCCGAGGAGGTGTTCTGAAATTTGTGGAATGCCTATCGACACATGCATGCATACGCTGCTTCATGCAGTCGCTATATAGCTTATCTATACTAGCATTTTTAAGAGTTTAAGTAATTTCAAGTCAAAAATTGCTCCTGGTATCAGGAGAACATAAAACCCGAGGAGGTGTTCTGAAATTTTTGGAATGCCTATCGACACATGCATGCATACGCTGCTTCATGCAGTCGCTATATAGCTTATCTATACTAGCATTTTTAAGAGTTTAAGTAATTTCAAGTCAAAAATTGCTCCTGGTATCAGGAGAACATAAAACCCGAGGAGGTGTTCTGAAATTTTTGGAATGCCTATCGACACATGCATGCATACGCTGCTTCATGCAGTCGCTATATAGCTTATCTATACTAGCATACCTAACTATCATTTTAAGAAAATGGAGTGATTTTCTGGCAGTTGAGACTTTTTCAGGGTGATATTTCTGGCAGTTGAGACTCTCTCTTCGGACTCGTATTTCTGGCAGTTGAGACTTTTTTCGGGGGTCATATGTCTGGCAGTTGACACCTCAAAATTAACTCCTAAAAATAAGGTGTCAACTGCCAGACCCACGACCCTCGGAAAAAAGTCTCAACTGCCAGAAAAAGCGCTTCGAAAAAAGTCTCAACTGCCAGAAAACGGAGTGATTTTTCTGGCAGTTGAGACTTTTTTTCGAGGGTCGTGGGTCTGGCAGTTGACACCTTATTTTTAGGAGTTAAGTTTGAGGTGTCAACTGCCAGACATATGACCCCCGAAAAAAGTCTCAACTGCCAGAAATACGAGTCCGAAAAAAGTCTCAACTGCCAGACAAATCACTTCATCCTCTGGCAGTTGAGACTTTTTTCGAGGGCCATATGTCTGGCAGTTGACACCTTATTCTTAGGAGTTAATTTTGAGGCTTCAACTGCCAGACACACGACCCCCGAAAAAGTCTCAACTGCCAGAAAAAGGAGTGATTTCCTGGCAGTTGAGACTTTTTATCGACATCGGCATGCATACGCTCCTTCATGCAGTCGCTATATAGCTTATCTATACTAGCATTTTTAGGGAGGGGAAAGTGGAAAATAACAAAGCAATTGATTATTCATATATATAAAAATTTATTTCCGCAGCATTCATACAATCGCATTCATTGTCAAAATTATGCAGGGTTTGTAAATTGTAATTGATTCACAAAGATAAATATCAAGTATACATTTTTCGAGTGTCTTTATTTGTTTCCTGGTACACGGAGAGAAGTTTATGGTAAGCATTGAAAGTATATGGGACAATTACTGTATGAGTATGAGAATATTTACCATAAACTTCTCTTCGTGCATGAGAGTTATCGCAAAATAAACTAAATACATTCGTATTACAATAATATCTTACTTAATATAATCAATTTTATAAAAAAGGACGACTGGTATCATATTATTGCGTTCGATATATTTCTACGGGTCTCGTTAACGCACCCCATACGTACTCGTTGATGCCACGAGGGCCACTGAGGTCACTGACTCCGCGACAGGTGCTATTATCCTGCGTCAGTGCTCTGCCATCTCGCGGTCGGATTGTCGAACTATTTCGTGTCGGTAACGTCGTGTGCCGATAACGTGCTGTGTCGATAACGTGCTGTGTCGATAACGTGCTGTGTCGATAACGTGCTGTGTCGATAACCTGCTATGCCGGTACGTCGACATAGCTCAATGTATGCAACCCGTGTGTCATAACTGCGATCCGTAACGAGAGATTACATATCGTCAGGCGCATCAATGTTTGCGGCAAAAATAGTTCGGTGCGGCAACTTTATGATTTCCAACTTATAAAATCATCCTATTTTCATGATTTTTTGCTTATAGGCAACGAAAGGACCGGGGAAAATAATTAAACAATTGATTATTTACAATCTCAAGAGATGTTATTTCAAGAATGCGCCAATTTACTACCATAATATATTCCTATTGGATGAAATATCCCAATACATGAATACTTATTTGAAAAAATTGCAGACGCGATCGTAATACGTTTGATATATCACGTATATCACTGAACACCACATATTTGACACTTTTTATGGTCGGCAATTGGCTAGAAATATAATTAGGCTGTACTAAAACTATTATTGTACTCTTAAACTAATCGTTGCGACGATAATACATACACATACGTACGGAGGTATAATTTACAGAATGCTAAGTACAATGTTCAAAGCAGATCATTTTTATATTGGTCTTGTTGTGAACAGCGAACTGTTTATATATATTTTTCAGACCGCCATACGAATAGAGAACAGAACCATTAATTTCACCATGGTTTTGGTTAACAATAATACTTCAACAACGTAATTTCCCCGCAAGAACAATAAAATAATTCATAATTCATTACTCTATAAACATACTACTTGTTCCTAAGAGATACTCATGAGACTTTCCAATTCATGGATCTCTGAATTCTTCGCTCTCTATTCATTAAAAACGATTTAACAAAGGTGTGGAGTATACTTCACGAACGTATATCTTATGTGCATGTATTATGTTGTTACCTGCATAGATATTGCGAATATTTCATACGGTAATGGCTCATCCGACTATGTCAATCTGTACTATTTTTCTATTCCAAATACATCGACTTCAAAAAATAAAGAACATTAAGACCTTCAGGTCGGTACCCGGGGGTTAAATACAAATAATAAAATATATGCGAAGGAACATATTGTTAATAATATAACATCATTATAATATCACAAGTCTTTTTTTTTGTACGATTATAATATCATCGTATGAATTAGTCAAGTATAGCGTGCTGTTTGATCACGAGTTTATATATTACCGCTTATACTTTCGACAAATGATTTGGAATAGTCTGTACAACAATTTGTGAAATGATTTGCAAGGCATTGTTGAAGATTGAAATTAATATTTGATATGTCTCGAGTGAGACGCGGCAATGACCTTAATTTTAATCTTACATAGAGCAGGCAGCAGATGCCATGATAAAAAAAAATTGCGTTTGTCACTAATCATAGAGAATATTGAAATCAGGTTCCGTTATTTATCACAAATATACTATGTTAAAAAGTCTGCTGACTGAAAATTACTAGCCACCAGCCCAGCTTGTTTTCTGTACAACGTTTCAAACGGAATCGATTATGTGACGGGATGCAAGATGTTAGCAAAACTGGTTCCAAAGGAACTGTCATTATGGACTCGATACCCCACAGCCTAAATCTATATGCTTATGCTACTCTATTAACACACCGCGGTGCAGAGTTGTCTTGCGGTCATTGTCCCGGTACTTAGACTGCTCCACTTCTGGGTGTAAATAGTGTTCTGACGAGTTTCCAAGAGGTCTAGTTGAAGGTGGACAGAACCTTGCTTCCCTCAATGAACATGTGAAGAACCTGTGAAGAACCTGTGAAGACGAAAACTAGATGAACATGCGGTACACTTGATAAGTTAACTTGATGTGTTGTTCAAGTGAACATTATTAATTAAAAACGAAAGAATTTTCAATTGTGATCATATATATGACACATAGTCAGCAATACTGTTGCTAATTTTCTTGAAATTGATCTTGATATATTTCTTATGATTAATTTTGTAAGCCTGTTTAACCCATTTTTAAATGTGATATGAACTTTAAATTATTTTCAACAGAATCAAGAATTTCAATGTGTCAGTATTAATGTTGCATGCATGAATAGATTTTTCAATCTTTTAATTGTTATGACCGGTAGCTGAGACTGGAAAGTATTTCATCATTGATATTGAATTGTGTTGGATGTTTAAAAAATAAATTTGATGTCTCTTTCATACTGCATTAATCTACACTTGTGTTTATTTTCAAACATTCAAATTTTGATCCTGGTTATTCGAATACATCTCTACTACGAGTTAAGTCTATATTCAAATAAAGTGAACATATTTTTTTGAGATTTGTTAATCGTTTCCTACCGTTGCCAATACAATAGAAAAATTCAAGTTTGGCACGAAGAAGAGAGACAAGTTATAATTACTTCAAAGAATTGAGTGTTCCGCCTCTTCTACAGCTACCCGATAATAAAATATCCAAGTATTACACGAATTGCGTCCATATGTTGCTTTTGGTATATTATTATGGCGCCAGTACAGTTTCCCTCGCAGCTGAAGAGAACCAAATCACCGTGAAAGTATCTGGTATACAGTGATGACAAAGTCAAGCCAGAGGCACCCATAGCCAACTGAAGATATAGTCTGAGCATCAGATTTGCTTTGTGGAGAAGCTGTGTGATACATGGATTTAAAAAGGTGATTTATTTATTTATTCATTTATTCGAGATGTATAACGGATCAACGGCAATCTGATTTCAACAACATGAGTTAATTGATGCAACGCAGCCTGTGGTGGCTAGAAGTCAATCAATAATAGAGTATAGTTACCTTGACGCCAATATCCTCCTTGCCTCTGGCAATGGTTACTTAAATGGGAAGTCATCCACTGGCTTGGTCGCTGTGATGCTCCGTAACTGCTGGCATACTATTCCTAAACAGTTGAAAAGACTTGTGGTACCGGTAACTCGGCTCGTAAGCTATCCAGATCCGAATTTGCCTCTCAAATTCTAAAACGTGGGAATATAATTGCGATTAGAACAAACATTGTCGCATTTAAAGATAGAAACTGTCTGAGTATCGGATAGATGAATGCGTACAGCATCGATTGTTTTGTCTATACACATTTATAGCTACACGAAATCTTTGGCTGATATAATTTGAAGCTTACCACTGTGTGCGCTGACTATTAATCCAGGACTAGCTGGGTAGTATTGGTTGGCATTCATCTCCGACCAAGTGACACGCAGGATCTATGCACCTCAAGTCTCTGCAATGCTCGTTCAGATCTCCATCGACCAATAATGCTGTCAAAAAATCAAATGAAAGAATAAATTGGAGAATGAGTATTCTCTTGAAAAAAATTTGCAAACTCAAAATATTAGTTTACTCAAAATTAGTTTACCCACAGACTCGCTAAACACGAGTAAAACAAAATTCGGTTAAAGAAATGTATAGTAAAACATGAATAAAAGTATGAGGAGCTTGAAGTTACATAGATTGTTATCATCATAGGATAATGATCACCGCGAGGTTATCAACTCCTTTGCCTGTTATATTTATTTTTAAATCTGAGAGGTTATGTTAGTAAGAAATTTCGATTTTTACAGAGTAATATACTCGTAAATGAACAATACCTTCGATTACAATCAAGGTCGGCTTGTAGCAATCTAATTGTCACTTACTCTGTTGATCGAAATACGCTACAGGTTGAAACATGTTCGAAAAATATCTGATACTATTTTCAGATTGAAAGAAATCAGCAATATTCTTTCTGTTACGAGCAAGCATTGAAAATTCACAATCGTTTATGGTTATGGTAGAATAGTGATCGAAATATTTCAAACTCACTTATATCCGACGTGCTTCCGATGATGGCAGCCTCTCCGAATGATAAATCTCCTCGAACGCGTAACAACGCGACGTACCAATTGTCAAACATTTTCTCACCCGTTGGTTAATTTGTCGCGCAAGTTTCCCCCTGTCGAAGGAGCTTCTCCTTACACCTACCCCAACGTACCCCATGTTCACTCGTTGACGCCACGGGGGCCACTGAACCCGGAATCCGGTTAGACCGGTTTGTTGATCCTCCCCACCCTTGACGGCCTTGCCCGACCTTGATCGGAATGCTAGGCGACAGAAGGGGCAAGGACGCTGTTGTCGTAGGTCAGTTTACGCTGGTAGCGCAGTGAGTGGGAGACTATGGAACTAGAAAGAGCGTATTAATAAAATGATCCGCGGGTTGTGTGTAATAAGGCGCTTACCTCTCAGGCTTATTATAGCATTGGCTAGTTTATTTATATTTATATTTATATTCATACATACTATATATTATTTCAGATATGATGAAATGCATGTATGATAGGCGAACTGTGCGCCAGAATAGAGTCGACGACTTGAAATTCTTCTGATAATCATTGCAAGGCTAGTGATTAACTACCGCAGAGAAGAGGAGAGAAGATAAGAGAAGAGAAAATGAAGCGTACTACAATTAATATTTTCACAATTTCGAAAAAAGTATTCAGTTTCAAGTCAAATATCGCATACGACTCGAATAACTCATGATATAAATTCAGGCAAATGCACCACCGTATCAAAATAACGATATTATTAATAATAGATGTGATAATAAATTCTTTACCTATACGTATTGTATACTATAATATTTCAATTTCTCAGATGCTTTCACTTTGAAATGATTCTCCCGACTTTACCAATAATTGCCGCTGTTGATTTAAGCGAGCAGAAAATGCTATGATAAAAAATTTCCTCAAATGATTATGCGAGGAAAAGAAGCAGCAATTTATTATTCATGGATCTAGATCATTATTAACATTCATGGTTGAAACATCTATACAAGCATACCAGGTGATTCCTCGCTTACATCACAGTGATGCGGGTAGCAGGGTCACTGCGATGTGAGCGAGGAATCACCCGGTAGATATGATATGTAGTTGAAGTTATGAATAGAATATTTAATTGTTTGTCAAAAATAAATACATCTAGCGCAATTAATCGAGTTTTTTTTTTTTCGCATTGCGACACAATACATAGTATGAATTGAGTTGGCGTGATTATGAAATGATACCTACAGCCGTTTAAAGTCGTTTTACTTGTTGCACAATGTACTGTTCTGTCATTTCCCAATCATTCCGGTGCGTCCTATTTAAAAAATAATAACGCACACGGCGTATCGTTGAGTTTACATAATAAGACTATATTGTATGTGACAAATGGGTTTCCTCTGGGAAAAAGTACAAAAACCTATCGCCAGTCTCTGTCGTAAAATCAGGAACTATAATGCCAAGGACTAAAACCTTATGGCAATTACATGTCGCAAAGTCGGACCTCGCTGATTCGCATAGTAATATCGAAAATTCATTTCAAGAACTACTCACTTGGCGGGCACATTACTTTCTCCAACTCTACTATGATTATACGCACAAGGACTATCCAAATAAAGCTGTGTTTCAGAGGTGGTGCCTGTGTTGCCCTTGTCAGTCGGATAAAACTGCATCCACTGATTTGAATAGTTCGTATCTCTTTTTCATATATCTCAAGTCGATCCGTGTATCGGATCGGGAGAAATAGATGTTGCAACAAAGTGTCTACCAACAACTTGAGCGGAGCAGAAGAGGACTGCATAACACACATGCAACTCACGTATACCAAACCTCAAACTCGTATTGTAGGTATATCCTGGAACAAGTGATAAGTGTGTGCATTCCCTATTCAGCTATTATTTATCATTTAAAAACAAATTTATAGAAGCTGAAAATTCAGGATCCAAACCAGGGGGGTCCGATCGGGGAGCAGTCCTCAAAAAAAGAACGAATTCTGAAATAAAATAATTGAATTAAACATTTTTTTTCTAATATAGATACATATTGTGATGATTTTCTGCTACTATTCGTTCTAAATTCATTTTCTTTATTTATTTATTACAGCGGTGAAAAATAATATTACAATATTTACAACAGATTATGGCATAGGTACAGAAAATTATTATTATTATTATTATTTTTATATCGTAATTATTCCAAGATTTTTCTCATCCCTAATGACCTTACGTCTTAGATCCTGGATGATTCGGGGTGAAAACTTCATAGTCTAAAACGGAGAAGTGATAATCCCCCATTAATACGCTGCTAGAAGCGTGTTCACCGTCGTAACTGTGCGGTAAATTGCTATAACTTTCTGCATTAGTGTTACAGTTACTTGCTATCAATAAATCGGCACCTGCGCCAAATATCGGGCCTATCCTGAAGCAGATGAATAAATAAAATTGTCAATTGTATGAATTATTTGAAGCCTCGATCCACGCCTCACCGATCATCGGTCAGTTATATCATTATGCCTCACCCCAGGTATAGAGGGAATCGGTTTAGTATCGATTCTTATACGATTTTTAGGATAGTTACTGATCGGGCTGATGAGATCGAGGATAAAACGATTCTTTGAAATCGGTAGTAAGATTAGAATAATAAAAATAAATTCATATTTCTTACTCCGGGTGGTAGCATATCGCAAAAGGTTTCTTAACGATATCGTATTTGGTCGGTGGTACGTCCTGGTTGTTTGTTAACGTAAAAAGAAAGGCTTTATCTGATGATATGTAGTATCCTTTAGCGCTGGTTTTTCCCCACGGTACGTCGCTGAAACCACCGCATATCTCGCCTCGTTCTCCCTGGTGTACGAGGAAAAAAGAAAAGAAAAAAAAAAAATATAAGAAAATCGGTAATTAAATAATAGGAAATTTTCATTTATTTTATTAAACTTTATATTCAATCGTCGTAAAAAAAGGAAGACTTACCAACGCTATAACGTAAGTCGGTGAAACACCGTCGCAATGGCGGTGAAAAGACGCGGCCGAATAACCGTGGCTAGATGCTCTGGAATGATAAATAAGAAAAGAGGAAAATCGTTTCATGAATCGGCGATATAATGAACTTTCCTTTTTTATTTCATTTATTTATTACCTGTATACGAGACGCCAAGTTTGTTTAGGCACGCCGTACCATTGATTCAAAAGTCTTTGAAAACCGATTTTATCTCGTGCCAATATCTGCGATCCTGGAAATAGAACGAGGCTCACTCTAGGCTGGAGTCTCTTGTCTGAACATATTTCTGCGTACTTATTAGGCAGAGCTGCGTATCTGTATCTGAATATCAAACAATTATCATTATCAGTCAATTTTGTCATCTATTTATTTCGTTGTTTCAATACTTTGCGGATTATGATTGGAGGAAAATCAATAAGTTTCACGTTCCACTAAGTGATATTGAAGAAACTCAATTAATTGACTAATCCCTTGTTGTTTCTTGTTTTTCTTTTACTTCATTTCATACCTTTCCAAAGACAATTCCATCGGCACAGCACCTGTGGGTTCAACTTCTTCGGCAAATACTTGACTGTCTATCAGTAATAGACGAACGTGATTAATAACGCCGGATAAATGCTGGCAAACTCTGGCTCTTTCTTCCTCAGTCCAGTGCTGCGTAGGCTGAGTAACTCCGGCCTTAAATTTAGATATTTCATTAAATCGTATAAACGATTACGAGTTGATCAAAAATCAGTAATCTTATGATCGAGGACCTGGTACTTTGCCCAATTAAGAACAGCCCTCCAAACGTCCTCCTCTTCCAGCCCGAGGTAATCGGATGAGATTAGTTTAACCAGTGCGTCTTTTGGCAGGGTACAAAAAGATGTTGTTTTTACTGTTTCAACAGCGTTGTCGCCGATAAATGAAAAACAACGATCTATAAACGAGGAACAAGCGCCCTTTCCACCTGTACAACGTGTAAAGGAAAAAAAATTAGCGATGATATTAAATAAAATTATCACTCTTGTACATGTGTATAAATAAATATAGATACACATTATTTGTTGTATCAAAAAGTGATTATTCTGAATACTTTTTGTGTTTTTCAATTAGAGAAGAGGTAATCGCAGTTTTATATTCTTTACTTCTTTTTCATTTTCTGAAAGTTTAGGTCGAAATACCGTTTGCGGCCACTGCACGTTTTTTGTTTTTTCTCTATTGTTCATTCGCTAACAGTTCATTATTCAGTTCAGTACACAAATTTTCAATTTATCAATTTTCAAATTAGCGGCACGAGAGCGAACACACAACGCTACAGCGATCATCCTAATCCTACGACTGACTTGGACTGACTGGCGAATGGTGTGCATAGCGCATCCAGGGATCATGGATTACGACGTTACGTAGTTCTACGGACTGCTTATACCGACGCCAGGGAGAGTAGCGCCGAGTCCCGACTGCTGTTACGCTGCTACGGTTCCGGTCGGTCAACAAGTGGCGTCGACTGATAGTGAAAGCTTATCGCTGTTCACCGTCCACCGGTGAATTGTCATCGGCTGGTCGATGCATTTATAGTTTTTGTTCGTTCTCGTACCGCGAATTCGAAACTTGATGCAATTCGTTTATAAGTATCCAGGCTGATCGTAATTCGAACTAATTTATGCATTCTGTTCTGCTTATCGCGCCTTCCATCGTCCTTAATTCATTGTAAAATTTGAGAACAATCATTAAATTTCGTAACGATGTAGGGTACAATTATCTAATAAAATCTGTGTTCATACAATACAGAAGTGAAGTGATTTTGGAATCCTCGTTCCAACACATATCTGTCTCTGTCTTGCCCTACCTTTTATTCTCTTTTTCTTATCAAATGGGGAAAAACAGCTGCATCTATCCAAAGTCTGTCTTTTAAATGAGATGAATTCATCATTATATTACTAAGAATTGAGTAAGTTTGAAGTTGAAGTAAATTTTTTCTATTTTCATTCCGATATTGTATAACAACCGTTTGAACGACCTGCGCGGGACAGAGAGGGTACAGGGTTCGGTTCGAATGCACGGTATAGATGCAGGTGAAGTTTTACGAGGACCCGTAATTCACGGCGCGTTACGCGACCTATGACACTCGAGAAACAAAGCTTGCTTGAGCTCGGTATGTATACGCATCGTCTGATAGGGGCTTTACGCAGTTCTGGCACGTAAAGGATTAAGGTTGAATGGTGACACGGAACGATATTTGGGTGCCTAACGACGCTCGATAGAATCTCTCTTTCTCTCTCTCATTCTCTCATTCTCTCGCCTCGATTACCGTGCAGAAATATATAAATATAAGGCTATATACCTCGGGCGAATCCATACATCGAAATTAATATAATGAAGATTGATGGCGGTTTCAGAATGTCGCCTATATTCTCTCTCTTTCTCTTTCTCTCTCTCTCTCTCTCTGTAACTATATACACACCTATATATAATACATATACATTAGGGTGGTCATTAATTCGGTCATATTCGAATTTCAATGATTCCACGGGTCAGAACGTCTCGAAATATGTACAAAAAAATGTACTCAAACCCCAGGTTCCTATCTGAATTCTAAGTACTGCCCCAACGCCTTCGAACTTTTCCCGTTTAAATAACACACGATTTTTAGTACTTCGGGGTTATTTTTTACTTCCCATCGCTTTCTTTTTTCTTTTTCGAATTATATAAAATTTTGAATTTATTCTCGATGAATTCTCATGATAATTTTTCTCGTTATTAAGTTGAAGGACTGCGTGGGGATTA
This sequence comes from Tenthredo scrophulariae, assembly GCA_963978835.1. Lineage (NCBI taxonomy): Eukaryota > Metazoa > Arthropoda > Insecta > Hymenoptera > Tenthredinidae > Tenthredo > Tenthredo scrophulariae. The sequence goes on from OZ022235.1 coordinate 2,097,822, forward strand.
TTATACGAAGAAGCCTCGTAAATATTAAGCTGTACGCTTATCTGCAGCACTTTTTGATCGTATGAGTCAAAGTGCTTAATCATATTCTCTTCTCCTTGCGTTATAAAATTAATATAAACCTGAATATAATCGGATCAAAAAAATAAGAAAAAAAATACAAAAAATACGAAAAAGATCGCCGACCGAAGAACTGATTTCGTTTCAAATTTAAATAATAATTATTATTATATTTCTAAAGTCCTATTTTCATTTTTAATTATTTATTTATATATTTATATCTCGTTTCTTAATAATCCTCGCTTATTTGCTCAGCGTTTAATATTACGGATCGGCGGTTTTCAGGCGGTTCGTTCAGTTTCGTATTATGAGAGAAGCGAAAAAAAGGGCGGCTAATTATCCCGGGGTATTTGCTATCGGTGGGATAAATGGGTTTTAAAAAAAAAACTCGAACCCTGTGAAATTATGTTAGAGGTATAACCGCGAGAGCCATTAACCGCGTTTGTATTCGTTGTTTTCTTTTTCTTTTTATTTGTTCAATTTTGTTTCTTTTCTTCCCTTTTTTATTCCTTTCATTATTATTTTATTTTTTTCTTTCTTCCTTTTTGGGGGGTAGAAAAACGAGGTCGAACGGCAAAAGCGGGGCAGAAGGCGAAAATGTTTTTCGGTCGGTTGAGCCCGGGTAAAACTCGGAGATTCCCAAAGAGCAGCCCTAATTCCAACCCGCCACATCGTCGTCGTCGTCGTCGACGTCGTTCACGTAACAAATGGGAACCGCGTGATGCGTCCTTTGTGAAAGGGGAAAAATTTACGCGAAAGTGAGCCTCGGCCTCACCTCGCCTCGCGAGTTACTGCAAAACGGAAAGGAGTCTGAAACCTGTCCGCTTTTGTTTGTGTCTCTGACATTTTAACTGTATACAATTCATCAACTCGTACAACGCGACCCTAAGTAATCGACGCTTTGACCACAAAAAGAATGAAAAATTAACAAATTTTCTAGAATCTGCACTGGTTTGATAATCCTCCTATCTTCTTCTTTTTTTTTTTAAAAAACCTTTTCCGAATTCGTACGGCAAAAACTTACCTGGAACTCGATCCTGGGCTTCTAGGGCTGCCGTGAGCAGTGCACAAGCATTCCCAGGACTCAGGGTTGCTGAGACATGCTCCTCGCAGCTTCTCCAGAGCTCCTCGACTCCTAGCTCTTGGGCTAGACCCAGCATTTCAAATATTCCACTGTCCTGTAGCATTATCTGTGAAGAATTAAACATTTGGGTAGAAAAAAATTGAACAACTATTATAAAGTCCGAAGTATAGAATGAGATTTTCAAAAACCCAAAATTTCGTGTTCGGTGTGAAAAGATACTAAAGAATATATTTTTGGTCAGAAAATTGTTAAGGGTCTGACTCGAGGAAGACCGAATGCAGTAAATGATCTGAAAAATGAAAAGAGCTTTGGAAAAAGGGCGAGATTTGAATAAAAAATTTAACTTTCTTTCGCTTAAAAAAAGAATTCAAATGTATCGCACATACGTGAAGTTCTTGAGGTAGAAAATTCATATGCATCTTCTCACGATAAATGTCAAACAGCAAAGAACGTTGTTAAAAGAAAAAAAAAAAGTAGAAAAACAAATCCAAAGACCTACCTTTCCCGTATAAATGTAATTAATAAACTGTCTAAAAGTGTCCGGATGTGCGTGTGGCATTCTGACAGGCGTGGGGTTTCCCGGTGAGCCGATTCTCTTGGTCGTCGTGAAGTTTTTGCATCTATGAAAATAAAAGTTGAAAGACAAAAATTAAACATTAAAAATTAAAAAGCGTTTGAAAAATTTGATACCATGGGGATTGTATTTCGAGTTAAGGGGGGAACCTGAATTAGAACGCTGAAAGAAGTCTGAGTTTTGCGATTTTTTTTCTCGACAGCAATGAAACGAATCTTTTTGAAACTTTTGGAGCGTTTTATTACAGGTTTCGGCATTAGCAAAAAAAAAAAACATTTTTCGCAAAAAACCATTTTTACTAGGAAATATTGTGATCTCTTCAAATCGTCTCGAGGGTGGAGTTGTTTATCGGCGTACAAGATAGCGTACGTAATTTTTGTCTGAAACGGAAAAATCAAAAAATGTCTCAATTCTTACGTGATCACCTTCTATATGAACCTAAAAAAAAATGTCAAATATCAAAAATTGAACAAATTGTGAGATTATGAAAAAAAATTACGATTTTCGTGGAAAAATGTCAACTTAATTATTAACAAAAATCGTTTAATTCAATTTTTCAAAGAAATCTCTCAGGTTTATATAGGCGAGAATGTTATGTTATTGGAAATGGCACCATAGTGTTCTACACAAAACAGAAAAAACAAAATTTCTATGAAAAGTCAAGTTTTCAGGGGTTGGAGCATAAAAAATCAGAATTTTTTTTCTACCTCGAAACACCGTAACATAAATATATAGTTGTTGAAATTTCGACGTCCTCGTGTACCAAAGTTCTTAGACGCCCTTGTGACAATCCCTTCTTGTGTGTTTTTTTTTCCATCGTACGCCCTATCTACGCTCGACGCCAACCGCGATTTTCACACCCTGCATGCATCCACCACTTCTGCATTAGGGCCCCTGCACCACGCCGTGTCGCAAAGCTCGTGATATACCTACCGCTTGTATCCGCGCCCTGCACCAGCTATTACACGTGACTTCTTCTCGTTACAAAAGAGCGTAATTGACTTCGTCAGAATAAGGTCTCGCGCATGTCGACACCAAAGTATATAACCAATGTACGTGTGGATACAATATATATGTATACCTATATAAGTAATATGATGCGATTCAGAATTCAGATATTATATAGGGGAGACTGAGGCTCGAAGAACCACCCCTAAAAAAAAAAATTATGACATCTTATTTTTATCCAACGAAAACTACAACTTTTTAACATAATTATAGTTTTAGGCATGATTTTTGATTTTTATTTTTTTTATTTTTCCGTAAGTAAAACTACAACCAATCTATGGACACCCCTAAGAAAATTTGCAATTTTATAAAAATCAATAGATTTTTGAAATTCTACTTTTACTCAGTTACAACTACGCTTCATATAACAATTGTTATAATTTTCAGTTATATCAACAATATTATTATAATGTATAGTTGTAACTGATTAAAAATAAAATTCTAATAATTGATTGATTTTTTATAAAATCACAAATTTTTTTTAGGGGTCTCCGTTGTGTCCCATTCTCCCCTATATGAAAATTGACTACTACGTAAAGCTACTTCATAAGTATACCCATATATACCTAGGAGCAAAGGTAGAAGCAGTAGCAGTAGCAAGCTAGGCTAGCGACTCATCGATTTGGTCAAGAACCAATAACAGTGCCAATAAACTCTGGTATATGTATATTGCACAGAACGATAGGGAGTTTGTTGGGCATGTTCAGTTCAGTTCGTCTGTTTGTCGGTCCAGAGGAGGCAATATCCGGTACTGCACCCACGACCAGGGTAGAAACGTGCGAGCTATATCCACGAATTGCACTTTTCAATATACCTACTGCCTCAAGGGCTGTACGCTGTGCACCCTGCAGAGCTTTTTCTCAATGTGAGAGAAAAAAAAAAAAAAATCTCGCCGATGGGTCTGGTTGATAAAAATAATGAAACCCAACTCGATTCAGATAACCCGAATACATTATACTAATTTTTCACGAAAGACAAAAATTCGATCTAATTATACGAAACTTTGATTTACCTTCCTTTTTTGAAATTTATTCTGACATCGATAGGGCAGCGAATCGCACTGTACACCTCTACGATTGCGATTGTTATTTTTGTCGCGAAATTAATATCCTGCATCAGGGGAAAATAACGCGTAGACTTTACGGTAAACATATATCGCGGGTTGTCTGGGTGTAGCTTCGAGTCGATCGAATGTCAATTCGAAATGGGGAAACGCGGGTAGTAAGTATACGGAGTATCAAATTTCTTTATTTACAGAAGTAAGCGATCCGATGGGACCGCGGGAGTTAGGGGGGGTTCGGGGTGAATTTCGGTTCGCAACTCGCGTCACGATTATTCGTTTTATTTGGTACATCTACGTATATACACCTTATATTTGAACCTTGATTACTCCGAAAGTTGAATTCGCGTGTATATACCATAAAATCAAAGAAAAGTATGTCTTCTCTGTTAAATAAAGCGAAAATATTTCTAATATAGGTTTATATCTGTGTGAAGCGTCTCTATATATGCATACATACTTTGAACTTCTACCTCCGGTATACAAGGTACTCCTACGTGTATTATAACTACGTGTGTTATACTTCTCGACGGCTTTGCGACCCCCCGGGTTCAAAGCGCGTCTTCTGCTCTTCCATTTGCGTTTCTCTACCTACCCTCTAACCCCCGTTACCTCTTCGCCCCTTAGTCGTACCGACCTCGAGGACGCCCAGAGTTCGCACCCTTTGACACATTTTTTTTCAATGACGCTTGCGCGCGATACATGAAAGTTCTATACGTATACATATATAGGTATATACCATTTGTGATATATATATGTGATATATTCTTACGGATATATTTTTATTCACAGCCACATGACGAAATGTGCGAAACGGTGTTGGAAAAAACCAAAAATAAATAAATTTAAAAAAAATAATCAATGAAAAGAAAGAAATTTTGGATAAAAAAAAATTGACGTCCAAATGATTGAACAAGTTATTTTTTCATTTATTTATTTTTATAATATGGTAAAAATTTAATCCATGTATGGCTTTGAGGTGGTTATAAATTATAAATTAATTAATGAGCCACGTCGCATTTACGCGATTTTTTTTCTTTTCATTTTTTCTTTTCATTTTTCACATATAATCCAACAACTTATTACTGGGAAATAATTATAGTACCAAAATCCACTATGATTACGGTATTTTGAAATTAGGGCATTACAAACTGAATCTTCGTGCGAGAATTTTTTTTCCTTTTTTTTTTCATTCTTTTGCGGTCTTTATATTCTATGATTGACGTAATATTGATATCCTACAAGCGGCTATAGATTGGTGAAGATTTTTTTCTCTCAACAAGCGAGATATGATAGACTGAAACGGAAGTCTTTCGTGCCTCGCGTTATCGCATTATAGTTTTTCTTCACGGCTATGGTTTTCTTTGTTAAAATGATATATCCATCCCTCTTTCTTCACCTCTCTCTATTATTATTTTTTTCTTTTTTTTTTTATATATATTTTTTCTACTTCTCTTCTCTATAACTTTGTTGAAAGTTATTCGTGTGCGAGAAGAAGATAGCGGAAAACGATGTTTTTCACTTCAGTATACCTACCCACCTACATGTTACAGAAATATATAGTATCCGCATGTACCCATAAGGCAGGCTTGTCTCGAACGTCTAATATTTCATTCTGCACTTTTCTGCCCTTTTATATACTTTTCGTCATTAATTAATTTCTTTACGTGATACATGTATGTACAGATACGAAAAAAGCATAACCAAAGAAAACCCGGAAAAAATAAATAAAAACTTTGTTCAATTGTCACCGGAGTTCAATTTTCGTTCTTTTTTTTTTTTTTTGCTTTTGTATCTTTCTCCTTTTTTTTTTTTTTGAGCTTTTATTTGCCATGCGCTCCGGAATAAATCGAAACGCTTATTCAACCGCACGAGGAATACTGTAACCTGTGTATTTGTCCGAACATGCACAACCGCATGTTGTTACATAGGGCAAAATTACTCATCGACACGGGGCCCGGCCGTGACGGTAAAAGGGTAGAATTGAGGGTAGCGTCCGGCGAACTGCCGTCATGTCGTGTCTGCGGCTACTATCTACCCTATCGTACCTCACACTGCAGTAGTAGAAAATAAAGTGGTAAACTGCACGCGAATGACTCGATGACATTTTTATAAAACGATGTAATAATTAATGCCGTAAATAATTTCGATATGTAGGTATGCTTGGATTTTTACGATTTTCATAAAATTTTTGTCGAAAAATTACACGAAAATGAAGAGATGTGTTTTTTTTTTTTTTTTCTACTCTTTTTTGGTATAACTTTTTGGTTATTAACGAAGGTATCATTAATTTTGATTTCGAATGTTGTATATTTCTTCTGGTTCATTTTTTATTTTTTTAATTATTTTTTTACTTCTCAAAACCCATTCAAGCGCACACGTCTGCATCGAGCGATCTTGCAATCAAGAATTCCCAATAATGACTGTGGGTCAAATTTAATGATGGCTTGAACCAGAGACTGGTGCAGCGATATAATGAAAATGAAAGAGAGAAAAGAGAAAAGCGAAAAGTAAAATGGAGTCGGTGAAAAGGTACGGGGAGGTAAAGAAACGCGAAAAATCTAAGTACCGCGGCGTGATATGCGACGAAAAAAAAAAATAATAATCGCAATAACTATACAATACCTATATGAAAACGTGTGTGTGGCTGTAGTACAGTTAGTCGAAGGTGTGCAACAGCAAGGGCGAAAAAAAAAACTACTGAATGGAGGAAAACCAATAAAATAGTAAAACAAAAATTAAAATTAAACAAAACCGTCGGTATAATGAACCGCGAACTTTGACCGCATAGCGTGAAAATTAAAGAAAACCAAGAATTAACGAGGATAGAAACTCGAGGTACCCACCCATCTACGGGGCCGGGTTGAATCCGTTTGAGACGACTCAGAATTTTCAGAAATGTTCAAACTCCGAAATTAAGTCCAGACCCCCAGAAAGTCCAAAGATCCGAAAATTTTGAACTATTTTTCAGGATGTGAAAAAAAAGGTTCATTCCGATTCGGGACCTTCCTCGTGGAAATCAATTTTATTTACATCAATCGATAAATTTATGAAGTCATAAATAATTGATAGGATTTTGAAACTTTCATTTCCGGACAGGCTGCATGTGAGAGAAAACGTTTCGCAGTCAGAGTAGATTTTCACTTTTATATCAAAGGTAGGGCGCAGCATTCAACCCTTGCCTTGCCTTGACTTGACTCAGCTTGGCATGAGTTGCCTTGGGGGTAAAAAAAAAAAACCGCCATAACTAACGACCGAGCAAGTGACTTTAACTTTTCGACTCGACGCCGATTCCTGGCTGCATATAGGTATATATATGATGAACGAACGAAAAGAGGACGAAAGAAGAAACGCTCGGATGCGGCTGCAGGGGACTCGGTGGTTGACGCGCCAAACCCGGAAGGGGGTAGCTGCTTTCCGCGATAATAATTAAGACAATGAAAAACCCCGCTAAACCCGGACAACGTCAAGTGTCGATTCAACCTAGCTCCTGCTGCTCGAGGCAAGGGATCATTGTCAGAGGGAAAGAAACCGCCTATCGCAAACCCCCGGCTCCCTTTTTACTTCTGTTTCAATTTAGGGAAAAATTGACGCTTCACTTTCAGCTTCCGTCATATAGCGATTAAATTTACCTAACTACCCTACGTACCCTACCCTACAAGACCTAAGGGATAAGGCTGCAGTCTCATTATTTCCTTATTCTCTTCTATCCAGACGATCCAAATTCAAATTCGATAAACTCTGGCACTGATAATTAATTAATTAATCTAACACTTTTCCACTTGTTAAGATTTTATCAAAACACAAATCAAAGCTTAAAAGTGTGAGGGATGAGCCAATTTTCTTCAGCCCTAAAAGCCCTGAAGCTACCCTGTACGACATCCCCTTTCGAGTGGGTGACATCAAGCGTCTATTATACCCCGTAAAATCCGTGTGTACCTATATGTGTAGGAATCTACACACAGGTACACTGTGTCAGGCTCTTTGCAGCTATATGTATTATACATGTGTATATATGTATATATATATGTATATATATATTGTGGTTTAGAATGGTTTGCTGCCTGGTGTACAATGGGACTCTGTAGCTGTCAACCGCAGAAACGATCTCCTCCCGAAATACGATGAGAAATCTGAAACGAAACCGACGTCTAGTGCATCTAGATTTTCATCTATAGATTTTCTCCCCTGAATTTATGTACCTTCTCGCTCTTTGGAAAGTGAGAAGAATTTGATTGACTTATTGTCACCGTGATAGCTTTCAACGCCAACAGAGGTCCGACACCCATGTCGAAGAATAAGGGGCCACAAAACGTCCTTTCAGATCCCTTATTATACGAAAATCAAGGAAAAGCAAAAACGTTATCAGATGAGAAATGAAATTCTCTGTGAAAAGTATCTCACGACATTTTTCCAGTCATAATTTTTGGACGAAAATTTGGAGCTAAAAGAAAAGAAAAAAGTAAAAATTAAAAATTGAATTTCGGAGTAAATATGACGGGGAGAGATACCAAGGCTCGATTATCGGGGTTGTAATTAGCCTGGTATTGTGGTATTATAACTATGAAATTGGGAGTCGAATTGTTGAGATTTTAAGAGACAAGTACCTACCCTACCTATCTACCTCTAACTCGCGCGAATTTCATTCGAGATATTGTAAAAGGGCGTGAAGGATCGGGCAAGGGTGGAGACAGGCTTCAAAGCCCGCACGATCTTTGAACGCAAATTATAATCTATAATTGCTTCTTTCCAGGCGAAGAACTCGATTTTAATTAAAATCTCTCCCCACGGTTTTAACGAGTGTCTTGTCATTTGTACCTATACCTAGTATATAAGAGGTATACCTCTCGTGCTGTATATATGATATATTCTATTGAAATTTATACCGAGAATAATTCTTTTTAAAATCCCTAACGCGTTCGATCCCCTCGACATAAATTAAAAACAAAGAATGAAGAAGAAGGAAAACAAAAAAAAAAAAAAAAACTACAACCCCTTTTCAAAAAATTAATTTCTATTTGCGGAAAAATAATTCAGGGAAATAATGACAAACTAAATATATATACTCGGGGATTCGATCATTTGTTACATATCTATATACGAATATTTAATATAATAATAATAGTCGACAGACAAATATATGTATATATATACATATATATTCATCTACCGATGCATGCAATTGAAATGCAGGAAACTGCACGATAATTAATTATTTCTAACGCTCGATTGTAATCTGCGTATATCTACCTGCCTACCTATCTACCTACGTATTCGATTTTACACATCAAGGTAGAGGCGAGAATTTAACGTTATTTGATATTTATTACCACTCGTACATATATATGTAGATACGTAGACTGGTACACGTGTATGTAACACCGCGTGTATTTAATAAAAAAAAAAAAAAGAAATGAAAAAAAAAAAGAAAAACTGAGGTAAACCTTTCCTCGATTTATTCCGCTGGGTATCATCGTTCATTGCCTCTCTGATGCAGTCGATATTTTTTAATACGAATTATTTTTAATAATTAATCATCTCACCCCTCCCTCATCTCCGTATACCTATATCAGACTCGAGGGATTCGCTATGCAATTCCGTAATGTTGCATGCGGTTTCATTAATTTTATTTCTTTTCCACTTTATTTCTTTGACTATATGCATATCATTCTCACCTGGCCTGTAAAATTATCCTGTGGGCATATATCGGCTTGTCTTCTCTTCCGAGTAGGAAAACTATGTCGGCTGAATCAGTGTCCTCTGATAATCTCGCCAAATCTTCAAGTAGACGTGGGACTCCGGCTAGTCCTGCTTCACCTGATACACCGGCTGCACCAGCAGTCGCACCTACGGCCACGGCCCTGGTTCCCATTCCCTGAATACGGTTATTTATTAATTATCAATTTTTATCACGAGTTAAAACTTATACAGACTTGACAAAAAAAATTAAAGAAAAAAAAAAATCGATCATCATTCGAATCGAAGAAAATCGAAGATTCATATATTTTTTTCTCTCATATTCGAGTTTGAGATTTATTTTCTGAATTCACAATCTGTTGGAATTGCACGCGAACGAACCTGCCGTAGCTGCGGTGATATAAAATCGTGATAATCGTCAATTGATATGTTCATAATTATAGGCATGTACATAGGTATATACGTATGGTATGGGGTGGTATATGGTTTGAGTGATGACAATGGCTAGCGGTTTGACGTGTACCGTTGTGTAGGTTGATGTGATATACGAAAAACGAAACCAATTAAAACGCAATCAGTACTAATTGCGTAATTAATATTTGATTAGCAGTTCGGAGCAGTCTGGCTGAAGAGCCATCCTCTACTGATCCTCTTTTAATTAGTTTGGTTTTGTACAGTTTTTCAACGTGTCATACGTCAATTGTTTTATAAACGACGCTTCTATATACATATATCGCTCTCTCCCGCTGTACGGACCAAACGACAGATGGATGGATGTATACCAAAACGAAAATCAGACTCCCACAAATATATAAGCGTACATATATCAAGATATACACACGTATAGCCCCGAAACAGTCCAGCTTTTTGATTTCATTCATTCACGCTCCAATTCCAACTCGATCCGTTACCACATTCCATACGATTTTTTACGGGGACGAGAAATATATCTGCACTGTGATCTCGTCATGCAGGAAGGAAATTCGGTTTTTCATTATCAACATCATTTCATGCGAATGAAAAGAAAAAATGAAAACAATTTTCAGATTATACATTCATTTCTCACGAATCGAGTGGGCGCAAGATTTTCCGATAAAAAGAGTTTAAAATTTTTCTAGTTCTTCTTTTTACTCGAAAATTTCAAGAAACTAAACGCTGATTTCGTATCGACATAAATAAACTCGTACTCGATTTTTAATCACCTATCAGCCAATCGCGATTTCAAAATTTATACCTTTCAAGCAGTTTGAAATATCTGTCAAAGTCAGAGCCGGCGATTTGCCTTCTCGCGTTTATTATCAAACAAACCGATCACTCACAATCTCTGGATCACGTTTACTTTCTCGATCGCACTATACAGCGGAAATCGGTCAATATTTTCGACCCTAAAGACGAAAATTTAATCGAGGAATGAGAGAAAACGATCAATTACACTCGGACACTGGTTTAACCCGTTCTCTTTCACTATCCTCCGAATTCATCACAGATAAATAGTGTCCAATCGTTGATTGTGGACCGTAAATATATCATGGACGCCGTCCTCGCGCAACGCGTAGGTCAATCCGGTCTTCGTTCAACGGAGATTACAACCTGTGGTAACGAAAGGACCGGGGGAAACCGGCAGAATGGTTCATCGACGATGTTGCCACGTCCTCTACCTGGACTAAAGGATCGTGGGAGGAGTTTCAGGTTAGGTAAAAGAAGACGAGAATCAGTTCACGAAATTCTGTAGTCCCTCTTTCTCCCGCTCTCCCGCTCTTCAAATTACAAATTCTACCGATTTTTATAAAATCGGTTTTTCTTTGCCATAGGAATATTTCCGGCTGACGAAAACCGATCTTTATCTCAACAAAAAACGGTCGGTGTTTATTAAACCGTCTCAAATATTTCCTGATAACAAATACCACCGATTTCTTACACGAGGCCGAACACAATTGGCTTAAAATCTGGTCTGACTCTGGTATAAAATTATTTTCTACAATCTAGAGTAGAACCTTGATCCCGCTGACTTACCGATATATGAAAAATCCGACACAGTCGGTAAGCGGCGGTTCTTACGATCTACGATCGATCCAAATCGCTCCCAGCATCGGTCGATGAATTTGATCTATCTAGCGTCGATCGAATATCTAGGAGATCGAAGAACTCTGAGTTTTTGTTAAACAAAAAAAAAGATCGAGACGGACTTGAGATTCCTCTTCAGTAAAATAGAATTTCTTGTTTTTTTTTTTCTTCTCACCGATTTCCTTCCTTTATTTATTCATTTTTTTTATTAAATTAATTCGCGGTGAAGTACTGCAGTGCTGACTGATAGATGGTAACAATTTTTTGGCCATCCTCCCCGAAATTTATCGAATAAAAAACGAGGACTATACTAGCTGCTTTCATGCAGGATGCTGCTCATTGATTTATAATTCGGTGCCTCTCGAGTTTCTTGAAACAAGAATCATCGAAAAAATCGCATACAGATGGGGCATTCCCCGTCACTTCAGCCGCTAAATAAAATTGAAAAAATATCCTTATAAAATGTCAAAAAATCGGACGTTATAATACGAACAAATTAATACTCACTGTATCATTTCGAGGAAAAAATTATTACCATTGGTGTATGAAATTTTTTTTTCCGAACTACTTTTTTTTCCATAATGAAAAAAGGATATGAAAAGACCTTTGAATAGAAATAAATTTTCTTTCTCACATATTTATCGTCATTATTATTTTCGACGAGAATAAACTGTGTGATGTGAACGGAGATGATTCCTCTTTTCGTTCTTTTGAATCTGAACTCTGCTTTGATCTGAGATTTGTTTAAATCCCATTTTATTTAATTTTGAAAGAGGTATTGAGCCTCGTCTGCACTTCTCTTCTCAGTATTTTTTTTTCTTTTTTTTTCCATTTACTACAGTAAATGTAAATAGAATTTTTCATATACTTATTTATCATATCTCGTATACCTGTACTATCTAGTACTGCATCTCTCTATACGTTTACGAATTTCTATACCTTGTGTAAATCCTTTTATATATGAAAAAAAAAAAAAAATTCCTGAATGCAAACCCTTTACATTATTAATTACACACACGTATTATGTAAGATGAATTTAATTTCTAATAATTAGAAATCGGGGTTTTTTTCTTTCAATTTTCATTCCTATTCGAATTATTTATATACTTTATCATTTCTTCTGACATTAATATCATTTTTTCTCCCTTCTCTTTCATCTCTATTATATTTCCACATACGTGTGAAAAACTACATTCAACAAAGAGATATTTATGAAACGAGTTTTTGTTGGCTTCTTCATTTTTTTTTTTTTACATTTTCTTTTTTTTTTTGCGCTTCACGCCTCTCTCTGGATTCCGTAGACAATGAGTGAGCCACAAGCTCGGAAAATACACCTGATAATTACTATTCGAGGAGAAAAGACTGCAGCGAGAGGTAGGTACGTTGGGAAACATAATTATGGCAGGGAGCTCTCGTTTCTAGCTGTGGGGTCCATTGTTACTCGTTAGCTACATCGCGGGTTCGGTCGACTTTTTCTTCAACTTTCCATATCCGTAAGGGATTCAGAAATTTGATTCAGATTCGCTTGGCCTGCACTAATTGTCTTTACTATAGCTTACAGAAAATATATCCTTTATTTATTATGGGACTTACATAAAACGACGACACCTCCGCATATAACGCGGGTTAATCCTTAATAAGGTTTTTCTTGTATTTCTCTTATCTCACACGTAGGTATATGTGTAGAATAGCACTTTTCAAATTTATTAAAACGCTTTCTTTTCCTCTGACTAATCTCGGTAATTTACAAAAAAAAAAAAAGAAAAAAGAAAAAAAACCTTACTAAAATTACACGAAAATTTCAGCAGTAACTAGAAAACCAGAAAAAAAAAATGCATGGAAATTTTTTTATGAAAAATTTTTCCTCGCATATAGAAAACGAGACGAAAATAACGGAATTAGGAAATTTTTTCGTTATTAAATGCTAAATAACATTTCTCACCCTTTTACTCCTTCAGCTGCACGCCATTCCTCCGGAGGGTCTTTCAAGTGACGTGATATTATTCAAATATGGAACATTGCAAGACTCGCTTCATGGTATATCTAGGGGAGCATCAAACCACCCTTCACGCCAGATAAGGCGTTCGCGGTTTTCCTAGTTTCGAAGGATAAAGTTATAGACAAAACCCATCCTCGGAAACCACACCGCACAAACTTCGATTTATCTATATTCCGTATACGATATTACATTTTTCCTTTTTTTTTACAACAGAAAGATTATCATCATTCTCTGACATTTTGAACATAAATTATAAAGACTTCGCACCGAAACGAACCGAGCAATACTTATTTTCCTCTCGGGGTTGACTCTTCCACTCCTTTTTCTTCTACAAATCTCATCTACCGGTAGATTTTCACAAATTTCATCATCAAACTTGAAGCAAATTTGTCAAGTAATACAATTTTTGATCGCACAATGTATGAGATATTTTTTCCAACTCTTTGCTCTCGCGAGAAAAAATTTTCCTATCGATATAAAATCCCTTCGAACATAGTACATAATGTGTATGCACGTCTTATATTTTCTAATTTTAAAGGAAATTGGAAAAAAAACGTTTTTTTTTTTTTTTTATTTTTTTTTTTTTCCTCTTTTGCTCCACAGCATGGTCGTATCAGCTACGCCTACCTATATATCTCAGAGTGCAGAGTACAGCTAGTGCGGTTTGAATTGCACCAGGGACAATGCAGGCTACGTGTCAAATGTAACATGAATGCTGAGACATTCGCCCTTAACACCCGGACGCGTGATGTGTATAGGGGTAGAAATAGTGGTGGTTTATACACACACATATATGATATATAGACGTGTGTAGAGAATCTGCACTACGCGACTATAAGCATACGTGTTCACGAGGGTAACAGTCTGCCAGCAGAAATCCCCCTGCCCTTCTATTATGTACCGTTGAATAGACCCTGTCCGATACACACAGTTCGAGGTTACTCGACATGAACGTACATATATGGAACCGAATCCCGATTGAGACGTACGCGGTACGACTATAATGTGACGAGGTGTTATACCTTGAGATATATAAGGGTGCCTGAATTAAAGAATAGTATACAATTCATCAGACTATTTCTACGCAAATTTCATCCATATTCAAATTATTTGCGAATATCAGATTTTTTCGCAACTTAACCGAATCGGAAGAATTTTTTTCGTTTTTTTTTCCAATTTATAAACAGCCATCGTCGTACAGATCTATCTCAATGATCGAATGAATCTGGTCATTTCGCAGAGAGAGACGAAAGGGTCGATAATTTTTGTCAAGTTAGATTGATGTGACGTAGGTGAAGGGTATAATATCGTCGATGGTAGCAGTACCTCCGGGCCACTGCATCATCTGGTCCTCGAAAACGGTATTAGAGTTTCTTATTCTTTGTGTGGTCAGGCGTTTTGCGGAAATACCGTTAATGGATTTTCGCCTGCGTCGGACACATCGTGGAACATAACGCGAATTTCACCAATTCTTTGTAAGGAACTCGCGGGCGTTAGGGTGAGAAAACGGGGCCGCTGGTTCTGACAGGAACTCGGATTCGTACCGTTTGTTCGACGACTCTTTTCTCGGTGGGATTCTTCCAGGTGTAGGTGGGTTTGTAGAGAATTTGCGAGAACGATTTCATACGGAAATAAAAAAAAAAAAAAACAGAATTTACTAAGGGTTATAATAATATGATACAAGGTCTCAACCGATCAACGCTTCGGCAATGGCTTCTCCTCCTGCCTGGGGCCTGGTGGGTAGAGCCCTGTAACAAGGGTGGAAAAACTTCAGGAACGAGATAGAGTATCTCTCGCCAAAAGCAAGCCAGGGCGACGCAGGAGTGCCGTGAAGTTAAACGAAGCGAAAACTGCTTCGAGATTGAAGCGCCGCATTTTAACGTCGAGCCTCTGCAGACCCAGAGCCCAGAGCCAGACCGCCATCAACCCTCGAATAAAATTGAGCTTTCCGAAGTCCAACAGGATTTTCTAATAATTTAAAAATAGAAATTCCAATTATTATGAAAAATGATATCATATCCAAGAATTATTCAAAGAATATGATATGCCTAATGGCTTACAGTAATTTTCATTAATTTCGGAAACTATAGCGATACGGAATCACATCAGAATTTTACAGCTATACGCGTTAGGGTGTTCCTCGTTCAGGGCTCGAACGAATTTTTCAGCAGGCGCTCTTCGAGTCAGCTCCAAATAATTAAAAAACGATTTCCTAATATTTTCAGATTTTTATCTCAACTCTAACCCCTCCAACCTCCCTAGATGCAAGAGGATGATTGAAAGCTTATGAAAAACTTGTTTCATTTATTTTTACTATCATTAATCCAATTAATTATATTATCTGATGTAAAATTATTCTTGTTTTGAGTACCTGAGCTGGGGTGGTGGTGGTAGTGGTGGTGCGGGGGATCGCCTGTACATTATACGCGGGTGCCTTGTACAAGCGAGAATTTCTTGAGGTGTAATAATCAACAGGGTTTTAGTAGCAAGGTGCAATTAGTAACAATTACAGTATTGTTAATAGAATAGCATAGTGAAAAACGAGGGAAGAAGAAGGAGAAAAAAAGAAAAAAAAAAGAAACAAATCTGTATACTGTAGCGTATAACTCTACGTGTAGAAACTGTAGTAGGTAAATATACCTGCACAAATAAACACACACACATTTATATATACATCTAGGTATAATTTTCAATGGATGAAAAGGTCCTTTGCTTTAGCTGCCGAGACCTACGGGTTTGGGTGCAGTTTTTTTCTGTATTCGTTTTCATTCGCACGAAAAAATAATGCCGAGTAAATGAGAGGCGAGGCCCTCTGTACCATTGAAACGTACCTACATCTACCTTGTATACATATACGTCTACACTATATTTATTTTGTATTATATATTTATATATATATATACTTAAAGGCGCACAAAAATGAAACCAAACTAAATGTGAAAACGTAAACATCAACGGAGTCTTACACGCGGTCACAATGTACCCCCTTTTTCTGTAAACTATTAAACGAGTAATGAACGTCGTTAGAAAAAGTATTTATGCATTTGGTCGACTGAGCGAGTTGGGTAGCGCTTCTTAGGACTTTTTTTTTTTTTTGGGGGGGCAGGGGGGAAACTATTTTGCGTTAATTTTTTCTCAAACAGAAAAGCTTTTTCAAACCGCAGACTTTGAGCTAGTGTGTTGCCGAATTTTTATAGCCCAGAGTTATTTTTCCCCTGGCTCTTAATATACCGCGATTTAAAAAATGATCTATAAACGCGTTTATAATATCATATGGGTAAAACCGTCGAGCATATATCCCATAAGATACACGGTTACGGGTTTACCTCCGCGATACTATCTGACAATAATTATCACCGAGTGATCACTTAACGGACTTGAGTGCCACGTCGCATCTACTGAATTACATAAACGTGTTACAAATTGATGCATTAAGATATTACGTCACTTCTCGCCCTAACGCGATATCTCACACCAAGTGCGATACACCCACCCTTCGAGTTACTCCTGCTTCTTCTCTTTATTCTTAGTACCACCTGCTGCAGTGCTATATACCTATTGCCGCGACAATAATGCGCTCATTGTTGAGTATATAAGCGAAAAGAGTAATTTACGCAGACACCTTTTTTCCCGTAATGTACTATATGACATAATTCTTTTTTTCTTTTTATGTTTTTGTATTTTTTTTTTTTTTTTTCGTATGTACGCGGTAATAATTTTCTGGAATAGTATACGTCTTAAGCTATGAAGAGCTCATATGTTGGCTTATGTATGGACATTTTTTTCTTATTCAACGAATGGCCTCAATTTAATTATTTATTTGATATATATATATATGGGAATAGAGGCATACACTTTGTTGAAAAAAAAATAAAAATAAAAATTAATGAAAATCAGACATCGGTTTAACTCAGCTTTCACCTAATACCCATATAGGTATAACCTATCAGTTTGACAAGGTGTCAGGCATCGCCCATATACTGACATGTTTACTCGCTTAGATATCGCGTGTCTTACACATGTTACTAGTAATCTAAGTCAAATACGCAGCTGTTAGAATTATGTGAAGATCCTCACACGGTTTTAATCAGGGATTAAAAAATATATCATCTCCTTTTTTTCTTTTTTTTTTTGGAATTTTTTAGAACATTATATATACATGTATGCAAAGTTCGATATCGTGAACGAGGTAAAAAGTAAAAGTAAAAAAAAATGAGAAATAAAAAAAAAAATTCTGGGCACTTGTATATCGTACAAGATATATATATGTATATTTTTTTTAACTCTGCGAAGAACGTTTGCGAACATAATCAACATAACTTCACATCGCTACCGCCCGCGGCTCCGTGACAGAGTGCGTAAAATTTCGTTATTTCGAAGTGCGCATGCGCTAACTATTCTTCTTTCCACTATTCGTGAATGAGGTACTTTACGCACGACACACAAGCCTCGGAAATGAAACTTTCGAAGCAGGTGTTGCAAAAATTATACTCAGCTGAGGGGAGATCGATCATAAATCGATATTAATTCGCGGTACGTGAGCTATCGATAATAATAGAAATTAAATCGGTAAATCGATGGACACAGTCTTGGTATTAAAATTAATGATAATTGATCTAAGAAACTAAAGAAAACGCGTATTTCCGGATAAGATTAAAAATTTTATAGTTTCACACCCCGCGGGGGGTGTATATTCATGTTCAATAAGCAGAAATTGAGAGCTACTGGCAAAATGGAATGAGAAAACGTAGGTATGTATATATATATATATATATACGGAAATATTATTCTTATCTTAAAACTGTCACTCAAATCACGGTTGCCAGGTTGAATCTTACCCCATTTTCATCGTAGATTATATATATATATATATATACCGCCGATAATATTCGTGATATTCGTTATTATAGTTTACTCACGGAATATATTCTTAGGTGTTATAAAATCTCGCGGACTGTTTGAATATTTCTAGTTTAGTTTTTTTGTTTCTTTATTATTACTATCATTATTGCGAAACAATCAGCGATGAGATGAAGTGGCGAGCCTTATAGAGTAATTCCAATAAACTGAAAAAAAGAAAAGATAAGAACCTAATTTAAATATGGTTCGATTCATCGATCGAGGATCACGCAGCACATGCATATAGAATAAAATTAGAGAAAATCCATCCGCAGAAATTTTGTTTAAATTTATTTGGAGCCAATTGATTCACCCGGAGGAATGAAACTCGAAAACATCCCTCTCAAGGAACACCCTAATATAGAGTAGTTAGAAATTGAAATTGGAAAAGAAATTTTTCGTGATTAAAAAATGGTAAAGAAATCGAGACCTTTGACTCTTCGTAATCATTCGCTGTCGTACAGCTTCCACCTATGATGTCTTGAGAATATCCGCATTTACGGGTCGCTACAAGGCATAATACATAGAGCTCACAAAGTTCGTGGACACTTGTTAGCTAGCTTTTTCTCTCTCTCTTTCTCTCTTTGAGTAAGTAAAAACGGACTTCAAACGACTCGTATAGCACCAGCTCCACCAGTAGCACTGGGAAGTTTGTACACATACACGTATAGGTACCTAGGTACTACGTACAATGGTTACGGAAATTCATAATGTATGTTCTCCAGGTTCTTTGGCAGGCAGACTTTTCTCTTAGTTCATACCTTCGAAGGCTAGGTAGGTGCTGCTACACCAGCGCAATTTTATTCATATTTTCTTTAGCATGCGATTATTTCTCGCTTACGCGATACGGTGTACCACATTCGCGATGTATTTCTTTCACCACGACACGATGCACATTCAGTAACCAACGGGTCCGTTAGAAAGAAGCGAGTCTCAAAGAGACTTTTTGAATTAGTTTTCAAAATCGTATAATTTTACACATGTGTAAATGCACACTGCATGTTCAACATTTCATACAATACACCGATGCCTTAGTTGAACAAAAACATTTTGAATTCCAACGGGCGCAGGATGGACCACCCGTTGACTTGTGGGGCAAGAAGGGAGGAGATTTCCGACTATTGTATCGATTCATAAAATTCTAGGATGTATCCAGGACGAGGAGAGAGAGAAAGGAGGAACAAATTTTTCACAATAAATTTCATACATATGGGCGTACAAGTCAATTTCATTTCCTTCCCTCGTAATATGAAGTAGAATTTTTATATGACGTCACTTCCGATCCCCGGGACATTCCCATGCCGTTTTCATACTGCAACCCTCTGGATAAAGAAGTCCTGCGGGATATATAAAGGGCTTCAAATTTCTCGACGATAATTTAGCCACCTCCTGCAGGCAGAGCTGCTGACTTGATTCTTTATTTCGCTCATTCATATTCATTGCATAAAAGTTGGCTCGGATCAACTTGTCACTCCTATTTACAGCTCTCTTTGATGCCACGAAACCCGACGCAAATATTTTGTCACATTTTCTCGATCACGACTTCGCGAAATTCAGCCCAAAATTTATCACGGATTTGAAAATATCGATTTATAGACCAGAATGATCAGCCCCAAAGTCATCTTCGTCATTGAGATAAAAGACAGAAACTGCATCTCTTCGAACTCTAGAAACTGTACCTATAGATTTCACATATGGGAAATCCATTTCTGCAGATATGGGATTCTCGATTCTCCAGAACGCGAATAATCCACGGAAATATAATCCACGTTGTTCGAGCCTTTGGCACATGCATATACAGTATACACATAGCATGTAACATATATGAGGGCATTTCAGAGGGTGGACAATAGTAGACCAGTGCCCCTAGGTGTACGCGGTGAACCATTGAAATGGTTCGCGCCTGACGCCTCCGAGTTCCCCGGGGCGATATCCAGATTGGACCGAACACCCTCTCTTGAATGTTGATGTGTGTTTAGTGGTCCATGATTGTCTCCTGCCACTGTATTAGATGCAGTGATTATTACTGCATCGTAATTTCGTCTCCTACATACAACCGAGATTTTTATTGGCTCGAGGGCATGAAGTAGGGTACGCTGTAGGTTCCGCACTGAGTTACGATCGATCGTTACGAGAAAAAAAAAAAAAAAAGGAAACGAAAATAAAAATTATTGAACAATCATTTTTATTACCAAAAATATATACTCGCGGTTGAAAATTCAAGATATGCCAATTTTCAATTCCTGCTCATCATTTTCCAATATTGAGCCCCTCAGATTAAAAATTTTTCTCCTTCTGAGATTATAGGTATACTGTGATATTTTGAAATCGAAAAAAGTTCAAGAAAAACACCATATTTTCATTTACTACGCGCAAGAAAAACTTATGGATTTATACATATACCTATGTGTGTGTAGTTTCAAGAAATTTTTATACCTTTCCTTATTTTACGACCCATGAACAACATTCATACGTGCAGTAGCTTATATAAAGCAATTTCTCACCTGTCATAATGTTATAATCAAAGAAGGAATACGTGAAAAATATAAGTGGCCATAAATCCAGATCTTTCAACCCCCATTAGACATACATCAAGCTTTGCGGAACTGTGACGAATTTCAGATTTGCGAAAAAAAAAAGAACGAAAATGAAAAATTTGGTTTTATCTTTTCAACAAGAATAAGAAAAAGAAGAATTGCTAACGATATCAGAAAAATCGTCAAACAAAGGATCAGGTAATTGATATACCGGTAGGCACCGGATATGTCGAGGCCAGACACCCTCGACACAGAAGGTGGTCTGTACCGGTCAATATATGGAACAATCAGTTCATTGTTTCTCTTGAATGGGTGTATGACACAGCGTAGAAAGTCCCTCCGCATAGTGAGAGGGATTCCTGATGCGAAACCTACATCTGTGTTAATGGGTTTGATTTGGTCACCTAATGAAACACCCAGAGCACAATCCCGTTACATATACGCACTAACTCTATACACGCACATGTACACGTATGAAGTACCTCGAGTTAGGTAGCTCTCGGTATAACCTTTAATAACTGCAATCCCCTGCTCGGATCTGAAATTGTCAACCAATGACAGGGGCGGAATGTGATTGGCGAATAATTGCCTCCACTATAGAGTAATTATTGAGGCGTGGTTATGCGGTTGCTCCAGTACCTAGGGCGCATTTATATACATACATAGAATTCTCCTCTCATTTGCTTTGTGGCTTTTCGATTTATCGTTAGATTCAACAAAATTTCACATGCATTAGGGTGCTTCGTCCATTTTCGAATTGCAATGTTCCCATGGGCCAGGACGTCTCAAAAGAAAAAAAATTAGTCAAAACCCCAGGTTCCTATCTGAATTCAAAGCACTGCCCTAAAGCCTTAGAACTTTCCCATTCAAATAACACACGATTTTTAGTACTTCGGGTTTATTTTTGAATCCCTGTCGCATTTTTGCTTCGAGTAATCTGAAACTTCGCACACTTCTTACCTATGGTAGTAGGTATCCGTGAGAAATCAACAGATTTATAACGAAAAAATTTTATGCATCACAATTTGGAGATAAGAAATTTTTTTTCTTTTTTTTTTCTTCTTCGCGCCCTGTAACTTCGAAAATTATATCATCGAAAATCTGTTATCTATATGTATATATAAAGTTTCCATAAATATATGTAATTTTTAGCAACGTGTTAGAGAAATGTATACGTGTATCGTGGTCGGAGAAATTATGGGGGCAGCAGAGCCGAAGAGTGTAGAGGATGACGAGATACTGCAGGATGGGGTGGGGGATGAAGAATTACTCTCGGGATGAATATTGCTTTTGTGCTGGATGATTCAAGCCACCTTCATACCAGAATCTACCTACCTACCTTCTTCTTCCGTATATATGTGTGTCTATGTATATATGTATATATGTATATACCTCGGAGTTCTTCTTCACTGTACGACTTACCCCGAGAATAGTAAGATTACGAGAGGGGATGCCGCACGAGAACTTTTATCCGAGTCACATTTCCCATTCGGGAAATGAAACCCTCCTCACCTACCCTTATACCTTCTATACTCTTCAAACCCCTGTGTGAAATAGCGGTTAGGCTCGAAGATATATCCTCGAGAATCATCATATTGCACCGGACTTATTTTTCTACCTATTTCTGTACAGCATACCTACATATCCTATGTCTTCGAGATTGTGCCCTAATTATTATTCCATCCCTGTGTAGTTATGTAAGATATTTTTCGCAGTCTTATAGCGACTAAAACCATGCTGATTTCGGAATTTCGTATCGTCCACTATTCATTGAAAATAAAAGTTATTCGTGGATTCATGGATAAAAAAAAAAGACATAGCTTCTCCTTCTTTCCCTAAGATTAGAAGAAAAATGCTGATAATTATTTGCTGGAAAATTTCAACCGTCGTACTGTTTGCCGATTAGTAAAAAAGAAAAGAGAAATAAATTCTTCTCTCTCTTTCGAGGGTAAGAATTTCTAAGTTTTCTAATTTTTCCTCTTTTTATAGATCGATTTTAAGATATTTCGAAATACAGAATCGGAAAGACAATAAAAACTGTATCTTCGAAGAATAGAAAAATTGGCATCGAAATCTTCGCGACGATTTTCATGAATTATTTTGCAAAATCGTTTGATTCTGATCCGGAATTCCTCAACGGGGCAATTGAACAATGCCAAGGCTTATTGTTATTTTTTTTTCGACGCGCGTATTCAAATTTTGATAAAAGAAAAGGTAGATACCGAAAAATTTAAAGGAATAAAAATTTTCATCGAACGATTTCTACGATTAGGGCGCGTAGGTGTGTGAATTTATTAATTTCTTAAACGATAATTGTGAGTTAACTTAGGGTAAAAATGAAAGAACTACAGTATCCCAGGTATAATTACCGTTTTGAAAAAGAGTCGTATAAAAAATTGAACCTTCTTACGTATACGAACACATAAAATGATAACTTTGATCATTAACGAGGCCCTGCGCTCTATGTAATGAGTAAATTTCTTTTTCCGGTTTGCCTTTACCTTTGCCTCATTTTTTTTTTCTTCGTGTCAAAAGCGAGCTACAGAGAGACAGAAACTCGGTTTTTATTTTTTCTAATCAATTGTCGTAACTCGGGCGCGAAAACTTCCAAGTCGAAAATGAAATATGAATAACCGTGGCGAAAATAAGGTTAAAAAAAAAAGAAAAATATGTCCCTTTGCTTTTTGTAGATTCCCTCAGACTTCGTCTCGTCATACGAAGGAGAGAGACCCCGTGGCGTAGGGGGTGGGGGTTTCATCGTTTTGAAATCGGGTGGTTATAAACAGCTAGGGTATGAGAAAATAGAGTAAAAAATCTTCAGTGTAAACCGTATAGGTATAGGCTGGATCTTTGCACCGTAACTCAGGCTGAGGCTCAGAGGTTAGCTGGTGAAGTTAGCAAAGAAATTAATTTATTAACGAAGCCTAGGCAGTAGGTAGTAGCGCTTCGCTTTGACAGCGCGCCTACCCCACCAACGAACCATATCAAGGAAGGAACGACTGTGCACCGCAGCAGTAGCGTAATTTTTAATTACTAAAAAGAGTCGCATATGCCCCGCTTTCTCTCGTATTCACTATTTTGCTTATTGCCATACATACGAATACGCGTTATACCCTTCCCTCAAGTAAATGTATATGCACATACACGCACAGGTATGTATACGCCTACGTAGCCTACGTAAAGCTCCTGAAACGCTGCGGAGAGTATCATGCTGGAGCAAACACGTTATACACCTACCTGCATCAGCAGCAGCAGCAGCAGCAGCAGCAGTACCAGTAGCAGTAGCAGACCAACTGAAAGTACAGACTGCAAGAGAACTTAAAAGCTGAGGGTATATATATATAAAGTGAATGACATTTCTCCGTATAGCTTTGTCTACTTCTTCAATTCTTTCATTTAATCATTTTTTTTTTAATTTTTTTTTCTATATACATAATATATGTAAATATATACATCCGTTTTCTATCTGTCCCCATTATATCATTTTATCATATACCATCATAAATTAACTCTTTGAATTTAATACACAGTTTTTCTCATCCTTTCATCTTTTTCTTTTCTTTTTTTTTTTTTTTTGTTTCAATTCGAGGGATTGACAAATTTCTTGAGAATCGCGATGGGTAGATAATATGTACTATAGTCTATACTATGTACTTCATATATCGCGCGAAGCGCTATAATAATAATAATAATAATAATATTATCAAAAGAGCTGAAAATTCATGAAATGAAACGAGTATTCTTAAACATTTCAATCATCGTTTTATCAGGAGGAAAAAATAAAAATTAATCAACGAAGAAAAAGGATTTGATTTTTTTTACAGAATAAAAAAAAAAAATTGAAAAAATTACTATCATTTTGTGTTTGGGACCCCGATATTAATACAACAATCTATGTAGATAGTTTGGATACGCGTATAATATGTACGGAGATTCACGGTACGTTTCAGTTATTTGCAACAAAAGCCAGGTTTTTTTTTTTTTTGTTATTTCTCCTACAATTCTTTCTCCACCCCCTGGAAAATTTTTCGCGAAACTATATGTACATATACACACACATACGTATAAACCTTTGTCCGGAACCGTAGGTGGGTACGGAATGGGGAAAAAAAAACAAAAAAATATAATAAAATACTGAAAATAAAAATTCAAAAAGAAAATTCGAACATCGATATGTATGAGAGAAAATTTTTCAAACGCTCATTTCAACGCCAATTTGAGAATTGATGCGATATCGTATCCCATATATGTATATACCTATACTTTAGACGGCGTGAAATTTTCGAATTTGTATCACCCGGTGTGTCTGTGTGTACCTACCTACCTCTACGTAAGCAAGTACGTATTGAGTTTCTGTTTAATCAGTTTTTACAACGGTACTTCACCCTCGTCCAAGGGTGTACCAGTTGGTAGTCGGTAGTCGGTCGAGTGCTCATATACCGCGTAAAGTCAACGAGTTTTATTTATTTATTTTTTTTATTTTGTCTTTTTTTTTCAATCGAAACATCGCATCATTATCAGGAGCGTCTAGGTAGGTCGCATAAGAAATGAAAATTATTTAAAAAATTAAAATCAGGTTCCCTTCATGGGAAGCAGAAAAAAAAGAAAAAAAAAAAACCTAAGAAACAGAGAAGAAATTGGATTCAGGGAATTTGGAGGATCTGCTAATTAATCTCACGATTATATGCGGTCTAATTCTATATCGGAATGTACCAACGAAATGAAACTTTAACAGGCATTGTAAAAGTGGTTTCAAGGGGCGAAAATAAAAAGAGAAATATATTTTTTCAAGGTGGGGGGATGGGTACTGCCTAATTACACAGTGCCGTTGTATAATGAATCCCGTACTGCTATAACCCCACGTAGCTGTACCTTTCCCTTATACGCAGAAATAACACGGAGAGTAGTAATAGATCTATATGTATACACTATACATGCGTTTACATAGGTATACGTATATATATAGTACCTCTATATACACGCTTACAGGATACGACGAAAGCGCGAATGCGTTGCAAAATAATAGCTAGACATATGCGGTTCGCGTGTACACGGAGTGTATAACAACCTCCACGCAGATTCGCATCCGCGTATGGAGATATATTATAGATTTTTTTTTTCTTCTGTCCTTCTTCCATAAAACAGTGGAAAACCGCGGCGTCGAGTATCTCGACAACTAATCAATCCAACCTTACAGCATATATGTTGTATATATATATACAATCATCGAAACTGAACTGAAAAGGGTTTTACACGTGTATTATTTTTTTTCAATTTTTTCAATTTTTTTTTTTATCTCCATATTACTTATAACAGCCAAATGATTTTTGCACATTTTCGAGATCTCCGGGATTCAGAAATGAGAGAATAATCAGCCAATTTTATTGAACTATATCCAACGATATCGATTGAATGAAATAAAAAACTTGATAAAGGAACCAACATTTTCATGTACAATCATTTTATCTTACGAAATGAATAATTCATTTGTGAAATAATTGACTAAATTCTAATTACCGAATGTATACAATAACGGAAATAAAACAGAGAATAGTTTCTGATCTGAATTGCAAATCGTGATCAATTAAAAAAAAAATTCTAGTATAGGTGTAATCGTGGAGTTTGAGTAGAAGCAGGAGAGAAATGAGGGGTTTAGTCAGCTGTAGGCGTATGTATGTATATATATATATATATATATATATATATATACGTGCATATCGCTAATGAATTATAAATAGTAAGTTGAAACATTAACGAAGGTACTCTATACAGGGGTTTCCTCCATTGTCTGTAAATTAGCGATAATAAAAATTCACCGGTTAGGTACTAATTTGTTTGAGCAGATTCACTGCAGTTAATAATTATTTAAAACCAATCAAAATGTGAGTTAACTCTACGGGTGTAGGCACGATGCCAATTAAAATCGATTCTTAATTGGCAAGCTATAGCTCATCTGTAGCTATATACTCCTGCCTACCTACCTTATACCTACCTACTGCTTCATTGCTTCGTTTCTGCGTATATATTATATATATTATATATATTATATATATATTCAAAAAATGGTGAAAACTTTTCCTTACAATCTGCTCCCAGCCTTAATTCGTAAAACCTTAAGATCGCGTCGATTATCGTTCCGCTTCGAAAACCCCATTCTGGTCTTTATAAAACATAGACCTCTTTTCTTTTACATAATTTTCACCAATTGTTCGGTCAATTATTTCGCTCCACTCCGCGTTTACGTAAGAAAACTAAGTGGAAAGATTCGATTTTTTTTCTTTTATCTTTTCTCGTTTTCACAGAATTTACGCGAATGCAGAAAAGTCAATGAAAGTTTGATACATTCTCAGCCGTAAAAATAAAAGCATTGATTATATGCGGCTCATGTCACGGGGCGTTATCATAATTATGAAATGTTTAACAGCCGTTTAATTTCTCGGTTTAATTCCGTCGCGACCTTCTCGAAAGAGATTATCTCGGTAAACGGGGTTTACCGTACCCGCGGCGTCTAGAACTACTCCTAAATATCAATTAGGGTGGTTTACTTTTATTGGCCGATTAAATTTAGCCAAGCTTCTATAGCCGCCTCTATACTCGAGGCCCCACCGTTCTTCGATACTATGGTATAGCTGTATACTAGCGGTAATACTACTGCCTCTCTCGTTGTTAACTTTATTTACAGCTAACACCACCTACCGTGTCAAAATTTTACGTTTTACACTAAACTTTATTGCTGACCGACAGTTTACAACCCTTACGATGAACTAACCGGGGATCGGAAGTGATCTAAAAGCCGTATAAAGACACGCCATCTCAACTCCGCAGGGTTCGGAATGTTTTTCAATTTTTCAATTTTTCAATTTTCGCGAAAAACTAAACGACACGCCGGCCGAAAAATTATATGCAAATGAATAGCTTATTCTTTTTGACGTGACAATAAATTTGGATAGAAAAGATCGTTCGTTTCGATCTTTGAAAAAAGCTCCGTAGAATCCGCGAAATGTGTAAAAAGAAAAATCATAGGGAGAGAGAAAAAAGAAAATGAATTCATTTGTCGAAAAAATAAAACGGTGTTGATGTTCGAAATGAAACGTGAAGTGAAACGACGATAACCAGGAGGGCCCAGTGAAACAAGGTAAAGTAACTCGTTTATAACGGGCTGTATAGGCGAGGAGGATAGAGTCGACAGCCGGTTTCCGTGGGCTCCGCATGCGTCTAGTTTATACGTAGATATGGAGTGCGTATACAGCGTGTCCGAAATGACACATTGGGTAGTAGCTCACGAGGGCATAGTCGCCACGAGGGCATAGTAGTGACTGGTATACGATCCCAACACGGGGCCCTTGATAGCTTTATGGTTACCGTAACAATAATACGAGGTTAAACCGGATTGACTAATCACCCAAAAGTTTGTTATTGCTACGGGGGTTTCTTGTGCAAACTTTACCGGACAAAGTGCAGATCGTTACTGTAATTATATGGGTATAATATGGAACGACGATTTTTCATCAAATATTCGTTTCGTGATTAAATTCATTTCACATAATGAGAAAACCTCCGGCTTTTTTCCATTTTCTTTTTTTTTTTTAAGATACTGATCTTCAGCTAGTCAACTACTAAAATGAAATTTTGCGGGGGTGATAAATTTCAGTGATGAATGCTTCACCTCTAGACCCGCGTATCGCTATCACGGTGCACAACCGCGCAATGTACTCCACAGACTCCATTTATATTTGGCAAAGATTAGGTACGCCATAAGTGCAGTTACACAAAGTTGGGAATGATGTAGTAGCAAACTGAATGTTTAATAGCCGTTTCGAAATTCTGAAATGCATGTAGAACAGATTTTTAATGCTACTCGAATGCCACAACGGGCCAGAAAATTCAGGATGCTTAGCAATATTGCCAAGAAATTTTGCCAACTTCACTGAAGACGTATAAGCCAGACGAGGACGTTAGATACTAAATCTAAAGTACCCCAAGCTCAGGGCCATTAACCCCATTTTCTTAAGGAAAATGCCAACGTTGCAGAATTGCTTCGTATGTCAGAGAGGAGATTCGCGATCTATCGACTTCGTTCCCTTTTCTTCTCTTTTTTCTTGCAATTAGTGTAAAACGAGAAGCGAAATCGTACAGAGATTGGTGAAATGATTAATATAACGATGGCTATTTTTCTAACGAAATTGAATACTATTTTTTTTTTTTTTCATTTTTTTTTTTATGGGAAATAGAAAGAAGAATTGATCTTGTATTTTTATGGTGAATTTAATGGGGCAGTTTTGTAGCAAGCGAAATTCTACCTACTTTGAGGTAGATATACGCGAACGTGGGTGGGAATAGTTATCAGGAATGCTGCACCGTAGCGTTTCGGTGTCCACGGGTGTTGCCATGACACCATGGGGGTTGGGGGGCCTGCTACCCCTAGCTGAACTGCGCTGGAAATCCACCCCCGTTAGTTTCTTGCCCACCGCAGTAGAGCCCCATGAATTGCGAAACAGCCGTAAAATTACATCACTCGTTCTAGAACGCCTTTTGGATTACTTTTTGTTATCCTTCAAGTATCACGTAAGCCTCCGTGAGGAAATAGTAGGAAAAAACGAAAAGAGAAAAAATAAAGAAAATAATTACGGTCACAAAATACCTGAGACGTTATTGAATCAAACCAAAAATTTGAAACAGATTCCGAACTAGCGAATCGTGTCTTCGAATGGAGGAACGGCGGAATATTTCTTGCAAAAAAAAGAAACAAAAATCCTTACAAGTGAAATCCTTGTAAAAATTATCCCATAGATTCGCGGACGAAATTTATGACAGTTAATTTCAAACCGAAGCCTACGACTGTATCAAATTTATCGAATGGGATAAAAAAAAAAAAAAATTGACGAATCGTTTGTCTTCATTAGATTTCGGAAGGAAATAATAAAAGATGAAAAATTTTGGTAAATTATTGGCGAAGCTAAAGCCTCTTGAATTTGAATTTGAATTTGAATTTGAATTTTGAACAGATTGCAATCCGATATGGCTAAATTCATAGTAAAAAATGTCCAGTTACTTTGAGACCTTCAGACTTTCGAAGCAATGTCTGGAACCCTTCTGATCTCTCCCTCGGGCTGAACACGCATGTGCAGGGTTTATCGATTTCTATATTTTCAACGACCGACGCCGGGCGTCGTGGACGTCGCGATGCATGCCTCCCAAAACACTTTCCCGTATTGTTGCAACCGGCTCTTTCAAGGTTAACCCATATTTCGTTATCGTGGGTGGTGGACTTTTCGCCGGTTATATTATATTCTGTGACTTTAATCAAAGTGGCCAATTAAAAGTGTGTAAAGAAAAAGAAGAAAGAAGAAAGTGATCAGTTGAATTTAAACTAACCGCGACCATTATATATCACAAGAATTTCTACTTCTTTGGTAAGTCCTCGCAATTTCCTATTACTGTTTTTTTTTTTGTTTTCTGTACAAAAATCGGTGGATAATCTTTTTTTTTTTCACACCCAAAGTTCAATTACAATTTTACACTAATAATTACACAGATCCTAGAACCGATCACTTTATCTTTTTCATTTCATTTTTCATATACATATAAAGACAAAATGTACTATCGACTGTGTGTGAAAAAAAGTGTGCGAAATAATTTTTCAAACATTGAAAAGATTATTAAGAACGGGCCTAAGCTAATTAATCCGAAAATATTCGCGTGCGAAAATTAATAGCAAGCCATTTTATTCATCGGTGTATAGAAAACGAATTCCGTTTAGATTCTAAGTTATTCTATGATGAAGAAAAGACACTGAGATTATTTTACGCGGAGGCGTCGCTCAATCAGAGTAACTTATATAGACCGAAATTATCACGTTGTCAAAAGTTGGATAAAATTCAAAATCCAATTCGGGGATAGAATTCGTGTCCAAGAGGTCCCTGAACTGACGAAAGCTGGAAGTAGATTAAGCTAATCGAAAATCAATAGGTACATAGATACATACATACATACACACATATATACATACATACATATATATAGAACCGCGTATATTTCCTGCCACGCTACCAAATAATATTTCAAGTCAAGCCCTGAGGGTTGCGGGGGTTGTGCGATGTATCAGAAAACCTTTTTCTATTTTCCCCAATTTTGGGGATTTTTTTTTCACACCAACATGTTCTTCCTTTTCCTTATGATCATTATGCTTGATCGCTAGTTAGTGATTGCTTATTCAGTTGATAAGAAAAGAAAGAAAAGAAAGAATTTTTCCTAATCCTCCACCTCGTCTCTGCAGCACTCGCGTTTGCACCTCGTCAAGGATGTGAGACTGAGTGATGGCATAGAGAAAATGGGCATTTAAATTAAGGAAGAGTTCGTAATTACCGTTAATAAACGACTCCCGCTAACTCGAACCCTCGAACTATAATATATCGTAGTTTGAGAATCGAGGGTACAGACCGATTCAAATGTCCTATGCAAATTAGGCGGGGACTCAAAGCCGAAAGCTCTAACGTAGAGAGAGGGCGGCGAATGAGGGGCTAGCTGCAGACGTCTACTTTCGTTGCGTATATTAGTACACCGCCTATTAGAGAATGGAATTGAACAGTGGGTATAAAATAAAACTGAGGAAATCTGGAAAGCAGTTTTTTTTTTTTTTTTGTCTTTTTTTTTTTCTACCACATACATACATACCCTATGTGCAGAGCTATAAATGTAGGCATGTATGTATGTACATGGCTGCCTGAAGCGGAGCTTTTTCTCTTTGTATCCCAGCAGCAGCAAGCAGCAGCAGCAGCGGTATAGCAGTAGCAACGAGCGAATTTGCGGTGTTAAATTTCGCCCTCGGTTCTCGAAGGGTCGGTAAGGAAAAATTTTTTTTTTTTTTTCTCTCTTAACCTGCAATGGATATTTGAGACTTAAAGTAGAGAGGAACGACCGTATAGGTATATAAGCGAATTCGTTGACTGGCTTAAATTATTCGCACTCTTGACGTAAAGAGAGAGAGGGAGAAAGAGAAAGAGAGAGAGACAGAGAGAGAGAGCAAGAAAGCTAAAGAAATTTGAACAGGTATCCACTCAGAGCCGTTTGAACCGTGAAAATATTGCCAAAATTAACAAAACTTCACCACCCACAACTCGCTTAATTAGTGAAGAAATCTACAACGCGGCTCACAAACCGCGACGTAACGACTACCTACTATTAGCAACGAAATGTCGAAAACGTACTTCAAACTAAACGACTAAACCTCTTATAATACGGATATAAAACCAGCTTCTCCGAAAAGATGAAAAAAAGAAGAAGAAGAAGAAGAAGAAAAAAAAAAAAAAAAAAGAAGACGGAAAATTAACAGATTATAATATGTAGGTACTTCTGAATTTTTCATTCGTTTTATTTTTTTTTTTTTTATGTTCTTTTTTTTTATTATAATCCTTCTTCTTTCATTTGGGTTGAGGGGTCCTCAAGAATTTTTTTTTTTTTTTCTTCTTCTCCTCAAATTTTTTGAGCTTTCTCGAATTTTCTTTTCATCGCCAATTTATATCACGATGGTATTCACAGTAATATGAAAATAAAGTATTAATAAGGTTGGAGAAATTGGAGAGTTTTGATAATTTCGAGGTATATCTTTATGGGCTTTTGAAATTCTCTGGAAATGACGACGTCGGTAATATTTTCGAATAATTTCAAAAAATTGGCAATAAAAATACAACTTTTGTTTAACTCTAGATTAAAATATAACGATATCGGTTTGTCTTTTGATTTATAAATTTCTATGTAATAAATGGTTAAATTTTCTCCATGGTGCTTTTAGACTCAAATCCTGGCAATGGCTTTCTTCCCTCGTGCTTTCGTGCTCGGTGAATTGATCGCAAGCTGGTAAAATCATCCATCACCCAGTGACAGCCTACCCCATACCCTTCGCACCCTCTTGCCAAGGGCCGAACCCTGGTGCACCCTGACTACCATCTTTCTATAGGTACACACGCCTACGATATATATATATATATATACATATAAGCGGTATATAACTTGATATATATTATATATATATATATGTATATACTATATATAAGTCTATGGCTACGTCATCGTCGCTGAAACGCGAGTGGTATTATACGAAACTTTGAATCTCAGAACGTAACAACAATAAAAGTAAAAAAAGAAGATGAAGACGAAGACGAAGTGGTGGAGAAAGAGGAAAAGGAAGAAGAGGAAGATGAAGAAGTAGAAAAATGTGGAGAGAACAGTCCCCGAACAATTTTCTTAAAGAAAAAACTGGTAGCCCCCTCATTTTCGAGGAGGGATTTTTCCCAACCCCTGTTGGAAGACCGTCGAATATCTCTTGGCACCCCCGTAGTTCGGCCCGCGGGCTTGTTTCGTTTGCTGGCACCGTGGTAAGAAGTGTTCGATCGATGTTGTACGTAGGTAGGTAGGTGCCAAGAGAAGAACAAGAAGAGGAAGGTTTCTCTTGGCGATATGACACAAGGCCCACCTCCGTTTCCGATAAAAATCGATTCGAGCTAACAGACACACGCGCCTGTATGCTAGGTTTATGAATGAAAAATTGATGCGATTATCATCGTCTAGCAGTTCGTAGATAAAAAATTAATAAAAAAAAATCAAAAATTGATATAAAAGTAGAAATAAAAAAAATTAAAAAAAAAATAGGAAAAAAGGGGTGGGCTATCACTCGTCGGTTTGCACCAGTCAAATATTTACCTATTACTCAATACAATGCCGTTTGTTTGGGCTCGGAGAGCGCGTGGGCTTTGGTGTTATATGAATAAATTAAATCAGACTGATGAAAGGAGGACCCCTCTTTAAAATTTTGTATCGAATTTTCAAACGCAATGTAATCTGTCGCATGCACATATATACCTATATTCATTTTTCTTTTACCTTCAACTATACCGCGCGTTACCTGATTGAGAAATACTGCCGTAAGTATGATGCGAAAGAAAACTTTGGGTACTTATTCTCGGAGGGTGGATTTGTCGAACGATTTATGGAGAACGATGTGAAAGGAAAATGGAAAAAAAAAAAAAAAAAAGAAAACGAATAAATAAGACGGAAAGACTTCGATTGAATTATTATTCCATATTATACTTTATATTCAGCAGGATAACGCACGCGAAATTTAAAACCGGGTGATGTCAGCATCTTCGATGAAATACGCAAAATAATATTATTATCATCGATGCGAATATTGTAATAATAATAATCGCAATATAATCGGCAAATATAAGTAAAACGAAGCTAATTTTTATGTTTATGTATACACGTATTTATGGGGGCGAATAATGCGGTTCGATTTTATCATCGTTATTATACCTACCTGTACCCACCCTGAATAATGCGAAAGGTTATTATAATATATCGATACGTTTTCTTCGATAAAAGAATAAAAAAAAATAAAATAAAAATTGAAAAAATAAAAATGCCGAGTAAAAATAATTAAAAGTAAAAAAAGACTCAAGACACAATTACGATTTTGATACGTACCGGCCGTCTGTCAACTCCTTTATAAACTTCAACTCAAAAACACCGACTGCTAATATTGATTTCTTCAATATATAGTATAAATACGTGCAATTGACTAGCCGGAAACAGTGAACGATATTCAACCGAAAGGGTTAAACTTACACATTCACACCCTAAGTACCTACCTATGTAAAACCATGAACATGAGCGTCGCTATTTCTCTCGGAAATATGAATTCCTTTTTTTATAATTCGGAAAACTATAGAGATTTGTGAAACTTATTTTTACAGATTCGTATAATCTCGATGTATGCAGATTCCTTTGGTTTAATTGAAAATCGCCATTTTCATTCAAATTTTTTTTTTTTTTTTCATTTTCTTTCTAAAACTATTTCAGCAAGATTGGACTGCGATGCGAGCGCAGACATTAACCCTAGAAGAATTTCCCATCCCAAGATGGAAATTTAGCTCGTCGATAATTTATGGACCCCATTCTTCCCCGCGAAGTAGTAGTTGTACAGAAATGTGTCGCAAGACACGCAGCCAGAACTACTTTAGACCGCCTTTTACAGTATCGCAATAGAAAATCAATAGAGTAGCAAATACCCTCGCGTGCTTCTCTTAATCTCATTCTCTCTCTCTCTCTCTCCATCGCAATTGCTAATGCATTTTTCAATCGGCTTCTGTAAAGTCTGCAAATTTCTATTTCCACTTTTTTTTTTTTTTTTGTTCTCTTGCTATTTCCTATAATCGTTCATTCCAGTTTAGTTCCATGCAGTCTTCGCTCTTATTCAGAATCAAAAGTGCAGTTTACCGCTTGATTTTTCCACCGATAATTTCCGATACGGGTAATTTGAACATAAAAATGGAAAGAATAAAAAAAGGGACATCATACTCTCGGACGATCTTTAGGCCGGTTTTGAGGACTTATATAAACGTTTAGCATATCTGTCAGACATATGGGAATACCGTCGGCTATAATATATCCCTCAAGAGAAACACGTGTCGTTTTAAATGACTCCTATAAAGACCCAGAGTCCAATTTTACATCGAAATAAAACAAGAAACTCGAACTTTGGTCCAGAATTTTTTTTCCAGCTAGTAAAATTTCGGGTATCAAAAAAAAAAACCCCATTTATCCTCTCTTTCTCTCTCCAAACTCCCCCCCTGATACCATTGTCTCGACTTTCCTTTTAGCTGTTTCCATTTAAACTAAAACTAGCGAAAGCTCAGACAGGAAATTGCGGGACCCTTTAACCCCGTCCCAGCATCCCATCCTTGGAGCTGTTATATCCGCGTGATTTCTGCCCGTATAACTTTCTGGATGATGTTTCAGAGCGGTACTAATACTCTGACGGAGTTATATACAGGTCCTGCTCCTGTTTTCCCATTCGGAACAAACAAATACACCGGATTACTCACCAGGACGGTAAATCTTTCACTCTGGTACAGGGTTTCGGTCGGGTGAAGTGGATACGAGAAAATAGGAGTAGAGGAAGTTGGGGAAGAATATGATGACGATGAAGAAAGGAAAAGGAAAAGGAAAAGGAATAGGAGAAGGAAAAAAATATCTCCGACTCATCCAAGTCTTATACTCGAAACTTGACTCGGTCTGTTTGCTTACTCGCCTCCGTTTTCGGCCACCCACTAAGTCCATGCATAATCATTGGTACCTTGGTTAGTTCGTGAAGAGTTTATACTGTCTGTAGTGTAGCTGGACCAGAGTCCGTCTGGATTTCAAGCCTTGAACCTTTATATTAGTTGGACGTTGGAGTGCAGCGGATTGCGTTAACTATACGAGTCACGAATTGACCCCAATTCACGGTATCTAAAAGCGAATTATGTACCGAGCCGAGATTTTCAGCTTTGATATGATACCAGTGCAGCAGACTAGCGCGTTGATAGAACCGAATGATGACTATTGGTGGAAAAGAATTTCCGGTGAATAGAGGAAAAGAGAATATAAATAAAATAGACACTTTGGGATAGGAAATGATCTGGCGATGCAACAGAACTCTAAAACTGTCGCCAAAGAAAGCCACGTGCTAGTATACATGTATTTATCGGTGTAACGGTGCACTGGGCTGGCGTGCCTCAGGCGTCGCGACGCGACGCTCGTCGAGGTTCGCCCGTGCTGTTATGACGGCAATAAACAACTCGTTAAACGCTCGTAAACCACACCCTTGGAGCTTAACTTACACGGGGAAATGCTAGAACTGACTTTAACTCATCACCGTGAACCCATTGACGTGCGTTATTGGAAATTATCACTGCGGGTTACGGAGCTGACGAATGGGATATAGGTATGAAAAATTTTCACTCATTTTTCAAGAAGATCTTCTTCTTTCGTATTCACAAATATTTTGATAAAATAAAATTCCCTGGCTCCTCGAACCAGGAAGCACGTTATGTAACCCATCATATAGGACATAGGTGACGAAAAAGACACCTATAGCTACTCGGAGAATTTTCGTTATTTTTCTAATTTGACAATGAAATTTTTTCATCATGTTTATTTTCATTTTGTCGCTGGTCAAGCAGTTGTCACAAGAGTTTAACCGCGTCTCATATACCTATACGTGTATACTAGTCTCGCGTCACCCAACCCTCCATGGTGTTATAAGAAGTTGTGTCCAGAAGCACTTAGACCGGTTGCAACACTATTCAAATTAGTATTTACTTAGGCGGGTCATAGTAATTAACGAGGAAATCATGGATAGGAATAAATTAAAGAATTTATTCAAGGATGGTTCGGAGGAAATGGAATTTTACAAATAATGGAAAGAAAAAAAAAAACTAACACATAGGTTTAGAGCCGATTTGATTGGCTCAGCACCCGGTGGTCGACGACTATGAGTTTAGAACCCGGGATGACCGTTGGTCATTTTCGTCACTTACCAAACCTGTCAGTGAACCGCGGGGAGCGGGGAGGCATATGGAAACCGTTGAGAAAGTTGGGGTGCGGATAACGCTACGATTAAGACGTAATTGCCACTGTTTTGCCCCGGTGACAGTTAGCCGTAACATTTATTTGACGTGTGACATGATTCCGGGACGTCCACCCGTTGTCACATATTCAATTACCTCTTCAACAGGGCCAATCAACTTCCATGACGCCCGCCACGACGCGACTCGACGCGAGACGAAGCGACTATGTGTACAACAGGCCACTCGCCCCGTGAGATACGAAATAAGACAAGCGTCTAACGATCTGTAAAGAAATTCTAAACTCACATGTACGCATACGCACCATTTGTGACGAGTCGAGGAATCGACTTTTTTGTTTCTTTTTTATATTCTTGATACATTTTATCGACATAAGTTAGATTACGATGCCGGATCTCGTCATTTCGTCAAGAATTACTAAATATGTTTGAGAGAAAATAGAAGAATAAAAATCGATCCAAAATTTTACCGATGAGAAAAAAAATTGAAGTTTTCACCGTCAAACAGAGAATGGATTCACTTTACTTATGTAATCGCGAGTAAAGCTGCTGAAATTTTCGAACTTTGATTGATTTTTGAAAGAAGTAGATTCTTCTGCTGTTAAATTTTTCAATATTTTCCAAGATTTTCCATCATTTTTTACATACGTTATACTCACATCAGACTAGTTTTCGATTTCATTGAAATTATCGTATCAACCCGAACCGAGATACTCGGATTATTGGTTCAAAATATCGACAGCGCCATAGCCACGATAATGAATTATTGAAATTATATCCCAGCCGTTAATTACTCGTTATTAGAGGCTAGCTAGAAGAGCAAATAGATAAACTGTAAAAAATACTAAGAAATGAACTGAGCCAAGCGTGCACCAGCTACCGGTAGACAGTATCCAGAACTGGCTTTATTTTTAGGTATATTTGAAATAACTTTTCTATGAATCTACGACTTCCACTGGCAAAATATCACCATTTTTATGTTTTTTCATTTACTTATCATTATTATAATTATTAACTGTTTTTTTTCACTCTTAACAACGCATGAAGAGTCGTTACGAAATTCATCAATAAAATATGGAGATTTCCGTTCATTTTTCGCTAGAATGAAAAAAAAGGAAAAAGAAATGAGGTGAATATCCCGAGCGTAGAACTTTTTGTCAGATAATCTTTTATCACTCATTACCACCGAACGAAAAATCCCTCTTTTATTATACCCAACTCAATGTCGATTTTTGAAAGGAAAACTACTACGATTTAATGTGTTGAATTTATGGTTTGTAATCCCAATGCATGGAAGTGATTTCAGCGTTATCAGTAACCTGGGATAGAAAGTCCACAGTTAAACGAACGGACGCTTATCGGCGTTATCACCTGCGTTATAACACCGACAGAAAGTGATCGCTGCTGTTGCTATTTGCTATTGCTTGCCCCGAAAACTAGCTCCCGAAAAAAAAAAAAAAAAGGAAAAAAGAGAGGAAAAAAAGTCGTACAACGGTACTCGTACTCGGTCCTACTGCTCCTCTTCCTCCTCATCTTCACTTCACACGTACGTCATACACGCACGAATCTATCGAGAGGATATGTGATTCGGACGTGGGTATAGATGCTCTATGCATTAAATTGGGCCCAAAGAATACAGATATTTAAATTAAAAAAAGGTCGCTTGTCATCTTCAAGATAAGATATAGCTCGATTTTGGTCAAAGAAACTTCAGGTTTCTGTTTCTTTTTCAATTTCCTGATGAATTATAACCCAATAACGCAGCTGGTAGGGTGAATTCCAAATTATCGATATCGGGGCCGAATCAGTGTCGGGAGAACCTTTTTCGTAACCAAAATTTCTCTTATCGATGAGTTTTAAAGGGTTGACCATCGAGGTTTGGACAATATGTGATAATCTTCTGATTCTTAACCCTTCGGACACCTCGCTTATCGCTATTATGTGACTTTACGACTTACGTATGGTGCGACGCGGTCTCTTCTACGAAGGTATAAAACTTTATAAAACTTACCGAAATAATACGAAACTAGATCGAAGTACGATTTGCCAGAGCAATTTTTAGGAAACTATTTTTTATTTTATATGGGGTTTCATTTGGTTATTATAGAAAAA
Organism: Tenthredo scrophulariae; assembly: GCA_963978835.1. Taxonomy (NCBI): domain Eukaryota; kingdom Metazoa; phylum Arthropoda; class Insecta; order Hymenoptera; family Tenthredinidae; genus Tenthredo; species Tenthredo scrophulariae. The sequence continues at coordinate 2,137,318 of OZ022235.1, forward strand.
ATTACTCGGTTGATAGTCACTGTCCAAAGCCAATATCAGCATAACAAAAGAGAGAAACTGCGTATACCATGGAATATACGTGTGTATATCGTGTAGCTTATAGTTAAAGGGGTGTGTGGCCAGCAAAATCTGTCACCCGTATGTCAATCAATAGTTTGAGGGGGTTCACAGCTTGAGTGAAGGGAACTAGCAAGGGCCTTCCTAGCTACACACTGCACACTAAACCTCACGTGGACTCACTCAGCTATTGCTTCCTAATATGTACGAAAATACACTCGCTAAAGGCTACAGGCTAGAGGGAACACCATGAAGAAGCGATAAGTCCGAAAATTTGTGATCTTCATCCCTTATCATGATCTGCGAAATTCTAAGACCGTTTTTTCTCGGCTAAAAAACTCGAAGAAGTATCGTTTGAATTTTTGAATTTTTGTGGACTCGATTCTCGCCTTTAGGTTTGTCGTTTTTTCCACCGAATCGAAACACCTAGAGTTTTGATCGGAAGAAATGTCGATTTCCGTCTACGAAACGGAGCTCCTGTATATCCTCAGTTCTTACAGACTTACTCGCTGGCTCGTTACTTCACCGTATATTTCAGGTGGTTCGTGTTTATCTGGTACCTTTCTCGAATGCATTAAATTCCGTGTGTACCCGTCTTTGTCGGGTTCACGGGACCCACGGGGGCCTCCTAGCGAGGCTGGAGACTGGGCGCGCGTCGTGACGGCGGCTGCTTTGAGGGCGCGGAGTGGCGCACTCGACGCGTCACGGCGCCCTCGCCCACTGGCGTAGCAAGAGAAGCGGTCTAAAATCTACTCCCCCAAAAAAATCCCGTGACAAAAAGTTAAATAAGCAGCAAAATCCGCCTCTTTTCATTACGCTTCTACCCAAGTTGGACGAAAAAAGATGATCGATGGAGGTAAACTCGTTCCCGGAAATAACTTTCACTCAAAGATGCCTTCAGGGTATAAAAAAGCGGAAAATCAATCTTGAGAAGAAGAAAAACCGCAAATAGCTTGAAATTTTCTGCAAATATCGTCAGATCAGAATTTCGTTTCATCATTGCTAATCGCTGTGTGAAAAGGAAACGTTCCTACGCCCTTGGGTCTCCGCCGCGCCATCCTCTTGGCGTCCTCTTGGTCCACCCCCAGCCCTCAACCCCCACAGTGCCCTACACCCGGTGCAAGGCAGAGTCGCACTTTGATCGCCACTCAAACATTTTCGCTCTCATCCCCCCGGCGGCCTCTGCCACCAACTAATTACAGTGCGCATCAAAGAATTCATCGGCAGTGCTGGTGCTGGTGCTGTTGGTGCTGTTGCACTAGGTAGGTACCAGTGAGCTACCTTGGAGTGGTAGCCATGTGTGAGTAGCACCAGAAGCCCTGGAGTATTACCTTGTATGACGACGTTGCATCAGAGTAAAACCCCCGCCTTGACGGGTGAAAGAATACTCCGTGGCAGGGGTTGAAAAAAATAATCTCTGACACGGGGATCAGTGTGTGCTAAATCGGCAAAAATCACTTCATAGTAGTGTGCTGTGTGATACCGGTCTATTTTATATCTTAATAATTAATTCTTCGGCAAAAGATCCTATATCGGAGTTATTTTTTATCGAATAATTTTCAGAGCTGTACCTACTAGCCCCTGGTAGTGGTGGCCTGGTGGGTAGACGTTGATCGGCGGTAGTCGATAATCTTTAAAGATTCCTCTCAGAGAGAAAGAGGAGTGAAATAGAGAGTCTTGAGCGGAAAAACGGTTTCCTCTCTGATCTATACGCGGTAGAATGAAATCCCGCTTTGTAGAATTCCTCGTCAAGAAGTTCTCTGGAAAAAAAAAAGGAAAAATCTCAAGATATCTCGAGGAACGTCCCTCTCCTTCTTTACAGATGCTCTAGTACCTACCTACACCCACCTACCTACTTTTATCTCCAAATTCAATTGCTCGACATTTTTTCCTCTCCCAAAGTGTCACTCAGGACTTAGCCGATCAGGGAGCTTTGCAACCCCTTTGTGAAATGACCAAATCTCTTCTTTTTTTTTTTTTTGTTGGTGAAAAATATTGAAATTCTGTTCTTTTTTCGTTTCTTTTCTTCTTCTTTTTTGATCTGACGTTGGAACAGAAGTCGAGTCTGATATAGAGGATTGCCAGGGCGGGGGATGTGGATGACGAATCGTAGAACCAAGCGAAATTCGCCTTTGTCAACGATTCTCGATGTCACAAAGTATAATACGAACTAATTAACCCCTCATCATCAAAGCTCGTTTTTTCGAGAGGCACTCCGTGACAATATGAGTAGCCACTTTGGACGGTGTTTTCTGCATACGCCATGAGTAAGGCTAGCCTTGGTTGTACCTATACTCCAGGAGCAAGAGAAGGACCGAAGAACTGAAGAACTGAAGAGATACCGGGGCACCGTGGGTACTTTTTGGTTGATTAGCCGACGAAGAGCGGGCGTGGTTTTCAGCCCGTGTCCTGAAGAGCCAAACTACAAAGAGAGATGGGTACCAACGGATACGAGCCGTTTCTATAACGAACTAAAGACACCGGAATCAAAAGCGAGCCTTCGTCATTCCGCTGACGAAAATGACCGTTGAATTAATTCCGGCTCAAGTGCCTACGCTGGGTACTCGCGTGCTGCATCATCGACAACGGGACAATATAATTGGCTTTTCACTTTGTGGAAGGGATCGTTGGTTTGCTACGGCTATTGTATCCACCGCAATGTAGTGCAGGGTAAAGTCACTCGTTTCAGTCAGGCATTTTTCAAACATTAAATATATTTTACCGCGTGATAGCTGCATAGGAGAAAGATGAAGGAGAAAGAGGACGAGGAAGGGGATGATGATCTTCTGCAGGGAGAAGAGTAGTAGAAAAAAGAAAAAGACTTGACTATATAGTAGTACGAAATGAAGCGAGGGACACACGCGCCTTTCTTTAAAGACCAAAGAGACGCACATTGCGAACGTGGTTCCTTTTGGTTGACCATGGCCAAAGGCAAGTCAGGCGCACTCCCAAAGTCTCGACAGCTTTAAGGAACCACAAAGAAGAACCCCTTCTCTCTCTCTCTCTCTCTCTCCCACACTCTTTCTACACTCAAAAGCACCAGATGGATGACCTTTCAGACACTTTCGTACCCGAATTAAGTTCACTTGACGAGAAATGGTAATTAACTTTTACCCCGGCCCAAAGTCGACCTCTCTTAAACTTATATTCATAATCTTCGCATTCTTATTTTTCTTCATTTTTTCTTCATTCTTTGCAAAACGAATGAGTATGGTAGGTTATAGTCGGCTATAAATCGAATAGGGAATATGTATATGCTGCAGCAGCAGCAGCATGCGTACAAGATGCGTATACATAACGGTTAGGTGGTTCAGTCAGCCTGCAAGGAAGGTGGTTGATATCTGTTTACAGGGAAGTAAAATGCCTACTATATTACAGACTAATGGTAATGGCGGTCATAACTTCGTACCGATAATGGCACCGTGCCCGACTACGACAAACATTTCAAAGGGCGATACCAAATGAATTATATCTTCACGAAAAAGTACCCTTACTTAACTTGGGAGTCTAGTCACTGCGTTGGTGTGGCGGCTTCTTTATCTATCAGTACCTACCTACCGAAGAAACGTGTTCTCTGAATCATCGTTGAAAATATCGCCGATATTTCTCTACAATGTATAAGGTAAACTGAACTAATTCCATAATACCGAAAGTTCGGTCTTTGAAATAATAAAAATAAAAAAAACCCACAAGGAAAAAATCGAACAAATTTCTACGGGTATGAATTTTCCTTCGAAATATCTGGAGGTAGAGATATTCAAGTGATTTGGTGTTGGTGGTGAATTTGTGGCGAGTGGAAACTGGCAAGATTATAAATCGGGAAACTGGAGTTTGATAAGCCCCCTCAAACCCAGACTTTTATTTCAAGGAGAATTTCATTTATTAACGATCAGGCGGTGGTTATACGCTTTTATAATCTAAAGGCAAATTAATCAACGCTCTGTGCGCTTTCACATGTACCTAGGTAAATTGAAAATCTGTGTGGGTACAAAATTACTGAAAGAGCAGATAAACGGGATTCATTCAAACCCGATACGTATACATATATATATACATATATATATATATATATATATATATATATAATATAGAATATAATATATACGTACGTGCGAATCCGTACGGAATTCTTCGCAATAACGATATATGGAAGAAATTTTAATTTCGCTATAACTTTTTCATTTCCCCTTTTTTTTTTCTTCGTTTTTTCTTCGCTATCGGTGGGTGCAAAACGGTGTATGTATACGTGCTAAATCCGCCAAGATTCAAATCTCTAGAGTTTTCGCTCGTTTCACCGTTTAAATAATTGATTTTTTTTTTTTTTCCTTTTTTTCTATATATTTTGAAATTCTTCTTTTCGTAAATCTGTAAATTTTATAAATTACAAATTAGGCGTATTACTGTATAAATTCAATGAAACTGCCCAAAGGGACGAAAGAATGAATCAATAAATTAATATTTTTGCAAAAAAAAATAGAGTAAGCAAAATTCATTTTATCAAATTTATACATAATGTTTTCTACACATGTGTATAGAAATTTTCTGATGAATTCTTCGACTCGATTCACGTCTGTAAACCCATAGTCAATCTGATATTATTATTAACGAGCGAGAGACATATCACCATATCTCTCTCGTCAGTCAAGTTATAAATATCTTAATTACATTGGCTGTTTTTGCAAGGACATCTGGTCAATTTTACGAGGACAGGGTATCTGTTAGAACAAGATCAGCGCACTACTTTATACATGTCGTTATATATATATATACGTTAATATATTATTATAATTTGTTAGTGTGTGATCTTATGGGCTGAATTTTTCTCATCGTCACGACAGCTACAGTTTAAATTCATATAAATATATACGGATACATAAAATTATCATAATTTCTTGTACCGGTACTCGGGTTCCAACAACGACTGTTATACTTACAGGCAAAGATCTATATATGATGAAATTTTTACATACCCACCTACCATAGAGCCTATAGCTAATCGCCCTCGGGGGCTGACTGTACAGGTTGCAGAGAGAGTTAATTGATCAAAGATAAAGTACTGATCGTGGCACAGTTTCCCCCTTACTAGAGATTACGTGAGATACTATTTGGAAAGAAGAAATAAAAATGAAAAGGAAACTCGGTAAATATTAAAATCAGTTCATACATCAGGTGGTGAAATGAAAAAATTTGAAAACTTTCGAGCAGTACTTAGAATCGAGATAATCACCCGGGGTTTTAGCTTAATTTTTTTTTTTTTTTTTTAACACATTTGGAATCATCCTGGCCCATGGGAGCGTTGAAATTTGAAAATGATCAGATTAGGGAGCACCCTAGATAAATATATTTGTGTGATAGGTGTAAAATATGGGTAGGTTAAGATTAAACGAGGCTTGTACATTAATTGGGGTGTTGTATTCACCCCCACGCCCGGAATTATGCGAAAGCAATTATTCAGGGGATCATAAATTCGGTAAATTTACCAACCTAGCGTTACACCTAAATCTATTTAATCCTCCTCTGTTATAAAGCACACATAGTAACACAGACAAGATTAAAAAGTTTAAAGTATCGCCCTATGGTTTCCGGGGAAAATTTTCATTCCTAACTTATAATACATGTGGAATTAGAACGAAAAATTATAAATGGAAAAAAAAAAATTTTTTTTTTACATTTTTAAAGAGAAAATACTCCCACGAGTCTTTCTCTGTAATGGGTACTTCAAAAATCGTGTTAAAGGTACTGCTGCAGTTCAAACAACGCAGAAGTGCCGAGTTGAATGCAGCTAATCTTCTCAATTACTCGAGCCGCTTCTTCTTACGGGTCTCTCTCTCTCTCTCTCACTCACATATGTATAGGTATATATATAATAAGTTGAGACTTTTACACGCTCTGCGATTAAACGATTCCATGCATCGTTCAGCGGTAGATAAGAAATCGCCTCTTGTTTATACAACCAGAGTCGCATGCAAACATTTTTTTAAACCGCGGTTACATATTTAAACTTTATTTTAGTTTTTTTTTTGTTTTTGTCACACCATCGTATATATTATTAATTCATATTTGTGTTACTCATAATCCTGTAAATATTTTCATCTAGAAATAAATCGGCATTTGGTCTTTTCAGTTTTTCGATTTCGAAAAAAATCTCTATAGGTATAATAGCTTTTTCGTTTGATAAAAATTGTCTGGGTTTAAAAAAGTGCAGTCTTTCAAGCTAATTTTATCTCACACCCTAAGAATTTATTTCATTACCAAAAATACTACCGAACTAGATTTTTCCATTTTTTCTCCAAAAATATCAAAACGTTCGATTTAATAAAGTCACACGTATCTCGCGATTCACGAGATCATTTCATGAGCCTTTGGGATGATATATGGAGTCCCGAAAACGTAGTCGTATCAAAAGTCATTTCTGGCTTGAAATCGATGATCTTTTTCCTAACCAAAATCCCGAAAGGCAAAAATGAGCGTAAAAAGAAAATGGAATTTGGCGAGTTACTCACACGCGCACCTGTGGCTCGCGGTGGGGTGCGCGTGTGCGCGTTATCAGCCCGCAGTAGCGGCCGGACTCGTAGAAATCGGAGGCCTCGGTACGTTACTAACACGAGTAAAGACCGCGAATCGGTGAGCATTGATAAAAGCAGGGACTTCGGTCGAGGACCAGCATTGCTGACGCGTCTCGGGACCCGGCAGCAGCAACGTTACGGAGAATCGTCACCGAGCCGCACCGTTGATCAACAGAGGCGACACGCACACCTACAACCCTCTTCTTCTTATCATACCAGATCTCCGGAAGCTTAAATCTGACTCTTTTTCATCCCCAGTATCCTCACGCCAAACCTGGTCTCAAATCTGGTGAAGCGATAAATCCGCGAGGATCATCTTCACCTCGTACATCAAAAATCGGGATAAAAATTCGCCCGAATAAATAGTGCGTAAACTATACGTCGTAGTACATACAAATAAATGACGAAGTTTGACGATTCTACTTAGAACTCTTTGAAATTTTATTTTTCACCAAATATCGCGGAAAACTGAAAATAATTTAGTATCCTTCAGTGGTAGTGCGGCAGTTCGGGACATTGTGAAGTTCGATCAGTTTGATATACGACACACCTGTATATCGTGCATAAATTATTTATTTGTGTATAATACTGCAACGCACATAGTGCGTGTCGACAATTATATCGTTTTGTTTGACTGGCTCTAATCACTGCGAAAGAAGCTATAAAGTCGACCGGCTTATCCACACTGTGCGGTAACTAGCCTGATAGAAAATATCCGCACGGCTTATCGCCCAGTCACGAGAGGATTAGCATAATCTAATCTACCAGCAATCAGGTATGAAAAGATTACCAGATCTCATCAAATTCTACAATATTTTAATGCCATAACGGCGTGTTTAAAAAACACGATTTTTCCCTCAATTTTTTGTTCATTATGAATGAGAAATCCTCACTTACTCGTGGGGGACGTCTTCGATACATCTACGCTGTGAAACTGGCGGAAAAAAAATTCCTACTTTTTTTTTCAAATTCCAGAATTTTCTTCAACGATTTTTCTTCGAAAGCCAATTCCCAATTTCTCGGAACTTGATTGTCTCGAGAAATGAAAACTGGGCGATTTGTTGATCGAATCCATTTCAGAAATTCTCATCATAACTTTTTCTCAATTCTCGAAGAACTTTTCCGATTTATTCCGCTCCGTCAAAAATATGGCATATGTTGTTTTTCGAGTGCTTCGGTGTGGGAGTCCTCATACCGGATGATTATATGTGCATGAATTTAATGAACCAAAACCCTTTTACTCTATAGTACCTATTTTCATGTCACTTATTGCACGAAAGGCTGGTTTGCCCTCGGGTTTAACGGCGTGGTTTCATAGTAGCATGCCTCATTCTGCACGAAGCATCGAGGACAAAAGAACATTTGGTTCTGCACCCCGCAAGCGGTGGTCCTTAACAACGTCCTTGTTCGCCGTTGGCACCGCAGGACGTTTATCATGACGATCGTTTGTAGTCAACGATTTAGGACTACCTATGCCGTTATTACCACCTTTTATTATCAAAATCGGGGTGGACATGGGTGGAGGAAGTTTATATTCTACTTGTTGATCATACATTCCCCACCATGTCGCGGTGCGAAATTTTTTTTTAAAAATAAAATAAAGAATACCCGAAAATATTGCAAAGCTATGGTGTCACGGAATTAACATAGCTCACCGGGACAAATACCTTTCTATATATAGTTATACCGCGCCTTACCTTCTCCCCAACTCGATTGATCGATCGTTACACATATAATACAGGCGCTATTGCGTTATCGACAGAAACACCGAGAATACCTTCACCCGAGAACTAAACTAATCTACATCACAGCCCCGGGAGGAGGTTTGATATCGATCGTCCACTTGCTAGGACTTCCCGCGCTCCAATTAGAGTTTGGAATTGGTATTTCAGTCAATTTGTCGAAAGAAAAACAAGCAAATAAGAAAAATGAAATTTTTACGCGCAGGTGTGAAGAAAGACTGTATTTCTTTCGGAGAAGGGACGAACTTTTTCGTTCAACTTGCGTGTTATGACAGAGCGGTTAGAATTTTTTAGAAAAAGAAGAAGAGAAAAATAAGAAAAGCGTGAAACTGAAACTTGATATATTTTTTTTTTTTTTTCTTTTTTTTTTTCCTAGACCTTTCGTAAACCATGTAGCGTCAAGTTTTCGTGAGTTCAGAGAGAATCGATGAAGCGGAAGTACCCTCGCTACAGCTAACATAGAGATAAGGAAATTGCTCTCTTTCGAGGTGTGACGACCCGTGTTGACAAGAAAACTAAAATCTTTTCATATTTAGGGATGGTATTTTTTCCAAGCGAAACCATCTTCATCTTATCTCACTATACACTGTAGTATTATAGGTAAAAGATAAAGATGGTACGAACAGACGAACTTGTACAGATCGATGAGTCGTCTAGACGCCTCCGCGTCTCCGATTCATGCACGATCAACTGACGAGAGTTAGAAATTTACGCTCTTCAACTATGCGCGTTTACAGTCCCGTTACAACCATCCGATAAGGAACTTTGCTGAGGGTTGAGCAAATTTACAACCTGAGGTACCTACTAGGTAGAGGTACCACCACCACCACCACCACTAACACCAACACGGGCACTAACCAACGGCTCATAAATCACTTCTGATTTTGGCGTTGCAAATATTTACCCATGGTGATGCGCTCCAGCCGGTTGACTATGTACATATTTTGCTGTGCATATATGTAGACACCTTTAAGCATTAGACCAGAAAGTAATACCTACAGGTATAGAACTTAGGGTCAGGTGCGTTCACGTGGGATTAAGAAAATTTGTAACTAATGGGGTTACCCTGTCGTATAATCCCGAAGAATTTCACATTTCCGTTTTATGTATTAAAAAGATAATGAAAATATCGATCATTCGTTTAAAAGAAGAAAAAAATCAATTCTGTCTGATCAAATGATTGAAAAATCTTTATAAGATCAAAGGTGTCCATGATAGACGTAATAATACTATGGCTTTCGCTTTTTCCGGAACCATTATTTGCCATTTAAATTTCCCTCGGTTATTCTATCATTCGTAAAGAGGCTATGTTATCCTCTTGGCTGGTAACGGTAGTTAGACACGCAAGGCGGTGAATAGAGTGAGTTGATGGATGGATCGATCATTTCTTATTTCATTTTTCTTCCTTTTATTTTTTCTCTCTCTCTCTCTCTCTCTTTCTATGTTAGTTACTCTTGAAGAAATACAGATTTGAGGTAAAATGCGAATAATATAAGTAATAGCGTAGATTCAGTTGGCACGTCTGTGAGACTGAGGTATAATATGAGATAGAATATTTCTTCTCCTTCTTCTTCTTCTTTTTTTCTTTAAATGAAAAAGAAAATTGAAAAAAGAGCAAAGAACAAGACAAGAAATAGTAAGAAGAGAAAAGAAAAAAAAGAAGGAGGCTAAATTATGGACGCTCTTTTTCGACTGAACGACGAACCCCTGCCTCCCTGTCTCTCTGCAGCCCCATGCCGTGGAAGAGAACGCTCTTTTCATTCTGAAGCAACGCGCCGCCGCTTTATTAATAAATTCAAGGGAAAATTCTCGGGAAAAATGAACCTCTGATGCAGAAATTTAACCTGTAGAAATAGAGGGAGAGAAAGAGAGAGAGAGAGAGAGAGAGAGAGAGAGAGATAAAGTGAGAATGTGAGAAAGGGAGTGGACGAGCGATTCAGCAAAAATTTTAACGCGCGAATTCAAACCCTCTCTGTGGGCCTGTGGCCTGTTTCAAAGCGAACAAAAAATTACTGTATACGATCGTCGCAGTTCATAAATACCCGTAAAGTTTTGTTCATCGATGAAGTAAATTTGTGTTGTATAAAACGAGACATAATAAAGAAGAAGAAGAAGAAGAAGAAGAAGAAAAAGAAATAAAAAAAGTTAAATTTAGGAGGCGTTAAGAAGCCCGTGAAAGTTGGAGGTACTACAGGTACCACGGTACAGGTGCGGAGGTGGATTACTGTCAATCATTATTCGGTTCGGTCGATAAGCTAATGGACGAAAATCAACCATTTCAACTAGTTGTCAAACAATATATAGATTTAACACTAGTCAAAAAATCCTTTATCATTTTATCGTTTTAGCTGTCATATCAGTCTATATAATGTTTTATATTTATTTATTTTTTTATTTCCTCTTTTATCGTTTTTTTTAAGTTATTTTTACCCGAAATTTTACCTATCGTAGCACTTTAATTTCTGAACCTTACAATCGGTTAATGGTACATCATGCACTCGATAAACTTAGTCTTGAGCTTCAGCCGCCTTATTACTACATAATTTAATTATATATATTATATTCATTTAGAATTTTGGTTTAACTTCTAATATATTTAATTAAATATATATATATACACCATACTATACATAATATACGTTGAATTTAATTGGTTAAAATTTTGCTTGAAAATTTTCGACTAACTATAAGTTTCAGAGGTGAAAATCAGTTATCGAACTAATGGGGGGGAAAAAAAAAAACCTGAAGTAGTTATATATTATATCATAAATATTTATTATTTTCATAAAACGAGAACGAGAACGAAAATGAAAAGAAAACGAATGGTATAAAAATGAAATAAAATACAATAGAATGACGAAATAAATGGTTTGATAAGGTAAAGAAGCAAAACCGCGAATATTGCGAATCTTTTCCGCAATCAAAACGTGCGCTTTGTTTGTACAACCTAACGCTATGTGCACACGCGATCGGTTATTCGTTGCGGTAAAAAATAAAAACGAAAAAAAAAAAGAAAATTATTGCAAAAAGCAATATGTGAGCGTGCAGACTTTTGCACAAGGAATTTCCTACCGCTTGATCGAAAATTTATATATATACATACCGGGAATATTCGTGGAAATGCTTCATAGGGAAGTGAAAACGCCTGCATACAGGCAACTCAGAAGTCAACCGATTATGTTCTGTGTCGCATATTGCGTGCCCATTGGCTACGTGGGGACAGCACCTAATCGCTTGACTGTTAACTTGTCTGTATGCAGGCGTTTTCACTTCCCTAACAAGCGTTTCCACGAATACTCACGGTATATACTACACTATACTATAAAAGTATAAGCTGCAAAAATTTTATCGCAAAAATATACATACGTACAAAAATCATTCTTTTTTTTCAAATTTTCTTGCTTCCCTAACTCGTAGGGGACAAAAAAAAAAAATAATAATAAAAATAAAAATTGAAATAAAAAAAATTATTTTCTACTCGAAAAACTCGACGTTTTAAAAAAATCGCAGTTCAGGCGAAACACAACGGAATTATTTTTCGCCGTTATAAACGCGTAGCAATATTTATCATTATTATAATAATTATTATTATTATTTAACCTGGTTGAAGCTGAATAATTTAGTATTTTTACTCTGTGAATCCTGCATCGTCGTCGTCGTCGTCGTCGTCGTTGTCGGCATGTCATATAAATATAGTACGGCAGCGGTTTTAATTCTGCTCATTAAATGCCGCGACCGGGTAAGGCGAAGCAACGCAACGCGCAATGCAAGTAAACGCCTCGTTTTAGAAACCCCTAGGTAGTAGGTATAGCACAATGGTATATGTGTATACATACATCGTTACTTTTCTAAGCCCTTTGTCTACCTAGGCGGACTAAGGTCCTTTGAATCGTGCGATATACCTATTGCTATATAGTATAGAGGATATATTGAAGCGATTCTAAAGTTTCCCCCTGGTATACCCTGGTATACCTATATAGTATACTATATGGAAATAGTTTCATTCAAATTTTTATATTCTAACTATACCTGAATGCGTTTTGACTTTTGGTTACGAACTAACCCTTCCTTCATTTTACTTCTTATTTTATTTTATTTTATTTTATTTTATTTTATTTTCATTTTTTATACTTGGTATTCATTCAACGATGAAAACATATAAGTATATGCTTGCTTATTTTCATCCATGAATCGTTATATACGTGTAGGTACGATCGACGAACGACGTATCGTACGTGACGTTTCACATTTTGTATATATTCAACTCTCGTATCCTTTTCTTTTTTTTATTATTTCTTCTCAAAATTCCATCGTACAGCTTTTCTTTGAGGGACGACGAAAAAAAAGAAAAAAAAAAAAAAGGAAAGGATTTATTCCTTCTACATATGAAAAAAGAAAAAAAAAAAAACGAGTCAATTTTTTTTTTCGTCTATCAAAAGGCAAAACACATCTCATCCCATCGCCCTCTTACTTTCGGTACTAAGTGCAGGTCTCTCGGTGTCCAAGAGACACAACTATATATTCCTAACGACACTCGTTCAGGAATAATATACTTTCGATTCTGAATAAGCCAGAGATGTTTGATTCTTGAATAGGTAATAAAAATGACCAAATTCTCATTCCTGGCTATAGCGGAGCGTGAAGATATTTTAAAATCACGTATTTCCTTATTCGTTTTAAAAATTGTATACAAACGTAGGAAAATGAAAAACTAAAAGAAGAAAAAAAAAAAAAATTAAAAAACGGCGAAACTTTGCGGACACTTTTCATTCGATCGAAATAAATTCACCTGTTTTGGGAAAATGAAAATTTTCAAAGGTTGTGTAAGGTGATCCTGAAAAATTCAACGACCCATACCTAAATAGGGAAGGACAGGAGTCTGTCACGCTGTTTAAGTTCAATTTCAGGCGTTGGATGACTTTTCCGCACACTATTTTTTCACATTTGAAGAAATAAAGGGATAGAAAAAAAAAAAAAGGGAATGGAAAGGGATCCTTTTAGAGTAGGTATACCTATGTGTGAGTGTTGAGGTACAGCAGCAGTAACAGCAGAAGCAGCATAAGGCCAGGTGAAGAATATAACTTGATCCTTCAGGAAAAAAGCGAAACTTTAAAATGAGCAACAAAGGATTTCTTTCCAACCCTCGTCTTCCAGGTGGTTAGAATTTGTAGATAGACACGTCAAAAGTTGTCAGTTTCACTTTATCGCCCATAATCAAATCGGATTATCCTGTTTCTTGTATTAAACTAATCCGATTTCGTGGCTGTGGTACTTTTCGCACTTAAAAATAACCCGGAGTAAAGTGAGCGTTAAATTTTCTGCCTCCACCCATAGCTCGCGGATAATTTCAAACTTATAACACTTTTATATAATTGAACGCAAAATTACCGCCTCGTTATATTATCTAAACATCTACTAGACCATGAAAGGTCCGGATAGAAGCGAATAGGAAAAAAGAAAAATGGGAATCAATAAATGAAAGCATCTCTTTAATTGACTCAATTTTCATCTCTGATTTCTATGCCCATAATAGACCGAGACTCGAGAACTGGAGTGAAAATAATTTCCTTCTAAATTCTGCGAGGATTGAATGGCGGTAAATTTTCAGCCTCGTATCGGGGTGACTCGTAGCACTAAGTGTGTGGGTGGAAATGGTAGGCTGTAAATACATTTGTAACGCCAAGCTGACATATGGAATAACGTCGATTGCACGGAAATATATACACATATGTGTTACATCCACCAACAAGGCAGAGAGAGAGAGTATAATTTCGGAGCAAGTTCTCGTATGAATAGTTAGTTAGCGCAGATATATTGAGACTTTGTCAGATTTCACATTACATGTATTATATGGGACGTAAATCCGTTTCATGTATTTTAATATGAAACCAAAAAACAGATTGATGTATCCACTAGGTGCGTGGAAAGGGTACAAAAATTCGAAAATTTAATCGCCTTTTTTTCTTCATCGGTCATAAAACGTTGGAAATATAACATCTTGAAATTATTGAGAGAATTGGAGATTAGAAATCAGAGTGATAGGCACGTGGGATGAAAGAGGGAAAGGGGAACATCCTTTACTCGTCAAATGTGAAATATATTTAAAATCTGATATGCCGATCTTCTCGCATGTCTATAGGGCTAAATAATTGTCAAATTGAAAAAGGGCGATATCCCAACGCTACGGGGAAGCCCCCCTGCTGTTTGTAACCCTGTACGATCCTATCTTGGCCACGGATATAAATTAGCATTATTTATATTCCCATCGCATATCGTATTGTCCGCTAGTGTTTCATGGGACAGGAATATGGCGCAATAGAAGAAAATAATAATAAGGTCCCGGTGCACACTTCATTGTCCGAGTTCGTGTCCTTAGCTGCTGTCCAGTTTCTTACACTATGATGTTCCTTCTTATATGCTGCTGCTGCTGCTGCTGCTGCACAGTCAGGGTTTACCTTTTTTATACAGTTAGGTACTTCGTGCCTGTCCACCTAAAGGCCACTACCTGTATTTCATCTCAACAATATCGAGTCTTTACCTCTGATCCTTAACTCGCCTACCGGTACGAACCAACTCCCGAACGACAATATTCCGGAGTCTGGAAATGACCGAACGCAGTTGTTCTCCGACGATATCTTCGGGTTTTCTTTTTCTTCATTTTTTTTTTTCCTTCATGGTTTCGGTCAAGTTCGGAATCTCACCGATAACATCAGAGACGAGACACCCACGTCGCTAGGAGGTGAAATTTTAACGCAAGGATCATCCTTTCCCTGTAACATGACAAATTTTAGTTTTTTTTTTACATTTTTCCAACTCATGCTGATCATCGAATCTACAGAGATTAAAAATCCGGTGTAAAGAGAGGCGGTGAAATATAACAGAAAATGAAAGTTAACCGAGTTAACGTGCCGTGAAATCTTCCTCGGCACGCGCCATTACGCCACGGGTCCGTCTTCATCTCCATCTGGTCACGGCCCGGTACGGAACCAGAATCTCTACAATATTCAGGCCCCACTGCTGAAGCGGGGTTACGGTAAAAGGAAACCGAATTTCAGGAAATAGATAAACAAGTAAAAATTGCATAAAACAATTTTTTACAAAAATTGATTGATCGTATTATTTTTTCTTTTTTTGTAGTTTTTTTTTTTTTTAAATTTTGTTCTCAATTTTTCCGTCACTCTACTACATGCAGGCACCTACCTCGAAGATTATCTATTATATATATACCCGTTAATTTCCCCTCGGTCGTGATCCCTCGTGCGGTTCTAGAGTTCTCGCGGGTGCGCATTGCACTAGGGGGTTCCAAGGTGTGAATGAAGACCTGGCAGTGTGGCTCGTGGAAAGTAACCCTATACTCTAATGCTAAGGTTTTGCACTTTTACGCGTTTCCTCAAACACCTTTACGACTTAAATATATCCCCGTCATTAGTTCTTGTGTGCACTACCTATAGTTCTACCTTGTGTATGTATCTACCTACTTATAAAACCCTTCTCATACCCATACCCTCTCCGCGTTGCATATGGGGTTGAATTATTATCAGGGGTTGAAAAAAAAAAAAAAAATTCACGCTACTTTGTCGATTCTAGTTTTTTTTTTTTTTTTTTTATGTACTTATTAGAGAATGAAGAAATTTTCCATTCGTTGTACTAATTCATAACGAATTCGATGAACAGTCGTATAGCCATACAGACACCGTCACGTAGCTGTATCTGTATCTGTAGCTGTAGCTGCTGCTGCTGCTGCTGCTGCTGCTGCTGAGGGAAAACAATTCACAGATGTGAAAATAAACTTGAACAGGGAAGAGAGAATTTGGCCTCGGTCTTAGTTAAACATCACACACATTGATTTCTCTATATATAACGTCTCGATCCAATACTAATCTAAATGTCTATCCGATATACACGACGATTCCTATCTCCGCGGCAAATGCATATAGTATATCGGAAAGTGAGATTCTTCCTCTCATACGTAGGTATATATATATATACCAGAATCGTCGCTAGGACGAGAGACTTATTTCCTATCGTTCGTTATATCAAATTTTACTTTACTTCGGTGTCAATCTATTTACCGATCTCCTCGATTACGGGAGTGTCCGCGACGCAGCGAAAGAAGAGAGGGAGAAAGAGCTTAAAATGTAAATAAAAAAGAGTAAAAAAATAAAGAAAATAAAAAAATGAAAAACAGATTCTCGAAGTAAAATAAAAGGACGTCGCGCTGGAGAGTAACAGGAGAGAAGTCAAACTGCGTCCTGTACCCGTGTCCGTTGGTTAACTCACGCTGGGTGAGTTATGATGACTGATTTTCACAGAGGTTCTCAAAACCAGTGATATACACCTCGAGTATAGTGTAAGAAAAATTTGATGTGACCGAGGAATATAATGATGTTATTTTCACCCTGAAATGAAAAAAAAATTAAAACGTTTAAAACGGGGCAGAAAATTTTTCGAAAATTCTCCCGTTTTATATAAGGTATTATTTCACATTGCGTATAAAAAAAAAAAAAAAAAAAAAAATTATTTACACGCGATGTATTCCTGAATAAAAATTCTCCATAAAGCTAACTGGTCTTGAATAATTGCATATTAAAATACGTTACGAAGCCGATGGAAAAGTGGCAGTAAAAATTGTCATGAATGACATTCTCGATCGATCCCATTACGGTGAATTGAATGGATGGTAAAATTAATGAAAAATTTAACTGATATTTGAGGGGGTTTTTTTTTTTTTTTTTGTTTTTTTTTTCCCCAGTTCACGGTCCATTATAATTGTATACAGCGAGAAAAGAGCGGTTTTATGACACGTGAGACATGACCGGGTTGAATGTGCGTCTGTAACAGGAGTGGCGCGACAGTGTCTCATGAATCATGTATAAATTGTCTGTTCCATGTGGGTCAAATTCACTATCGCATTTCCAAAGTCTATAATCCAGGTTCTATACATCGGACTTGGTCTAGGTTAATGCTGGGCCACTTTTAGTTTCTGGGTTTACGACAGCGAGGTGTATTTAAGCTTCTCATTCGATCCTATACAGATCCAATCTCTGTATCTTATAACTTAATCGAGATAAAGTGGAAGAAGAAGAAGAAGAAGAAGAAGGAGAAGAAATTTGGTGAATTATCTTGAGGATGGAGAAACGTCAGAGTCGTGAATCATTCTCACTTTACCATATGCTCATATGATGTTTGCTTTGAATCATTGCCAAAGATCTAATCTCTATCATGAATCGTCCCGGTTTATGATAATATTTTCGATACCAGGAATCCCTAATTTTGCATACACATACCTACGTACGGGGTTTTGCGCGTAAAATAAAAAATCATATTTCGAATCATAGAATCGGTGTGAAATATCTCGAATTTAAAAAAAAATGCCGTTTTAGCGATTGGTTTGCCGATTTTTCTTTCCAAATTCCAAGCGTGGTTGAAACAAAATTCCGCAACCGTTTTGGCTCGGTAACGTGAACCTCGTATGTACTGAAAAATGATCAAAATCGAAAGGGGCGAGGGGAATGCCCCGTCTATATCATTACAACCATGTAGTGCGGAAAACTCGACTTATACGAGTCTTAGCTTCCACTCAAAAATTCAAGACTTAATTAAACAGCCACTTGAACAGCTCTTGGGCAGGTGATCTAATCGCCTTTACGATTATGTGTGTATCTACCTTATTATACCTCTATACCAACTACTTGATGCATTTATAGCTAAGAGGTACCCATTATGCTATTGTTACAAAACCAGATTATACACACGCGATTCGTACCTCGAGTCACACTATTGCATCGACATAGACACGAACGTTACACATACTTGCGTTAATCCGCCTAATTATATCACCGCTTTTAAATGGATCTCTTCACCTTGCTTTTTTTTTTTTTTTTTTTTTTTTTTTTATTTCTACACATTTTTATGCATATGAAATTTTCCACTTATAAATATCTGATAGATATATAATAATTTATAGTCGGGCTCGGTAAAAGCGAGTTGGATAAGATTAAGCAGTATAAGTTTAAGTTATACCAAGGAGGAAGAGGAGGATTGTGAAAGATGTTTGGCTAACGAAGTGAGCAGGCGTTGCTGTGTTTTCAATTTAGTTTTCGTTATTCGTTAAGGCGATATAAATCCTTGGGACTAAAAAATAAGCGGCCCGGAGATGGGTTGAGGTATATAATATATATGTATATAAAAACTACGGGCTAATCATGAGATTAATTAAATATTCTTAAAGAGAGAGAGAGAGAGAGAGAGAGAGAGAGAGAGAGAGAGAGAGAAAATTAAGGCGTGAAATTCAAGACGTGAATAAAGTGTCATGCGATACACAGACTCTCGTGGTGTATATATGTATATATGTAATACGTAGATATATTAGATGGATAAAGAAAAAAAAATGAAAATTTTATACAGTTTTTGTTTCTATACTGCAATAAAAGTCGTCCCATGTAGCAGCGACATCAGCATCACCACCACAGTCGACAACGACGAAATATATCCAAGTCAGAAACCAGAAATTCAAGATTTAAGCCAAGCCCTCGAATTCTCGGTAACGTTCGAAGCCTATCTGACTATAGAATCCTCGTAAAGTAAGTTAATCCAAAAAGAAGGAACGACCCATGTGATTCGTTGCCAATTTAAACATACCTATTATCACAAATCGCACGTGCTAAACACGCTTTTTTTATTTTCATTTTTTCAACCGTTTCCATCCTCTTCTATCGCATCGTTTATACTCTGAATACCGATCGACGCGTGTTTTAGAGCAAAGAAAACCAAAAGAAAAAAAAAAAAAAAAATAGCATGCATTAATTATCTCGCGGTTGTTTTTCGCGCCAATTAATTCCGGTCTATTTTTTTGTTCATTTCTTTAATTTGAACGTTTCTTTTTTTTTTTTAATTTTTCTGATCAACGTTTCGTAATTTTTCTCTCGCTGCACCGATCACCCTATTCGATCGCGGAAGCATGATCTAGGCAGGATGATTTTGATCAATTCAGCGTATGGTATGGGCGGACGAATCGCAAACAAACCATCGCATCGCCTTGTTCAATCAGGGGGAAAGTGTTGAGAATTCGCATCTAATCTATTTCTGCATCCCACCAAGATATACGCGACGATACGAGCGAAATCTGTAAATTTGTTTCTTTAACGCCTAACTGAAATTCTCTTTGCTATACAATGCGGAGGTATTTAACAGCGGAAAATAATTACGTATAAAGGGTTTGAAAAACCTTCCCCTTCCTTCTCTACCCATTTTTTTTTTTTCTTTTTTCTTTTTTCTTTAATTTTCTATATTTTATCAATAATTTATAGAAGTTGTGGCACAGTCTCTAAGGTATATAGTGTCTCGCTGACGTATAGAATAAACTGAACATGAATTATTTAGGGTTGAAAAAAACGCGTCACGTCGCGTATCGTATCGTATCGTATCGTATCGTATCGTATCGTAGCGTCGCGTCACGTCGGACATGCGGGGGTATAACATCAGTGTTATTTTAATTCGTAGCATATTTTGATATTCAAATAGCATTCGAAGACGTTTCTAAGGTCTATCGCTTTGATCTATGGTCATGTGTACGGCGCCTCTTCTCATAAACGTACATATATACATTACATATACATATGTATATGAAACGGTCGAATATAAGACGCGGAGACGAACCTAAATTTCAAATTCTAACCCCGTTCTAACTTTAAGATGGGGTATTTACATGCTTACACAAAAATTCTCTAGCCTCTATATAACTCATTCATTTTATTCCTTCGATTCAAATTCACATTCACCTTCTATATACCTACTTTCAACTCTCACCGATCTACGAGACCGTATTCAGGGGTCATCAGCCTAAAAATAAATTTCAAATAAGAAAGTAATCGAATTTTTTTTTTTTTTGTTTCTTTCTTTTGAATTAAATAAAAAATACAATTTTACACGATCCGGTATGTTTGTTGTCTGATTTACAAAGTGATATTATCTCCTCAAATTCATTCAGTTTATAAGCTCCGAAACGTTGAGTCACCTTTTTTCTTATACGATCATTATCTAAATCTGTTTAATATTTGAGAATAGAGAGTAGCAGCTCTCGAGGCTCGATCCGTTGAGCCTAAAAGCTGCCATGCAGATCTTAGGACTGTCTCGTACGTCGAGGATCACGATATATATATATATCGTGGTATACGTGGTCAGACGAAAAATAAAATTAGAAATAAAATTAGAGGGCGATTTCTAGGGATCAAATTTTAAGCCTCTTCATTTGCCTGGATTAAATGACGTCATATACATACATCGTGCTTCTCATATAGGTATACATAGAAGAGAAGAGTAAAACTTACGCCTCTGCAAGTAGGTATATTAGGCAAAGTAAATACGGAGATTGATCTGTCGGATGAAAAGATTTTCATATATTCAAGATTGAATTTTCATTTTTTCATTTCCTATGATTATTATTATTACTTTTTTCTTTTTTTCTCTGCGTAAATGCCTAGATCTATATTTTCTCTTGCACTTGGAAAAACTGAGGGAATAATAATTCTCATGTCAAAGTCGCGGTCATGTTACGCAAAATCATATATCCTCGTCTTATAGAATCGGGCGGGTTGTGATCATCCGGTTTCAATAGGCGCCTGTAACACTAAGGTAAATAAATTCCAACGTTATTACCCCAGAATAGTATTTTACGGTGTACCTATGGAAGACGCGTCTCATTTATCGCGAGAAGGGTGCGGGACTATATTTTATCAAATTTATTAACAAGTTACAACTTTATTATTACACAGAGACACACATACCCACTCCAGTTCCTTTCTCCTTCTTTTTTTGGCATAAAAATGTGAAAAAGAAGAAAAAGAAAAAAAATTTTCTTTCTTTCTTCTACTTTTTCTTCTTCTTCTTCCCTTCTTGATTCTCATGTAAATTTTTATCGGTTGACGAAAGTTGACGCCTTTTATTAACGTATTAAAAAGTGACATATGGTTACAGGCTTTTTCTCCTTTTTTTTTCTTTCTTTCTTTTTTAGTTTTTTCTTTTTTTCTTTTTTCACACAAGTAATTTGACTCTTTCGAATACCTGCGAACTGAAACTCCGGGTCTCTTTCCCTCTGTAAATCGTATACCTACACAACTCACCATTTATTAAATCTTATTTCAAGATCTTTTGGATCGTGTTACGTGTACACCTATACATATACGATCCTCACTACATGCATACGTGGGTACCCTATACGTTATGAAGAACTAACACTGTTCATTTAAGTCCTGCACCGCGAGCTGCACCCAGGAATTCATCCTAGCTGGTCTAGTAGATTTATTTTTCTTTTGTACCCCTGATTTACAGAACGCTTCCTGCTCCTTGACATACGAGTACTGGCGCGTACGCGCAATCTTAATAAAAACAACCTCATGTCTTTCAGCTTACTCAAGTCCATCATTTCACTCTCTTGTTCCTACTCTTTTATACATGGGTCATTTCACACCGAATTGAAATTTTTCAAAAATCGTCTGATTATTGAAAATGAACACATCGACGTTGGCCATGATTTCAAAATCTGAAATTTTTTTGAAAAATCCTACGTCAAGTATCAACATTTTTTAGTCTAGACCCAAAGTGGATCAGCGTTTTTCAT
This sequence comes from Tenthredo scrophulariae, assembly GCA_963978835.1. NCBI lineage: Eukaryota > Metazoa > Arthropoda > Insecta > Hymenoptera > Tenthredinidae > Tenthredo > Tenthredo scrophulariae. The sequence continues at coordinate 2,159,301 of OZ022235.1, forward strand.
AGGCGTTCCAATTTCCGCATTCAGAAACATGTAAAAAAAAAAAAAAGGAAAAAATTTCTCATCATTTCTGAATGATAATAAATTCTATTAAATTTCATTCTCCGAAGCGTGAAAAATTTCGGTTCAAATGTTTGCAAACTTTTTCTTTAAAATGTCAAATCTATGGGTGGGTCAGACACGACGGGTGGTGCAGGTTCGTTTATATACTGACAATGAAGGGTCTAAGCGGAAGTCCCTTTATGTGTATTATGGGGAAAAAGGTTAGCTCAAAATTGCTATTTTACGGTGGGATCACCCGGAGGACACGATCAGATCCAAAAAAATGAAAAAAAAAAAATCGAAGAGGAGGAAGTCTCCCACACAGCTACCCACTGCTCACAGCGGTATATGAAAAAGTCGAAAAAAAACCACTTATTACTATTTCCAGTTTCATGCAAATCAAGAAATTATAATTCGTAAGAAAACGTGTTACGAATCCATGCTGCACTCGTAGAAAATCGCGCCGTGTTATCCCCGTGAAACTCTGATAACAATGCCATTCATCAATCCCTCGGACAGCTGTATATCTGCATGTAATATGAAAGTGTACGTTTACCACACACTAGTTTATCTAAACGTATCTACGAGGTCGACTAGGCCGCGTTATCTTTATCATTCGACCACCGGGATGGGCTCCGTAAAGCCTAGCGTATACACCGAAGGCCAAGAAGTTGGACATCGTTTTTGAAATTTGAATTTCAGTTATTTAATTTCAATTCATCGTTCTAAAGTCATTTTCAAAAAGTTTTAACGGTTAGGTATGTACAGTGTTAGCTTTTACACAACTTTCATGAAAAAAAAATTCCCACAATCTATTGATCCGTACATGATTACTCCGGCCCTGGTCATTCGAGAGAATCCAAATTCCGGGTGAGTATTCAAAACGATTATACGTGTCGTATGAACTAAAGAAATTTCATAATATTTATGTGAAGTATGCTTTTCTGAATAATTTGTTACGTTTGCAGATCTCGTTGCATAATGTTTCAAGGTAAATGTGATTATTCAATCACTTTATATACTCGAGTGTGAATGAAATTCGGAGTAGATATGTTAGCGCCGAATTCTCCCTTTAGAAAAAATAAAGAAAAAGTAAAAGAAATCCAGTTAGCTTTAGACCCGCTTCTTAAGATAAATTGGTTCGGACAGATTTCTAAGGCAGGTTTTTGCTCGGTGTTGCCATGAAATTTTAGGGCAACCTTTTGTGGTACATGGGGTCGTACTCCCTTGGGTCCTTGGCTTCGGTATACCCTGCAGGCTTCGGGACTCTGGACATCCTGAATGTCAACCGTGACCCAACAATGGAGACACTTTCATACGAGGGGGATAACACTTCTTGCATGCGAACAACTTCCACTTGGTACTTACACATGGCTTTATCTATACGTATAACTACATGTTTCGGTGTTGGTACAGCCAAAGCTCTAGGCAATTACATGTATGGCTATATATTCTTAAAAAGCTCGAAATTGTAGATAGTTTCCGCGTATATCGTATAATTGTAATCGTGAGAGGCCTTAGCTGAAAGCCACACGATCGTTGAAACAGTACAAATACCTGGTGGGGCTTACGTAGGATAGGTACAAGGGTATATAGGCAGGTACGACCGCGTAGCGTGGTTTGCTTTAGCACGGAAACTCCAGGAGTCTCGAAAGTTTGCCAATTAATCTGGATTTATATCCACTTCCTAGAATGTACACGCTACTTCTCGCCCATGCATTCACGGCTCTGATATATCCGTGTGTTTAGCTTATTCTCTTATTTTTCTCTTACACACATACCCGTAAAAATTACAACCCATATACCCAAAGGGGATCGCAACTTTGAATTTTTCCATCTGTAACATGCGCGACTGCAGCACAGCGGAGAGCAGAGAAAAACGAAGAGGGAAAGAAAGAAAGAAGGAGAGAAATAATAAAACACTTTAACCCTGCAGGATCTTAAGGAAAGGAAAAGGGAAATTTTTTGGCACACTTTCTCTTCTTTTTTTCTGTTTTCGTGAAAATGTGTACCCCAGACCTCACATGAAGAACGTATAAGACTGGTAAAGAATATCTCCTTTACCCCCGCTATATATACCTACCCTGTATCTTACAACAGGGGATGATGTATTGCAGGGACCATTTGCGGGTCTAAAGTGGAAACAATTCCATTTGTAGCTACCAGGAGACAGTCTGCATTTATACCTATATAGTATATAGGGTCCCTTCGTAAGTCCCACAGATCAAGTCATCTACGTCCTACCAGGTCACAAGGAACTAACTACCCCCCAGGGTGAGGGGCCCAAATATTTGTCCCGACTGCAGTCTCTCTCTCTCTCTCTCTCTCTTCAAGTATAGTCCGGAGTTTTAACAGACTCATAAGGAGAAGAAGTCCAGAGGGTTGTTTTTTTTTTTCTTTTTTTTTTCCCTTCTTATCTAATTATTTTTCTCTCTTATTGTTATATTATATCATTATTGTTATCATTTGAACTTAATACCAACGAAATTTATATTCATTCCATTTCCGCAGTGTCTAAAATTCTTTTTTTTTAATTTTTCTTTTCTCATATTTTTGTTGTTACTGTATTTTTTTTTTTTGCATATTTTTATTTGCCAAAAAGTGATAAAATAATTGTTAAAAATATTTTTGCAAAAATCGTTATAAATCGTGTTATTATAGTAGATAATATTTATTTATAAAAAGTCAAATTTGAATCATCATTTGTTCTCATTATAGAAATCGCTCCATAAATGAATCCCTGCTGCATAACATGAAGAAAAAGTAAAATAAAAAGAGAAAAAGAAATAAAAATAAAACAACAAAAGTAGGTACCTACTTAGTACCAAGTAATTGGTAAATTTCTGTCAGTAGGTCCTCGACGCTCTGGCGCCACACTTGAAAAGTATAATCCGCGTTAGAGTAGATGTTATACCTATTTGCCGGGATATGGATAGTAACAGGGAGTTCGTACAATACGATGACATGTGTGTGAACAAGATCGCGGCGATGTAAAAAAAAAATAAAAAATAAAAAAATATCAAATAATGTAGGTGAAACTGTGGTAAATAAATTTTTAGAAAACAAAATTAAAAAATCAAAATAATTAAAACATTTAATTATTGTTGAATGAATGAATGAACGAATGAATGAATTTAAACCTCGCTGATATGCCATAGTATACGAGGTATATTATATTTGTATATATATATAGTCTATACATCTAAAAACGAAATGTATATAATATGTATAAAATCGTATACATATATTTATAAGAAATTACAAATTAAAATGAGGGCTGTCTTGTTATCTCCGACGCTATCCGACGCTCCGACGCTTCGACGCGACGCCCCATGACGTCACGGCTGCACCAACGACGGTCGTTGGCGCGGGAGTAACTCTCCTCCCCCCCCCTCTCTCTTCTTTTTCCTACCTCCCCTCACTGCCGCCTACACCGTATAACCATCTCTCTCTCTCTTTCTCTATCTCTCTCTCGCTCTTTTCAACTGTCGAACCTCCCGGCTGGTCGATCCTGACTCCCGTGGCTCGGCGCTGGAACTGGAGAGCGGAGAGTGGAGAGTCGAGGCTCAGTCAGTGCGTCCGCGACGGTTGTGGGGATAAGGTTGGAAGGTAGCTGTAAAGCTATCTTATCCTCGGGTTTAGTTTACGGACCTACTAGTCTAGTCTCCGAACAGTTTATAGAGGAGAACGGAATAGTACACATATCATCGTCCACGATAAGCCTTTTTCTTTATTCTTATTGTTATTGTTCTTATTATTATTATTATTATTCGGAGTTTTAAAGAGTAAAGAGAGAGAGAGAGAGAGAAAGAAAGAGAAAGAGTGCTGCAGGGAAGTACAATACTACGGTCTCTGCTCCTTCTCCTCCACCTCACCGGGCATATAATCAAAATATTTAAAAGTCACGAGTTGTAAAGGAACCCACTCCTGACTCACGAAGACGCATTTATGGACCTGATTTAGTGCATGTGTACGTTACGCGTTACGCGGTGTGTCTAAAAAGCCAAACGCTGTTTGTTATTCTGTTTAAAACTGTGCGTGATAATGGATTAATTTTCTCTACTAAAACCAGCACCCCCAGGCCCACCACTAAATTAAGGTAAGGTATTTTATACGTCGATGATCGGAAAGAATAAAACAAAAAAAAAAAAACAAAAAAATAAGAACAGAAATATGAAATTAGTAATAACTTTTTTCTTCTTTTTCCCTTCATTCATCGATGAAGATACTGAGTTGAGGCAGAGACTAGAGACTAGAGACTTCTTCAAATAAAATTAACGCGTATCAATTTAAAAAACTTATCATTGACGTAACAAATATAATCTATCGCTAAGCTATCATCCTGTCTATAAATATTATTCGTATGCATAGTGTGGTTTGCGTATGAATCGTACGAATACACACAACCTAATGTTATTCATACTTTTCTTATATTCTCGTCAATATTAGTATAATAATTATCGATATAATAATAAAGTTTTACTCAGATTTTCTAAACTATGATAATATCGGGCGTATTGACTATCAATAATTATTCCTCAGTTAGTTAGTTAGTTAGTTACTTAGTTAGTTAGTTAGTTAGTTCGTTCTTGGGTCTCGGTGAGGAAACTAAATTAACATACTCGCGAAGAGTGAATCGAGTGGATTTAACTACCGTCTGTTAAAGATCGTAAATCATTGGACCCCCTGAGTCCCAGCCTCTTCTTAAACTCTCGGTCTTTTAAGGTGGTACGGGGCGCGGTGGTACAGTAACTCGATTCGTTATTTGCATTTGATTCACACCAGTTAGAGTCTATATATATATATATATATTTATTAATATATTATATATGCAGCAGGGCTCAGGGCGTCACAGAGTTACTCTACCGACGTGACACCCGCCCGGACGCACGTATTTGGCGTAAATAAGCAATTTGTATGGTCAGGTTACGAGCCTCGGAGATCTTGCGCCTCTCAGTAGAGGCTTCTATACCGCGAGCGCGAGGCGTTTATCATCATAGATGAACGGTGTCTATCCTAACCCAACGATTATTACCACTATGTAACGCGGAGGAGGTATAAGCGATACAATATATTCACCCGAGAATTACACCCGTAAGATACCGTGTAATAATTGAGTGTCTATTTGATTGAGAATAAAAAGAAGACTAAGACTTCTTTATTTAGGAACTGGTCACTCGAGTTACGTAAGTTTCGAATGACGCAGACTCTTTTCTTTCTTTCTTTTTTTTTTCCTTTTTTCTTCCCTATCTCTCTCCTTCTCGTTTGATCCCATCAGACATTTGATTATTGTTGAGAATTTATGTCGATCAACGCAAACTTCGTTTCTCTATGTTGAGATTTTTGTATTTACGATCAGGATTCGGTTTTTAATATTTTTTTCGACGGTGTAATTTCGTATTGTATCGAAGGAATAATAGGATACATGCATGCATAGCTGATCGCGTTACTTATTTGACCTGTTTTTCAACATTATAATAATCAAAGATTGTGGTATTTTTGTTTTTTTCTTTTTCTTTTTCTTTTCACCAGTTCCTTAAATATCATATTATTTACGGAATCTCGAACGATTACGATTCACGGAATATCGGAACAAAAATTGCGTCCGGACTTTGTGCGTTATTATACCTACTTATCTGAAAAAATAGTTCGAGATAAGACGCGGAATATCGTATATAATATAACGCCTCTTAGAAATTATCGTAATAAGGGTAATTCAGTACGCTATGACGTAGAGAAAAGAAAAAGAAACCGAGGCCCATGCAGGTTTCAATTTCACAAATTTCTTGATAATTTCGTTTTTGTTTTTTTTTTTCTCTTTATTTTTTCTAATTAATGAATAAAACTACCGAGAAAGCAGAAAGAAAAAAAAATTGAAATAAATGAAAAAAAAAGAGAGAGAAAAAGAAAACAAATTTTGATATAAAATTAGAAAAGGTTAGGAATATCATCTAGACATCTTTGATTCATTGTGATAGCAACATCCATCATACCGTATCTTATCTATAACTAAAACCAACACGGACGCCGTACCGTCTCGTTCGACGTGAGTTAGCGTTTGCACCACCAACACGTGGCTATAACTAATCAACGACGCTTAGCTACTGGCTTTATCATCTGGGTCCTATACAAGTATACACCCTTTTAAAGCAATAAAATTTGAACTTAGTTTTTAATTCTATCGTACCTAAAATTAGACAGTGATATAGATATTATTTTTATATATTATTATTATACCTATACGAATGGAATAGGAATTATTGAAACAGAGATGAAAATGCGTTTAATTAATGCTAGAATGAAAGAAATTACGGAAACAGAACGGAGCTATAATGCGATGGGAAGTCAAAAATGTTACTCCGAAGTAATAAAAATCGTGGGTTTTGGTTGAATGGGAAAGTTCGAAGGCTTTTCGGACAGTACTTAGAATTGATATAGAAGCCTGGGATTTTGACTAAATTTATTTTTTGTATGAAGGTACGTATAGTTTAAGCAATTTTTTTGACTTTGGAGATAATTATAATCGATATTCTATACCTATACTCGGTTGTTCCTTCTAGTCTTATAGATATACCGGTATAGTATGCAATGCATATGAACGACATTTCAATGCAAATAATCTGACACAGATATATGCGGTTAGATATACGGGGTAAGGTAGCGCAGAAAAAGAAAGTATAAGTTGCGTATTGCTTTGCCCTATCTATTTATCTATTTATCTATTTATCTATTTATCTATGTATCTGTCTATCTGCTACCGTGGTCGTTGCGTTCGTGTGTAAACCTAGCAGTAATAGAATCTATCCTCACAGCTGATACTAACTTAGTTGGGTGTTAACTCGGGAGTTTCTCGCTCAACTAACTTTTCGCATCTATCCTTTTTTTCCTCTTTCTCTGTACCTCTGTCTCTCTCTTTTCTCGGCTTTAGCCAGTTCTCGGGGGCACACACCCGTTATGCAGATATGCAATTCCCTGAATTATAAACCGCGTGTGTAGAGCGAGGGAGGAAGAGGAGAAAGAGGTGCCGGTGGTGGAAGTGGTGGCAGTGCAGCGGCGCAGGACCGGCGAAGTGTTGCCGCGCAATTACATATTATGCTAAATTGCGTAATTGCGTTGAAAAATTTTCTACGATATACACATACGTATGTATATATCATATATTATATATGTATAATATACATATACTGCTGCTGCTGCTGCGTTTTCAAGAGACAGACGTGAAGGTATATAAATGAAAAAGTTGGAAATCAAAAAAAAAACAAAAAATAGTATCAAGATTGAGATATCCCACCATCGTTGTGGCGCTTGAAAATCATATTTCGAATCATACTAGATTCAGTGTGATTTTTTTTTCAGATTTTTGAAAATAGCGTTTCCGGAACTGGATCTACGATTTTTTTTTTCATATTTCAAATTTCACTGGTGGTTGAAAAAATCTGAAAAAAAATTCCGAGACCCTTTTGGCTCAGTTGAAACATCATACTAAAAAATGATCCAAATCGAAGGGAGTGAAATGGGCTGCTAATTTGACGTGACGAAGCCCGATGTATGTTAACTTATAGTTATAAAATTACAGTCGATCACATAGTTCGTTTCTTGCATTCGTTATGATATCATAGTATAGGAAAAAGCTTCTTTCTACTCATTTCGTTTTATCGACCTGTTTATCTTTTACTTTTTCTTTTCTTTTTTTTTTTTTATATAAATCTGATAGAATGATTACTAATATATTACAAATTTTATAAATCAATTCTTTGATTCGTGAATCATTATCATTATTATTATTCTATTTTTATTCATTTATTTTTTCGCTTTCGGGCAAAAGCTATAACGGTATAGAGTATACTAGTACTGTAGTTGAAGAGGCAAGAAGGAATGCGAGGAAATAAGAGAAGACGAGATATATAGGTATATACGCGTTTCGAAGAGATGTGCATTAGTATATATATACGCAAGTGCACAGAGTGAGTAAGCAATGAGGAAAGCAAGAAAATAAGAAAAAAAAAAAATTAAGAAAGAAAGAAAAAAAAATTGAGCGTTATTGTCATTTCTTATAGTTACGTGGTATCGCAGATCTGATATCTCCTCTCATAGAATAGATAGGTACACAGGGTGATTCAGAATTCGTGTCGAATCTCTCGAGGGGTTATCCCTGACAAATTTGGGATCAAAAGTTCATGAGCCATTTTTCCAAAAACTGATTTTTTTTCAAAAATATATATATATATTTTTTTTTACACGTTATTCGTCAATTTTTAAAAATCGCAAATGATGCCAGTGAGAGCTGTTTTTTTTTTTTCCCCCGCAATATTGGAAAGATTTATCGGTGAAAGTTTCTCATGTGATATGGAAGATGTTGAAAAAATGTTTTATGGTTTGAAAGAAAAAAATCGCTGAGAAACTTTCGATCCCAATTTTGACGAGGATTAACCCTTCAAGAGATTCGTCACGAATTTTGAATCAACCTGTATATATGACGAAGTATATCCTAGCTCATCTTGTACGTACGTCTCATCCCGCTGTCTTTCCATTCTTCGATGATATTTTTTTCCAGAGTACGAGAATGATGGAACATTTTTTTTTTTCTTTTTTCACTCATTCAGCTGTTGGTATGGATTATAAAATAATTCTTCTACCGTTGCAGTAAAGTACCGAACCCAGAACAACATCTGTTATACTTGACAGTCTCGTTGTCATCCGAGAATCTGGCAGTATACGAGACTGACTGAATTAATTATATATGTATAAAAATATATTATAAGCTGCTCGTAACTTATTGCGTGAGAAACTTTAAATATTATTTTCATACGAATTAACTAAATTTATAATCGCAATTACTATTAAATATTTTTCAACGAAGTTATAATATAAGAAGAAAAATATCATTTTTTCAGTTCATTTTCTTTCCCAACGATGTTGCATTTCGCGTTAAACAACGCATAAATCAATCAATAAATCACAATAACATAAGTAATGCTGTCTATAATGCCAAATAGGCATAAAAACTATTTTTTCTTTCTCGTCCAATCGTATTAGAATAACGTTGAAATTGATATTTTGATAAAAAAAAAATAAAATCAAAACCGGAAAAGCCTCTAATCATACATATATGCGCATTTTTGGCATTAGAGTCGGGATATCTACCTAGCTGCTAGTCTGGGTATACGTCGCGTATATCAGCTGTGGTACGTGAGCGAATACACGACTGTGGATATACCTCGAAAAATCTGAATGACTGATGGTAGATATACGTCGTCATACCTGAAACCTACCTACCTACCTACCTACCTACCTACCTACCTACCTACGCGTGTTATACCTTTACCTCGACGTTCGCGTTGAGTGAAGTTTTAATTAACACAATAAATATACATATTTCCCCTATACCGCGTTCATACACGTGTGACGTGTAAAATAGCTCGTTAGTCTCGCTCACCTCCATCTCCATTTTTCCATTCTCTCTTTGTCCGCATTGACCCGAGACTCCTCGTTTTTCCATTTTTCTGGTTTTTTTTTTTCAAACTTTTTTACTTATTTATTTATTTTCTTTTTTCATTTTTTATGTGGTTTTTTTTTTTTTTTTTTTATATATATGTCATTTTAAACACGCTGCGACGTCCCCTACCGTTTCATATATATATATATAGTATATTGAAATGCTGAAGCCCCCTTCTTCCCTTTTCACGGTATACTGGTTTAATAATTAGTCATTACTTTATGCCGACTTCGTGCGTATGTATGTATGTATCTATGTACGTACGTAGGTAGGTAGGTAGGTATACATTCAGTAGTCAATCAGAAAGATTGACGTTTTTTTTTCACATCTCTAATTAAAGGGATTCACTTTTTTATTTCGCATTATTATTATCATTACCGTTTGTTTTTTTATACATATGATGTACATATTTTTATATATAAAATCAAATTTTTCAGTGATTGATATATGATTCGAATACTGAAAACGTATGGACGTATAGATTCTACGCCTATGGGTTATTGATAATTGACAACGACGACGACGACGGTGGTGAAAGCCGTTCATTTTACATCATATCTTTCGTTTCAAATTGTCGGAATTGAACCGGTGGAAACAACGACTGATCGATCGTTGCCTTAAACGTCTCTTGGTTCAAACGAGATCACTTCTTATTGCGAAATCGTATTTTATATACTGTGAATTTCTATAGTACAGTATAGACGTATATACATACATGTACATATGTGTATATACTTAACTTATTTACTACGCTATTGGCTATTGCTCTCGATACAGCATAGGTGGCGAGACACCATTCCCCGTATCGAGAGGAAGAGAAAGAGATGAAGAGGAAGAGAGAGAGAGAGAGAGAGAGAGAAAGAGAGAGGAAATATTGCACATTGAAAATAAAATATCATCTCTGAAGACCTCATTTGTCGCGGAGGTCAACGAGTTCGTCATTATTCTATCGTTCGGTTAAGGAGGTATACATGTACCAAGTACATACTTCCTATATTTATTTTAATTTTTTTTTTTTTTTACCGAAAGAAGAAAGAGAAGTAAAAAAAATAAACAAAAAATGAATTTGAAACTCGTCCTCAAGAAGAGTATAGGTATGGCTTTACCCACTTGATCACGACCGAACGACGCGACTTACGACTCGACCCGCGGTCACTTTGTATGCACAAGGAATTTCCTGTCTTCGATAAAAGGAGAAGAAATAAATAAATAAATAGATAAAAAATTATATACCATATCTATAGTATTTAACTGAGATTTATATTTAGGTATTTCGAAATCTGATTGAAAAAAAAAAATTTTTTTTTTTTTTAAATTAAAAAATGAAATATCGTTTCGATACCTACATCCAACGATTTTTTGTTCTTTTATTCATTTTTTATTTTTTTTTTATATCCTTAAAAGGAATCCTAAAAACAGAAACATAAAAATACTAACTATATTATAGTTAAGATATCTCTCTACCCACGCAAGCTAGTTTACGTAATAAATATATATATATATATATATATTTAATATATATGCATATATGTATGTGTATATTTTCTTTTTTCTCTTATTTTTTTTCTCTTTCTCTTTACTTCCGCGCCACTGCCGATGACCGTCGATGCATCACGTAGCTGTCAAGCGTACCTTGTCTCCCACAGATAAAGGCACCACTGCAGCTAGTTCCTAGCACACCAGTTTACGAGAGACCCAATACGGTCTAACCAGGAACTTCGTAAAGATTTTATATAGACTTCAAAGACTGGTTCAAAAATCATATTACCATCACAGAATATATATCTTTTAGAAAAAAAAAAAAAAAAAAAAAAAAAAATGAAATCCAAAAAAACCAAAAAAACAAGACATTGTAAAAAGTTTAATTTTTCGAGCACATAGTGTCATTCGCTCTCGATACACGAACAGTTTCTTGCTCCTCTTCGTCTTCTCTCTCTCTCTTTTTTTTTTCTTTTTTTATTCTATTCCCTTGTTACCTTTTGCCTTCGCCTTAGTTCCTCGCGGGTAGATTCTCAGTGTAGATAAACCGTCGGGGTAGAGTTAGGGATGATTTACGAACGCGTGTCCGCCCCCGCGACGGCTCTCATTCATCAAGGGACTCTACCTCTCGGCGTCTCGACTTTCCGCTTTGGAAAAGTAAACATAGACCGTACCAGCAGCATCAGACTCTCTGGTAGGTATAGAGGTAGAGGTAGAGGTCGAGGTAGGTAGGTAGGTAGTTAGTTAGGTATAGGTACAACGTGGTAATAAAAACCCGGGTACTGCATCAGCAGCATCAGCAGTGGCGCGATTCCAGATCCTGCCTTCGCTACTTTGCTGACTAATTAATTACCTGAGTAGAAACCGTAGGACTTTGACTTAGGTATCCATCCGTCGTTATAGAACACTATGTACATATGTACTCGTATTATCAAGTAGAGTGGTATAAATATCATTATTTTATATAAATATAAATATCATTTTGTATATATATTTTTATCATCATTTATTTCGTTACAGAGGTAATACCTGTACGAAAAAATGGCGCAACAAGAAAATTAGGTGGGTCTTAGTCAACGATAACGATTATAAACCGATAAAGACAGACGTAATGATTTATAACCAGGCAAGGCCGTCTCGAGCTGATCGGATTCATACATCCATAATTCAACGGCAATTAATCGCACTGTCTATATAATAGCGTAACTTTTAAACTACGAGAGGAAAACAACAACTCGCTAATACGGTGACGGATTACCAATTTTTTGAATGAGAATGAGAATGGAAATGAAAATGAAAATGAAAATTGATGAAAAAGTATGGATATTCTTGATTTGAGGAACATAATTATCTTCTGAGATACGAGCCCTTCCGGTACGTTGGACAGTTCGCGTTCTACGCTCGAACGACTAACTCCAAGATCCGTTTCCGTCTCGGAGGAAATTCACATCAGCGAAGGGTCAGAACCTCGTTGTTTATTCCCTCTATACTGCAAAAGCCCGTCGTTCCTCGGGTCAATGTACACCTAGCAAACACCGCGACGTAGGTAGGTATATTTAGATGTTGGTCAATTCATCTTAGGGTAATAAGAAAAATGACCGATGACCCGGTTTCGATCACGTCCAATCAGTCAATCGTCGCAATTACGGACCAAAAAAGGACCTCCGTAAGCCTCGATCCGCTGCCTAGTACACCTAGTTCGTTATACTTCGATCAGTGACTGATAAGGCATAGGATGAAAAACCGGTGATCGGTTGATACCTTAAAGAGTGTTAAACCATCGTTCAATCCGGGATAAAGAATCTTTCGTAATATTTGTCAGGACTGATTCCATTCGATGATTAATTTCCGTCGTTTTCCTTATCCTTATTATTGTTCTTATATACCGCATAAATTTTTATGAGAACCCCTGGCGAAAGGACGGGGTCGTCCTTACCTCGGGCCACGAAGGTCTCGAGACTCACCTACCTGTAGTTTATTTAGGAAACTCCATGGGACACCAAGCCATATAGTCGATGCTCGTGGTGGTGGTGGTGGTGATGCTGCTACTTCACCAGGGTAAATAATTCCGAACGAAAAATATAAGGAACAGGTTCTACGGGTGGTGCAGAGAATAATTTATGCAACGGTGCGAAGCGTAGGTATATCCTACCTACTTCAGCCGCGAATGCGATCCCGCACACACTATCTCCGAGTCTAAAGGATGACAATTCTGCACTGTCTGCTCGCGGAGAAGAGGGAAAGGAAAATAAAGTAAAGGATGAACACAAGTATAGGAGCCGATATTTCGCGATCTATAATTATTTATTTAAACGGTCTTTGATAAATTCCTTCATGATTATTTGCTGATATGACGAATAACGAAACCCCTGTATGGTTTCACCGGTATATTTTTAGTGCCTTTTTCACTTTTGCCATAGACTGTATACCCATTACCGTAGAGTGATTTACACGGAGGAGTATATCATAACCCAAACAACGCCCGTGGCCGAACGTATTCCTGGCAGGGAACCGGTGCTAAAACTGATTCATCGCCTGCATCGTTGCACGACGACCAACTCGATTCCCTAAACCCTGTGTAATCTTTTTTTTTTTTTTCTTTTCTTTTTTTTTTTCCTTTTATATACATTTTCCTAAAACCCCGGGGAATTGCTCCTTCCTTAATTAAATCGTTGAGTAAAATGAAACGTGACGCGAATATATGTGGGAGCGGAAATGATCAGAAATCAGAAATTGTTCTCTATATCAGGGTACGTCAGTCCCTATTTTCGCACGTTCCATATCCACAGGGTATTGAAACAAGTCTAATCACCCCTAGCCGCCTACAAGACTTTTGCATCGTCTGACGCCCCGGTGCGGCGTCGGGACGCCAGGGTGAGTCACGTGTTTGCTCGGCACCCCTCGCTAATTGCGTCACCCTACCGCACTGTATGAGGAGCTTTACTGCGGGTTGATTGACAGGCAAGATTATTTTTCACCATATTTTCAACCCTCGATCTATATAGATCGAGGGAAAATGAAAATACTCCGATTAGAAAATCGTTGGATATATGGAATAAATTCTAGTCACGATTTAGGCAATTGTACCAACGGTGGGCTCCTATTGAAGTCCGAATTCAAATCGCCTATAAAACCACACACGACGATTTATCAGGGTGGCTTCGGCTCTGGCTGGAAGTCAGTGCTACAGGACTGCATGCCGCAGGTTTACTTCTGTTCCTTTTCCTTTCCGTTTCGTTCCGTTCCTTTCCGTTCCTTTCATTTCCATTCTATTCCATTCCATTCCATTCCATTCCTTTCCTTTCCTTTCCTCTCCTTACTTTGCTTTCCTTCTCGTTTCTGTTACAGCCGCTCACCTCCGCCTCCGATGCATCGAGTGATATAAATAGCACCACATTAGGCAGCAGTTAACAAACGTTAAAACTAACACGGCCTCCAACAATAACATTTTGCTCCGGTCACGTGGCGCGGGGACGCCCCCCTGACTATTATAAGACCCATGACTGCCGGCGGTACTGCTACTGGTTTTTCTGTTCTGTCAGATGCCGTCTTGCAGGAAGACGATGAAAGAAATTCTAGTAAAAATAACTGAACTTGCGAATATCTCGTCGACTAACTAGATATGTTTTTTGTTACCACTCCCGTAAGGTACCAGAACCGTTAATTCCATGTTTTTTAAACTTTCTGTTCACAGGCCGAAGTGATGCAACGAACGGTAGCGTGAAGCGAAACGCACTTCGCCAAAATGGGAGTTAGCAGTCGACGACGGACGACACGTTCGTTCGTCATTCTCCTGACCGTTATTCAGGCGTTATTGGGAATCGTGGAATCCGAGTCAGCTGTGGGATCTGTTAACGGTAGTCCAGGAAATGCTGGTGCTACAGGATCCTCTGGTTCAGGGGGCGGACATCCGGCATTGGGCGGTTCAACGAGTAACGGAAGATGCGAAGAGATAACGATACCAATGTGCAGATCAATCGGTTACAACCTTACAGCGATGCCGAATGAACTTAACCACGACACCCAGGAGGAAGCCGGGCTCGAAGTTCACCAGTTTTGGCCTTTGGTGGAAATAAAGTGTTCTCCAGACCTAAAGTTCTTCCTGTGTTCAATGTACACTCCGATATGTCTGCCGGAGTACACTAAACCCTTGCCGGCGTGCAGAAGCGTTTGCGAAAGAGCCAGAGCTGGTTGCGCCCCGCTGATGCAGCAGTACGGTTTTTCGTGGCCTGAGAGAATGGCCTGTGAACGATTGCCGAATCACGGTGACCCGGAGAACCTGTGCATGGAACAGGACAACCATACCAGCAGTGCGCCGAGCAGTGCGCCTGTTCCCGCACCACCGCGGCCTACAAAATCATCGAAACCTACGCAGACCCCGAGGTGTAAGCCGGGTAAGAACCAAAAAAACTGCCAAAATCCCCCAGGGGACAGGGCGAGGGAGTGCGCGTGCCGATGCAGGGCGCCCCTCGTGCCTCTGGGGGGAAACGCGGCGGTCAGCGTGGCCGTCGCGGCGGGTCCAGGTCTGGGGGTGGGCCTGGGTCTACCACAGGACATTGCAGGGGTTCCGGACTGCGCCCTACCGTGCCACGGCGCGTTCCTAACTCTCGAGGAACGCGGGTTCGCGGCGGTATGGCTGGCTCTCTGGAGCGGCCTGTGCGCCGCAAGCACTCTCATGACCGTCACCACCTTCCTAATCGACACCCAACGCTTCAAGTACCCTGAAAGACCGATCGTCTTTCTATCGGCTTGTTACTTCGTGGTTTCCCTGGGGTATCTGGCTCGGAGTGTACTAGGCCACGAGGAAATCGCCTGCGACGGTCCAGCCCTCCGGTCAGGAGCCCAAGGCCCGGGTGCATGCGTCACGGTATTCCTGATGATATATTTCTTCGGCATGGCGTCATCGGTCTGGTGGGTGATACTAGCCTTCACTTGGTTCCTTGCCGCTGGTTTGAAGTGGGGAAACGAAGCCATAGCATCGTACTCTCAGTACTTTCATCTAGCTGCTTGGCTAGCGCCAACGGCACAGACTGTATGGGCTCTTTTGGCCGGTGGTGTCGCCGGGGACCCAGTCGCCGGTGTTTGTACCGTCGCCCCCGAGGGTGTGAGGACCTTTATACTCGCACCACTTCTAGTCTACCTTCTACTCGGGACGAGTTTTCTTCTTGCCGGCTTCGTCAGCCTCTTCAGGATCCGTTCAGTGATAAAACGTCAGCCTGGTGCCAAGGCGGATAAACTTGAAAAACTTATGATCAGAATCGGGGTGTTTTCCGTACTCTACACCGTCCCGGCTAGCGCTGTATTAGCCTGTCATCTGTACGAGTCAACGCTCCGCGACGAATGGCTTGGGTCGTTGGCTTGCCCATGCAGACCGAGGTCCAGACCACTTTACTCGGTTTTGATGCTCAAGTACTTCATGGCTCTTGCCGTTGGGATTACTTCCGGTGTTTGGATATGGAGCGGGAAGACATTGGACTCTTGGAGGCGGCTTTGGCGGCGACTTTTCGGCGCTGGTAATGGCAACACCGGGATTAAGGGTGGCGTTGGTCGCGCTGGGCCTCAGTATCCACCACCTCCCGCTGGCAGCGCTCTTCTTCCGCCGGGTTCAGTAGCCAGTGCTTCTCAGCACCACCTTCATCATCACGTACTCAAACAACCACCCCTCTCGCATGTATGACGTCACCAGTCGGCGGGGGGCGACATGAGTACCGCGGGTTGCGAGCACCAGGAGAGACCGTCCGCGCTTAGCAACTACGGCCCCATTTAGCCCTTCGCCCCGGCCTCGAGAAGGCACCCTTCATCCTCCCATACTGCACCCCATACACCACACACCGCGCCTCATACACCGCATTCTGCGGCGACCATTTATTCGAGGAGATCTCTAGCCTCGACTATGGGACCCCTTACACCAGCCCATGCTTTGGCACCGTCTTACAACCAGGCGACCGAGGTATGAGTTTCATTTTGCCATTGAGGTTCAATTTTTACAACTAATTGTGTAAAACTGCTGGATATAATATGGGGGTGTATGTCTCGCGTTTTACTACAGAGACTCGAGCTTCTCGAAAGCTCTAACAACCTAATGGTTTAATTAGGTGTTGGGTACAGTGAGACTGAATAAATTTACTCTTTAGATTCGAGTGTCAGAAGATCAGCTTTTGCCAAAATGTAGTTTCCATCATTTGCCATCCGACGCCTGATCTAATTCGATTATTGATATCGAGATACCATTATGTTTTTTCTTTTTTTTTTGTTTTTTTCACGTTCTTAGATTCATCGTTTACGACGAGTTTCGGGAGAGAATTGAAAAAAAATACGATTCGATGAAGTTATCAGCTATTTTTTTTTTCCTTTTTTTTTTCTTCAATTTATTTATTATCAACACATCGCAAGTGAACTGAATTTCTTTCAATTATCATTTTTACACTGTAGTTATTCCTATTAGTTTTTATTCAATTTATAAAAATTATACAGAAAAAAGAAACTCTGCAGATTGATTCACTAACGCTATAAAACACCGGGGTGAAAGAAATAGCAGATGACTCTAACAAATCGCGTTTAAGAAATCCAGTAGCACAATTAGCTGATTACCTTTTTTTTTTCATCTTGTAAAAGATCGACTTTCGTTAACAAAAAAAAAAAAAGAAAAAGGGGAGAAAATCGAGGAGGACGAATTCGATTTGCCGAAGAAAAATAAAAAAGAAAAGAAAAAAAAATCAAAACCAAGACGAAACGGCGGAATAACGACCGTCTAATAGTTTCGTTTATCTTTGAAATACGTTGATTCAAAATAGTCTGACTTTAGATTCGAACCTGTGAAAGAGAAAAATCAAAAATCAAAAATGAAAAAAAATGATAAAATGAAATAAATGAACAGCTGATTGTAAATAAACGAGAAACACTCTCTCGAATGACGAGACCGTCGAATTTCACTTTTTAGTGAAAATTCATTTTTACGCAACTTATAATACGACGAACAGTAATATACTTGTTTAGTACTAGATAAAATTTGAACCTAAAATTAGGTATTGATACATTCTAAGTTCGATGTATGTACATTGTACATGCACCTATACCACACTTCGGAGACTTTATTTCAGACAATATTCCATATTTTTTATTATTCTTCATCTTTCCTTTGTATCCGCGAGATGTAAAATTATCAAAATTTCAATAATCTGGGTTTTCCGGACTCCGCGCACTCGATACTAACTAATTATACAAATGGCGATTGAAAATAAGCTTGCGATAAAAGCCGGCTAGGATGGGCCCTGCTGCTTGCCGAAATACGTAAATCCCGTGTCTTTGAAAGAATTGAGTCAATAGCCGAGAGAAATATTGCTAACGTAAAATAAGATATAGATTCGTCTATAGTATAGATAATGTATAGTGATTATTTTTTATTTATTTATTTTTTATTTTTTTCTAATTTTATCGGAAATTTTACTTCAACCCCACGTGTAGCTTAGAACTTTGAACGGAAGCAGGAATTTCTCGACGCTTTAGACTTTTTCTATTCTTTATATGTATACCCTAAATCACATAATTCCTTCCCAACCTCTCTTTCTCTCTCTCTGTCTCTCTATCTATTTCTCTATCTATCTCCTATCTCCTATCTCCTATCTCTGTCTCTATTCTAAATCTTGTATGTTCGCGGACATTCCGTGTGTCTGTTTCTCTGTCCGTCTGTGTGTGTCGTTTCGTCTATTTATCCTAGCATAGAGAGCTGTAAACGATATGATAGAAAGACTATAGGATTCGCTACCCGATCGCGCGCCAACACACTTTTCCGTCATATTACCACTCGTATACAAAACAATTTTCTCGCAGATTTCGCGTAATGAACTCATTTTCAACTACGTTGATTAGATTTAGAATAAATTCTGTCGAAAACTGTGTGAACTAAAAAAAAAAAAATTCTAATACCTTGCGATTTTTTGTAAAGTAGATTAAGAAATTAGTTACCTTAATTGTCGGTGTAAGTGGTTTGTCGGATAATGGGTAGCGATCGGTTAGCAAAAAATGGTGTATAGGATAGAGTTTGAAAACAAAAAAAAAAAAAAAAAAAAAACGAAAAACATGAAAAAATTAAAAATATTAATAATAATAACAATAATAATAATAATAATAATGAATAATAATAAATAATAATAAATAATCCTACCTACCATTGTAAATATCACGATTAGTCATTAGGTCATTGTAAATAAATTATCATAACGTAAACTAAAAACGTATATAATATACCTATACCTAGACATACACATAATTATATAACATTAAAGAAATAAAAGAATAATGATAAAAATAAAATAATATAATAATAATAATAATAATAATTGTAATAATAATTGTAATAATAATGATAAAACAAACGAACAAAAACATTTTAGATTTTAGATTGTACAGGTGAATATAAATATATTATATTAATGTAATTGCCGAAGCTATACGCCGATCCTCCGTATTCATCAAGAAAAAAAGAGAAAGAAATAAAGATCAAAAAAAAAAAAAAATTAAGAATGAAAGGCAGTCAGATGCGTCAATTGAAATTTTGGATTTTATAGTCGGGGAATATCCTCGCCTTCGAAATGTCCAAAAATTTTGTTCGAAGGTAATGAGCGATCGATTTCACTCTTATTTAATTAATTCAAACCGACAGTCTTGCCTGCACGAGTAAACCGTTTTACATATGAAGCAGTCTCTGTCAACTCACTATCAGCCACCCACTTAACTTGAGGTCTCTGAAAATTCCATAATAATTTGTACATGTTATTGGGAATGAAAAAAAAATTTATCACGCAAATATTATCACCCTACGTGAAAATAATCGATTAAAACTATTTCTGGAATGAAATGACCAAAAAATCTGAAATAATTCTCAAATATTTTTTTTTTTTTCATCCCCAATATCATGTACAAATTATTACGGAATTTTCGGAGACCTTAAATTAAATGGGTGGCTGAGTTGACAGAGACTGCTTCATACAATATATATATATATGTTGAAAAAAAAAAAATACAGTAACACGTTTCCAAAGAATTTATATCAGAGTTGATAGTGTTCTTTCAAACGGTTAAAAAAAAACGTTTTTTTTTTTTTCATTTGGGTGAAATTATTTCGAACCGATCTAGCGGGCGGCGCGGACAAAATTACAGCAACCCCCTAAGTAAGGGCTACCCTAAGCTATATACACAATAATATCCGAAACACCTGTAGCAAGTAATTTTTGCTCCGCAATAGTGAAAATAATAATAATATAAACGAAAAAAAAAAAACGGTTAATCTGATTAATCTGATATCTGTGACTGATTTCGACGATGATTATGTAGAAAAGAAACTAAATATATATGCAAGAAACAAATAATAATTACATAATATATATATATATATATATATATATATATATATGTTATACATGATACACAAGTTTTAGTCCACTACTTAAGTAGCTCCGAATATAATGATTACGCATGACGCGTGATAAGAAGGTAATATATATATAATATGATATAATATATTATACTATACTACTATACTATACTTAACTATACTATATGTGTGTGTTTAGAAGAATGATGAATAATAAAAGAACAGCCTCGATATCACATATATATATATATAAATAATGATGAAAATTTTGTTAAATAAACGGTTTTATAAATTGAATTATAATATTATACTATACATATAATAAGTATATAAAACAGATTGAATAGCGTAAAACTCGCATTGATTAAATAATTCATTAATTTATTGTCACTCATTAGAAATCAAAACAATCATCGTACAATTAATTGACAAGACGTTCGTGCTGCTTTTGCAGAAACATTTATATATACGTATGAAAAAAAAAAAGGAGAAAAAAAAAGAACAAGAAAAGAAATAATGATAAAATGACGAAGACGAATAAACGTTGCGAAACGCTCAAATATGAGAAAAGTAGGAATCCGGTACCACAGCTTCTCTCTACATAGGTATATCTATATACCTTCTTCCACCAAGCGAATGAAAATCTCTTTTGTACCGTTGTTGTCCTCATCTCCCGCGTTGTATAGCTGCACGTTTCGTGAAACGATAACTGCCTCAAAATAACTCAAAATGATATACATACCCTGTATGTAAATATATATGTATATATATATATATATATATATTTATGTATATATATTGGCTTCAGTCACGTTTGCTTTGACGCCATAGCTGTCTAATCGACGTGTACATATAGGTCCATGCATATATACAGCTATATATATATATATATATGTATGTACCCACTGGGGCCTATGGAGGCACAAGTACTGCCCTAATCCACAATGGACCCCAGCCGGCGAAGATGATGGCGATGACCGTGTTTTATATATGTATAATCGTTAGATATATAATATTGTATATACCTATATACTATAGGTATGTATATGTTGGTCATTGATCGCAACGTGAAGGGAACTGCTCTGCCAAACGAATATATAAATATCTATATGTATATATATATATATATATATATATGTATACACATGTGAGTACATATATGTGTAATAAGAATGATTAAAATTGAAAAAAGAAGGAAAATTAAAAAAAAAAAAGAGAAAAGAGAAAAGAAACGTTAGTCTCACATATCACCTAAAGATATACTAATTATAAGAAAATGATTAATATTAATATTGATAAGAAGAATATTCGTATAATATATTATTATTATTATTATTATTATCATTATTATTAGTATTATTATATATATATATGATATATATGTATATTAATTAACTAATTAATTAATTAATATTATTATTATAATATATATATATATATACTTACCGAATTTTTGCATTTAACGAATAGTAAAAAAAAAAAAACAAACGATCAAAGAAAAAAAAAAAGATAAAAAGTGAAAAATTTTTATGTATACCCTTAACCTAGCTACCACGTGCGCGACGACGAGTATTTTAAACAAAAAAATATCGAAGAACTTTTGACCGAGGAAAAGTTTATATATATATATATATATATATATATATATATATATATATATAAAATATACATATTATATATTAATAATAAATATTTGTAAGTCACTTTTTGTCATAATAATTGTCAATAAAAGCGAAAATACTATGTGTAAAGAAAAGTTTCATAATAATTATTGCAATTATTGCAATTATTATCATTATTATTATTATTATTATTATTATTATTATTATTATTATTATTATTATTATTATTATTACTTAACGAAATAAGCTGAAAGAACAGCTTTTTCTCTTTTTGTAAAATAATCACACTTATTATTTCGGCACTCATGGTGATATCATTTTTAATTTTTAAGCCTCAGCCTCTTTTATCTATACATATATATATATATATATATATATATATATATATATATATATATATGTAGATTCTATATACGTATATAGATTAAATAAGATATAGGAAAGAAAATTGAAAAAAGTTAAGTTGCGATTTTGTAAGATACTAAAGATCGCAATTTTTATATTTAAATTATATAGTAGAATTTACGTTACCGTATATCCAACTAAACATTTATATATATATATACATATATATAATATATATGTATGTATAAAACGGTTACGTGAAAAAGTATAAGAAAAAAAAAAGAAAAAGAAAAAAAAAACGAACAAACCGATTGATTAACTATATATAAATATATATATATATATATATACTTGTATAAAGAAATCAAAATTGTATACGATTTTATAATTACATTTTATTATTATTTAATTCACGTATTATTATTTTTATAACGCACCATCTACGTAACACCTTCATCACCAGCAATCATCCCTCTGGAAAGCAAAAAGGTCCGTTCAATCTCATATCTAATTATATATGTTTTATAATTATTGTCTTCAATAGGGGGTGAGACGCGAGAATAATCAACGGAAATTTTTTTGTTCTCTTAATTATTCAAAATTTTTGAAAAAAAAAAAAAAAAAAATTAGGTAAACGAGGCCTCGAAAAAGGTACGTGAATTATTTATTCATCATAATATGTACCTGTAATATTATATTCCTAGGTTTGAAAAAAAAAATATATATACATATATATATATTTATCATCCTTATTTGTCTTTTCTCAAACAGGGTCTACAGCTACCCCAATGACTTGAACAAATAGACGGGGAGTTAAGTGACTCAGAATTTAGTTAAAATTTATGACATTTGTTAGCGTCCTATGGTATCAACACCATAAACAAACCATACGTTGGACATTTACGATTTCACAGTTCTGTGCGGAGTTACCACGTCCGCGAACGAGGAGGAGGATAACAATCTCTTAGTCACCACCTTCCTTCATTAGCCCAACTTTAACCTGAACCTATATGCTTTTTTGGGGTGTAATTTCATGTATTAATTCACCCCTATGTGTATAATATCAAACTATCTCTCTCGCATATACCGCATTACACATTAAAACAATTTTCATCATTTTTTTCTTATTTTTAATTTTTAACTATCATCAAAATTATTCTGTCTACAAATTTTATAATAGATCCTGAAAGCGGTGTAGACTCGTTGATTAATTACGAAAAGTAATTTATTTTCTTTTTTTTTTTCTTTTACATAAAACGCTGCAACACGTTTTCTATCTTTAGTAAACTAGTGAAAAAATTCTGATTTTCCTTTATGACTTTTTATTTTTTTTTTTATTCTAGTTTCACGTGACGAAAATTCGTTCTACTCTAATGACAATCGAGCAGAACTGGCTGCATAGTTGTTTGATGAACGTAATATCCAGTTGATTAAGTCGTTGTATATATTCCAACGTATCACAGCTGGCGATTTACCGCACGTTTTCCCCTACAGCATCCCTAAAATTTAGAGAGTCACTAGGGGCTGATCCGGGAACAAAGGGTAACATATGCGACGCGTGTCACTCTGATCTCAGAGGGTGGAGGAGTAGGCAGTAGCTGAATCCCACAGCACGATATGGTCCAGAATCTCCTGACTTAACGAGGTATTATTTAAAATATCATTTCCGAAAATATATCGCGAAGTAATATATTTAAACTAAACGACACGGGTTTCACCTTGTCGGTTCAATATCTGGCTAAAAAATTTATCGCTTTCAGGTAATTAAGATTTCGATTCTTATTTTACTTTCATTTTTTCTTAGACGTTTCAAACTTTCATACGGACTTCTTGTTATCTGAAAGTTAATTTAACGGTTGAAATTTATCTTGAAATTTGAGAAGGGACGAGGATGTCATCCTTATCAAGTTAAACCTATGACGAATGGTCTCCGTCTAGATATCCTGGAAAACTCTCATCAGCAGAAACCTGGTCTTGTTGCAGCGGCAGTAGCAGCAGCAGCTAAACTGCAGCGACGATTTATCGTTATCGCGTCGTTTATTTTAATAATAATTTATTACTACTAGTGGCCCATAAATCTAACAGCTTGTTTACCTCAAACGGTGTGAATAACCCATAAAAAAAAGAAAGAGGCAAAACAAAAATGAAAATTTTCTCTTCATTAATTTATAGATTAAAACGGCGTTCCTGCGGTCCATAAATCGGGCTGTTTTACAGCGATATAAATTTTTTTTTTTTCAAGATATCTTCGATCTAGTTCGATGCGATAGTTTGTCAAGTAAATAAATTTTGTTTTAAACGACCCCGCGGGTGCTGTTTTATTAAAATTGATAATAAATTGGTGCCCAGCTGATATCTCAGAGCTCGTTATATTCCTCGCCTCTTTCTATTTTATTTTATTATCTTATTTCTCATATCCCGACGGTTTCTTCTCGTTTATCCGTCACAGTGGCGCCAAAGGTCATTCAGCTGTTGCAATAACTCAATCCTCCTATTAATTACGAACATTATAATCTCCGTTTAAACGATTTACGACATTTTATCATCATATCGGGTTATTGAGTGCATCCTCGGGTGTTGACGCCCTCGATGTGTTATACAGATCGCCTTTCTCCTCATATATGTGCCTACGATCCAGATCCTATATCAGGGATTAAAAATCGTTGAATCGTTTAATCCACGACACTTACATCTAAACTACTCTTTTCCAAAAATCTGTGGGGGGGTGGTTATCTCGATTATAACTATAATCGCGCACGAACGATCGGAACGAATACATATAACAAGATTTTTCTATTCCACGCCGTTTAATTCGACCGGCTGTCAAATATCCCCATTTTTTTTTCTCTCTTCATCCCCGGCTGAGAAGCATCTTTAACGCAGTTGGAGTCGTGGCCCCCCCTTCACCCCATTTTTTTTCTACATAAGCTGAAGAAAAATGATGTCGGAAAAAAGACGAATTACAACGTCAAATATTCTCGCGTATACCATATGCCTGCATTGTACCATACCTACGTACAAATTACTGCAAGGCGAGAATTATACGGCAGAAAAATTGGATCCAAAACTTTGAAAAAATCATTCACGACTTTTTGAAAGAAAACAATTTTTATACAGATTTTATTTGGATGTTTTAAAGAACGAAATAACTTCATTTTTCACGCAGAGCTATGACACAGACCATTTTTTTTATCATCTTGTATTTAATCAGCACCACATTTCTCGGAGTTCTTCACTTAATTAAACATCACTGAAGGTGGTTAGCCGCGCGTTTGAGAGCCGGTTTTAATTCTTATTTCGAGAAATTTCTAATCCCAGTTTTGATCAAACAGTTTATAAAAAATTCATTTTTTTTAGAGAATTCCTCGGATATCATAAATTCATAAAATTCATGTTTCGGGTTTAACTCTCATACGATTCGTCATCCACACATATTACTTTCGGGAGATTATTGATTCCGGATAAAATTAATAAAGGGTTGTTGACCAAAATCGTATACGTTACCCCACGTGTGTAGACTAGAAAAATATTATCCCCCCAAGGCATCAAAAATTTACGAACGTTATAATATTATTTCAAGATGGCATAGGCCACGACTCTATCGCAGGGGTGACACATTTAGGGCCCAGCCGTGTGCTGGATGTATTTAAAAAGGGATAAAAAATATTTATACACACGTATAAATAATAGAGAACAGATCACGACGTTATAAAATCAGTTTTAATTGCCGAATTTATTTTCATATTTTAGGTTTATCGTTCGTCTCAGAATCCCGTGGACCGAAATTGGAGTAAAAATTTTCCCACCTATTCGAGTATTTTTTAGACGCGAGTAACAATATCCTAAGACGTTAGAAAAGGCGTTGAAATCCCGGGGATTATACCTCGACGGTGTTGTCAACATGTCGAAAACGAGGATCGGTGTATAAATCCCCAGAATACAGAAGCGGAAAAGAAAGATTTTTCTAAAAAAAATATCAAAAACTATCCTAGGAATTATATTAATGTTCGTCTCCTAGTGCATTTCCTGTGCCAAGGGAACCAGGAGGGACCCTTGCTAGCATGCTGCACGATGGTTAAAATACGTCGGTCCCTTGGCCGCACGGTGGTGTATATCTGTCATTGACATGGTATGGTTTCAGGGAGGAATAAGGGGATGAGGTCTGGATACAGAGGTCAGGTTTTTAAACTGGAAAGAAATTTGAGGGACACGTATATATGTCGGTTGGTGGGCGATGAAATTTGATGCTTGACGTCGACGTCGACGGTTCGCGTATGTATATTTAATTTATACTATAAACTAGCCAGAAAATTGTTTTTTTCTATTCTTTTTTACCCACTGAACAGAAAATAGCACACCTGTATTATTCAAAAATCTATTTTACACCCGCTTTTACGATCGTAGGTTGAAAATCAGTTCGAATATAAAAATAAAATAGACGTTTTTATTTTTATTTTATTTTTTATACAACCTAGAGTCAATTCTGTATGTACGTAGTACGTAGTAGTAGCTACCCTTAAAACGTCAGTAAAGGCGCTAACGTAAGTTAAAATAGACAAACGATGTACACGGAAGTTATATGGGCAACGATGTTACGACGCATCGTATAATCTCTAAACTCGTGTCTCTTTTAACGGCTAAGATTTCGTTACTCGTAATTTTTTTTTTTTTTTTTTTTTTCAAAACGAACCTACTTCAATTTCATTCTTTTTATTTTTTTCTAATTTTTTTCTAATTTTTTTCGCGCCTACAAGTACACATGCATTGCGATAAAATGATATCTTTAATTTTTTAAAAAACAAAATCAAAATAACACGTGCGACACACAGCGTTTCGGCACGCTTAGTTATTTATTTACGGGATGGTGCTGTCTAGGGGATGTTTTCACTACCAGAACGGAAACTCAAGCTCGTTTCACTGCAGACACGGAACATGCCTGGCTAATGGGGACTGGATGATGTCCTACGGCAATCACTGGTTCCTAGACGTTTGTAAAATCGTATACGAAATGTCCATACACACATATATACGAATTATATAAAGAAAAAAAAATCATTTTTGATAAGTCAAAATGCATTTACTTTGTTCATTACGATCGTCTATAATATCGTTCGTAAGATATGATACTTGAAATCTTATTACGATTTTTATTTTCCTTTTTTATTTTTCAATCAATTTTCTCAACTGCAGATATATAGGGATATAAGGATCAAAACTATGCAACGATATACATAGATTTTATATTGCAGGGTGGATTGGTTATAGGTATATATGTATACCTAATGTATGATAATCCAAACTCCGATGAAAATGAAAAAAAAAAAAAACAGATTTCCAGGCTATTCGTACGGGCCATAAAATTCAATCTAGTAAATATAATGTGAAAACTGATTTGACATCAGCTATCGATATATATAACGTTTATTGATAACGGCCCAGCCTTCGTATATTTCCGCGTATCACAAAACTCGGTTTTTATATACTCAATACATAGTATAAAGCACGCGAATGGAATGATGTAATAGAAATAAAGAAATTTTATCGATGTTATTCAAATTTGATTATGAAAAATAATTTATCAATAAAAATAAGATTTAGATTACCTGTTTTGTCTTCGTTAAGCAGTGATATACGACCCTTGGGAGAGCGAGAGTGGTGTGCACTCTTTTTTTCTATGCGTACGTGATCGCACACTATAAACTTTCGATTTAATTGAAATATCACTAGGTTGTAGGCAGAGTAGGCTGTATAGCTCCACCGCTCTGCGAGGGTTTAGCATTAGAGAAATGTTATGAAAGGGGTAGGGCCAGAGTATAGTTGATCGATTCCGGCACGATCTCATATATACAGCAATAAAGTAGGAAAAGTAAAAGTAAAAGAATATTGCAAAATGGCAAAATGGCAAATCGCTCTTTTACGACCGGTCTTATTAAAACCGTTGCTTGTTCATTTCGTCATATATAAGTGTCTTGAAATTCAATCCGTAACCAGGGTTATTTAGGGTAGGGGGTACGAGAGGCCAGATCTTCGGAGACAAAGAGGGCGGACTAAAGAAATTCAAAAGAGAAATTCAAATCGCACCGAACGCGTCGAGTATAATTGCAGTCCAGTTCGCATTTTATTTTTATCTCTCTTACTCTCATTGACGCATTAACGATATTGTCGTATATTAAATGAGTCTGATTCGTATACATAATAAGTACGGTATAAATATAAATCTAGAAAAATTCTATCGCTATGAATACACGTAGTACGACGATTTATAAATATCGTTAAATATCGGTATGACATCCTACAACCAATTGCCATTTTTCGTTAACATTTATAAATATCCGTTTAACAAAGGTTTTTTTGAAAATTTAACGGCTATTATAGAAGACGAAGGGAAATATCTTATTCCAGGTCCTTGACGACACTGTGAACGCCTTTAGCCCCCGCTCCCCGCGGTTAAGTGCAACATCCCCCATTTAGCTTTGCTACGAACCATTGACTCGGGTATAAACCTCAATAGAACTACACCAAAAGCCGGAAGACTGCAACGCTCGAGTTACGCAGAAAGGAGAAAATGAAAAAAAAAGGAAAAAAGAAGAAAAAAAAAGGAAAAAGAAAAAAGGTAGTAGGTAGGCATTCATTCAGCCAGGGGAAATAATTATTTTACTAAAGAAGGCTTCAAACCACTGCACATACACGTACATACACACACCAACATATAATATATATGCGTATGTACAGTATATAAACATGCAGATATATGGTAAAATGAAAATTAATCATAAATCGTATATATATGTATATTAAATAATATGTCGATTGAAATTTTCGAGATACCGAAAATAAGGTTTTCAACTATATTTTATTTTTTTATCTTTTTTTATAATTCAAAATTATTTAAATTGTCAATATTATTATTACTATATGAATATAAATGTTCAGTGAATGATTTTTTAATTTTTTTTTTCCCCTTTTTTGGCTATAATTAAAACGATATATATGTATTTTTTTAATATTATTTGAGAACCACTGCAGGCGTGCACATTGGCACACCAGTGCAACGCTGGAGCTGGCGTTAGTCCTCGGCAAATCGTTCTGGCCTCATCAACTTGAATGCAAAAGCAATTACTTAAATGCACACGCAAACTGGAAGACTTTCATCAAGTTTCTAGCGAAGAGTTAGCGACACAATGTAGAGTCGCGTTACTTAAGGCAAGAGACGAGTACATATACCTATATAAGGTAGCACGCTGTATATGTATACATACATACGTAAATGCAATTTTCTTTTTTTCATGCATTTTCACAAAAAGAAGAGAAAAAAAAAAACAAGGAAAAAGGAACAAACAAGAAAAAAAAAAGAACGAAAGACGTTTGGTCTAGCAATTATATTATTATAGTTATAAGAATGAAATACATCCTCTCATTATCCATATGGGTACCACCTGGCTTGATTTCACTCTGTACTACGTGGGTATAATATATGCCCAATACGAAGTTAGTGAACGAAGTTGAACTAGTCGTCGTCTATTGCACGCACAAAGGTAGGTATATATGTACATTGTACATACGTATAGGTAAAGTTAATTATTTCACCTTTTAATATACATATACCATCTAAGCGTTGATGTCGTGCCGTGTACCGCACGCGTTTCTCGTCCCGCATGCAGATTTCGATATGAATAGACATCAGATACCTATCTACCTATCTACCTTTATACCTCTTTCTACCCTTGTTTCCATAGAGAAACGAACCTCGCGAAATACGAATTAAACGAACTAACGAATCAGATTTATGCACAGGCATTAGCATTTAGCAATTAGTGCTACTGCTGCTGTTGCTGCTACTGCTGCTGGCGTTCGAGACACGGCAATAATACTTATACACGTGTTACACGCACGTTTTTTTTTTCTTTTTTTAATTCTATTTCTAATTTATGCGTTTCTAAAATTTATCTTATTCTGGATATAACGGGGGAAAAAAAACCATTAAATTATAACTAGAAAACCCTAGTATGAATTATTCGACGTAATTTAGATTGTAATGGTAAAGTGAAAAAAAAAAAAAAAAATGAAAAGTCCATTTTCTTTCATATCCCCAGTTTATTCGGAGATCATTCGGTGAAATTTATCCCATACGAACCGAGTAGGTATATCGTTATAAAAATCTCTGTTCCGGATACTAAAAGCCCGAAAACCTAATGAGATTTTCTTTTTCTCATCGGAAGTAAAATCATTAAACAATTATACTGCTTTAGTGAAAACCATATGCAATTGCGCCGGTTTATTTAATCGGTTCGATCCAAGGCTTGCCTTCGAAAAGTCCGATTACATTTCCCATTCAACGTTCCAATTATTGACGTGGTGGATATCGGCAATCTAGAATTTCTTCCGCATTATTTTTCTCCTTTTTTCATTTTACTTTCTTATTTTCTTATTTTTTATTCTGTTTGTTTTAAGGACATTTTGCAATTAGCGTCGAGTGTTTTACTAGTTTTAATTGCGTTTTCTCTAACCCCCTCCGGTACCTGCTCTTAAAATTCTTTTTTCTCTTTTCATTTTTCGTTTTTTTCTTTTCTTTTTTTTTCACATACGAATACCATAAATAATTCAGGATCTAGAGTGCGTCTCAAAGTCTCATTAGTCATCCCCCGGCTTTAGCGACCCTGAAATCTATGATCAGAATTAGAGATCCATTCATTATACAGAATAACATATGAAAATCTAACTTATGATTGATTTATTCGAAAATGATATTACTTATTAAAAAAAAAAGAAGAAATAAATTTTTTTTTTATTTTTCTCACACATCGCATATAAATGATCATTTATTTCCTTTATATACGTAGAATGCAGCTGTACCGCATTCGTCCGGTCAGTTTTGTGGTACAAGGTACAGGGTGTATGATGGTATTGTCCCTACACCTTACCCACACATATATATATTATTAATCCAAACGACATAGGAGATATCAGCCCTCCCGCTTGTTTGGCTATCCTAAATGGGAAGTTGCCGTGCAATATTCGGTCGGATTATTTATTCATTAATTTTCATCACCGATTTAGTTAGTTCTATACGCGTTAGGTATTAGGTCGGATATGGGAGTAATGTTTACCGTTAGTCAAAAGTTTTGATACTGTTTTAAAATTTCCGGTTTGTAAAACTGTTCGCGAAATTCGGATTCCCACATAGTTACTCTCTCTATATACCGGGAGTATTCGCGGAAACGCTTTATACGGAAGTGAAAACGCCTGCATACAGGCAACTCAAATATCAACCGATTAGATTTTGTTCCCACGTAGCCAATGGGCAGGCAATATGCGAAATAAAACCTAATCGCTCGATGTTTGAGTCGCCTTAGTATGCAGGCGTTTTCACTTTCCTATGAGGCGTTATATCATATACCCATATATCATGTATGTAGATATACAACTCCGTACTTTGACGGTCCGCTACCCAAATCACTGCGATGTAAGTGAGGAATCGCGGTAGTGTATACAAGGCAAATCGATTAAATCGCTGAACCCGCGAGCATGCACACAGATATATATATATATATATATATATATATATATATATATATATATATTTCTGATACTGTGTACACACATATCTAAATAGCAGTACGATGAACATTAAATTATGGATAAATTGTTCTTAAAATAATTCACCCTCTCAGACGTATATATCGCGAACTCGTCGCGACAGAGTCAAAGTTTATCGGTAATAAACCGTTATATGCATATAATATAGCAATGACAGAAAGATAATAACGAGAATGTTTAATATTTATCATCGTTATTAAAGAAATTTTTATTTCATACAACCAATTGTATAGTATACATGATCATCAGCACTTGAATTCAAAGTATATACTTATACTATGTATAATCTGCAAGATGCAGAGCCGCTTTAAATTTGCGGTAAAATAAAAAGTGCCTCATAATATGCGAATTCGAAAGTTTAATGAATGATTAAACTGATCAAGTCTTTTACGGTGGAAGAGCGTCTTGAACGTATAGCGTAACGAAAGCTTTAAAATAAATGCAAAATTACTTGCAGTATTGGCAAAGTTTTTTAAAGAAGTTTCCAACGCGGGAAAAAGTGACGGAATTAATCATGACAAAATATTTAGGCGTGTAAGTATACGTATACATAAAGCAACAGCAGTGGGGATGGTGTTACGTTTTTTTTTTTTTTTTGTCTTTTTTATTTCGTTTGTAGTGGGGTTCCAAAATTTTAGCATAATTTCAAGTCAATACTCCTGCCTAATTTCAATAACAAAACAAACGCAATATGGATGCAAATTACGAGCCCGCGTATATACCGAGCCCTTATATAGATATACTATATACCTATATATATATATACACCGTCGTTTTCGCGGAACGTGTTTGCAGCAGGAATATTGGCGAAGAGAGAAGGGAAAATTTTGACGTATCTAAAGGTGATACTCCGATGTTCGGTTTCATGCGTTAAATGACACGATTAAATACAGTTGAAAACAATCGATTTATCACTCTGTATTTACATAATGATCACACCTGACCAACTCCCCGAATTTATTATACATAAATAAATAAATGAAAAATAACACCATTAAATCTTTAAATCGATACAATTATCATATCATGACTACTTTGCGAGATATTTAACATCGTACGTAGAGAGGAGAATTTTTAAAGTAAAATCACATACGTAGCCGCGATGTAACAATAAATTCGACAGAAGTTAGAACGATAGAAAGTTTTATTATAGTGCTGAAAATGATACGTTGATTCATTGATATGCCATGTGTGTGTGTGTGTGTGTATGAAATTGCGGTAATAGTTGTTAATCATCATCATAATCGTATAATGAAAATGAAATTGTTTCTGATCAAGAGTAATAATTACCCGTTGTGAGATTTATTGCGTGGTTATTACGAAATAGGTATAACACAGTGCGGCTACGCGCCTGATTATATGCAACCAGGGGGAACATTCAGAAAATTTGAATCGTTTGATTATAAGGATCAATAATGATGTTCCACGATGTTCTGTGAGATGGCACTACCGATTCGTTCGGGAAGTAGCGCTATCTTTATTTTACGGTTGTCATTTGACGAACTTCGCCGAAATTGTTTTCATGAAAATGATTTTCCATGTCTACCGGGTAGTTCCTCTCTTACATCACAGTGATGTGGGTAGCGGACCGTCAGAGCACATTGTTGTGTATCTATATAGCTGAAATAATTCACAAGGAATAGGATAGGGGTGGAAGACGAAAATCAAGTTTAATTAACGAAACCAGAATCTCGAGACATTGACGAGTATCAAAAAACCAATGTATCGATATCAAGCCGCAACGAATAAGTTCGAGCATTTATTTTTCATCCTTTTATTCGTAATTCAGTTTTACAGGTACAGGGTTCTAGTACAATTTCAAAGTTCAATCATCACAGTTTAACACAAAAATAGTTTTTGCTTATTTTTTTTTCCCAGGCAAAAACTATCAGTGCGAATGACAACCCTACTGCGAGCACCACGAACGCGGGTAGTAAGTCGTTCAGTCTAGCTTGTTTGACGTCCGGAGCCTCCGCTGCTCTTTTCAGTTTCCACCCATTCACTTCAAGCTCCCTGAATACATTGTACTGCCACTGTTTGAACATGCCTGTCTCTATCAACGTCTGTATTTCAAAATTGTACCGATCTGCCATAGGCCAATTCAACATGGTCAACAACCTGGCAAAATATTGAGGAAAAATTGTGAGTAACTCTTGTGATATTCGTACTTAGCTAATTTCCTGATTGTTAGGCCGTCAATAGCTGGTAATACGACGCGGGAAACTTACTGCAAGTCGTATGACCAAGCGGGGGTTGAACCTATGTAAATCTCTGATGAATTTGACGCAAGAAAAAGCACCAATTTACAATCTACGAAACAAGCTCGCTGGCGCGTTTTACGTTCTGTACTGTTCAAGCACTTTGGGAATATCAGAGTGCTGTTATATCTAGCTATCAGCCGAGGATGTGTGATCCTTTCTTTGAACTGAAGCGGGCCATAGACTTCCACGTCCAGCTGTTCGAGTTCCTCAATGGTCTCGATATTTGGATATGGTCTTTCAACAGTTAGGATGGATATGAAACGGCCTCTCACATATAATAAAATCGTGGTAATTATTTATCAGTGTCAATTTATATCTATTACGATAATTATAGAATGTCGAATCGTAGCTTCGTCAGATCTTAAACAACAGCAATTTTTCATCGTGAAGGTATCACTCGAACTAAGTAATTATTTGAGAAGGGGCTCAATCAATCGAGTCGAGTCAATTTTTCAAAATTGACCCGTCTCAAATAGTAAACAACAATTGCTAGAGATTTTTTCGAATGATACGGAATTTGAATAGTTCGAATGTCCATCCACATATTCACCTTTGATCGCACCGTCAATAACGAGGACTACGATGAAAATGGAGCCGAGAATAATTCTGTGTTTTATGACTGTTGGGGTACGAATAATCGAACTGCCGACGAAGAGACGCTGAGCATCGAGAAAGGCTGAAACAATACCTTGGGACTTATTTTGTAGATAGAGAACAAGGGCGGAAAATAATATGCTAACTCCTAGACCGAGCCAAATATGTTTGGCGACAGCAAGATTCGTCCACTGAGGCTGAATCCCGGTATTCCAAGATGCAAGACAAGCGCCAGATCTATCGTGAGGGTACGTCTTTCCAAGACCAGGGTAATGTCTCATGCCACGCACGGTTGGTGCAAGATGCGATCGCCCCGTATAAAGATCATTCAGTATACCGGTATAAGAACCGTTTTCTAGCAACAGTCCATATTTGTGCGTGACGTTATTCGGAACCTGAAAAAATAGAAGAGAATAATTTACCAGAGACTCAATCAATGTAAAATAGCGAGTCATGTGTAATCACCTCGGCGACGTCGAATCTTAATTTTTTTGAAATAGTTTTTAGCGTCTGAACATCTCCCGCGAACCATACCGAGATATGAGATTCTATCTTGTTCGGCAACATTTGAAGATCACCCAAGCTGATCGGGATCACGTACCCTTCGAGGTTTGATGTTTTGTCGAAAAATATATTGCTGCAGTCTCCCAGTTCTCGGATCCCGGTGAATCTTTGCTTAAAAATGTACCAGGAGTGATTGAATTTACGCGGATCTATGGATACCTCGACTGTTTCGTTGATAATGGTCTCCCATTGCTGTGAGCGATCACCCGAGTAAGGGTTGAAAGTGTATAACTCAATCTCACGTCGTCTGGGATCGGCAGGATTATTTGACGAACACAGGATAACTGCGTTCAGAATCCAGTTGTCCCACATAACTTTGAACATATCATTGTAATCTACCGCGTCGCATCTAATTTCTGGAAAAAAAAATATTCTTCAATGAGTCTAAAGAAAATTTATTTCACTTGCGCAAGAAAAAACCAAAGGACTTTGAATTACTTGCAACGACGAGGAAGTACGATCCCGGTCTCCATAATCTTCGGATATTATTTTTTATGAAGTCAATTACATACTCAAGGTGTTTTGAACTATGGGTGGTTATCATAACACCAGTTGTTCTGCTTTCCTGACAGGCAGGAGTCATATTTAAATAATCGTTGCATCCGCTATGGTGCGCCAATTCATTATCTTCCTTGCCGTCTAGATATACGATTGAGTTTGAAGTTTTTGACTGGTGGTGGATTTTTTCAATTATTTCATCAGAAGCATGATCATGTATTATTAGGAGCTCGGACCAATGTTCATATGATCCGAAACATTCGTTTACAATATTAGCCTGTAACGAGTAGAAATAATCTCATCATCAGCCGTGTCTTAAGAGCCAGTAAAACTTAAGAGTATACGTACTGTAGCGATTGCCAACAGCTCGTCGCCTTCCGGTACAGAGATTTTTGAGGCTGAATTAATTTGGATGATTTTTACGACTAGGATAACGCCGTATAATAATCCCATATCTTCATCGATCGTGATCAGAATAGTAGTAGAATGGATGCGAAAACAGACTCTTTTATAACGGTATTATAGCTTCGTCATCTACCCTTAAGTACGTGAAAGTAGATTTTAATAGAGTTTCAATTACAGGAACTTTGTCACGAGCGAAAGGAAATACTTTTGAAACTCCAACGACCAAAGTGGAATCCTCGACTCACGCCGCTTACCATAATGGGCCATAGAATTTTTTAGCTACTAAATATGAACTATATTCCGGGCTATCAAGATTTAAATCAGAAAATATTATTCACCCTCGATGATTACTAACGCATAAACTCGCTATACGAAATTGAGACTTCATATTTAAGGAGTTATATTATGTATAGAGTCATTATTTCGAATATCCGTTAACCAGGCTGAATATATCTGTAGCGAGAAATACAGAATCATGTTCATGGGGTTCAATGACCTTCGTGGCGTCATCTTCTTTTTAATGATCAACTTAAATCTTTCTGTTGTATAGAAAAATCGGAAAAATGATCATTACATCTGTATAGAAAATATATTCACTTCGTTTGAATATAGACTTACCATCTAGTTCTAGTAGAGCAATGCTTGAATAACGAGGATAGGAATCTAAAGGCTTGGAAATAAACGTCATTGCATAGTCTGAGGTTTCGGTCATAACAACAAATATAATTTTTTGTTTTTCTTATCCAATGAAGATTCAGTGATCCAGTCATTAGAATATACTCCATTCCGAAGAGACTGGTTCTGAAAAGATTTTTTTTATCTGCTTCACAGGTGTCGTTCGACGAGTAAAACGAGCTTATGTCCATCTTCAACAAGACCTCTTCAATACTAGCCAACGATTCTCATCGGGGAATGGAACGCTCAAAGCATCGGAGAAGATGCTAACAGACAACTTTGCACAGCGGAGGGTAATTGAACTAGCATAAGCGTGTAGTTTCATCGAGTCCGTAATAACAGTTCCTCCAAATTCTTACATGACATTTAATAATTCATTCTGTTTGAAATATTACACAGAACACGAGCTGAGCTGGTTATCAATAATTCTTAGTCAGCAGACTTGATAGCATTGTATAAGTGTGACAGATGTTGAAACATCATTTTATTATCTACTATAAGTATTATCTAAAACCGCAAGCTTTTTCTATAATCACATTTGCTGTTGGCTCTATCTACGAATGAAATCATTCTCCTTGTTGCATCCCGTTCGAGTCATATCAGATATGAATTTCAATTTTCGATAATATCTTTCAGATAATTTTACGAATAGGTGTATAGTAGATAAACAGACAATGACATGCAATTGATGGTCTAAATAGTTATCTTTTTATTTTTAAAGAGTCTTCACGATAAATTGAAAAATGAATACATTGCGGGATTGTGATGCAATAAATGATTATTACATATCATTTGCAGAAGCTTCAAGTGGAAATAGATTAACTCTTTCCTGTACAGCAAGCTACCAGGTGATGATACCTCGCTTACATCACAGTGATGTGGGTAGCGGACCATCAGAGCACAGAGTTGTAACGAGGCAAATGATTTGGCCTCGTAAATGAACCATCTCCTCTTCTCGAGACTAAAGTGACCACGTATGATTAGAGAATAAAGTAAAAGCAAGAAGTCCCAGGTCAAGTGCCCAAGGTTTATTGGAATAATAAGTTTTGTACTAATATTTTTCCGTTCCCCTATCTTATATTTTACCGTGCCTTCTCGGAGTAAAAACGACGAGGGAGATCATCCCTCAGCCTCACCCCACCTGGCAGGTTACCTGGAAGCCTTCGAGTGATTAACCGGGGGAATACCACAGTCATCGTATACAGATAGATACGCCTGGAAGCGCGCAGCATTACGAATCTCTTACACGGGGTAGCCACCCCACGCCCCCCTATCGGCGAACCTTTTGTTTCAATAATATTAATTGTCGATCTAACACCCGATTGTTGCTTGAAATAACCCCCCAGAGAGTATAATTTATAGCGTGAAAGAAATAGTTTATTCAAATTAACGATAATTAATCTTGACGGCTTGTTGAGCCACGTTCTTCTGGAAGAATCGATCTATACGTAGTAGATTTAATTATTTAATTCATTTGTTATCAAACCCCTATTAAATTAACCCCTTCCGAGTTTTCAAGAACCTATAAGTTTTTGTGAATCTTGAGCTGGTATAATGAGCATCGTGTGAAAATATTAATGATACTAAAGTTTAGCCTCACACTACCGTTGGTTCTGGAGTTCTCATTTTTGGGAGTGAAGTAACTCCAAAAACTGAGGTGTCAACTGCCCGAATTACGAATCCGAGAAAGAAGTCTCAACTGCCAGGAATATCACTCTGAAAAACATTCTCGAATACCAGATTTTTTATTACTTAAAATCTAGCGGGCAAATTGACTACCTTATTTTGCCGCAAACATAGTACGCCTTACGAAATGTAATCTCTAGTTAGGGATCGCAGCTATGACACACGGGTTGCATACATTTAGCTATGCCGACGTTATCGGCATAGCAGGTTATCGACACAGCATGTTATCGACACAGCACGTTATCGACACAGCACGTTATCGGCACACGACGTTACCGACACGAAATAGTTCGACAATCCGACCGCGAGATGGCAGAGCACTGACGCAGGATAATAGCACCTGTCGCGGAGTCAGTGACCTCAGTGGCCCTCGTGGCATCAACGAGTACGTATGGGGTGCGTTAACGAGACCCGTAGAAATATATCGAACGCAATAATATGATACCAGTCGTCCTTTTTTATAAAATTGATTATATTAAGTAAGATATTATTGTAATACGAATGTATTTAGTTTATTTTGCGATAACTCTCATGCACGAAGAGAAGTTTATGGTAAATATTCTCATACTCATACAGTAATTGTCCCATATACTTTCAATGCTTACCATAAACTTCTCTCCGTGTACCAGGAAACAAATAAAGACACTCGAAAAATGTATACTTGATATTTATCTTTGTGAATCAATTACAATTTACAAACCCTGCATAATTTTGACAATGAATGCGATTGTATGAATGCTGCGGAAATAAATTTTTATATATATGAATAATCAATTGCTTTGTTATTTTCCACTTTCCCCTCCCTAGAAATGCTAGTATAGATAAGCTATATAGCGACTGCATGAAGCAGCGACTGTATAAAGTAGCGTATGCATGCCGATGTCGAAAAAAAGTCTCAACTGCCAGAAAAATCACTCCATTTTCTGACAGTTGAGACTTTTGTCGAGGGTCGTATGTCTCGCAGTTGACACCTCAAACTTAACTCCTAAAAATCAGGTGTCAACTGCCAGACATATGACCCCCGAAAAAGTCTCAACTGCCAGAAAAATGAAGTGATTTTTCTGGCAGTTAAGACTTTTGTCGAGGGTCGTATGTCTGGCAGTTGACACCTCAAACTTAACTCCTAAAAATAAGGTGTCAACTGCCAGACATATGACCCTCGAAAAAAGTCTCAACTGCCAGAGAAATCACTCCATTTTTCTGGCAGTTGAGACTTTTTTCGGGGGGTCATATGTCTGGCAGTTGACACCTTATTCTTAGGAGTTAATTTTGAGGTGTCAACTGCCAGACATATGACCCCTGAAAAAAGTCTCAACTGCCAGAAATACGAGTCCGAAGAGAGAGTCTCAACTGCCAGAAATATCACCCTGAAAAAGTCTCAACTGCCAGAAAATCACTCCATTTTCTTAAAATGATAGTTAGGTATGCTATATAGCGACTGCATGAAGCAGCGTATGCATGCATGTGTCGATAGGCATTCCAAAAATTTCAGAACACCTCCTCGGGTTTTATGTTCTCCTGATACCAGGAGCAATTTTTGACTTTAAATTACTTAAACTCTTAAAAATGCTAGTATAGATAAGCTATATAGCGACTGCATGAAGCAGCGTATGCATGCATGTGTCGATAGGCATTCCAAAAATTTCAGAACACCTCCTCGGGTTTTATGTTCTCCTGATACCAGGAGCAATTTTTGACTTGAAATTACTCAAACTCTCAAAAATGCTAGTATAGATAAGCTATATAGCGACTGCATGAAGCAGCGTATGCATGCATGTGTCGATAGGCATTCCAAAAATTTCAGAACACCTCCTCGGGTTTTATGTTCTCCTGATACCAGGAGCAATTTTTGACTTGAAATTACGTAAACTCTTAAAAATGCTAGTATAGATAAGCTATATAGCGACTGCATGAAGCAGCGTATGCATGCATGTGTCGATAGGCATTCCAAAAATTTCAGAACACCTCCTCGGGTTTTATGTTCTCCTGATACCAGGAGCAATTTTTGACTTGAAATTACTTAAACTCTTAAAAATGCTAGTATAGATAAGCTATATAGCGACTGCATGAAGCAGCGTATGCATGCATGTGTCGATAGGCATTCCAAAAATTTCAGAACACCTCCTCGGGTTTTATGTTCTCCTGATACCAGGAGCAATTTTTGACTTGAAATTACTTAAACTCTTAAAAATGCTAGTATAGATAAGCTATATAGCGACTGCATGAAGCAGCGTATGCATGCATGTGTCGATAGGCATTCCAAAAATTTCAGAACACCTCCTCGGGTTTTATGTTCTCCTGATACCAGGAGCAATTTTTGACTTGAAATTGCTTAAACTCCTAAAAATGCTAGTATAGATAAGCTATATAGCGACTGCATGAAGCAGCGACTGTATAAAGCAGCGTATGCATGCTGATGTCGATAAAAAGTCTCAACCGCCAGAAAAATCACTCCATTTTCTGGCAGTTGAGAGTTTTTTCGAGGGCCATATGCCTGGCAGTTGACACCTCAAAATTAACTCCTAAAAATAAGGTGTCAACTGCCAGACACATGGCCCTCGAAAAAAGTCTCAACTGCCAGAAAAATCGCTCCGGGAAAAGTCCCAACTGCCAGAAAAATGACTCCGTTTTCTGGCAGTTGAGACTTTCTTCGAGGGTCATGTGCCTGGCGGTTGACACCTTATTTTTAGGAGTTAAGTTTGAGGTGTCAACTGCCAGACATATGACCCTCGAAAAAGTCTCAACTGCCAGAAATACGAGTCCGAAAAGTCTCAACTGCCAGAAGTGCGGGGTCCAAAACGAAAGTCTCAACTGCCAGAAGTTCGGGTCCGAAAAGAAAGTCTCAACTGCCGGAGAATTTACTCTGAAAATAAGGCATCATCTGTCCGGGGGAAGTGGAAAATATAACAAAGCAATTGATTATTCATATATCTGAAAATTTATTTCCGCAGCATTGATACAATCGCATTCATAGTCAAAATTATGCAGGATTTGTAAATTGTAATTGATTCTCAAAAATAAATATCAAGTATACATTTTTCGAGTGTCTTTATTTGTTTCCTGGTACACGGAGAGAAGTTTACGATAAGCATTGAAAGTATATGGGACAATTACTGTATGAGTATGAGAATATTTACCATAAACTTCTCTTTGTGTATGAGAGTTATCGCAAAATAAACTAAATACATTCGTATTACAATGAGATCTTACTTAATATAATTAATTCTATAGAAAAGGACGACTCGTATAATATTATTGCGTTCCAAATATTTCTACGGGTCTCGCTAACACACCCCATGCGTACTCATTGATGCCACGAGGCCCACTGAGGTCACTGACTCCGCGACAGGTGCTATTATCCTGGGTCAGTGCTCCGCCATCTTGCGGTCGGATAGTCGAACTATTTTGTGTCGGTAACGTCGTGTGCCGATAACGCGCTGTGTCGATAACGCGCTGTGTCGATAACGTGCTGTGTCGATAACGTGCTGTGCCGATAACCTGCCATGCCGATAATGTCAGCATAGCTCAATGTATGCAACCCGTGTGTCATAACTGCGTTCCGTAACTAAAGATTACATATCGTCAGGCGCATCAATGTTTGCGGCAAAAATAGTTCGTTGCGGTCACCGCGAGATGGCGATACCATTTGTCACCCCGTGCGACAACTTTATGATTTCAAAATTATAAAAGCATCAGATTTTCATGATTTTTTACTTATAGGCAACGAAAAGACCTCGGAAAATGATTAAACGATTGATTATTCACAATCTCAAGAGATGTGATTTCAAGAATGCGTCAATTTACTACCATAATACACTCCTATTGGATGAAATATCCGAATACATGAATACTTATTTGGAAAAATGGTAGACGCGATCGTAATACGTTTAATATATTACGTATGTCACTGAAAACAACATATTTGACACTTTTCATGGTCGGCAATTAACGAGAATTATAATTAGGCTGTACTAAAACCATTATTATACTCCAAACTAATCGTTGTGACGATAATACATGTATATACGTACGAAGGTATAATTTACAGAATGCGAAGTACAATGTTCGAAGCAGATAATTTTTATATTGGTCTCGTTGAAAACAGCGAACTGTTTATATTCATTTTTCAGACCACCATACGCATAGAGAACATTAATTTCACTATGGTTTTCGTTAACAATAATAGTTCAGCAGCGTAATTTCCCTGCAAGAACAATAAAATAATTCATAATTCATTACTTTACAAACATACTAGTTGTTCTTAAAAGATACTAATGAGACTTTCCAATTCATGGATCTCTGAATTCCCCGCTCTCTATTTATTAAGGACAATTTTACAAAGGAGTCAAGTATACTTCACGAACGTACATCGTATATGCATGTATGATGTTATGTTACCTGCATAGATATTGCGAATATTTCATACAGTGATGGCTAATCCAACTATTTCAATCTCTACTACTCTTCTCTTCCAAATATAACGAGTTTATTAAGCCAATGAAAAACATTATCGGCCGAGATATTCATAAATGTTTAAACTATTGAATTATATCATCGATATCACATGATAAATTATTACAAATACTTATCTCTTCCGTAATATTACAAGTTTTGTCCTCGTACGATTATGAAATTACCGTATGAACTAGTCAGGTATAGCGTGCTGTTTAATCACGAGTTTATGTGTTACCGCTTATAGCTTCTGCAATTGATTTGGAATAATCTGTACAGCAATTTGTAAAATGATTTGAAAGTTATTGTTGAAAATTAAAAGTAGTATCTGACATGTCTCAAGCGGGACGATGATTCTAATCTCACATGAAGCGAAGAGCAGAGACAATATAAAAAAAGATTGTGATTGTCACTAATTACAGATAATACTAAAATTAGTTTTCATTATTTATCACACATGTACTATGTTAGGAAGGCTGCTGACTGAGAATTATTGACAACTAGCTCAGCTTATTTACTGTATAACGTTTCAAACAGATTTGATTATCAGAAGTGATGTGAGATTTTACCAAAACTGATTCCAAAGTAACTGTAATTACGGACTCGATACACCACAGTCTAAATCTATATGCTTATGCTACTTTATTATTACTCCGCAGTGCAGAGTTGTCTCGTGGTCATTTCCCCGATGCCTCGACTGCTCCACTCCCTGGTGTGAATCGTGTTCTGATGAATTTTGAAGATAGTTAGGACTCCGTTTCCCCCGATGAACAACCCCTGTGAAAATGAAAACTAGATAAACATACGGTACATTGGATGAATTAACTCTGTGCGTTGTTCAAGGAAACCTTCTTAACTAACAACAGAAGAATTTTCAATTGTGATCGTGTATCCGAGTCATTGTCGGTAATACTGTTGCTAATTTTCATAAAATTGATTATAATATATTACTTATGAATAATTTTGTAAGCCTTCTCAAACCATTTACAAATGTGATATAAACTTTAAACTATTTTCAACAGAATCAAGAACTTCAATGTGTTAGTATTGATGTTGCGTGCATGAATAGATTTTTCAATATTTTAATTGTTACGACCGG
Source organism: Tenthredo scrophulariae (assembly GCA_963978835.1). NCBI lineage: Eukaryota > Metazoa > Arthropoda > Insecta > Hymenoptera > Tenthredinidae > Tenthredo > Tenthredo scrophulariae. Next base: position 2,203,486 of record OZ022235.1, read on the forward strand.
TAGCTGAGACTAGAGAGTAATTTATCTTTAATATTGAATTATGTTTAATGTTTGGAAAATACATGTGAATCCTAATCAATTCTATAGTAACCTACACTTGTATTTATTTTCAAGCCTTTGAATTTTAATCCTCATTATTTAAATATTTATCTACTACGAGGTAAGTCTATTGGAATGAAGTAAAGATATTTTCTTGAGTACACGAATTACATTGATATGTTACCTTCAGGTATATTATTATCGCGCCAGTACAGTTTCCCTCGCAGCTGAGTAGAACCAAGTCACCATCAAGTATCAGGTGTACAGTGATCACAAAAGTAAGCCAGAGGCATCTGTAGCCAGCCAAAGCTACAGGGTGAGCATTAGATTTGCTTGGTGGAGAAGCTGCATGGATTTGAAAATGTCTTTCATTTGAGATGTGTAACGAATAAGCGGCAATTTGATTTGAATAATGATTAATGCAGCGCAGCCTGTGCTGGCTGGAATTTTATCAATAATAATGAATAATCACCTTGACGCCAATATCCTCCTTGCCTCTGGCCATGCTCGCTTCAATGGAAGGTCAATTACCAGCTTGGTCCCTGTGATCCCCGAGACTGCTGGCATATTGTTTCCGAACAGTTTAAAAGGCCTGTGGTACTGGTAACCAGGCTCGTGAGCTATCCAGATCTAATTTCCCCTCTCCGATTCTTAAATGTGGGGATATGATTGCGATTAGAACAAACATTGTCACATTCAGAAATAGATACTGTCCGAGTATCGCTAGATAAACGCAGCATTGGTTGTTATGGATATACATTTGTAGTTACACAGGATCGTTGGCTGATATAAGATGGAGCTTACCATTGTGTGGGTCAACTATTAATCCAGGACTAACTGGACAGTTTTGGCTGGCGTCTATCTCCGACCAAGTGGCGTGCAGGATCTATGCATCTCAAGTATCTGCGATGCTTATTCGGATCTCTGTAGATCGGTTATACTGTCAAAGAATCGAATAAAAGAATGAATCGGGGAACGAGTATTCTACCGGAAAACATTTGTAAAATCAAAACAACACGACAAACTGGTTTACCCTCGGAGTCGCAGAATATGCTCATTTAGGGCAAACGATACTAGAGTACAAGGAACTTGGAATTATATGATTGTTAATATAATGGGATAATAATATTGCGAGGTTATCAAATGAAACCCCCTCGCCTATTATATTTGTATTCAAAACAGGTCTGAGAGGTTATGTTCGTAAGAATTTCCGATTTCCACACGGTTATTCGCTGGTACGGATAGAATATACTTGAAAATGAACAATTTCCCCGATTATAAGCGAAGTCCGCTTGTTACTAACTTTGCTGATTGAAATACGCGACACGTAAAATATGTCCAAAGAATATCGAATACTATTCCCATTATGAAACGAATCAGTAAGATTCTTCTTGTTACGAAGAAGCATTAAAAATCCCCAATTATTTAGGGTTATGGTAAAACGGTGATTGGAATATTCCAAACTCACTCATGTCCGACGTGCTTTCGTTGATGTCAGCCTCCTCGAACTGTAAATCTCCTCGAACGCGTAACAACCCAGCTTACCTACCAATCGTCAACCATTTTCTCGCACGTTTCATTTAATTTAAGTCTCCCGCCACACGCAACACATGTTCACTCGTTGACGCCACGAAGGCGACTGGAATGTGAAAGCGAAAGCTGTTAGACCAGTCAGACCGGTTTGCTAAACAGGTTAGACCGGTTTACTCAACCGGTTAGACGGGTTCAACTCGGCCCCCCACCCTTGTCGGCCTTGCACGACCTTGAACGGGGCAGGAGGGGCGCCGTGTGTCACGTGGGTTTACGCTGGCGGCGCCATCGGGTGAGGAACTGTGGAACTAGGAGATGTACGATAGACAATAATAATAAAATGATCCGCGGGTTGCATGTAACAAGGCGCGTCATGTACGCCTCCATGTTCTTGACCATATTTCCAAGCCTCACACCTCGTTACTCACTCTGTTGATTGAAACACGCGACAGGTAAAACATGTCCGAAAAGTATCGGATACTATTTTCAAACAACCATTGGAGATTCACAATTGTTCATGGTTATGGTAAAATAGGGATTGGAATATTTTAAACTCACTCATATCCCACGTGCTCTCGTTGATGTCGGCCTCTACGAACAGTAAATCTCCTCGAACGAGTATCGATGCGGCGTACCAATTGTCGAATATTTTCTCGCACGTTGGTGAATTTTCCGCGCAAGTTTCTGTCTGTCGCAGGAGCTTCTCTTCACGACTCGTCGCTGTTCCTTCATCGACGCCGCGAGGGCCACTGAACCCGGGCAGACCGATTTGTTTCTGCACCCCACCCTTGACGGCCTTGTCCGTCCTTGAGTGGTGCATGGCGGGGAGGGAGAGGCAAGGACGCCGTTATCGTAGGTCAGTTCGCGCTGGTAGCGCAGCGGGTGAGAAACTATGGAGCTAGAAATAGCGTGATAATGAAGTGACCCGCGGGTTGCGTGTGATAAGGCGTGCATTTACCCCTCGAGCTTATTCTAGCATCGGCCAGCTTATTTATATTTATATACTTTTTGCCGAAATAGAGTCGGCGACTTGACATTCTTTTGATAATAATTGCATGGCTGGTAGACTACCGTAGAGAAAAGAGGAGAAAATGAAGCGTACTAGAATTAATATTTGTGCAAATTCGAAACAAAATGTTCAGCGTAACATACACCATCGCATATGACTCGAATCACTTATGATATAAACTCAGGGAAACGCGCCACTAGCACAGTATCGATGATAATAATAATAATGGATATAATAATAAGTTCTGTACCATACGTATTGTATGTAATATTTAAATTCTTTACCTGTTTCTACTTTGTAATGGTTTTCCCGACTTTACCAATAATTGCCATTGCCAATTTAAGCGAGCGATTCCATGGGAATCACATAGGAAAAGACGAAGCAATTCATTACTCATGAATCTAGTTCATTATTAACATTTATGGTTGAAGCATCTATGTATACAAGCAATATTAAATATGTACTTGAAGTTATGTTCAATTTTTAATTGTTTGTCCAAAATAAATACGTCTGTCGAAATTCATTGAGTTTCTTTATTCGCATTGCGGCACAATTGTGTGAATTAAGCTTGCGTGATTGTGAAATGATGCCTAGAGTTGTTGTAACGTATAATTGCAATAGAACCCTTGCTGAAGGAAAATGTCTCGACTGGGATAGAAGGTCTGTATTACGATGCATGTCACGTGAGTTTTTCAAAAACGCTAATTCAATGTCAACGCCTTGACGCCAGGACTCCAGGAGCGTCACTGAATCTCATAACATTAGCCGCGTTACTTTACCAAGTCTCGGAGGGAGGATGGACCTGGGGAACTAGCGAGAGTGCAAGATGTTCCATCAGTTGCGTACGTACAGGCGCAACCGCTTATTTTATTTTTTATTATTTATATTGTAACGTTAAAAGTAATACCTGCCCGAATACAGGAGTTATTTTAGTTTTAATTTAGTTTGATTTAGATTTCCGGTAACATTACCGAGACGAATATTATGAATCGATGGCCTGCGATACGAATGATCAGCTGATTTATTCCCTGCCTGCACGATGAGTTACAACGGCAACGTAGATGCTCTACAAGCCGCCTATACCCAGGCGCAACTGATTACGTTTTCTGATATCGGAATTATATCGTATCTTCGTTTCAGAGTTTGGAGTATATCAAATTATCAGTTTCAAATGTAATAAAATAATTTTCTATTTGTTCCATATCCTATTGTAGTTCCTTTGAACCTATATTGCCACAGGTGTGTGCGAAATAAAAATCACAATAGTACGAATGATAGGAGAAAATATTGATTGAAAATGCATAATTCCGTTACATTTTTTCCCTACCACACTGTCAAACCTGAATAAATTCATGATTGAAAATAAGACGTTGGATAGATCTGAACGAATATACTTCATTAGGTTTGCACAAAAGTCTGAAGGAAGATTATCAATCATTTTATGTAATGAGTTCTAATCGGCCTGAATCGAAATTTACGATGCTATAGGCATGTGGTTTGATTGAGGAATCAAGTAACGAAAAATCATACGAGATGTTTTAGATAAATAATAAATATCAACAAAATCGTTATAGATATTTATTTAGTACAATTCAAGAGGCGACTCACCATATTTTCGGCTTGCGTATTCAACTTATAATCAATTGCATAATAGGATCCATTTTCTCACTATCATAGCGAATCGCCTCTCTATACACGTCCGTGTATTCAATTGCAATGAAGATTTCCGGTACTGCAACAAAAGAGAACACATTTTCTTTAAAATTATTGCATCAAGTCATTATTAAAAAAAAAAAACTGCGACTATCTTGTTAGTTTATACATTGCGTATGACTGTTAACGGTCAAGTGTGAAGATACAAAGCTAGATTTTCACTAGAAATTGTGCGATAGACTGACTAGATATAATGGTTGTATTAAGATTTTTCGTTGTAAGACTAGACCTAAATTAAAAGAAAACCAAGACACTGTATGTGGCAGTGAAGGTAACTGTGTGCTATTCTTCCTTTTTTTAATTAACCCTTTTATCTCATAAAAATCAATTAGATGCACACTATGATAAAAGTTCGCAGCTCTAATAGGACACCAATATTATTACCGATATTGGTCTTGTAAAGAATAGTAAGCCCATTATTTCAATTTTTCACACTGCAATACGAATAGTTTTCGTTGACATAATAATAGTTTAACAATGCCAATTCCCCGCTGATTCGACTGCTCTATTCTCTGGTGGTAATCGTTGAATTGTAGATTTTTTAAAAACTGCCGTTGAAGACGGAAGGAAACTCGTTTTCCCGATTGGATAATACACTTGTGATGATAAAACGCAAATAAACATAAAGCTCATTGGTCTTCTAGGAACTGGTCTCATTAAAACAATGATGCGGTGTAATTTATGGCTGCGATGGACAACAAGTTTCCGTAGTACCATTTTCATGTATATCTCTAAATTCCTATCTTTGTTATTTCAAAAAATTTTCCCACCACAAGGTGAATCTATATTTGAACAAAGTAAGTAAAGTAGATGTTCGTTTTCTCGAGATTTATCAATCTGTTTTTGATTTTGTCGAATAATGTGGATAATGATGTGATTTTTAGCAATTTTTAGCAAAATACTCGAAGTTTCAGCAAACGTATAGAACTAATAATTGTTAATATAATGACGATTAGAATATTTCAAACTCACTTGTCTAATGTGCTTTCGTTGATGTCAGCTTTTTCGATCTGCAGATATACTCGCATCCAACAACGTAGCGTACCAATTGTTGACTAACCTGACGCCGGGCACCCGAAGTAAATGAATATTTTCCATGACATTCACTTCCTCTCGCAGAATTCCCACGCAACCTTGCAACAAAGACATTCGAAAACTGTTTAGACATATTCAGGGAATACAAATCGCAATAATATAACTCGTCGAGAAAAATCTCACTTTGTTGAAGAACACGCTGTTCAATTTTCCCAATTACTACAATTCTCAAGGTGGTTTTCCACCCAATTCGACCTGTTCTAAAAACGTTGGGCTGAACGGTGCTTTTCAACGAAATATCTCTAACCGGGCGCCGGAAACGGGAAAAAGGGCTCTGGGGGCAATTATATTGGCGATTTCGAACACGTCGATCCCATACATGTTCACGTTTAATAGCACCGTTCAGCCAAATTTTTTTAGAACAGGTCAAAAATTCGGTAGGGACCACCTTAATTCTGCGTTCAGTGAATCCTTATTAGCAACGTCTGTCACGTATACCTCGTGTTACTCTGAAGACAATCCACGCAACATAATTGTAACTCCAAATCAATACAGAATTAACTCTGCACCACTTTCGATGTCAAGCAAAATGCAACCAGGGTTATTGCACGTGTAGGAATCACCCATTTTCGTCTTGCGCCCTATTCGATTATAAACTTACTCTCAAATCTTGCATATGCTGTTTAGTTTGTGAATGTCTAAGTCCCACACTAGACAATCAACGAGCTACAGAACCGACTGACTTTTGAAAACTAAATAACGAGTAGGAGAACTTACAACGTTTCATATCGTTCGTCGTGCCCAGCTTCCGTCTTTGGCAATTGAGATAACGGCTACCATATCCTGTCTACATTTATTTTTAACGGGCTGTGTCGAACAGGAAACCACAACTGGTGGGTGATAAGCATAAAATTATTGCTTCGATGGTAGAACTTGGAGTCTGAGTTTCTCAGGTCGGAGTACGGTCACTATAGATATACGGTATCATTCTGAGGATCAGACCTGAGGGGCTGCTCCCTCACTTGTAGTTTTGAAGTCTTTAAGGTAAAAAAGCACTCAGTAGAGTATAACGTTTCGAATATTTTCAAAATAAATACTGAATCACTATTTTAGGTGCGAATCAAAAAAATATGGTACAACGAAGTGGAAACAAGATGGCAAATAAATGTGATAAAAACTTATCCAATGACAGTAAAAATGTTGGATTTAATTATAAAACTTTAGTCCGAGCAAAGAGTTAAATAACTAAAAGAAAAAAAATGCATAATGGAAGGCGCCTGATTCAATATTAAAAGTTTTACTGAATGATGAACAGGTTGCATATAAAACGGCGATTTGCTGTACCGGTACTTTAACGTCGTACGCAGTCCCGTCGTTAAAAACTGCGGGGCCCCATGCTCCGCTAGGAGATCATCGGGCCCTTTGTAATTCTGATAATTTTACTATCATCGTCAAACTATTCAAATTTTTTAGATTTTAATCAGGATTTTTTGATTTTATGTTCAGAAGTAAAAATTTTTAATGATCTAAAAATTATTTTATTGAAAACTAATGTCTAAGGCACAGATTCCGCTGAGTTGAGTTTCTAGAGTGCTGATCCGATGTTATTTTGCACAAATAATTGAGTGCGATAAACACCGAGATGATAGAATGATGAGCTTTTGAGTAAAGAATGAATAAAGCAAGTCGTATGTAAGTGTGTTGATTAGTCACCTCTACCTCAACCCTTCACCTCATACGATTTCACAGCATCGTTATTAGTTATAGATTTATTATTATTAGAAGTTGGATAAAGTTCGTAATTGCTTTTTTTTTTTTTATAATAAAGATGATAAGGTTGTATAATATTTTCTTCTATTTTATTATTCTAAGAAACGCGGAAATCAGGATTCTCATTTTAATCCCGACAAAAGATAATCAATAAACTAATTGTAAGAAAATTTTGTCCATTTTGTTAGATCCAGGTTCTATCTCGAATTGATAAACGAGTGTTTTTAATTCGTTTAAAAAAACCGAAAAGCTGAGAAAAATTTCTTTTTCTAAATTATCTCGACACCCTGCCCGAAAAATATCTGATTATTAGATTAGAGGGACTAAACTAGACTCCATAGCCGAAATCGGTCAACCGACTTTGCTTCAGTAATAATAATAACGATAATAAATGATGATGAATTTAATGAATGAAACTTTAGCCGGCCACTGGTCAAATAAAATAATGTTTAAGTCGTGTCTGAAACTTGACTCTGAACACGTCTGGGGATACGTCGTAAGCGTTATGATCTTACAAACATAGCGTTCTCGGACGTAGTGCCGCAGTCGCATCAGGGATCAGAGATAGTCACCAAGTTTTCATTTAATCAAACTATTTCGTAAACATTTTTCCTTTATGGGATACTTTATACGTATAGACAAAGATTATGATCAGCTATGAGCTCTAATAATAATCGTTATTATTACCTAACTGAGAATCTCTCATCCTCCTACTCCTCCTAATCATCACCATCACCATCATCATCATCATCCTCTACACCCAAGAGAACGACGATAAACTACGCGTGATCGAATTTGCGCAGTTATTGCAGCAGCTCGATGTTATCGTTATCCATCAAGATTATAAAAATTCTGACATTGGTGTCATGATGGTTGTGACACGCGCCTGTTCGGAATGATCATCTCAAATGATCACCACCTGGCTTATATTTTTTTTTCATAAAACGTGAAATAACATTAAAGAAAACTCCTTAGCTCACCTTTCCGCCGACAGGTGGACGCGCTTCGCTCTCTATGTCAGGCTACCCTAGGGTTTTCCCGCAGTTGAAGTGAACTTCTATTGGATTGAGCGAATCGGTGATAACGTTGAGTCGTAAACTTTATTTCCTTCGATTTCGAAGAGGTGAAAAATCGACGCGATCTGAAAAAATCGCTGCCAGGTAGGAAGAATTCTGTTCAATTTGTTTGAGGACCTAAAGAGGCTGCCCAGATCGACGAGTGACGAAGAGTAGGCAGTCCAGGGTTGACCAGGGCGACCTGGAGGGGGTCTTGGGCCGATAAGAGTAAATTTTTCCCCTTGGTCAAGCGACCCGCGTCTCCCACCAGCCGACGGCCGCGCGTCCCATCGCCCCGCACCGCAGCACGCGCTTGCCTGCCGCTTGACCGCGTCGTCCACGACGACTTTATAGCATAAGCGCTGCTCTGGGTCGCGGATCGCGGATCGCGAATCGCGCGTTTAATATTCATTCCTATTATTGTATGTAAAATAAAAACCATAGAAAAAAATATATACATATATTCTCCGTAATAGGACCGTAGAAAAACGTGTGAGGATCCGATAAAGGGTCTGAGAACTTGTCTACCTTTTCAATCTTAGTGCGTGGGTACCAGGGTGACCGGGGTGGTTGTACGGAACTTCTGTGCCCGGTTATCGATAGGTAAAATGGCGAAGCAAGAAACCGTCCAGTTTCAACAGACTGGTCAATACGGTGAGTATAAACACGGAAGAAATAATTGTTAATAATCACCTCGTCCCGCAGCGCGAGCTTTTTCCCATAAATGCTCGATTCGAAAAAGCGGAAAAAATGTAAAAAAAAGAAATTAAAAAAATGGTATCGTCGATGGTGAGAGATTCTCACTTAACTAGACGAAGGCTCGTGCCATACTGGGGCCCCTAGAACGATTGCGGGGGATGTATATACGATGCTGGGTATCAGAGTGATAAAGTTTTCCTGAACCGATAACGTACTCACATATATATATGTATATTATCATATATATATATATTATATGTATGTTTTACATACGTGTATACCCATTATACGTATATCAGTTGTTCTAATATGGTTGAACACTGTTACCATCATATAGATGGGTATGCGTAATGTACGCCTATAGTTTTATTGGTAAAATAAATTTTCAGGAAACACGGGAGTGTCTGATTACCAAGAATGGATATTTTTATAAATTTCACCATGCGACTTAGTTATACGTATAACGATCGAATAGAGTGAGAAAATTGATTAAAAAGAAAAAAAAAAAAGGAATATAGAGAGGGAAATAAATAAAATGGTTGAACAATTTGCATCAGAGTAAATGAGTTCCGATCTCGGCGTACCTTGCGAAGTTCAATCACACGGGACATTAACTTCCTCTACGACACCTCTATGCCTACAATGGATATGCTTCGTTATAGGTTCTCGCAGCGTGTGTATGTGTACCAGATCTAATCATTCATGGGGTGGTTCTATTATTTTTTTTTTCTTCCAACTATATCATACGAATCTAAGAGAATCTAATCGTATATTTATCATTTATGCAACAAAAGAAAAAACCAAAAAACCATCCAAGTAATGAACAAAACTTTGACCATATGTACAAGAAATTTTACCTAGTATATGTATCTATATAATTATGCGAGAAGGTCATTAGAGTAAATAAATATAAACGGAAGTCAATGTTTCGCGGGTTGTGGTCAATTGTCGCTTGGAGTTGGTAATTCTTAGTACACGATGTAGCCATATGCAACAGCTCCAGCTTAATTGGCTGTATACCATACGTATGCGTATATATTTATACATATTTTTTCTTATGTTTGAATGAAAAGAAAAGAAAAAATTTTCACAGAAATATGTCATTTTCAACCTGCATCGTTGTGGAATCCTTCGCCTCTGTCCACATAGTATGTATAATATGTCACATCTACTGCGACTTGGAACTATCCGGAGATATCCACCGGATTGAAAAGTGCATACTACGATTATCCATGATAGGCTTTCGATAATAATTTTATATTCATTTTTTAACAATTTTTTGTCGTTATCTAAAAATCGTATTTTTATATATTTCATGTATAACAAAGTGCGGGAATTGTACCATTAACAAATCAGGTACTCTGCCAACATATCTCGCGTTCTTCGGCACGTCTGCGCCATCGTAACAAAACCGCGAGGCGGACGGACTGCAACCACTTCCTCAACTCGTGTTTGCGTTACGTTTCGAACTTAGCGACTTATTTTCCTTGAACAGTGTTAAGAAAAATGACGATTTGAGAGAAAAAAAATAAGAAAAAAAAGCTGCATCAAACCCGGCTCTTCCTACCCTATAAAAGTTATAACAAAAATCTACCGCGCTCGTTATAGTGACAGTCAATCAATCGAATAATCTGAGAAAAAGAATTTTTTTTAAATTTATTTCTGATGAAGATAACCGCGCTATCTAATTAGCAAATTTAGTTTTTCATCCTTAATTTTCATTGCCACATTAATTTATAAATCAATTCAATCAGGTTTATGCATTGAGATTAGAATTTATCACTCTATATTATATATCTGTATGTATATGCTGCAGCTGGTATTATCATACCGTTCAGTGACGTATATATCTGTACGTGCGTACCGCGATTACACGTAGCTTGAATCGTTCGGTTTTGTGTTTTTTTTTTTTTTTAATCGGTATGTGATGCAGTTTTTTCACATTGTTATACGATATCGATGAAAACGCATTATCTTATATTAAAAAATGTATTGTTCAATCAAAACGATGATAATTATCATAGATATCTTATCATTAATATATCTGTACACGATTATTGAAGGTTTTTGATGATTGTAGAGAGAGAGAGAGAATTGTATATTTAAAAAAAAAAGAAGGAAAAAAAAGGGAAAAAAAAGAGGAAAACCGAGAGAAAAAGCGTTGCAACGGAAAACGCACGTCATCGAGGGCTGACAATATGTGTGGCCGACGGGTTCCTTACGTCGCGTCGGTTCGCGTTATCAGTCCAACGTTACGAACGCGCTAAGACTCGTAAAACAACAAAATGAAGTAGAAGCTTATTAAGGAGGCGGGTATAGTGGATAATTAGGTCGGAGCAAAAACACCGCAAACGCGTATTAACACAGGCATAAATTATAGCTTATTTTATAGTTATACGTGTGTGAGTAAGATTGGTACTATGTTCGTGTATTACGCGACGTGTAACCCGCAAACAATAATTCATATATATATATATATATATATATATATATATATATATATATATATATATATTATATATATATATATATAATGTGTATATATGCAGCAAACTGATGATATTTAGAATTTCAGTACGCACAGAATGATGTGAATCAGTAGACAAATATTCCGGCTGGTTCATAAGTCCAACTCTTACTAATGAGAAATATATTCATTATTTATACTGAATTATTATTATTATTACATATCCATGTGTGTATATAATAATATATTCAACAAACTTTACTCCAATTCTATCTAGTTTAAATAACAACATTAACAGTATTATTATAGTTTTTCCTCAATATTCAAAGTAATATAATAAGGGTGGTCCTTATTCCGATGAATTTCTGAAAAAAATCGGGACACCCCCTGGATACCGTGCAAATAAATAGAAAAAAATCCCCCTGAAATTTTAGCTCTTAATTTTAACGTTAACACGGGGCCCAAAATTCGGAAAATATAAATGCAATATTTTCAACGAGTTACTTTTTTTCTCGTAACTCCGATAAGAATCAATGGAATAATCTGAAATTCAGTAATCGTATATCTATATCATATGTGAATACTGCAGGTTTGAAAAAAGATTTGAAAAATAAACTATATATATCCTCGATTTTGTAAAATTTTTTTTTATCTTTTTTTGTTGTGAAATAAAAAAGTAGAAAATAAAGAAAATTTTAGAAAGAAATAAAGACAGAAAGAAAGAAGAAGAAGAAGAAGAAAAAAACATTCCTTTCTAAAAATTTCTTTGAAACGTTTTAGCGACATAATCGCAGTTTTTCATTTGCATCGTTTTCCAGGGAAACCCCAGTTGATTTTACCTTATCTTTAAAAGTCGAAGTAGTCCGGAGCGGAACGTTTTAGGGTATATAGAAGATATTTTCTCGTGTTTGTGTATGGCTCTGTAGTTTTTTTTTTTTTTTTTTTTTATTTCCTTTTTTGTAAAGAGTAAACTGTTATACCTACGTAGAAAAGAAAAATACGACGTGACAATTTCTTCTCGACTTGTATAGGTACTAGGTGGAGGTATCTAAATTCACAAGAGATGGTAAGGAAAGCAAAAAGCAAAAAAATGTTAAAAAAAAGAAGAAAAAAGAAAAAATGAAAAAAGAATACGTAGGTAAAAGTCGTCAGTCTTCCTACCTATACCATACATAAGCGATACGGAGATAAGCGTTGGACTTAAAACACTTACACGAGCTTCAGACCTTGACTTGAAATATTTTTACAGACAAATTCCGTACAAACGACGAAATAACTATAACTAACGAACGAACGAACTAAATTCTCGTCTCGTGTTATTACACAGCTAAAGGCGGAACAGATAGCCGTGAAATGGTCAACGCGTTGACCACTGATTCTATAACGTAGCTGGGTTGTAGTTGTGCGTTTTTTTCCGTCTCTGATTTAGCAAATTTATCTAAAATAACTTTAGAAATAAATGAAAAAAAAAAAATATTTCGATTCGATTTCATTGATTCTTACTTTTTCTTAGTTTAAATCCAAAGTTACTAGAAATGGAGGAAAATATTGCACCGTTTTGCGTAGGTAGGTAGGTAGGTAGGTAGGTAAAGTATAAGTTAAGACTTAAACCATGCGGTGCAACAGGTACATATATACATATATACCTCGTTGTTTCTCGATCATTACTCCCGGCATAGCGGAAGCTGTAAGGAGCGCAAAGTGCAAGCACGTTCGTTGAAGGAAGGGGAGAACATAAAACGAACAATAAAAAAGAAAAAAAAAAGTAATAATAATAATAAGAAGTTAAAGTAGAAGAATAAAAATGTCGTGGAAACAATACACCTACCTACTCACAAGCAACATAGGTATATATGTATACGACGAAGAGTTTCTAGACTCTTGGTTCATGGGCTTTTTCATCATAAATGAGAAGAAAAATTGTAATAAAAGTGGAAATTTTTACTAAACATCACTTTTTGACTCTCCAGATTTTGTAAGACGCGGTGCGACGATCTAAGAATTTATTTCCGAAATGAGAAATACCGGATTTTGACGACAAATTTTTTACCCCAAAATCTTACGACTCTAAAATTTCGGAGTCGATATGCTACGGCGACGTAGAGTCGGGTATGAGTGGCCTGATTGTGTTCAGGATACTTTGACACACGGTCGACGTGGGACACGATCATAGAGCAAATGTTTGTTTCTTCTGTTGGCCGAAGTGACTAAAGCAACAAACAAATATCGGAGGAAAAATTTTAGGGGGATGACAGACCTCAGTATTCGTGTCTTCACGCACCATCCGTATACCGACATGCCTTTACGGTTTTCATTTTCATCGAATAATTACCATTTTACCTGATTCATGAAATTACTAAAACGATCGTGCCGGGATGTCAGCTCTCGCTCATCGGACTCCCAGCACATGAGATCACAACGCGCACACCGTGGTGGTAAGAACTTGGCACCATCACGCCATCGCTATTGTTCCAAAGTTTCCGTAACCAACTTCTACAAACTCTAGCAATGTACGCGGAGAAAAGACTAAAAACAATTATTACGCAAGAATGTGCGATTTTTTGTGTTGAAAAAAAAAAAAAAAAAAAAAAAAAACTTCTACCTTGCTATTTCGTCGCAAACAATTTTCGGAAAGTAATTGATACGGAACCGTGAAAAAAATCACACGAAATTCTGAACTCGTACATACAGAATAACGCAAAAAATAAGGAAAAAAAATTCGCATCAAAAATTGATCTCGGAATTTTTTCACCGATGGCGCACCGTCAAAAAAATTCAAATGGACTCACCTTATTAAACGGTGTAATTTCCATCGAGGGTTGAAAATCCTCACTGTTTACGCGAAGCAATGGGCATGTTCAGCTGCATGTCTGCATATTTTCCGATCGGAATTAACTGTCTATTTTCAAATTGCTATGGATTGGTATTTTTTTTTTTTTTTTTGTAAAAAATTATACATTACACCGAGGAGCAGGGAACGTAAAACGTCTTTAAACGCTGATCGTATACTGCGAGCCTATAAGAGGAAGCTCACTACCAGCTGGGACTGATTTCATGAAATATGCAGTGATAATGCACCAACACGTTGACTTCTGATATCTTTCACACATATATATATATATAAATATATATATGTGTATATTCATATATGTACGGGTTTCTGTCTCGGGGAACCCTGCATCGCAATTGTTGGTGGGTGTGTAAACCTCGCGATATCCTTATCTCATAAGCATAAACGCGATAGAAAAACCTCCGATTTTAGATACCGTCTCCATTTACGTTCGCCAATTAAGTACAGAGCGATTATTTAATTCCCTTTCCTATCTGAAGGTCGGATATATATTCTCGTTGTATAATTTGGTGAGAAATTAGGTAAACAAACAAAAAAAAAAAGAAAGACAGAAAGAAATCGTTACTCCGTACATCAAATCGGCGTAATTGTAATCGCCGATTATCACCAGTAGCCGAATTATTTACTTCAAACACTTTACTTACGTATCGGGCCTTTTTTTATCTAAACTCTATCTCATGTATCAAATCTGATAATAATATGATGTACGCACGAATTTGACAAGGTTTTATTGCAGCTACTGCAATGAATGGCAGCAATAGATGAATGTAAAAACAAAACGCGAGGTGTATTCGATTATAAAATAGTACCTACGGTTATAATGCGAATGAACTAACGAACGAACGAATAAACGCAACAACTCGCTCACTGCTATCTCAGCAGATAATAAATATATATATACATATATACATGCGAGTGCTAAAATTCGATACCCTGCGCATATGTCTTTTTATTGCATAATTAAACGCACCAACGTGATCCTTCACTCCCACTTTAAATACGTCTACTTGTATTGTACTACACACGTTACAGGTTTAGAGTGAAAAGAAAAAAAGGAAGTCACCGAAATATGGAATTTTTTTTTTTTTTTCTTTAGATTCTAAAGTTTGATAGAATTTTTTGAATTTTTACAACGATACTAAAATGGGACATTTTTTACTACTCGATAGATTATTGTTACTCATTCTACTCTTATAGTCTGGTCAGTATATGAAGACTTGAATATTATAGTTAAATGAAGAATAATCGTGTTAGCATTATGGTATATATATTATATATATACGTATATAAACCGAGAACGAAGGTGTTAGCTGGTTTGATTAGATTAAAAATAATTTCTCGTCGGTATACCAACGCACGGTTCTCGCAAATAATTATATCGCTTTTTCTTTTATACCGACCACTTTCAATTATATTCTCACATGTGTGATGTATAATAAATATAAATATATAGTATATAAAATATATATGTATATATAAGACATATGCACACATTATAATTAAATGACATGTATGTTTTCTCTTTTTTTAACTTTATTACAGTATATCGTGTTAAAACCGATTCTTTTTTACCCTCCGATGGATAAACTCGACTAAACGCACTCTCTACTCGACTCAGCTACTCCCAGTGTGAGTTGACGAGAAAATAAGAGAGATCGTCATATACCACGCTTATATTATACACTAGTCGACGCACATATGGTAGTAAACGATCGGTGATAGGGTAATCTTTGTGGCAAAGATTAGCCAAGGTCGCTGAGATAAACCCGGCATTGTTACACGCACACCCTTTCTCTCTCTCTCTCTCGTTTACTATCTGACTTTCAGTTTTAGTCAGGTAAATATTAAAAAATGTATATACATGTATATATAAAAGGAGATATATTAAAGTTTAATACATATGCGATAAAATGAATATATAAATTCATATAAAATCATTCCAATGCATATAAATATATATATATATATATAGATATTCGTATACCTATTTACGAATGATAGGTAAACCGTTTATAGAAACACGTGATATATATATATATATATACGTCTACATATTGTTAGTTCGAAACTTACGTCAGGCCAGCTGAACGCGAATATATGGAACCCACCTCGCTCCCCCGCTGCGCCAATTGATAAGGGAAAAAGGCCGTTGCCTTTTACAGTAGCTGGGCGGGCGGTGCGTTATGTACGTAGCGGAAACCACCGAGCGAAGGACTAAGTCACGCGTCCGGGTAACGCTCGTGTATGCGGGTCCGTATCGCACTGCCCAGGAGCTAGAGGCTAATCGCTAAATTTTTCTTTTCCTCTTCTTTTCTTACTTATTTTATTTTATTTCGGAGACGGATGTAGAGAAATTTTCTAGTTTTTTTTCCGCCGCTATATTCTTCGTATTTTTTTTTTTTATACATTTCATGTGAAATTATTGATGAGACGAGTAGCTGCATTAGGTACAACCCCCGGATTTTCATTATTTTATGAAGAATTTAGCCATTTTCGAAATGTTTAAACGACATTTTTTTATTCTTTTTTTTCTAAGACCGAAAAACCAGAGCAGAGAAATTCAATTGGAAAAAAACAAAAATTAATTTGTCTGCAAATTCGGAATTCTTATTCGATAAGTAAGTATATGATTCGGAAAATAGACAATTAGCACTATTTTACTCAGACGTACTCTAGGAGCGTATAGAAATTGAAGAAAACCATTGAAACTATTCCCTCGGGCTTTCCGACTATTAGTGTCAACCGTCAAATCAAGTAAAGTCGATTATTCTCTAATGACGTTCGACAGTTTAACAATGAAACCATTAATTATTACAGTTTGACCAAGCATTGTAAATTTGTGGGTTGACCACCCGCAACCACACTATAATAAGTCGTAGAAATATCTGCAGTCCATACGGTGAAGATAAATTTTTCGCACACACACACACACACATATATATAATACGTGAATCCTTCATCGGTCTCTGGGTTCAAATTTAGTATATAAAAATTAGCTGCCTGTATATTATATATTATATACAGAGAGCGAAAAATTTTCCTATGGCTAGTTCCTTCGTCCCCGAGGAATCGAAACCCGCCCAGAAATACGCCCATCTATCCATCCATCTATCTATCCATCCATCCATCCATCCATCCACGTGGTTTATCTCTTCGACGCAGCTGAGGAAACGTGCGGCTTATAATATGCAGTATACCTCTCGTATATGTACATACATACATATAAACCTAGATAGGTATTAGCTAGTTTTCTAGAGAAAAGCGTATATATCTATATGTACCTACGGTTGTAAATAATGTTTTTGAAATTTCTATTCTTTTTTTTTTGTTCCTTTTTTATTTTTATTTTTTTACCCTAATAGTCTCTCATAGGTATACCACAGCCATAGGCTCCTATTTTTCTCTCTCAATTTTTCTGTTTTTATATTATGAAAAAAAAATATATATATATATATATTGCAATAGCTGTCATAACTCGGGGTGGAATACATATGAAAAACATGCCGATTAATTTATATGACTTTATGATTTATATATTTCAATTGAGAAATTACGCGTCCGTTATATATATATATAGCGTGTTAAATTATTCAAAACATTATTAAAACACTGTTTGAGATTTATACGTACTACTGTAATTAGATAAAATTATCGAAAATATTATGGTGAGAGAGGAATGAAGAAAAATAAATATAAAGATAATAATGAAGAATATTAATGAGGAGGATAATCAGAATGCGAAATTACGGAAGAATGATACACAATAATAAATGTATATGAGCCAACTGTGAAAAGAAACGAAAATAATAAAAATAGAAAAATAGAAAATGAAAGAAAAGTGAAACTTCCACTATAAAAACCAGTGATGGAATATTTAACTAGTTCCATAAGGAAATGCCGCAAGTACCTGTAACAATTCTTCATATACGTATAGGTATACGTCGGTTGTATATTATGTGCTAATTATTGCAAGGGTAAAAAATTTTCGTCGTTTTTTCTTTTTTTCTAGAAATAAATACGCGATCTATCCCTTACTGTATATAGAATATTCAATAATCTATAAATCGAGATACTTCTGTTTCTCGCAATACTTCGCGTTTACTCAACTCAAAGAATCGCGCGTATCACCTCATAACGTTTCTGCAGAGTCCGAGGAACGGCTGATTTAGTGATTTTACGGTATGACGCATAAAACAATGCAACTAGGTCGTATAGCCGCTGCTACAGCGACTGTGCACGTTGGTCAAGCGGTAGAAGTAATTTACCTTACGTAGATGTACATATACCTATTTCAAACAACCATAAGACCGCTCGCAGTAACTATAATACAAAGAAAACGAATAAAGGATGAAGAAAAATGAAAATAGGTTCTTCGGCCATATGTATGCACTCGCAGTATGATATTGTGCGAACTAAACGAAACGATGCGATATGCATATATATTATACAGCGAGGGAACACGGTGATCGTTTAAGAGTTTAATTGTTGTTTTTCCCGCATCATACGCTTCTCGTAATTTTCTTTTATCTTTCTTTCTTCTCTCTTTTGTTTTCTTTCGTTTTCTCGATACCCTTGCATTTTATTGCATCAGTAGTTGGGATCGGTATATTTAAAATCTATACATATTATAAGAATAATGTATAAGTAGACAATAATGATGATAATATAATTGTAATAATACATTCTGAAGGAATATTCCATCGATAAATAGTTAAAGAGACGAGAATCAATACCCTCGAACGATTGATAACGCGCGGTACCCCACACATACTATATATATATGTCATTCTCGCGGGCGAACTATATAACTGCAGTAACGAGCTTATTACTATATAACTATAAAACTATATAATGGAATTTTCCCATTCAATCTTAATTCCTCCCTCTTTATACATATACATATACGTCATTCTACTTCAATATAATTGTATGTAGATTTTATTTCGTTATTATTAACAGTACCTACAGAAGCTTAAGTACAAAGATAACGAAGAATATAATGAGACACTCTTCTTCTTCTTCTTATTTCAACGAAATAAAATAATAACTAGCCAAATATTTGCCAATCATTTTTACCGCCTTAGACTGTACATACATATACTACATATACATAGTATAGGTTCGGAAAAGTATCCGCGCATCAGGTAGGTAGGTTACATAAGTATCAAAATATATAAAAAAGAAATCTTTCTCTATATTAAATTTGTTGAATTCAAGTACCAATTATTAAGAATATCATAATTATTATTATTATTTTCATAATTATTGTATAGTTTTGTTATCAGACTGGGACCAGTAGTCCGGTAGAAAATAAAAACCGGATGTCCGCCCGCGTCGCGCAGGATATTACGTCACCGTCGATATAGCCTCAAGGGGGCGCATTTCAGTTCTGAGGTATTATATTATTATTATACGTATAGGGCTATGTACTGTAGCGGTAGGTACACCGTCGCGTCACCCGGACCCTAACATATAACAGTGCAAACATTAAAACACCCACGCCTCATAGCCCCATAGCCTCAGCCTCAGCCTTAGCCTCAGCTGAAGAGAGAACATTCCTTACTTGTGCGGATACGTATGGTGGTCCTTCTTAGTTTGCTGACTGGCAATTTTTTAATAGTCAGCAAAGGACCAACGAAACTCCATCTTTAGACGCCTATCAATTTTTTTTTTTTTTTCGATTTAAAAGGAATGATAATTCCTCGAGGATTGTAGATTTTCTTGAATCGAGCTAATATAGTATAATATGCAGGAGTGACTTTTGACTTTTGGAAAAGCTTACAAGTCCCCTCGGCCCTCGCCTATACAGCTTACCGCTGTTTAAAGATTTTCGTTATTGTTTTTGGGAACTAGCGTATTTTCTATTCCGAAAGACAAGAAAAAAAAAATAATTTAAATAAATAAATAATAATAGATGCTTCACTTTTCTGTATATATATACCTGCAAGAGCAAACGATATACGTGCCTTAAATTGCAAGGTAGAAAATTGACTATTCCTTTTCTTTTGGTTTTTTTTTATTTTTTTATTTATTGTTCTTACGAAATTTCAAATTTTTATTCGAGTCGAGGAGGTAACTACGAACTATATATTCACAGGTATATATAGTATATGTATATACATATATATATATATGACGGCGAATAATATCGAAGTAAAATAATAAAAAAAAAAAAAAAAATTCACGTTTTCACCTATATATTGTTTTTTTTCTTCTTTTTTCTCTTTCCTTCAATTATATATGTACAAAAATATGAATAATTATCTTTGACGGAAATTAAGCCACGTAACGCAGTGTACAACATATGATACGTGTCCATTTGTTGTTGTTTTTTTTTTCTTCATTTTTCCTTTTTTTTTTTTTTTTTCCTTCCATGGTGGTTAAGCGGCTAGCAAGACAGGCTTGTGAAACATTAGGTCAGTCAGTATATATATACATGTACACAGACTTCATTAGACCAACTAACAATAGAACGTTATCTCCGATGCCAATGTCTGCCTTTCGTCTTTTTTATTTTCCTTACATATATATATATATATATATATATATATGTATATATTTATAAATAAATTTTCTTTTTTTTTCATATCTTTCCTTTTTTTCTTTAAAATATTTTCTGTTTTCGAAGATATGTATATATGTATAATACGATATAGTAATAAATACAGTTCACTTCAGATAACTAAGATCTGAGAGAAGAAGACGAAAAAAAAAAGGCATCGATCTTTAAGGACCTCTCGTGACTGCGCGGGTTAGCCATATACTATATATATGTATATACAGCGATAACTAATAACCTAGTAAAAATTGAGTTTTAGTGGATTTTTAGTTTCCGATTAGTGGAGCCCAAGTGGTGCATTAACTACTCTAGACGTTTTTAAATCGTCCGTAACTTAATTAAACCTAACTAGTATATATAGGTATATGTAAAATTTAGGTAAAGCTATTTTCTATACCTAATAGAAATATATAACCGAAAAATTTTTCACCGGTCTAAGATAGAAATAAATAGAACTGTTAGAAGTCTCAGAGATGAAGGAGTGTAGTAGAAGAAGAGGAAGAAGGTCAACGGGGGTGATTTGGGTCTTGGGAGTTAGTTTGACTGAGGCTGTAAATCAGACCATGGGTTATAGGCCGGCCAGTCTACGTAATGGAGTTTAAGCTGTGAAAAAAAAGCTAGTATATATATATATATAGTTTAAGTTCAGTATAACAGCAAAACCACCATATATATATTATATACTATATGAGACGTTATTAGTTTCGGGTTTTATATACATAGAATTTTTATGTCACCGATTTTTCGTTTCTTCCTTTTTTTTCCCCTTTTTTTATTTATTTTTTTCTCTTACTTGTCTATCTTAAAAACTCGGCGTGAACTTATTTCAGAGGCTTTCATAATTGGCATCAAGATTTATGTCCATTAATATTATACTATCCCAATACTCGGGGTAGGGTTACTGTAGATAACGCAATTTGATAGTCGAAAAAAATGATGAAATGTTCGAGTTCTCATATTTCATTTTTAAGTTTATTATATTAATCGATATAAACACCATTTTTGAATTTAAAATTTAAAATTTTCAATATCTAATAAAATATTCAGATATTTTTTTCTCGAAAATGAACCGGCAGCGACAATCTTAAGTGATATATCTGTTAGACTTTGGTTTGTGCCTCGTTAATATATGTATTATATATCGCCTTAAAAAGCGTTTATTATAATATATGCATTCTTCGCAAGTTTTTCATTCCTGTTTTATTTTTCATTTTTTCATATTTTTTCATATTTTTCATTTCATCTTTCCAACGATACTCAACGTTATACGCGAGTATTATAAGCTCTGTGAAAAAAGCAAAAAAAAAAAGCAAAAAAATGAAGAGCGGGGGAAAAGAACGAAAAAGAAAAAATTAGTTAAAAAAAGTTAAAAAACGCCACACCGAACGATTCGGCACTTGTCACCGATATGTGACGCCCCGCTGTGGTTGTGTGCTGCTCTTATAGTTTCGGACACGAAAAGTATCGAATTACGGCATGCTGTCTGGTTTGCGTTTTTCGCGGCCGGCACGGCTCAATGCTGATCTTTCTGGAGACATCGGAAAGAATTATGAAAGAAGAAGAGTGAAGAGAAAAAAAAAAAAGAAAAAGGAAAAAGAAAAAAAAAAAAATTTCAAGAAAATATGTCAAAATTTATAGGAGAGCGAGAGAGTTTTGGAAACACGCGACCTTATGTCTCTTGTCAAAATATTAAATATTTTCAAACTGGTGTATATAATCTCGGACTCTGATCTATATGTCTATAGAGATCGCACGTGGTCGAAGGGAAAGAGAGAGAGAAGAGTCGGATTTCTAATTAACGGTGGTGTAATATAATTCATAAGTAAGATAAAGACTATTGGATATTTGAAACGATTCGGGTATAAATGAATTGAGGGAAGAAAAAAAAAAAAAGAAAAATTGAATAATGGGAATAATTTCTTGAAACTAAAGCCGCTGCGAAAGAGCCTGCGGGATTTATTTTCTATTTTCTATACTTTTTTTTCCTTCTCTCCTATACATTTTTTTCGGGAAAAAAAAGGAATAGAAAGAAAAGGTGAGAAAACGCAAACAACGCGCTTCACAGAGCCGAAAGGAGAAAAAGGAAAAAGAAAAAGAAAAATGAAATAAAAATTCTACTGATGAAATGGCAAATATTTTTCGTCGCCGAAAGACGGGGCGACGACGACGGTCCTCCAACTTCCGGTACCTGGACCTCCAGGACTAAGTTTATGACACCTCGTCGACCCCGGGCATTGTTTCTTCCTGGCATGCCTGCTAATAACCCGTGGCGCAGTACCGGCTTTTATACTCTCTATTTGATGTTTACACTACCTTGAAAATACCTCATATATATATATAAGGAGGACTATGTTTCCCCTGTACAACGTTACTGAAAACTATAGAAACACATTTCCCGGCCTTTTTTTATAAACGATTTTTCTAATCGAGAATATTTTCGGAGAAAAGAAATCCTCCGGACGGATCAACGTTTAAAATAAAAATACGTTTCGCTTATAATGAAGGGAAACTTTCATGAGAAGTTTCGATAATCAGGTAAGAATTAGCGGTAAGAAAAAAAAAAAAAAAAAAAAAAAAATACATTTTTATTGAAAGAAATTGATATTTCTTGAAATTTTGCTGTCAATTCATGAAGATCAATAAATGATTTCCTTGTGTGAACCGCGAACTACTGCACTGACTTAATTTTTCAATATTTTAATGAATGAATAATGATCGATGGGAAAAAATGTCTCCATCGGAAATTATACCCCGTATAGGCGTATACCTACAGCATGTACAGATTTAATGGCATTCGAAGTTTTTTTGAGAAATAAAATATCCACGATTGTGTAAAATCTATGGTTGATCAATCATTGTACATGGAAGTTGAAAATATTTGTTTATAATGAACTTGAACCTTTACCATGAAAGATGGATGAACTGAGATAAATGGGGGTTAGTGACCCCCCAACACCCCGCCGGCATATACTAGGCGTAAACAAATATCTACGAAAGACACAAGTGTCCGTTGATCGAAATACGATCTGCTATAATAGCTGGCCCCTGGTTTTACTAGGGCAGTTATAAATCGCCCATAAACAGGTAGGTGAAGCTGTGTAAAAGAGAAAGAGAAAGAAAGATGGGTCTAAGTGGGTTCTGATAATCCGTCGATGATGAATCGACGATAGAAAATTAGGTATTTTATTGTTTTTCATTTTTGTCCAACTGGCAATGAGAGGCGAGTAATTTTCTGGTTTTCATGAAACCGTCCATTCTCGCAAATTATGAAAAAGCAGGAGGTTCCTAAAATTGTAGATTACGGAGATAACCCGACTCGAAAACACGAGCGAAAGTGGCTACTCGATGTAGGAGACCGATAACTTCCTGTCTACTGTGTCTAATTACGAGAAAACTTTTAAAGTACACGTATACAGGTATTCCGGTCATTTTTCAAATGGTATAGTACCTTATTCTGGGTATTTTCAAAATTTCCTACGGACGAGGCGGAAAAAGTTTTCAAATTTCAAAAACACCCTGAACAAAGACCACCCTAATAGTACTTGTAGCCACATATTGCACCAATATTTGATTCTATACTTTTGTTCTTAAACATTTCACTGATTCATGATTACACCTCGTTGCAGATTATTTTTCATCACCACGTGTCGTACGTGGCTCTCGACCACGTCCACTGACACAGTCCCGTAAATATCGAACAGAGTGAATCATCGTCTCACAATTCGGTCTGAATTTTATTTCATTGTGAGAAAAGAAGGATGATTTTTTTTTTTTTTTTTTCTCATTCAAGCTTCGATCTGACTGCACGATTTTTTTTTTTTTTTTTCGCCATCGCGTCAGGGCGCCAAGTAAATCTTGAATGTCGTATATTTTCGATATTTTTTCATATTTCATGAGGAATAATGATAGTGCCGATAAATCGCTGGATATTTTATAAAAAAATAAAGTCATACGTATAAAATATTGAAGTATAATTATAATAGTGGAATATTTGTCAGACCATATTATAGTATATTTTCTGGGGGATGTATGGTACAAAGTTCGTAATGGGTCGTTTAGAGTTCAGCTACGCAACGCGAGCTCCTCTCGCTTGACCAACACACACATATATATATATATATATATATATATATATATATATATAAGTCGCGTTAAACTTGACGTCAATAAATCATATTTATAGACACTTGTTATAAACAAAACCTCGCTATGTAAATTAAATGAAAGATTTTGTGGTAAGATATAATCGCGTTTTCAACATATTGGTAGCAGATCAATTCGAGCTCAGTTATTCCATATATATCGCGTAATAAGTTACCATCTACATATGTGAGAAAAAAAAAAAAAAATAATAAAGAAACAGCAGGAAAATAGTAATTCATATCTGATAACGTCGAGCCGAAGTTAACAACGCAATACGTAGCAGCTTTCTCAGGCCAATATGGCGGAGTATACATCTCTTATTATTACGTCTACACTGTGGGTAGGAAACGCGGTATAACGGATTGAATCAACACGGCTATACAAGGCCGAAATAATAATCCAATGATCCAGAAATCGGAGATTAAAAGCGGACGGTTTTCATCCCCGAAAAAAGATGCAATATGCGAAGTGAGAGTATCGCATAAGTGTAAAACGAGTGAGATCTCGTAGAGTGATCTTATCTCGTGTTCATTCAGCTCAATTCCCGGTTTTTACGTGTGGCTATGATACGTATAAACACGGTCTATCGTAGCTAGTGGAATGCGGATTATCATAAGGTGCGGAGAAGAGACCCGGGAGATAACTCTGTCGTATTATATGCAGATATCACACATTGTAGCTCGTATCGCGGTCGCGTGCCGTCTCCTATCACTAACGTATCACCGTATCGCTTCTATATCGTGGTTATCATCGTTGGATAGCCCCCTGCGGTGCGACTACGCGATACGAAGAACGCAACCGAGC
The DNA here is from genome assembly GCA_963978835.1 of Tenthredo scrophulariae. NCBI lineage: Eukaryota > Metazoa > Arthropoda > Insecta > Hymenoptera > Tenthredinidae > Tenthredo > Tenthredo scrophulariae. The sequence goes on from OZ022235.1 coordinate 2,229,160, forward strand.
CATTAAATACCGGCAAGGTCTTAGCCCACCATCTCCCACGCAAATATAAAGGTGTTCCGCAGCCTCCTCATCTCGTTACTTCGAATCGTTAATTGAACAGCTCAAGGCCTAAGAAATCGATCACGATCGGTAATATTTACTCTCGAAAGGGGAAAACAGCACTGGGGCAAATAGCGATAGAATATAGCTCCTATCGCAAACCGCTCGGGATGAATGGACTTGGAGATTGCACTATCACTATTTCTACTCTAAAGCTATCATACCGCTTTAGCGTAGTAATCAACGTACACGTTCGTTCATTTGACACAAACACTCTTTTCTTACTATACATATTTACTATATGTATTTCAAATAGTTGTTAATAAGTTATTCACAAGCGAACCTATTGCCGCTCCTTCGTATCAAATATGATCATCATTTTTTTCATTTTTCTTTCCTTTTCTCCATTTCTCTATTTATACGTATAACAATTTCACACACCGTTTCCAACAGCTATGGTGTTGATTCTTAAATGTTATAACGTTGGATGGCTGTTCAGGTATACCTAGTCTACAATCCTCGTGCACACCTGGCCTCCGTCTTATCAGAAATATAGGCGTTCACGCATATATGCACGGTGGCCTGACCTGCCTACCTCATCGTATGCGAGTATAATAAATGTGTACAATGCCAGGCCCTGTTCTCTCTTCAGCTTTATAAATTCACTCATATTTTCATTATTATTTTTTATGTATTTCCATTTTTTTCACATTTTTTTTTTTTCGTTTTCACGTATATTAACGCGTTTCCATTATATCACCATATATCGATTATTATTAGAAATACGTGACTTTTTTTTTTTATTTTTCTTTATTTCCGAGCTAAGGAAACTACGTTCTATCGATATACGAGCTCAGCTAGGCTCTAAGTGCAGTAGCAGTTCTGTAGCGGGAAACGATTATAAATATTTAACGATTTAAACGGACTCGTTTATATACTTACATACATATATATATGAGATAAAGAGATCATTGAAACTTCTTGAAATCTGATGATCATATATATTATCATATGTATATATTAGGTATGTATTAGATTCTCACTACTTCTGCTCTGGCCGTGGACGACAGAGAACGTTTTTGTGACTAGCACAGTTTAGATAACGGTGAAAGACCTTTGAACTATGTGCGAACAAAACCTCTTCCGTTCGTCTAGAAGCTCTGACTCCTGACTATATGTACGCATACATATAGTATATATAGTATAAGTATTTATTTTTTATTATTATCATTTTTTTTTTTTTTTTTTCTTCAACGAAATTTTTCCCTTCCATAAGCATGGAAAATTGAAGAATTTTAATTAGAAATAAAAGGAAATGAACAAAAAAATATTTCTTGTTTCTATAATTATCACTATAAGTTTATACTCTATACGAAGATTTAATTTCTGCTTATTTAAAAACCGATCTTTGACCCGATTGCGTAATTGCGATTGGTCAATATACACATATATATATATATATATTTAATATTCATATGAGTTTGAAATAATTTTGTATACCGTAATATAATAATAAAATTTCGGTGAATTATTTTCCAATATGTTTTGACCATCGTTGTTATATTGAATTTTCGACGATCTATGTATGCATGCATACGTATGTATAATAAATCATGAAATTTCATAGTACACGAATATAAATCGATTTGCGTTAATTAAGTTGTTTTAATTATAATCTGAAAAAAAGAGCTGTCAAACGGGTGTTTTAAATATTTCAAATTTATGCGAGAGATAACCGGGAGTCGTGAGGATCGTTGCTACTCAATATGCTTTCCACAAAAATCCACATTTTAGTCACATTTGTAAACGTATTTCTGTTCTTTTTTTCCTTCTTCTTCTTCTTCTTCTTCTTCTATCTTTTCCGTCTTCTTCTCTCTTTTATATGTTATTTCGAAAACTTGAAATGACAACGCGTCAATTACGACGAAAAATAAATAAAAATACCAACTTGTAGATATTTAGTCGTAAAACTCAAACTGTACAAGACATATTCTTGTCAGGGACAAAATCTAGTGGGCGTTTCTCCGCGCGTATTTTCAAGTCCGAGAAGCTGTTTCCGCCGTACATTTTATATCTATATATATATAAAAGTTCTGCAGCGAAACAATAACCGCTTCAACCGCAGTGAGAATAGTCAACTGCAGCAATACAGAGCCAGATAACGAAAGATGACAATGTTTGTTCGGGTTTTTTTCTCCTCCGTATTTTTTTCCCCTTTTTCACTCTTCAAATCTAAGCTGAGGGAAAAAATAAGTTAATTAGTTTCGATGCATTGGCCAGCTGCGTTTGGTCGGATGAAAATATGTTTTTTTATTGATTTATTCATTTATTGAAAACTCCGGTCGTTTACAATGAACGTTGGATGTATAATATATTCTATTCGACGTATGTATAGCACCACACGTATCGATCAATCGTCGGAATTTCAAAACTGGCATATAATGAGAAATAAGATTAATATGTAACCGCGAACCTGACCTCATACGCCAAATTGATTAGAGAATTATATGTCAATAAAGTCAGATCAATGTTAAACGCTTTTTGATCACAGATAGGGGTATACGATCCCTCCGCTTTCCCTCAACAGTTGTAATAATCATTCAAGGCGACCGGTTGTTTTTGGAGAAAGTTGTTGTTGCTTCTTTTTTTCTTTTCTTTTTTTATTCTTATTTCAGAAGATTAATATCGTAATATAAAATATGGGTAGTCACATTTTCTGGGGCAGAGCGTTGAAAGAAATGAATATAATAACAATAAAAAAAATGAAAAATAAAAAACAAGGCGTGGGCAAGTTGACCCCGGGGGCGACTATACGGACTACGGAATATTATAGCAATTAAAAATAATATTTTTATCTTCGAGAAAAGACCGCCAGCTAACGCGGACCAAACCCTAACACACATTTATATTAAAACGGACTTGTGCAGGACTGTGAGTATGCGTATGGCAAGCGGTTTGTACACGCCATGAAAGAGATAAGGCTATTTTTGTATCATACTGGATAGCAACAGTTCTCTTGGGGCCTTTGGGGTAGCGAACTGCTCGCTGCACAGACTCGGTTCATCCATACATAAATATATATATATCTACATCTGTTAGTGCATGTATGCATCTGATGCAATTATATGCATATGAATAATAATATCTATTGTTTAAAACTAAGTTTCAGACCGCATAACCGCAAAAAATTATCGCGGCTCTTCTCCTGTCCCTTTATATATCGTTTTTATTATTATTATTATTATTATTACTAAACGGCCGGGAACTCCCAAGAAATCCTAGTCTCATTGCACCATGCAGATGTGCAGAGTCGAGTCCTCTATCCGCGTGTATGGTATATACCGTTTCTTAATCGGCATAAATTCTCGGCGAAAATGATAGCCGAAAAATATTCATTATCCGCAAGGTTATCGCGTGCGAAATGTGCGATATGTCACTCTCATCTTCGTTCGTCACTTTGAACTTTGAGTATGAGAAATGGGGATAAAGAGAAGAGAATAAGCCTCTCTCTTTTTGCGTCCGTAAAAAGAAGAAAAATAAAAAAAACCTCTACGAAACTCTGCAGTCGAATGAGCAACGAAATTTACCCCTCAATATGAGGACGATCCGATAATCCGTTAAAGGTTAGTCTTTGATTTTCAGGAATTATGGACTACACGGTTGGCGATGGACCCAAATCACCATCAGGTGGAGATGGGATTACGGACGATACCGACGTGGTTGAAAAAAGCGATGAATTAGAACCGACCAACGAGGTCGACGCGGCTAATTCAACAACGCCAGGTATCCTGGTCTCATCGTCAACGGCGATAAACAGTTTGATTCTTCGACGTCGGGTTCACCAGCTGCGATATATACCCGTTGAAGACGGTGGGGACGGCGTGGGCGTGCTGGAGGCGGGACACCAAGAAGTTGAAAATGGCGCTTTGAACGAGCCAGGCACGGTTGAACCAGTTCCTATTCCTGAAGTTGGTGATTCCGTCGACCAGGAGGACGACGACTCGGCTTCGGGATCATACACCTTCCACCAACTCGGGTATCGTGGTTCTCGTCACATAATTCGCGAAAGGCAAGCCATCTCTCATGATCATTACCGTCCCATGCATGACATACCAATTCTCCGATTCCCTATTTGCTCACAGTTATTTTCTAGAAATTTCTCAAAAAATTATTATCACATCCAAGATCACTTTGGTTCGCAAATTATTATCCAAATGTCAATTTAACATCTGTATATAAAACCGAGATTATTATATGCCAATAAATAAAGGGGCTACCTGGTGGAAAGCGGGGATATTAACGGCGAGGAATTACACCATCGCAACCCAAACCAAAACCACAACCACCATCACCACCATCATCACCATCACCATAACCAGAACCGTTCCACCGAACGTTTCGTCGAACTTGGGGCGGGAGAAGCCCCTCCGACAGTAGAGGGTGGGGATAGCCGTGCGGCAGAGGAGGTCTCGGCTAGTGCGGAGGGCCAGCATGGTCACAGTCACATGCCGCACTCGACGATGCATCGGTACGGGACTGAGACTCTAACTCCGACGGAACATCAGCAGCAACATCATCTCGTTGATAGTCACGTTCATTCGATGGTTGGACACAGACATCAGCATCAGCACCAGCATCAGCACCAGCACCAGCAACAGCATCATCATCAACATCATCATCAGCAGCAGCAGCAGCAGCAGCAGCAACACCAACACCATCAACAAATTGAAGATCATCGTCACGATCAAGAGGACGAGGAAGATCCTAGAGTGAGCAGTATTGCTACAGCGATGCGTTCAGGACCGCGAGAGTTGACTCTAAGTGCATTATTCCCACACCTGGCCATTGCGACTATGAGTGGAAACGGTGGGAACCATCATCACCACTTGGATGACGTCCTGCCCGACGACCCGTACCTCCAACATCAAATACGTAATCAGAATAACAGTGGTGGTGGTAGTGGTGGTGGTGGTGGTTCTGGTGGTGGTGGAGGCGGATCATCTCCTCCTGCAGTAAGGACGGGTAGTTCACCGGGATCAAGTCGTAGCCCTAGAGACGATCAAGATATATCATCGCCTCATAGACACGGTCAACAGGAGGGTTCATACAGTCCTAGTCAGGAGCAAGGAAGGCTACAATCTTTTACTCATTTAACCGCAATGCAGCCACCGTCGGTACAGGGTAATCACAATATTCAAGAAGCTGCCGACAGAGTAACCGACCAACTTTATATGGAATCAATGTACAGTCATCAATCGAGCGGGACTCCCCATCACCATCAAGATCACGATCAGGGACCACCGACTCCACACTCACCTGGTGGACCGTTGTCCAGGTCAGTATTGTACGTCTTTATATAAATTTATATTTATTCATTATACAAATGGTATTCATCGGTTAAATATTGATAAACTTATTATTAATGCGGGGTTATAATGCAATGCGAAAATAGCCAACACGTCAGAACGCGAAAAATATTTACTTTATGCTCTATTCGGTTATGGTCAGACCCGGGTATGCACACGAGCGACAGAGGATCGAGAGGACAGGGCATAGGGCAGCTAGACCGACGTAATCTTACTGGCTTGAGGCCAACAATGAGCCTCCTTTCTTGAGGTTTGCAGGGGCCCTATGCTAACATGGGATACAGAAAACAGTATTAGAGAGGAGGGAAAAACCTACGAGGGATTTTAGAAAGGAGATTTAATCTAGGTATTTGTTTGTAAAGAACAGTGAAACTAGACGAACGCGAGACAGAAATAAAGAAATATTATTTGATTATAAGCGCTAACATTAACACCCCGAGAAATTTTTTTCTATTTTTTATTCTTTACTTCATATATTTCATATGTGTAGGTATGTATTATATATATATATCCCCGAATTTTTATCTACAGATATCAAACACTTATCTAACTTTAATTATTCTCGACATATGTTATCGTAGTCGTTGAATCGCGAAAGATTCGTGTGACGTTTAAAATTGATTAATTTATGAAAATTAAAGATTCATAATCAATATATTGGAGAATCGTACGATTTATGAATATCGATCGAATAAACTCGTGCCTATGCAAGCGAGGATTTCAGACGAAGTATAAAGAGAAGAAGAAGATAAAAAGAAGTAAAACATAAAACATAATAATAATGGCGGATTGTGCATCCGGTGGAAAGTATATATCGCTGTGAATCATTTTAATATACCATACGCAGATGGTTTGATCAAATAAAAATTATCTCGCAAGTTCTGGTTAAATAAGTATAAAATTAAATGATCTATACTATACAGAGTTGTTACGTTCATTATCGTATTGCGGTTTGAAGTCATGATCAAGCTTCATTTATTCAACATTTATTGTATTGTTTGGCGAATTTCACTCGTTAAAAGTTCCTGTTATGATTTTTTCTCTTTTTTTTTTTGTATATTATAATATAAGTTGCGTTGCAAAATATCTTTTACTACGGTCGGCGAACTCGCGATTCACACACGAATGTCAATACACACATATTACGTGTAACATGTTTATTCCATCTACGTGCGAGTTATTAATACATATATACATATACCTGCAAATTTTTGAACGGCACGTTTCGTGTTTCAAGATTTATTATACCGCACATCTCGTTGCGGACATCGAAAATGTTGCAACAACACCTATTCGTTGTTATACAACATCAATATTTTCGCAGAGAAAGAAAGAAAAAAAGAAAGAAAGGAAAGAAAAAAATAATTATAATTTATCGTTTCACACCAATTCTGAAAATAATTCAAAATTATTAGAAATTTGATGAGCAAGTGGGGAAAAAAGTGGTTCAAGATCAAAAAATTACGTATCTGAAGAAAAAAAAATAAATTCGTCTAATATAATCGATTCCTTTTTGAAACTACATCGATCTATAATAATGATACGAAATTTTGCAAAGTTTCTCAGGTCAGATCAATCTGTGTACTTATTAGGTCAAAGTCGACGAAATCTAAACGATTAAACGACTCTGGTATAATTACTCCGATTTGAAACTGAAATTGAAGAATTCAAACACATATTCATATGTAGTTTATTATAATTTTTTGATCTTTTATTTTTTGAATGTAAAAAAAATTCCCAAATGAAGAAAAAAAAATGTTAAATTTGGGGCTGCACATACGCGAACGCATACCTATAAACTAAATAAAAATTTCTCTCGGCGTGTCTGGTTCTATTTAGGATCATCGTTATCGGTTATCTTCTCCAGTGTTTTTATTTCGGACTAACTGCCTTGCCTTGCCATGCACTACACTGCACTGCGCTAGTACTGGATCGGTAAGGAGCCTGGCTCGCAGTGCTGCACATTCGTCGGTTCTTTACTCCACTCGAAATTGAAAGTGACCATAAGTTAGGAGCAATTATAACAATACCTATAACTCAGTATGAAAAATGGCGGAATACATGTGGGTGTATGACTCAGACGAAGAAAAAAACAGGAAAAAATAAAAATAAAATTCTCGATATTTAGGTAATCAAATATATATTTCTATATTTATATGCACATATGTGCGAAGGCGTCGCGTCGGTATCGGCAAAACTAAACCTCTCGTAAAAAGTCGACTAAAGCTGAGTCGAGGGTGTAGGTACGAGTTGGTGTGTGTTTAGTTAGGTGGGGATTTCTGGCCTTCTGGAGGGAGAGACGTGGACGTCCACCTTCGAGGGTCTCCAGGCCCCAGACCATGCCAGGAGTGGAACGTGGTACGGAACGCGTGTCTCCTCAGTTCTTGTTTGCCCGGTGACAGATACGGGTTCAGAATCGCAGCAGGTTGCATTAGTAGTGACATTCGCGCAGCTTCACACATACACATACATACATATATATATATCTATACATCTATATATATATATACATACTCATACACGGACAGCATCCGTACATATACATACACATTATATACTTACTTATATATTTTGGTCGTTGTTGTATTTTTTTAGCTATATTTTTCCTCAACTTTTCATAGTTTTTCTGTAATTTTTTTTTTCCTTCTTTCATTAACAATCGATGACCCACAATAATACTAGATCCGATCGTCCGAACTGGACCAATATTAAAAATAATACGCGATTATAATATCTGCACCTGTAATCACGCAGTGTTAATAAATAAATAAATAATTAAATAAATAAAATAATAATAATAAAATAGACAAAACCTAGGAGGACGTATGTATATCAAAGAACACTGCAGCAGCTGTTAAATTTGGAAACCATAAAAAGAGCAAAAAAAAAAAAAGAAAAAAATGCAGTGAGTTTAAATAAATAATTAATCTTTGTCGATCATCACATATCGTGTGACTAATGCCATAAGGTCGTAAGCGCAAGAAAAAAAAACCAAAATTTCGTTTTTTTGGTGGCAAAATATTTTTCATGCAATATAACATCTTTCAGGCATATCCGCAGGATATTTTTTTTTTTTATGTTGGCATTAGTCACGCGATTATCATCTCTTGTTCAGATTATTCTTTCTATTCTTTTTTCAATTTTTGATTTTTTTTTTACCTCGTTTTTTTTCCCTTCTTTTTAACTCGATTTAGAATAAAATTGAAGAAGCTGATTGTAAGAATTGTGATTGAATTTTTTCAAGATGAAAAAAGAAAAAGGAAAAAAAAAACACCGTTTTTCATAGAACATGAATAACACCAAGCGAGGATAAAAAAAGAAAATTTATAACTGTGCGGGCGCCGATCTAACGTATAGGTTCGGTCTGAATGACGATATCAGTACCAAACAAGGTATATACATACACGAGTGTACCAGTCAAATATTGGTATTTTATAAATCCATATCGGTCGCATATGTAGTCATATAAATAGTTTCTATATATTTATTTCCGAAGGGATCATCCTCTTCGGCCCGACAGTTTTCTCACACCTTCTACCTACTCTTTGCTCTGATCTCAGTTGGCATGCAGTCGGTATACGTATATACCGCGATCTATCCGATTCATATCTTTGTTGAAACATGATGGGTTCCAATAAGCAAATATCGAAAGAGTAGTAGAGTGTCGGGTTATCTTTTTCCTCAACTGATATAGGCTGCCGTTTCATGCTGCTGTGTGACTATTTTTCATTTTTTTTTTATTTTCTTTCAATTCAGCCCAAATACGTCGATGTGTGAATATTATATACCCTTACGAGCGAATTATTTTTTACACATTTACGAAGAATTGAATAAAATATCTTGGTATCATTTTTCGTTGGAAGGATAAAAATGGAAAGTAGAAGGAACGGAAAAAGGGAAAAAAAAAAAAATTTTCACCTCAAACGTCTCATACATACACGTGATGCTGATAATTATTTAATTAACTACTTTATTCGCTTGTAATCATTTTCTTACTAATTGGTCGCGAATTATATATACCATTTCATATGGTATAAGAAATTTTTGTCGGAAATGAGAAACAGTCGCAACTGATTTGAAACACTCAGTTGATTATAGTTAGTCAGTTTAGTTTAGTTTAGTTTAGTTTAGTTTATCTTTTTATTTATTCTTTCTCTGTTTCACGCGAGACTTTCCTTATCACGGTGCAAAGAGGAATATTGTATTTCGCTAATTTCGCTCTTTAGAAACCGGTGTGAAGAACCTCATCGGGCAACAAACTACATCTAAGAGATATAAACCAGCTTAAATGCACGTTACTTCCTTGGTTCACATAAATTATCACACACTCAGTAATTCACTTGGCGTGTACAAATATTTGTGCGAGAAAAATTGAGCAAAAATCAATTTGAATCGGTAAATTTGAAGGTTTTTGAGACAGAACTAAGAATTCAAATACAAGATTAAGGATCATCTTGATGTGTATTTTATTTTCATCGTTACTATCGTTCGGTAAAACTATAACCTGCATCAGACTCTAATTGCACCATTTCTCCGCAGTCTTTAATTACCTACTTCCGGCTATTTAGTTAAACGACTTGAGACGACTCCGCTGGTTATTTCATATCAGATATATTTGCTGAGAAAATTTCACATGATTATACAATTTATGCGATTCTGTGGTGAGCATGCACGGCGAGCATGTGTGTCTCCTTTTTTGTTTTCAATTCGCTTTTCTTCATTTTTTTATATATACCTATATATGTATAAATAAATAAAATAAGACTCAATTTTATTTATTATTATACGTATATGTTCATTCGCTGAATATATAAGATCCGAAACTCGATACGCACATGTATATAATGTACCGAGGCTTCTGAGTCATCCGGTCCTATATTCCTCCATACGCACGTGATCGGACGCCATTCATCATCAACGCAATGCAAAAGGAAAAATAAAAATCGAGAAAAAAATAAAAGGAAAGAGTAAGAGAAACAGAGACTCGTAAGGTCTTCTAGGAAGGAATACGAGATCAACTATTGGAGCTGCCATTGCAATAATTATTATGCGTTAGCTTATAGCATATAACGAGTCGAGTTCCTTCCGTGGCAATAATTAGTCTTCATATAGCATATCAAGAATTACGCAACACGTAGGTGTGAATTGTATATTCGATTACTCTGACTGTCCGCGTTCAACTATACTATATATATACACACGGTGTATAGGGAAAATAATCCGTGTTTATATTTTTTGAGAATTGATATTTTACCAAGAAACTCATTACCTCGAAGACGCTAATGATCGTCTCTTATCTCCTGGTTTCCATTATTTTAAGATTTTTTTTTTTTTGTTTGCGGGTTGGGAAGAGCGAACGATCGGCTAAAAACGATACTAATTGTATTGTAGTTTACTCCATTTCATCATTAATAGGAGAATTTTTACTTCGGGAATGCGTCGACCTTCACTTCCTGTGACTTTAGCTCCTTATACCTTATACCTCATACCTCATACCTAATACCTAGGTACCCACCTACGTTACGCCGCTTACGCGAGAAAGGACAGTTTATAGAATAGGATAGGATATACGCCTCGTGCTCAAGACATACGGTCACTAAGTAACCACTTAACTGAATACTATACAAGTAAGGAGGCGTGTTAGTCCAGTCTCATTGAGAAAACTCATTCCGTTGATCAACATGTGGTCAACATATCCGCAATTTGGTTAATGGATTACCGTTACTCCGTATAATAGCGAATTCGTTTATACACCTTGTAGAAAATGATGACTTTTTATTTTTTTATTCATGTCTTTTCAGACGTGAGAATTTGGATTTTTCTTTTCATCGTAAAATTTCAAAATTCTCAACCATTCTTATTTTTTCATTTATTTTATTTACGATTAGAGAGAGAGGGAGTTTATATTGAATTATTATAAAATCTTCATGAATATGACCGACGTCATGAAGATATGGAGAAAGAAAAAAAAAAAAAAAAAACAGATGATTTGCAAACTTTGAGGAAGGTCAAGGTGGAGAAAACCGAGTCGATGCTGACCACTGCGATTAATTATTGCATTGCAGTTCGCGTTGACAAGTATTACAGGGAATTTTTGAGAAAATCGTTTTTTTTTTCGCAATGACTTTACTTATGATACCTTAAATACATATGTATATGTATATTATTCTTCCGATCAGTTCGTGTATAATGTATAGCAGATAGATTCTCGAGGTCGCGCATGCACCGAGGCATTCGTATGCTCTTAAAATGATCGAGAAGCACGTACGGACACTAAGAACGTGCTTCGGTGTGGCACGCGCGCTCAAGGATACTTGCGTATTTACGCTTAACGCAGAACGAGACTTACGCCCATATGAGCTCTTCTACTGTATAACCTACCATACTTATACCTTATTGTATACTTATGTTTTCTTCATTTTTGTTCTTTATTATTTATTTTCTTTTTTTTTTCTTTCTTTTCTTGCATCTTATCTTCAACGCGCTAATGTAAGATTTTGCCCGTTTTCGCCATCGTTGTAGGACTAGCGTCGCGAACGTAAAGCTACACAGAAGAAGGAAAAAAAAAATATTCCCTGAAATTTTTATCTCTTAATTTCAGCGGGAAGCATGTCCCGATTTTTTTAATTTTTTTTTCATCGCACTGACTTCAAATGAACGGTAAAAAAGAGTAAAGAAACTTCCTTCACGGAGGGCCGGATGATAGCCTGCATTTTCCTAGATAGCTGATAAGGCGAAAAAGGTTTTTTTGAAGAAAAATAAAAAAAAAATAAAAAAATTAAAATCCCCGTCTGACTCCGTTGATTTTTTTTTTTTTTTCTTTTTCTTTTGTTTTCGAGTACCTATATAGGTATATACTTAGTCGCATAAAACCGAGCGGTCACTGTGTCGAGACAGGTAGACAGATACCTATATAAGGTTCGACTATAAGGTATAACGCTGTACGGTTCTTAGGTAGAAAAAAAAAAAAAAAAAAACCACGGAGGTCGTCGTCGCCTATTGCTATTGCTATTGCTATTGGTGGTGCTGCCGTTGCTGCAGCAGGATGAAGCGAAGTATAACCAACAAGAAACCATGCCCGACCACACGGCTAATGGACTTGTCATGTCATGTCGTTTAACTCCACGGAAAGAATTCTTTAGGCACGCGCCCGCACGCGGAATCTAGTCTCCGTGGTTCCGGCCTCCCTGCAGGGTAACTTCCGCCTTGGATATTTTACCTGGAAGGTTTTTTTTTTCTCTTCTCTTTCTCTCTCTCTTCCTTTTTATCTCCTGTAAAGGCAGGTATAGGTATGCTATAGGCGGTCTTCTAGTAGATCGCGATATCTGCACACGTAGTTTTCTCCCATTTTTCAAATTTTTTCAAATTTTTGCCAAAAATCATAGGACATTTATTCATTTTTTTTTTTTTTGGGGAGTCTCTTCGTATATATAATCTGGATACATAGATATATATATATATATTTTATTTTTATTATTAAGAGAATATGCTGTAATTAGCCGTATATTATATGCATCGAATGCCAGATCCCAGTAGCAGGCGGTTAGCTCAATTCTATATTAATTCCCTTGAGAAGGGGCGTCATCATCGCCTAGCCTCGTATTAAACCGAGTGTATATATGCAGACCGTTGTATGCATATCATATACGAAAGAAAATTATACCGATTCGTATTTTTCGAAACAGAATTTTCAGTTTCCGTATCCTCTGAGAAAAAGAAAAAGACAAAAACTAGAAAAAAAAAAAAAAAGAAGAAAACTTTTCGGAGCAACTTTTTACGTTTTCTCGAAAATCTTTTTCCTATATACGTATATACTATATTAACCGTACCAAATTCGAAAAAAAAAACAGAAAATCCATTTTTTTTCTCACTTTATTGTAAATTATTATCACCAGTTAATTGATAGATTTTTTTTCTTCATCAGTTCTTCAATTTACTCCCGCGGCATGACTGGCGTCGATTCTATGAACAGTGGCGGTGGTGGAGGCGGCTATACTCTCCCATACATGACGGGTAGTCCTACCGAATTAACGTCACCGACACAACCGCTCTGGTCATCGCAAGGTGAGATTCAGCGAATGAAATTCGATGCGAAAAATCAAAAAACCAGAAGGAACTTTTTTGTGATTTTTTTCATCAAATTTTAGGATTACCTAGCAGCTTGCCTCTGCAAGTATCGGAAGAATACGTAGGCAGCAAATCGTCAGTATCCGTATCGCACCCACTACCAGCGTTTTCGCAACGGTTTGGCCCTACGAGCCATGGTTTCCGTTACAGTCCCCCATACACAGTGCCGCAGAGAAATACGGGATCCGCATGCGGAGGTGCAGGTGAAACAGGCGCATGGACTTACGCGAGTGTTTCCGCTGCATCTGGCGACCCCATGTCGGCACAGTACGGTGCAATCGCAACTTCTTCGAGGAGACAGGCATCTACTACTCCAACTACACCCACACCGCAACAGATCAGTGCTGCGGCCAGCCTATCAGCAAGTGAGTCTTGATTCCCATACATGTTTTGAGATTTCAATTTTACAGGCCCACTGCAGTTTTTTTTTTTTCGTGGAAAATTCGAATATCAGAAATGTTTTTTCTCGGATTTTCACAGTTTGTTGCTCTTTTGGTTTTTGAGACCCATCTGTTATACCTGCGCGGCTTTCGAGATTTAAATCTGATTATTCGCTGATTAGAATTTTTTTTAATCAAGAGATTCTTTGGAATTTCAAAGTTTCATTATTCAACCGAATTTCATAGATTTTTCAAATTAATTTCAAGAGCTTTTTTCTCGTTCGCGTTGTGACGATTTCAATAAAATTTTAATCGTAAGAAAAAATTGCCGCCAATTTGAAAAAAAAAAAAAACATTTTGGAAATCTACAGAACCGCAATTTTACATGCTTCTATCAAATCTTCGTCCATAACTTTTTTCAAATCGATCGTTGCGATTGAAAAAGAAAAATTGAAAAATTCAATTTTTATCTTAATTCGAATCGTACCTATATACGAATCGCTGATAAAAATTATTTTCTATATACTCTAAGCTCCGAAAAAAATCTTTTAAAAATCTCAAATTTCTACGTATATATAGTACCGAGAAAATGAAACCTCGATACGTGTAGGTATTATATAAACGGGTATCTATGTATGAACGTAACACACATACGTAGATATACATATACTAAGAGAAAACCAGAAGAGAGACTATAACAGCTCTGGGCCACGTTGCATCAGATCTTTAATGCATTCAGACGCGGCACCGTTTGATCGGTTAAGTCCAACTCGTAGTTTAGCCCCATAGAAAAAAAAAAAAAAAAAAATCAAGTAAAATAAAAAGAGAAAAATATATAAATGGAGATAGAATTAGAGAAGGAGAAGGAGAACGAATTCCCCATGTGTGTTAGTAACAGTTTAAGGTCCTCTGTACCTACTATACGCCTAGGCGCCGGCATGCGTGGTGAGTGTCAAGTGCAAAGTGGAGCTATATCCTAAGGGCGGTCATGTCGCGGCCATATATATATGTGTATGCCTTAAATTTTGGGGTACCCACGCCGTACGTCACCTATACGAGCTAAAATTTTGAGTCAGTCCAGGCTACGTTTTTGAGTCAGTCCTATGCGGCATCCCGAGTGCACTGGACCATTAGGGACGGGTGTCTGTATGTCTGTCTGTCTTTAGGACGTTTTAATGTATATTTCAACAACAGCCTGCGAGCCCAGACACCGTTTCATTTTTTTTTCTTTTTATTTTCTTTTTTTTTTTCTCTCCTCAAATGATGAATTCTCTATTTTCTATCTATAAAATAAAGCGTGAATATGATAATGATAGGCAAAATTCGAAGGAACTATGCACGCGCGATTAAATCCTGAAATATATAAAAAATGAAAAAATCGAGTACAGCGCGACAGAAATTTTATGTTTAACAAAAAAATAAGATTTAAGAGCAGAAAATGAAAGAAAAGAAAAAGAAAAAGACCCAAAAAAAAAACAAAAACCCGGCTTAAGAGTTATGTTCTAGAATGTGCTTTTTCTTTGTCTTTTTCTTTTTTTTTTCTTCTCTTCCTCTTTTTCCCAGCCCCTTTTTTTCACAGGGTTGGAATGTCTTTTTTTTTATTTAATCCTAGCCTATTAAACGAGGAGAATGTATAGGGGAGCAAAAAAAAAAAAAAGAAAAATGATATGACTTATGGTTTAATAAGTGGCATTTTTTTAAAAAATTTTTTTCATTTTTTCTACCTTTCATACGATTATTTTAAACGCTATAAATCAACTCCGTTAAAATATAAATATGTTATTGTTTCTATCTTATTTGATATATAATATAATAATGACCGATATACATGATATAAAAATAAAAATAAGTATATAGATTGAAACCCTGACCTAGGAAAACGCGACGTACGTGTTATACTATATAATGTACGTGTGGGTTTAATCGGGGTATATGTCTACGTTAAATACTAACCGATATCGCGGTATCTAGTCATAAGCTTATGATAATTTCTATATGTACTACATATAATTTCTCTTCAGGAATGAACGAGAGAACCACCTAACTCGTAAGCCTGTATATCTAATCGGTACGCGATACGTTACCATGTATATAAATAATTCAATATATATACATAGAAATTAACCAGTGAATAGGTTACGATTTTCATTCCACGGTTACTTATCGTACCTCTATCTTCATTTCTCTCTCTCTCTCTCTCTCTCTCTCTCTCTCTCTCTCTCTCTAGAATTTAGCATGAATTTCATTTGATTCGTTTTTTTTTTCATTTTAATCAGACGACTTTTATATTAACGATGACGACGCTGATGATATTAAGAATAATAATAAGAATGATCATTTTACATAAAATATTATATTATGTTATACAGAACGACGATAATTTATCGCGTACCATAATTCGTATGGATATTTTATCCCCGCGGTCTCGTGACCGTATAATAAATATTAATTGACATTGATCGACCTCGAAAGATATATTCGGACGATCATTACACAGTCACGTGGTAATTATGTGCTATACCAAAATAATGATCAACGAATTATGCAAGAAAGTTTGATCAGAGTATCTTTAGTTCTTTATAAAGTATATATATATCTTGATAGAAAATTCTTATCTAAATATTTTTTTTGTAACACATGCACGATTTTCGCGTTTTTTTTTTTTTTACATAATAATCGGGCCTAAAATCTACGTTTTTGTCCGCTTCTTAAAATCGCATAAGGCTAGGTGGGCTTTTTGACTAATATACTTTTAATTAATTTAATTAATATACTTTTTTATTTAATATATTATTGAATGATAATATTTCAACCAAATATCCACATATATATATATGTGTATATGAAAGCTCAATTTTTGACGTGGATGGTAATCACTGGTTTATTTTATCGCTGTTTATGGAAAAAAAAAAAAAAAACAATAATAATCAGCCAAATATTCATGTAGAATTTAATATATATATAGTATATACACATTTGATGCACTAGACTGTTATAAAATAGATTTAAACCATGGGAAACAAGGTGTGTAATCCCTTGGAAGTGAAAAAAAAGAAAAAAAAAAAAAACAGACAAAAATTTTCCCATGCGACAACTCAGACTCCTGACACTTACGACCAGTCAAGTGGTTTACTTTTTTTTCTATTTTATTCTAATTTACTCACAGTAGAGAAGTGCGGCGGAAAAGTTACCCCTACAAGTCTTGAATTTGTCATTTCAATTCGTTCTGTTTCCTTTTTTTTTTCCCTCTCTCTCTCCATTACGCTATTTTTACGTCTACTATATAATTATTCGGGAAGCAAATCTCTGTGTTTATTTCAATTCGCAAAAAAAATCATCATGTCTTTCAAAATGTTGTTTATAAACAAATTTCCGATATTTATCTCGCGGAAAATTGATCTGGAGACATAACGTCCCCTCTCAAACATCTTCGTGTTCCGTTCAAAGTCAACAGATCGAAATCCATTAGACGTGACACGGCGAAGTAAAAACCGAATTTTTGGTGGTGAGAATCTACGGGTTTCCGTACTTTCGATTAAAAATCTTGAAATTTTTTGAACTTTTAAGTAACCAGGCTCCCCTGTATAGGATTAGGGATTAAAGAAATCTCTGAGAGAGTACGCAGCGAGAGAAAATTCACACGACGACATGGGTACTTTTTCGAGTGTAGATTAGCCTTTTTTTTTTCTTTTTTTTTTTTTAATCAGCCCGTTAAATACCGCGCGAAGTTCTAAGGAAGGTTTACTTATATACAGTTGGGTTGCCCCCTGATTTGATCATTTTCAAATTTCAATATTTCAATGGATAAAAAATTGAAAGGCTTTGGGGCAGTGCTTGGAATTTGGATGAAAATCTATAGTTTTAACCACATTTTTTTGTGCATATATAGAGACATTCTGGCGCCCATGAGAGCATTGAAATTCGAATATGAGCCAATCGGGGATGACTCTAATAAAATCTGTTTACAGTACGAAGCGCATTCCACTTGCGTACGTTATGTTAACGTTAGAGTAGGTATGTAACACGGGTAAATACCAGAATAAGAATGAAACACATCCCACGGTAGTTTAGCAGTTATAGGAGCAGAATTGCATCAGGATCTTATACGTATGGCGCATTACGCCGGAAACATGATTCCCCACAGTCTAATATGCCCTGCAGCAGCAAGCTGCAAGAGCTGCAGCAGTGGAAAACCGCATGTATCAGCATCATCTCTGGCTCACAAATCTCCGATTGCTTTACCTTCCAGAGGTTCTCTCTCTTCCATACTGGCATGGCGCTTCGAGCTGATAATTGCTGGAGTCAGTTAAACGCGACAGTACTCTGACCTTTAATGCGACTATACATGTATATAGCTACGTATTAGCACTCGAAACTTCATACGATTATCCTCACCTCTCCACCTTATCTAACCATATCATATCGCCTTACACTCCTCACTAGTAATTCTCTCTTCAATTTTTTTTTTTATTTTTTTATTTTTTATTTTTCGTTCCCCCTTTCGTTTCATTTTTTATTTATTATCTCTCACTCTTGACTTACAGAAACTCGAGACAAATTGCCTCCGTCAAACATACGTGAATGATCGTTCATTAATCGTTATTTTAGATCGTCGAACGGTTGAAACAGACTCGGTTATCCACGGTTATCCTTTTATCCGAATTCAATATTTATACATAAATATTTCGTTGTTTTGTCATTCAGTTTGACGAAGACCTTATTAGTATCCGAAAAAAGATGATGAAAGAAGAAAAATGAGAAAAAAAGAAAAATGAAAAAGTACGGAAAGTAATTGTTTGATTTGACTAGCGACAAAACGTTTGCATTCACAAAATACTATCCATCAGCTATATCCCCTAGTTTCGAGGCGTTCGTACAAGGCTTATCACTTATCAGTAGCGGCGGAAACTTTGATAAAACCATGTCCGCCGCCATCCTTTTGCTCGTTTCCTGTCTCCCCTATATAGTTATTCACCCCACGTAGAGAAGAGAAAGAGAGAAAGAGAGAGAGAGAGAGATGGAGAGCCGGGAGTACCGCCCCGTTATTCAATCCATGGCGGACCCCGTCTTTCACGTATATAGGGAGAAAACGATCGTTGTATATATTCAAACCTGAACTGTAGCACCTGATGGTGAGAAAAGCCAATGAAAAACGTTCCTCGGTTTGAAAATATATTTGGGCGTTTCAAAAGATGGATGAATTCAGAAAGACAAATTTTTCGATGAAGAGTAGCTCGTTGAAATGAAAAAAAAAAAGGACGAACAAACAGACAAGAAAAAAATCAAAATTAGTATTTTACAAATTGATCAGTTTTAGTATTTTTTTAAGAAAACAAAACAAAAAAATTACGACCAGGGAAAGGAAGGGAAGGGAAGGGGAAGGGAAAATTAAAAATCTTTGGGACAGTAGCACTTAGAATTGATATAGGAACCTGGAGTTTCGACTCAATTTTTTTTTATTTATTTCGAGACGCCCTGGCCGATGGGAGCATCGAAATTCTAAAATGATTAAATCGCGAACCACCCCAACAACATATATGTATATAGGTATAATGAAATATTTAAAAATATACGATACTTAAATATATGTAAAACTTGAGCAAGAACGAGCGAGTAAAGAGGCCAGCAAAAAGATAGGCAAAACCACGTAGTCTCTTCGATAAGGCATATGTATGCTCATTTTTTACACTCGGTTTGAATACGGAATTCAGGTACGGCGGTATATATACCCTAATATATACTCAGAGCATACGCCATACACCATGACCTGGATAAACGAATTTTTAATACAGTTCGTAGTTTTAGTTTTCGTTTATTATAATAATTGATGACGATTTGATGAAACGTGACTTTTTCACCGATTGAATCGCGTCTTTTAGTAAGACTAACCCCCGTAAGATATATATATGCCAGTTTATTGATTATTGAATATATGGTGTTATGAATCGATGAGTATACGTGTATATTCCATATATATATAATAAATTCTAAAGAACTGGTCCAAGATGGGACATTGCACAACTTTGAAGCCGAGTACTTCGGTTCTGAGGGAAGAGAATGCGTCAACTGTGGTGCGATATCTACGCCTCTTTGGCGAAGGGATGGGACCGGTCATTATCTCTGCAACGCATGCGGTCTCTACCACAAGATGAACGGAATGAACCGTCCTCTGGTCAAGCAACCACGGCGCCTGGTAAGCCAAAGGACAAGAAGAAACAAAAAGAAAAAGAAAACAAAAGAAAAGAAAATTTGGTTCTTTTTTCGTGACATTTTTTTACACCGCGTTCACGGATCACCCCTTTATTTTATCTTCTTTCTATCTTTCTATCAATTTTATTGATTCGTTTATTTTTTTTTTTTTTTTTACGTATAAAACGTGAACGTAAACGCGGTTATGGAAATGTTAAATTTACGTTGAAAACAAAACAAAAAAAAAAAAAAAAAAAAAAAAACAAAGACTAAGGCCAGGAAAAAAGAAAAGTCCTTGTGGAAATCTGCCCGTGGTGTTGCTAATATTGTTATAAAATAATGAAAGCGGCTATATAATGACGAGAAAGAAAAAGAAAAAAAAAAAACAGTATAACAGACTTTCACAGTACATACTATAACAATTTACAAAAATACTGGTGTACTCGATATAGTATAGAAAAAAAAAAAAAAGGAAAAAAAAAAAATAATGCCTGAGAGACATTTATCGGGGTCGACGAGCCCTGACCCTAACATTTGGACTCCTGTCTGTTTCAGTGGCGGACCAGGGCGATTTCTACAAAAACTATTATGGGTATAGTAGCACCCCTCGCGGCAACGAGGAGAAATCCGGCAACCGTCGTTTGGTAGGTGTCACTCTCAAAAAACAAAACAAAAAAAAAAAAAAAAATATATCGACGTTCTTTTTCCCCCGTTTCACTTATTCAATCGTAATTATCGAGAAAAATGTAGACGAGAAAAAAAAATCTCTTTTTCGCTCTCTCTCTCTCTCTCTCTCTCTCTTTCTTTCCTTCTCTCTCTCTGTTTCTCTCTCTTTCTCTCTTTTTCTCTCTGTATCTCTTCATTCATATTTATCTTTCTGTTTATATAAACTATCTCCCATCAATTTTTCAATTCCTTTCACCCGATTTCCCGCCATACTATGAGACTGCGTTCACACATCTGCTGTTTTGAATTATAAAAAGTAATAAAGAAGAAGAAAACAAAAACCAAAAAACAAGCAAAATGAAAGATAAGAAAAATTAAAAAAAAAAAAAAAAACAACAACAAACAGTAAAAATTTTTTTTTTCCCCCATTTGTTTTATCATCTGCCAGTGATAATTATTCCAGATAAGTGACCGCAGCTCAAATTTCTATTCCTTATA
Source organism: Tenthredo scrophulariae (assembly GCA_963978835.1). NCBI lineage: Eukaryota > Metazoa > Arthropoda > Insecta > Hymenoptera > Tenthredinidae > Tenthredo > Tenthredo scrophulariae. The sequence continues at coordinate 2,250,425 of OZ022235.1, forward strand.
TCAGTAGTTGCCTGTATTAGTTTTCTATAATAGCTTGAGGTGCCACTATACCCATGGTAACCGCTGTCCATCACGAAATCACGCCGTTATTAATTTATATTAAAATAATCAAAGAAAAAAAAAAAAAAAAAAAAAAATCGAAAGAAAAAAAATTTGAAAAAAGAAAAAAGAACAGAAGTTCACAGATTTAATAAACATGTTGAATTTAGTTTGCAGGCAGAGCGCTGCGCTTGCGTGTGACTTCGTTACGGATGGTATTCCTCAATCAATTTGCCAAGAAAATGAAAAAATAAAAAATAAAAATGAAAAATGAAAATAAAAAAATGTATAATTAATTGTATATAAAAAAAAGAAAGAAAAAAAAAAAAAAAAAGAAACAAGATGAAAATAAAATAATAATTTCAGTTCTTGCACCGAAACGAAAAGTCAAAACTTATTCCGCAAGTATTTATTCTATATCTTCTCCGCTCTATTTCTCTATATGTGCGTTTAGCTACTGGGGGTCGCTATTGTATAATATAAAATGAAATTTTTATATAAAATAAAAAAAAAAAAAAAAAAGTTATGTTTAAAAATAAAATCGTTAGAATCTAATCCGCGGTTTTCCTTCAAAAATGACATCGATACACATCTAGACTAATTCCGTTGAAAATTTATCGCAGTAAAATAATAGTTCTAATCCCCAATTCGGTGAAAGTTTATCGATAAAACGTTCCCGTGCAAGAACTTGGAATATATTTAAAGAAAAAATGGTAAAAAAAAAAAATTAAGCAAAAAAAGAAAATCGAATTTCATTAACCGAACGTTTCTTCGGCCTTAGCACGCCTCGAGAAGGGTTGGACTTTTGTGCAGCAATTGTAGGACGACAACAACATCATTGTGGCGTCGTAACCAGATGGGTGAACCAGTATGCAACGCTTGCGGTCTTTACTACAAACTCCACAGCGTTAACAGGCCTCTAGCAATGAAGAAGGACAGCATTCAAACAAGAAAACGAAAACCTAAGGGCGGTAATAAGGCCTCTGATACTCCCTCCTCCGCGGGTGGTATTTCCATATCAAATTCAACCGCTAACAACAACAACAACAACAACAACAACAACGAGAAACGGATTAAGCAAGAACCAGGTAATACGAATCTCTTATTTTCATTATCGTCTTTTTCTACCACCACCCCACCCCCTCGCCCCTTTTTTTTTTTTTTAATAAACGCAGATAACACAATTATAACTCTATTTTCTATTTTTTTTTTGTCGAAAAAGCCGACAACTATGGTGACCATAGACTCGCTCATCAGACGACATCGTATCCAGGTTCTTTGTACGCAGCTAGCCCTCAGCCGGCAAGTAGAATAATCCCTTACAATCAAGGCAGTACTGCATACTACGACATGGTACTGTCCCAACAACAGCATCAACAGCAGCAGCAGCAGCAGCAACAACAACAACAACAATTGATGGAAAATCATTCGCCAAAAGTTGAATGCCCATCATCACCGTGCGCAACACGTTCACCAGTTTTGGTATCGGCTAATCATTCTCCGGATCATCACCAGCTCGCATCACCACATATCGTTAGTTTGGGTGGTAATGCATCGCCGGTATCAGGTAATGGTAAAATTATTATGGACAATGGCCACTTGGAAAGACCAACCGTTGTTTCTATGTCTTCATAAGGATAATAAAAAAAAATAATATATGAATATAAAGGAGAAGAAAAATGGAAACGAAGAAAACAGAGAAAAAAAAAAAAAGAAAGAAACGATATTACCAATTTTTACTTTCTTTATTTTATGAGTTTTTTGGTTTTTTTTTTTTTTCTTTCGTCTTCTTTCCTTCCTTCTGTTTTTCTTTTTTCTTTTTTTCTTTGTATATCGATAGTTTACACCTATAATATATCCGATAAAGAAACATTTTATTGTACGGTGCTGCCAGCTAAGGGAAATTACGTTAACCAAGGCTATACTTGATATCTTGATATAAAAGTGATTCCTTAATCTATCTATTTGACAATAATTATTATAGGTTGTAGGTGTAGTTAGTTGATACTATATTTTTAGTCTATTCCCTTAGTCTTGGCGTCAAAGAAAGAACATTTTTTTAAATAAAATAAAAAATCAACCACAAGAAGAAAAAAATAAAAATAAATAAATAAATAATAAATAAAGAAAAGGAGTCTGTCATAATCGTGTGAAGAGTAAAAGAACTTGATACCCTATGTAATATATATAATTATGAATATACACACCATACCCTACTAATCAGACGTCTCCATAATAAATTTATTGTTTTCTCAATAAATAAAATTATGATCCTACTGTTGTTTTAAGGCTTACTATTATCATTGTTGTTATTATTATTATTGTTGTTATTTTGTTGTTACATATGAATATCGTCATATTTTCATTAATATTAGTAATATTATTATTATGATTATCACTATTATTATTATTATTATTATTATTATTATTTAAGTAAGAATATTAGAATAGGTCGTATAATAGGATAAGCTGAGGTGAAAAAGATGTACATCTTCGTTTTCTTTTTTTTTTCTTCTTCTTCTTTTCGTTAAACAAATTCGACGTAATAATTTTCAATATTTTATATTATTATTATTATTATTATTATTATTATTATTATTATTATTATGTAGTTACCTATTATATGAATTATATTATTATAGAAATTATATCTTACCAGCTGATATAAATTTATAATTTATTTAGTTTCACCCAGTACTACCTATATAGGTATAATAATATCATTCCTTATACACACATAATGTATGTAAGTTATACATATAATATAAAAAGCTATATCCGCTATAGAAAAAGGAAAAAAAAAAAAAGAAATAACAAATAAATGAATAAATGACACTATAGGTATATAATATATACGTCATATTATATCATGCATTGTAAAACCGAAAGAGATATAATTGCGATATTTAGATATTTGCGTACGTGTGTGTATATGTGTTATTTTTGTTTTATTATTATTTTTTTCTTTCGCTTATTTCTCTCTCTCTCTCTCTTTTTTCTTGTTTTTTTGTTATTGGGGATTATCTCTTCGTCTAGATTCTAGACTGTTCAAAGCATGTATAGCAATTTTTTGAACTAATTCGGACGGATAGTTCGCGAACAATCGTTTTTTTTTTAAATCTGAGTGGGTAGAATCGACCCAGTGTGACTGTCTCGATATTTTCTTAGTAGTGTGACTGTGGAGGGTTAAAGACAGTGCCTTTTCCCAGCTAATATTATCATATACGATATATAGTAAAATATTTTTACGCTTTTTTGTAATATATATATATATTTTTTTTTTATGCATATGGGTATACGGAGTAGAGGAAGAAGAATATATATATATTTTTTTTTGTTTTTTTGTTCACATTAATTGATATCTTACGATGACAGCATGTAAGAGAGACAGAGAGACAGAGAGAGAGAGAGAAAGAAGGGAAAAGAAAGAAAAAAAATAATTCAGCATCAAGGCAAGGGCGTGGTAAATCGATAATTTAGTTAAACATTGCGCGTTTTTAATTAGGGATTAAACGTAATTCTAATTTGTTTTTTTTTTATGCTACTTCTCTTTGATTTTTTTTGTTTTTTTTATCTTTCTCTTGTCATCAATTAAGTTCGAACATCACCGAGTATGGGTTAATAATTTATTCTGTACAATCACATTGGTATGGTTTCGGAGAAAGAAGAAGAAGAAAAAAATAAAAAATAAAAAACAGTTCGAATAAATGTGGCGATTGAATTGATTCATTGATCGATTACCAACGTGTTGCTCTATATGAGGCTCAATATAATTATGTATACTATAATATTCCGATTGATAATTGAAATAATCTTATATAATATATTATATTAATACGATTTTAATATTATAGTTACGAAAATATAAAATTAAATTAAAAAAAGAAAAAAAAGAAAAACGATAAACGCGAGACAATAATATATTATAATATAATTAATTCGATTTACGCACTGATTATTAATTTTATTCTATTTTTTTTTTTTTTTTTTTGATAAATAATAACAGAAAATTTGTTGTTTAGAAAGGAAAAAAAAAAAAACAGAAAAATTTCTTTGCTAAATTTAAATCTACTATATCATTATCATTATTATTATTATTATTATTATCATCATTAAATATATATTTAGAGAGGTATATAATTTTATATTAATATCTGTACATATACGTCTACGCAAGTACGATCTTAATTATAAATAGATTTTCATTTATTATAGGTACCTATATACATATACTATGTATATAGACGAATAATACTATTATGTACAATCTCTATATAGTTAATAATTTTCTTCTTTTTATTTTATTTAAAAGAAGAAGAAAAAACAAAAAATTCAACAAATTTCCTATTCTTTCTTAGCTAGTTATAGTATAGAGTTTTTTTTTTTTTTTCTTTTCAGCATTTTTGCAAACACGAATCCTATACCTACACCTATACCTAAAAATTCATATATTATATTAGAGTGGTCCTTAATCTAATCATTTTTGAATTTAAATGCTCTCATTGGCCAGGAACGTTTTCAAATATGTAGGAAAAAATTTAACCGACATTTCAGATTCCTATCTCAATTTTAAGTAGCACCTTGAAGCATTCGAATTTTTTCATTTTAACAAAACAAGATTTCTGATATTTCGCGGTTAATTTCTTTTTATTTCTATTGCGGTATAACAGCTCAGAAAAATCTCAAATTTCGTAAACTCCTTGCCTATTATAGTAGTAGGGGTTTCATGATAATTCGACAGATTTTAAACGATATAATTTGGAATTCTGAAAATCGTGTGGTATTTAAATGGAAAATGTTCGAAGGCTTTGGGGCAGTACTTAGAATCGAGATAGTAGCCCGGGGGTTTTCTAATACATTTTTTTGTACATATTTCGAGACGTCTTTGCCCGTGGAAGAATTCGAATTCGAATATCACCGAATTAATGATAAGTCATAATAATTAAACATGTGTTAAAGACATGTTTTATATTCCTAATATATTATTTCTCCGAGTGTTGTATATTTTATCGATAGTCGTGAATAATTGTTTCTAAATAATAATGATGAATAAAAAAATTGATAAAAAAATAAAATAAATAAATAAATGAATAAGGGATATAATCTATACGTATATACGTGAACAATTTTATTCTCCATTAATTTTTATTCTCATCTTATACATAACACTTATATCTATATTATTATAGGTGTAATTCAACGATATACTGTTTATTGTAAACCAATTTTTATATACTTGCATATATAACGTTATCGCGATGTTATTATTATATAAATGTTTGTTCGATCAAAGTTATTTGTTTCAAACTTTTAAGTCGTATATATATATATATAGTATATATTGGTGGTGCTGTTGCGCTATTTTTATTTTCATATATTATAGTATATACACGATCTTATCATATACATCGCTAATAGATAACGATATATTTATATGTAACATATCGTTATTACGGTTAAGTTTATTTCTATATATCAAATATATATATTAAACAACGATCATTTAACTATACTATATGAGGTAAAAATCTATAAAATTGAAAGAAATTTAAAAAATCTTCTTTTCCTTTTTTTTTTTCTATCATCATTTTCGTTTTCATTTTTATCAAATTAATTAGGACACAGAGTCTTAGCCATTACACGTCGATTATGAAATATATATATATATATATATTAGGGTGGTCCTTAAAAATAAAATTTTTTGATCCACCCCCCCAAAAAGGTTTCCTTTTTTTGTAAAAACATGAGGGAAATTTATTTTTTTGTGAAAAAAAAATGAAAATAACACGTGCCGTCAGACGATAAAAGTCTTTTTTTTTCTTATGAATCTGCAGTTTTTTCTAAATGTGTCACAAGATATGCAAATTTGACAAAAAACTAAAAAAAAAAAAAATTTAATTTTTTCAATTTTAATTTTTTTTTTAATTTTTAATTTTCAATAATCATGAATGATGAAAAATGAGGTAAAGAAAGAAGCGAAAAAAAAGCTTCCCCTTTTTTATTTCTTTCTTTCTTTTACCGTTTTAAAAGATATTATTTGATAGAATCAGGATCGGACGACGATAAGCCAATTGGATGTATGTATGTACATGTATTTTTTTTTTTCTTTCTTTTCCGTGTCAAAATATAATCAGACAGTAAGTTGTGAGTGGAGAGGTTCTCGTCGGAGGCCAAGCTTATCGCGAGGGCACGGTGTGTGTTCGGTAACCATGACAACACCCCCGAGGTATAGATAAGAGATTCTGTATTCACATCGGCACGGATTACATACTTACGAGTTTTATTTTCTAAGTGTGTGTAAACAGAAGTAAAAACACAGACGTACAGATATATGTGCGTATACGCGTGATCGAAAAGTTGAAATCATTGACGTAAGGTTGAAATTTTTTTTTTCTTCTTTTTTTGGTTGAAAAATTCTAATCAAATTTATACGAGCTTAGAACGATGGGAAATTACAGGTGTAGGGAAGCTTAATTCGGTAAAAATTTGTTGAAATAATTTTAAACAGGGAATATATTTCGTTTCAGAAGTTTTAATCGCAGCCATTTTTATACCAAAAGTAGGTAATAGAAGTTGGGAAATATTTTTGAACCCATCCATACTTCACAGAGTACGTGAATTTTTCATCTAAATTCGATGCACGGATTGACGAAGAATTGTAAGAATTAGACATTTTTTAATTTGCTCAATTTTTTTTTTTTTTTTTTATATATATATATTTTTTTTTTCCTCTTCCTTTATCTTCAGATCGTGCTAGTTAGAAACAACTGATGTGGTGGGAGTTCAACCTTCACGGAATGTAGGTACACGATTTATTATCGACGTTTCGTCAAGGTTCACCAACAAATTTAGAGAGTTATTAACTATTTGGAAATTCTCGATATCGATACGATTTTTAAACCTGCAGATACGATTAGAGGGTTTTTAATTTTTTCATACCGATCCTTCACGAATACTTACACGATTTTTCTCATCATGATTTCAATAAAATTCAAGTAAAATGGTCAAAGCTAGTAATTCATATACCTCATTCCTACAAGTTCAAATATTTGCGTTTAGAAACCGGTAGCGATTCGTCTTTGTAATGTTTTTTTTTTTTTTTTTTCGCCGATCGTCACACTATAATAGATTTTTCATTTCAGAAATGACGGAGTTGCATTCTCGGAAAAGGGACAATCTTCCTTAAAAAATCTCTCCAAATCGTTTCCCTGATTACTCCCTCGCCCACTAGGTATACTATGAAGAATTTGCCGATATATACGCGTAGGTGATAGAATAAATCGTTAACTAGATAGTACTAAAAGGAAAAAATTATACGTAAGCCATACATTTTTTTTTTGATTCGTTTCTGTAGAGAAATCGCGAGGTAGTGGTGCCAGGTTAATTGTATAACGTAACAAAATGGCTACCTGCCATTGCAACGCGGGTTCCTGTAATCGTCAGTCAATATTTGACGGTGTTCTCGGATCAAACCGATGCGGTTCAGAAGCGGTTACTAGGCGGCGACACTATCACGAGCCAAGTCTCTCTCTCTCTCTTTCTTTCTCTCTCCGGTCTCTCTCTCTCTCTCTCTATCTCTCTTTGCACGAAGGTGTGAAGAGCTAGTGTAGGCCATACGTGTAACATAGAAGACACAATCTATCTGCACAAAAGAGAAGAGCACACTGTGTGTCGCCGCGCCAGTAACTTTGTGAAAGATTCAAATTTCCTATTTTAATTATATTTTCACGGATTTTCATTCACTCTTATTCTCAATTTTACTCTTACTATTCTTCTACTCCTTATCTACACCGGGACAATTTTACCACCCCGTAAGTACGTAGAAAATAATAATTGATATTATTTTTTTTTTCTAAACTAGATATAGTTGCGTAAGTTTAAACGATTTCATCGAATCGCGGATGTGTGCGTGTCTGTCTTCAGAGAAATAAGTTTGAAAAATATTCAATCAAAGTACCAAAATGGCCGAAGGTATGTATATTCAGAAGACGTCTTACCGCGGCGGACGATGTCAAACTATCCATGGACAAGAACCGCGAGTACTCTCACCGTGTTACTATAAGATAATATTTTATTAATCATTAAGCACATATACCGGCTGTACATATAAGATAATGGGAATAATATCTGCAGACAATGGTGATAATACTGTTTACCGTTAGCTAATTCGAGAAGCAACCGCGACTGTGCCCGGGTCGTGTAAGAAACGGATTGAAAGATTTAAAAAAAGGAATCGGTTAATTTACGAATAAATTGAAAAGAACTAAGACTCGATCGATCCAATTCAAGCAGGAAACGGTCTGAGCCCTAGATTTCTGTCTTATGAATCGTCGTCTGTCTTGTCCTAACGACGATCGAAACTTCACGTGATATGGCGTCGAAATTTGCGTCAAATATCTCTGGAAATCGGTTAACGATTTTTTGTTTTATATCCGGTTGGAGTTAATTCACATCGAATTTTGAGATATCTATCATACAAGTCGCCGTCGTTCTTGTCTTAGCGATAAAAAAATTTCACGCGATTTTAATCGGATGATAAAATGGCGTCAAAATTGGTGCCAAGTTGGTCGATGACGCAATTCTCGTTGTCACTTCTGAAGCGTTTAATTACTTCGATATGTGTGTTTTTTTTTTTTTTCTTTTTTTTTTTTTTCTCTTATTCTCCTCGACACAGAAAGAAGTATAATCCACTGTGAGTAGGTGTAGGTGTAGAGGTGTACCGCGATCCAGCCGCCATGTCGAAACTTTTCTATAAATCTGTTCTCTGATCGTTTAGACTTTTAGAGAGACGTCGTGTAAACTCTTCGCGCACTATCCCGTACTCAATTGAAAACCGGTATTATATGCCGATCGGGAATATCGAGGAGAGGCTTTTCGCAACTCGCGATCAAGACCGATCGGTTCTAACTGAATGGACTGAGGTATTAGGTCCGTACGTCCGACGATCACAGAACTAAGAACAGCCCTACGCGGCAGGAGGCGGCTCCGCATACTGAAATTATCATTTTAGCTGATACAAGCTAATGTAATGATGCAGTTTTATCTCTTATTATCATGGAAAACGAGATAAATGGCGATAGTGTGGTTTATTTTGACAACGGTCTCCCTATCGTGCCGGTATCAGCCCTCGTATCTTCTGCGGCTCCTCCTGCAGATGCAGCCTTAAACAGCCCTGAGTCTTTAACGCGGTCCATAGAACAGGTATAGAAATCGCGATTACAGTTGGAAATAACTCGGAGACATTTGAACGCGAATAAAGTAGATTTATGCTTCTTTATATGAGTTATAAAAATGAAAATCGGAGGTATGACATGAGGAGATCGGTACTTGTTATAAATTTCAATCGATTGATCGTATACATGCCCATTAGATGCGTTTAAACGTGGTCGAAGTCAATTCTAATCTTCCGCTGAATCATATTAATCTTGTAAAAATGTAGATCTTTATCAATCGATGTATATACAGGTATAGGTATACAGGTAGCATTAAATATATGAATTCGCGGTAAATGCGACCGTCTTAGATTACGTCGTGCCGATTGTCACGTAGGTATAAGTCTGCACATATATAAGACGCGTTTTCCAGGTCCGTATACGTCATATGTCTTTGAAGAGTTTCGGTGGATCCCCCTGGCGCGGTGTAGGTAATAACGAGTGAATCAGAATAAGAAAAAAAAAAAATTAATGATCGAAAAAAATAAAAATAAAAATAAAAAAAATCGTTATGGGCACGCCTAGATGTGGGATTATCTATGATTCATCATCCCTTATATACCTATACTTTAATAGTTTGCTGCAGGGTCGCGAAGCTGAGAAGTATAATTAAAGATGGCGACTACATTCAGCTACCTAATACGGCATATAATGTATATACATGTATATATATACATCATACATATATGGCGCCTTATACCCACTTTACCCACGTCATTTTGTTATCTAAGTTGCGCGCACCTTTCGGGCTTATCAAATAACAAACATCGGACACCCTGCACTTTTCTAGGGTCCATAACTATATGTATATATTTATATTTACGTGTATGTATGCATATGGCGTTGGATGTGTGACAATTATTCATTTGAAAATTTTCTTTTTTTTTCTCCTGCAATTTTCGTCATTCATATGTCAAGCAATTTTGTTTTACTTCATAATCGTGAAAAAAAAAGGAAAAAAAAAATGTCAAAAAAATTGAAATCTCGTGAATTTGTTCGTATTATATAACCCGGTTTGTTGTAATTTCGTGATTCATTTATTTATTTATTTTCTTCGCTTGCTGAAGTGAAGCGGAATGTCCCATATGTATAGGTACATGTCCGGTTATCTTTTCAAACTTTGCGCGTAGTCAATCACTTTCAGATCAGTAAACACTCGGCTGAGATATGAAAAAATCGGCGTCTATAATCAAAAGATCGGAGGCATATAGAGTATATACGGTGTATACACATATGTAGGTGCATTATATAAGTATAGGTTCATAAGACTTTGCGGTGAACGACGCACGGTGCACGTTGAATTTCTTCTATTCTTTGCTTAATTTTTTTTTTTTTCTTCTTCTTCTTCATTTTTCTTTCGTTTTTTATCATTCTTTTTCTTTATATCCTCAGTATATACGATAAGAATCATTTATATATACTTTATACCTTATACACTTGGTTATAAGGCTTGTTAAGTCTCTGCGAAGGTATTCGATATCTAGATAAGATCCGCGCGTAGTTAGTTAGTTTATAGTTCGATTTGCCGTTATACTACAATAAGGAGCAATTATATATGAGATTTTTTTTTTTTTTCCTTGGAATATATGTATAATAATTTTTCCCTGAATGTGCGAAAAAAAAAAAAATTAAGAAATTTTTCATTCCTAAAAAAAATTTTACGTGATTTTCTTCTTTTTTTTTTTCTTCAGTTTTCTCAGTGATTCAAAATAAAAAAAAAATGTCTCACGAAATATGCAGATTTGATACAAAAAAAAAAAAAAAGAAAAAAAAAAAAAAGACCAATGAAAAAAGAAAAAAAGTTTAAAAAGTTAAATTATCAATAAATCGAGATCTACGAGTCCTTTTCGAGAAACAAAATCTGACATAATTCTCGCAATTATAACGATATTATATACAAAAATGGGTTGGATCAATTTTTTCACGGTATAGAGAAAAGAAAAAGTAAAAAAAAAAAAAAAAAAATAGAAGAGAGAGAGACAGACACACACACATGCAACGGTGTTAATAAAAGGCCAACATGGAGGTCTCTCGATATATGGCAATAATAATCTGTGTTGGTATAAGCGGTGGTCACGTTTGACCAATGGGGGTCGAGGGGCTGGCCAATCACAGGCCGTCGCCCTGCGCTCTTTAGTCTTTCCCGTTAAACCAACGCGCGTATAACTTTAGCTCTCTACACGTCAGGTAGAGGTAGAGGTAGATAGCAGATGCCTACCTGGAGCTCTTCAAGCCCAGAGTTACAGACGCAGGTGGTAGAGTACGGAGGGGTCAGGGGTGGACAGGGGGAGTTGGACACGCGCCCGCGCCCGCGATCACTACACACCCACGCACGAGCGCACAGTTATTCTCCGCAGTTTGTCTCGCGCGTTTCCTAGGTAGGTATACGCGATTACAATATACTATACTACCTACGTCTTCCTCTGTATATCTATATATATATATATAGTATATATATAATAAATTATTTTAGTCGATCCGCGAGCGTAATATACAGTCAGTTGGTATATTAGGATAAAAAAGAGAAAAAAAAAAAAAAGAAAAAATTCTCAAATTTTTCAGTTTTTTTTTTTTTTTTTAATATTTCGAAAAAGTGAAACTATATACATATTACAGATATATATATATATATATTTCATAATATATAATAATAATAAAGGGAAAATATTAACACCGGCAGCATCATTCGCGCTATCAAATGCGACACGCCACTATCAAGGTAAGAATCGAACCCGATCTATAAGATTCAAGATTGTAATATTCATTATTATGCAAATTTTTTATATACCCTATAGTCTAGATAAATTATAGATATACACGTTTTTTTTTCTTTTGTTCTTTTCCTTTTTTTCATTATATATAGCGAACATATATCATGTATATAAACTCTTTTTTTTCTTATCCCGCGGGTCAAAGGTCTCGTGTTGTTTGACAGATTATACCGAAGAGATTAGAGATTACGGAGGATAGAGAATCTATATATGTATATACCTCACACGTGTTTTATTTCCAAATTATATACGTCGATATTCATAAATAAAAAAAAAAAAAATTATCTACGTCAAACAATTTTTTCTTTTCTTCTTCTTTTTTTTTTCGTTTTCCGCCTTCGATTAAAAAGAACATTCTAATTATTGAGAATTAGATGTAAATGAAAAGGTGAGCGTATCCAACGGTGCGATTGAGCCGTACTCTTCAACTATTCTCATAGAATATAGACCATATTATAGTTTTACTCTCCTGTTTAGTTTTTATTTCGTTTTTTTTTTTCTTTTTTGCAAATTTCACTCACGAACTTTCAAACACATTTTCCTTCATTTCTTTCTCTCTCTCTCTCTCTCTCTCTCTAGTGACAAAATTTCGTTCTATCACAGTTTTAGCTGGCATTGCCTTAACAATACCCATAATAATTGGGTGTATGTGTATATAATATTTATGTATATAGTCGTAAGATTTGTCATATCGGAAAATACTGTGAATGTATATAGCTACTAAGAAGAATTACGAGTGTCGATTAGTTTTGACCGCGTCATCGCATCGGCTTATAGACTTACTTTTCGCAAAGTTTACTCACTTTACGTCTGACGAAGGACGGACGGAGGTATAGGTACGCTTGGACGGGGTTCCACATTTCTTGGTTGACAAAAATCCTCTGACTCATATATTTTACGGTATTTATCTAACGTACGGCTTTCGTCGACTCAACTTGGGCTTTATTTGCCGCGGACGATGAAGAAAAAATTTCATTACCCCCCTTAAACAATATGTTTTAACAAATTTATACTACTTTTCGCGCACAATTATACTTAACGACTTAATCTGCATCATAAAGAAAAAAAAATATATATATATAAAAAGAAAAAAAAAAAGGAATAGTAAAATAAAAATTCTATTATATATTAGATGCATTACTCACCAAGTTAAACGAGCTGAGACATAAGTAGGTGTAGGTATTCGTCACATTACACAAAACCATACGAATATAACTGAAACAGAAAACAATTTTCAAAATCAGATATATTTTTCAATTTTCAATTCTGACTATCGTATCGAATATTAAATGAGGAAATTTTCCAAATCCACATAAAGCCGCGGGAGATGTAAATGCGACAATTATTTCGTAAGTCCCTGTGACCAAGGGGATGGGATGGATGTTGTTCGCCCTCTGCAAGTTTCCTTGGAATATCGAAAAATCGTTCTTTTCTGTTGCTTGTACCTCAATTTTTAATTTATCTAATTAAAAAAAAAAAAATTCAATTTTGGATACCGAACCCAGTGTATAGTGTATAAATATATATCATATGGCTGCAAGTCGTAGAGATTATCGCACAGAGAGAAGGATTAATATTTATCAAACTTTCTGAAGCATTAAACCCACGGTGCAAGTAGTAGTCTACTTCTTTAATTGAGGTTGTAAATAATTCTAAAAGTGATGCAGTAGCTGGGACGATATATAATCTCGTTCAACTTCGATATTGTTACATTACACGTATATCGGCCTTGTTTCCTTTCCTCGAGCGATTTAGGTTTATTTCCTAATTCGGAAAGGGATCGAAAATCGTTAAAATCGTATAGATTTCGTATTGTTTTTTCTTTTTTTTTTTTTTTCACAAATGTTTAAGTAAACACGATCAGTTCCTGTCTGGATCGGCGACTTCCGATGTTACAAAGCCTCATCGACTCGCGACAGTATATTACCAAGACATATAAGATCGTTTGAAGAAACGAAACGATCCCGAAACCGGCGGAAGTCGAAACTTGACATTGCGGAGCGGAAGTGACGCTTTCGGTCAAACAATCTCACATTTTTTTCTCGCGACTGACTAAGGTGCGCCGTACAACGTGGGTTTATATATATATATAAATGTGTGTATATACTCGTGTTCAAGTCGCGTGCCATACTAGCCGTCACGGTCTCCGTCATTTTTTGTTACTCCTCGTTCCTCTTTCCATCCCATAATCAAATTTGAAAGAAAAACCGATCATTCTTTATGCTGATTCCAGGGAATCATGAAGGAGCCTCTGGTCAGTAGTCAGCAAGAAGTTAAAATGGAATGGAACGGCAATCTGCAGGAGGGAGGCAACTCGCCCCAAGTATCCCAGTCCCCCGATGACCAATCCGGGGTGGATAATCCCCGAAGTGTTATAACGACGAGGAGACACGTCAGAACAATCACAACAGCCGGACACATAACTGAGGGTACAGTAACGGAGCGAGAATCAGAGTCACCAGTCCCTAGCCCAGTTGCATCGAACATGCAACAAGTAATACGGCAGCAACAGCACAACGCGGCTACCGCAGCTAGTCAAGAACAGCAGCAACGTTACCAAGAGGAACAACACCAGCAACAATTTGTTAGAGTTTCTCGCGTGTCAAGTCCTGGCGATGCGGGAAGAGAACAACACCATATTACCTACTCCAGTAACGGACGGGAGCCGGTTGATGCACAAGAAAGTATAGACGCTCCGATAAACATATCCGTCAGCAAGGAACCACCCAGGTAATTAAATTCTTCATAAAACTTTAATTTCCAGAAAAAGATAATCGCAAACCATTCCTTGAACGGCACAGGGTTGAACCCGGGCTCTGACCAGCCTGCAATCTTATCATAACGTTTTTAGGTACGGTACACCAGCTCCAGAGAGAACGGAAGTGAGATACGTGTATGCGAATCAAGAGCAGGATGTACGTCGCGACGAGCTAGTGGCCCACGGCGAACAGCAGCAACAACAACAGAGTCAGCAACGATACAGTCCTCAGGAGAGTGCGGACATTCGTTCAGGAAGATACCAAAATTCGCCAGTTCAACACGCCGATGATTACGCGCAATCGCCGATGGTCACACAGGCCGGTAACACGGTACAAATCCAATCTGCATCACCGGCTACAGCGTATTCCCCAGCGCCGATAGACGACATACGTGGTACACAGCAGCAGCTTGTAGTTACCGGTTACTCCGAGCATGGAAATGGAAACATAAAATACGAAGCTGAAGCTGCGGTCGCTACCGATAGCATAAAAGGATCGAGCACATACACAACGCTTGAAACTGTGGCCTTGGCACACGCGCAGCCGGTCCAATATGCTCAGTATATTTCGGCGAGTGAATCCTTCCAGCAGACTGTTCCAAGTTACAGTTACTCAAAGCCTGGTGATCTGTACCTGAGTTATCCTGCGACTAGTCAAGCCGGAGGTCGAGGGGCAGAGGTGAGCGGTTAATATGTATATCCCATTATCTACTTGAGGATTTAACGCGGTTATCTAATCTATCATATTCTCTGTACCCCTTCGAAGGTCGACTCGCCAAGTGTGTACATAAAAAACGACCCGACACTAACATCCTCGTCGTTATTGACCGGCGGAAGACTGCCACCGTTGCATTATGATCAGCCAGGTTCGCCAGGGTCACAAGTAACTCTTTACGGAACTGGTACGGCTACTTATCAATACGTTAAACCAACGGGTGAACAGTACTGGCCAACCGGCGGGTCCACTCCACCATCGACACTTGAATTCGTCCAGGGTTACGGCGGTGGAGTGGCTGCTATATCAGCTAATGAAGCTGCCAACATGCAACTATACTCTAGCGGTGGTTACAACGGAAACGCTTCAGGGAATGGCCCTCAGTCACCGTGGACCACCCTTCCCCCTGGCAATCCTGACGATAGTTTTGACGGTCCTATAATGACCGCTGAACTTAAGGAGTGCGTTAATTGCGCCGCTAACATGACTCCTCTTTGGAGAAGGGACGGGACTGGACACTACTTGTGCAACGCCTGCGGACTTTACAGCAAAATTAACGGAGTCAACAGGCCGCCGATCAGATGTGGAAAACCTAAGCAGCCAGTCGCTCCGGTGAGTAAATAAAATTAAACTAGAACCTATAGGAATTCGAATTGGAATTTATTAAACATGGTCATTTCTACCCTGGAGTCAACTTTCTGCCGGAGGAATCAGGCCATTTATATTTGTGCTGATAACGATGTGAAGCGTTCGCGCGGACGCACGGGGAGACAGACGCGGGGATCGTTCGGTGTGTGACACGACTTCGATATTAAGTAATGTTTGTGCACTCGACGGGCGGGCAGGCGAGCAAGCTAGCTAGCTAAGCCCTTATCTCTTTCAACCGAGCAAATAACAAAGCCGGAGGAACGCGGGACGACCGCTTGATGGCTCACCGCTTTAATACCAAACACTATAAGAGAGTGTGGCAGCAGTGTTGTTTGCTCTAGTTCTCTTTCTACGTGGCCTTAATACCCAGATTCTCTATTGCCCAAAGTTTCTTCTAATTTTATTTTATTCATTTTTTCCTCTCGTTCCAGCGGAAAAACTAGCATTTTATACATATTTATTTTTTTTCTTTTTTCTTTTTCCTCTTCAGACTGGCGGACGTAGAACTGGAGTTCAATGTGCCAACTGTCACACCAGCAACACGACCCTATGGAGACGCAATAACAACGGAGAACCGGTGTGCAATGCTTGCGGACTTTACTACAAACTCCACAACGTGAGTATATCGGTCATCGATGTATGATTTCCACTGACTTTCGACATTATATTCGCGTTTATCACATTTTATCCATTCGCTTATGATTTTGCATTTCTGGGTTTATTGCAAAGCCCGTTTTTGGGAGCATCAACCTGTGGTATCTCGCGATTGCTATGATCCACATTGAGATAACCCTTGGCTCCAAACAGTCTGCAATAGCATTTAAGTACGATAATGTAGATAGCTGACGATAACTATTAATTAAAAGACTATTTAAACGTGGAACAACGCGATTCAGTGGTTTATCTTTCCGTAAGCGGGAACGAGCGAGCAAGGCAAAGCAAAGCAAAGGAAAGAAAAGTAAAGCAAAGAGGCGAAACCGGGTGTAGCTCCAGATGTAATAAATTTCAAGTCGAAACATAGGAGAGCTGTAAAGGGCGCAAACAAGAGCCGACCACGAGACCGTTAAGAAACGAGTAGATTCCTCTTCCAAGAACGCTCGAGAGTCTCAGGGAACAAACAGAGACAGACCACACCTCGGAGAGCCATTTATATTTCCATCAAAAGAAGAAAAAACAATGAAAAAAAGACACAGAAAGGAAAAAGGAGGGAAAAAATTGGGACACAAATATGACTAATAGTAGAATTAGGTGGTCGAGTCTTTACCGCTCATCACCACTTGAGCTGAGAAAATCCAGGTGCCATTCAAACTCCCGCTGATATCGATCGCTCCCTGAACCGAACGCGATATCAACGTTTTTGCGCCATTTTGCTCTGATCAATAGCCAAACCCGTGAGAATGATTCATTTTCGATCTGGTTCCTCTTTTTTTTCATTATTTGCTCTTCGGTTTTTCACGATTTATGACATCGAGCCTCGAGCTCAATGGGTGTACACCTAATGGATCATGATTTTCGTCGTGATATTTTATTCCGTAATTTAATAATCGCGGTGAAGTAATAGTGGAGCATGATAATAAACAGTGCGATAGATAAATGGGTAGGGGATCGAGAGTGGTCGAAACCTTAGGTAATCTTAGTCAGGTAGTAATCATCTTGATCATCATCATTTTTAATTAACATTAATCTTCGACGTCGGTGGACGGGGCTTATCTTAGTCTTACAATCGGCAGGTGTGATAAGCCTTCGGTAATTAGAGATATATATTATATTTATAGTTAATAATAACAGTAGACTAATGAAAGATCTCGGCGACATACTGGCGATGCTATCACCCCATCATCTACAAGCCGTCATCGAAACAGAAAGCAAATATTACTTAATTAAAAAATTATGAGAAGAAATGAGAAATAAAAGTACGATGTATATTTTATCTTCCCGAATTTTTCATTTCGCCCTCATTTCAGTCAGATAAAATTTATTCATTTCAGGTCAATCGGCCACTGAGTATGAAAAAAGAAGGCATTCAAACCCGCAAAAGGAAGCCCAAAAATCCAACTAATTTACCTGGGGGTCTGCCAGGAGCCAGCGGTATTCACAAGACCGAGCTTAAGGCCAGCTTACTCGGTGAGTCTTCGGTGAGCAACACTTCTTATTACATGTATGGAAACCTGACCCTTAATTATTACGAAAAGTAGGTAGAAAAAAACAAAAAAAAAAGCAGAAAAAAAGAAAAAGTACGAAGAAATGAAAATTTCTTTTTCTTTTTTCTTCCTAATCTCTCCACCCATCATCCAGAATTTGAAATTAATATATTTTATACGTATACCTAATGTGCTTATACTACGCCACTGATTCTGATCAAAAACCGAACTCCTACACCCTGTGTGCTTTTAATCCATTCGATACATCATGGCCGACCAAATACGGTCGTACGCGCCTACGTGGGCGTACCGAGTCATGTCCATCCCGTACATTGGACGCGGTTTGATAACGGACTGTCCGAGTCCACTTTTCACCCCCCTTCTCTACCTCGGTGTTGGTTATAAGAGAGGATTTGTCGAACAAAAAGCGAAATGGGCATCGATCATCGATCAGGTTTTCCGACAAAATAATTACAGCCGATGTTATTTTACTTTATTTTGCTTAAGTTTTTTTTCATTTTATTTTATTTTTTTTTACAAAGATTTCGAAAGAGGTTATCGAAGACGGCATTATTTGCGGTACTTTTCCGTCGACTTTGAAACCGGGGGTTTTTTCTTTCTTCAATTTTTTCATTTATTCAACCGTTTTTGAGATCATTCGGAGAATTTGAACTAAAGAATTTTCAAAAACTCGATGAAAATTAATTATTTACGATTGAGGAAACCTGATTAATTACTACGGAGTTTTCAATTCGGGAAAAACACACAAAAAAAAAGTTTACTTTCATTTGAAAAAAGAAGAAATGTAGATTTTCGGTAAAAAGTTGAACGATTATTATTATTATTTTTTTTTTTTAATCATTCAAAGACTTTTTCGAACAGAAGAAGCCTAAGACGTATACCCATAATGATAATGATGCGATTCGTTGAAATTATGAAAATACGATTTTTCTACGAGGAAACGAACATTTTTCTCACATCTGTTTGTCGAACTTTAATTTAGTTTAGGTTCAGTGTCAGTTTAGTTTTTTTCATTCTTATAAAATCGTAAGAAAAAAAAAAAAAAAAATCTAGGAAAAAGACTATATTACATGTATGAAAAATGCGTTGTAAATCAGTTTCTCATCTCCGATTTTTGTTTTTTTTTTTTTTTTTTTTCCAGTGGAATCGAAACTGCAGTTGAACATGTACTCCAACGGCAGTGGCGGTGGCGGTGGCGGATCAGGCGGTGGTGATGAACATTATCTACCTGTTGGTGCTCTAACAACTGCACAGTTGAGCCACGCACATTCACCCCTGGCGCTACCCTCTGCTGCTGCACTTAATCGTCAAACTACACTTTCGTAAGTTTTAATTGACGATTAACGATTCATTAAAAGAAAAAATAAATAAATAAATAATATCTCTGCTGATTTTTTCGACGTATAACTTCTAGACATTTATTTGGGTCTTTTTCTTTCGTTAGATCGTTATCGATTTATTGGCACAAAAAAAAAAAAAAAAAAAAAAAAACCAGATAATTTATTTTCCTGTTTTTTTTTTTTTTCTTTTTGTTACTTTTGAAATGTCTTCGCAGTGTCCCTCCGCTGGAACCGATAAATGGTCGATCGGCAGCGGATCTGACTTCTGTTATAACTTCGACAACAGCCGCTCATACCGACAGAAATTAATTCCAACAATTTATCGGCAACATTTGACCGTGCCGGCTGCGAACTGTTATACTGCCAACCAATAGGCTACGTTCAATCCTACGGATGGTAAGACACTATATATATATATATGCATACATCAATTGGATTGCCAGCTGTGCAGCTAATATTATAATATTATAATATACATGTACTTATATATAATTATATATATATTAGAGTGATTCAAAAAAAAAAGGAGAAAAAAAAAAAAAAAAATTAAACCTTGACCTTGAATAACTTTTGAACGAGTGGACTTATTAGAAAGTTACTTCAAATTTTTTTTTTTTTTTTTTTTTTTGAGCGTTTAATTCTCTATAAAAATATGTCTGTAGATTCTCTGTGTGACATATCATTATTTAGTTATATAAATCAGAATAAGAAAAAAAATAATTTATCCCATAATGTTATTCTTATGGAAAATCGAAAAGTGCGATGCGAAGCATCCTCATAATAATATACTAAGAGCTCATATTTTAACAGGCATATTTTTATACCTAAATGAAACTTTTGGGCCTTTTGGTGAAAAAAAAACAAAAAAAAAAAAATGTTTCATTTTTGAATCACCCTGATACATATATATTATAATTATGATAATACACATGCATATAAGTATACTTGAAGTTAAAAAGTATTAAATTAAATTAATTAAAAAGGTATAGACTTTTATAGCTAGATAATTTGTTTAGTATTTTTAATTAGATTATTATTATTATTATTATTATTATTTGAATATTATATTCCACGTATATAAATTTTCTCGTAAGCGTAGAATCGCTTTATTGAAATTTGTATATACCTATATAGCTTTTGTACCACATTCCCAAAGATTTGTAAATGTATTAATTAATTAATTGATTAATTAATTAATTAATTGAATTAAATTAGCCCAAAGAGTAATATATACATATTCGTAATATTAGTGAATATATATAATAATTGAATGAAAGAAAAGAAATAAAAATAAAATTAAAAAAAAAAAAACACCACGAAGCAAAATTTTTGAAAATATTATTGAAACTATATTATAGATGAAAAAAAAAAAGTCATAGCCAAAGTGCCCAGTTGGCATTTTAAAGTGAAAATAAGAAGCTTTATTTTTTTGCTTTTTCTTTTTTTTTAATTTTCTACGATTTTTTTTTTTCGCACTCAATAGATGATGTTAAACATTATCGTTTTTTTTTTTTTTTTTTTTTTTTGTGATTTTCATACTTTTAGAAAAAGTCGCGTGAAATTTTTTGGGAAATGGCTATAAAGATTTTTTTCTAAGAGGCAGTTGAAAGGTTTAAGATTGAGCTTTGAGTTGGTGTTTAAAAAAAAAAAAAAAACAATTGCGATTATTTTTCGTCAAGTTATAAAACTTACTGTGCAGAAAGTAAGTCTTTGGAAAATACGTCGTAACTTGATAACTGTGGGGTTTCAGATAAAATGTGAAGATATGAAGAATACGTATTTTTGAATATTTAACTCGTTAAAATTTTTTTTAGAAGTTTTCTTTTTTTCTTTTTTTGAAAATTTTTGGTTTCAAATTCGCGGGCTGTCTCATCAATTTGATAGAATAAAAAGGCCGCATGGGTAGATCACGAAATTTTCTTGGTCAAATGATAAAATGAAGTATATATTATATATATTATTTAAGTGTCTTTTAAAATATAAATATAAATTATATATCAAATAATAAAAATATTATAATGAATGAATAATAATAATCATATAATTCGCACGCCACTATAATCGTTTATCGATTAATTAAATAACATTTTTTTTTTTTCAATCTGTATAAGAAGGTTTAAAAATAAGTGTCTACTGGTATCGAAACCATACCCACGTCAACAACGTATACCAATTAGTGATTTGATTACAGGTAGGTACAGAGGTACTAGGTGGGTATTACGATTATTTATTTAAACGTTAATTGGTAAAGCGCGGTAATCCAATTTCGGTATTATGACAAAATAATAAAAACCGTTTGTGTATGGGTGGATGTACATATAAATACTAAAAGCGTAAGTATACCCATACACGTATCCTTTATTATAATACCCCCGAAATACTAGCCGAAATTAAATACGTTATCGGTGATTATCTCATACCGTTCGATACCCGCACACATAATTCTACGTACCCACATGCACATAAACACACATGTATCGAATAGTCGCGGTATAACGTAGCAGCAATACGTACCACAAATCGAGGTCCTAATTAAAGAAACGCGTTCTTACGCAATCAGGGAGTTTCTCTCTGAGGGATGAGCGGAGGGAAAAAGAGAATTGGAAACAAGGATGGCGAGGGTACAAACGAGACTCGTGCTCTTGGGATTGGGATTGGGGTTGGGATTAGGGTTGGATTAGGTTCGCTGAGAATAACCCGAGTGTATATATAATAAATATTTTCAAGGTTTGGTTTGGTTTCGTTTCATTTTTTCGGCTTTGGTTGGGTTTAGCTCGGTTCACCTCTCTCAGGTGAAGACGAGGAAGGAAAAAGTCCATCAGCCGAAAGAGCGGTAAGACTCCTATCAAGCCGGTCGAGACTCCGCTAAGGGCTATTCCATGTTAGCCGGCCGTCGGACCGATCTTTATTTTTTATTTTTCACCTCGACTTTTTTGTACGACGGGCACCAGCGCCGGGCACAATCCTGGCGCCGCCCTCCAGCCGTGATCCAGGAACGTCGGAGGACTCCAGACTGTATAGACCAGGCCTCCGTATCCGTGTAAAAGTATGTTAAAAATAATCGTTAAACGTGAAACCGAATTCGATTATTTACTATTTCAAAATTTTCAATTTTTCATTTCGCTATTCCGTAACCTGGCTAAAAATTTGTCGACCAATCGTAAAACGCAGATTCGCGAATATCACGCTTTCGGATTTTATTGCAAAGAAATTAGATCGAAAATTTTTGTTTTCAATATTTTAAATATAAGAAAACTAACTCAAACCGTAAAACGCTTTGGCGATTTTTTTACTATAAGTTTGCAAGATAATGCGTTAATCCGTTTTGATCACGAGGGATGCGCGAAGGGTAATAAAAAAAGGCGTGGAAGGAAGAAGGGAATAAAGAAAGAGAAAAAAAAAAATGAAATTGCGATATATTTCGGTCTAATGCAGATGTTCAGGACGAAAATATATGTATACGAATGGATCTCGCGACGGGTGCCTGTAACAGGCATGCCGTCGCCGTCGCCAGCGAGGCGACAACCACATTCCCCGGTTATCAAGTCCACTTCGCTAGATTCCCACAGATTCACAGACTCGTAGTTGGTGCTGTTGCTCCAGACAACGAGAGGCGCCAACATTCCTAGTTTCTTAAATTTCAACTTGCCCAAATTTGTTTCACCGAAAATAATTTTCATTTTGATGTGGGTACGTATATCCGCGGCGATACTGCAGCGGTTGGATTTTCGCGGTAAAAGTTAACAGCCGGGGCTTTCAAAGTGCGAAAAAAATCTCTTGAAGTAATTTCGGCGATTTAGTGAGCTTCGAAAATGACCGAGAATCTATTGGGAGCCGAAAACGCAATCTTGCCAAAAATCGTAAACCGGTAAATCAGACATTTTTTGAAAACTATACCGGTAGTGAATTGAAAGCGATTGCCTACCGGCAACAAAAGTCGTCGACTAAATTTAGCATGTTTTAGTTTGTTTTGGCCCATGTTAGCAGCGCGTGTTTCAACCCCATCCCAGCCCCCTAACAAGGGCCTAAGTTTATTCAGGGTTTTCTTCCAGTGGTTAGCTTGATAAATTTTTCGGAATCAAATCCGAAAAGACTCGGCGCATGTGCGTGGTTTATAAAATGTGAGAAAAATTTTTGACACGTTCCATGCATATCGTGAAAATCCATTTCGTTTTTTTTTTTTTCGAATATTTTTTTGAGGTGGGTTCAATTCATTCTATATATCGAACTTTGGAGATCGTAGTGATTCTAGCCAGGTACAGTTATAATTCCGTATTGATTGACACCGCTAATTATTTTTACCAATGTGTTTAGGGAGTCTTCAGTTATCAGTGGAAGAACTGGATAAGAAGATTGGAGTATAATTGGATTACTTAATCATCGGTTAATGGAGGCTCGGATACACGTCAGCCACGCTCCGCCGCGATCGTGATTCTTCCCAATCCATATAACTGACCTATCCTAATCTGAGACCAGTTGGTATCAATATCAACTCGCCTTCCGAACTGTCACTCTGAGATATGTACCGAAGTATAGCAGATAGCGTCTGTAATTTTCTGACGTATTTCAGACTGTCATACTTTCCGCTTGGTGAGAATAATACGCCCTATGAAATTACGCCGATACTCTGATCAGACCTATTGATTTTTATTCATTGATCGCCAGTTGTCGATCATACGGCAAAAACCGCTCCGTCGGTCCGGTGACGAATTTAAAATTTAGTCAGTCTAGCCGTTGCAGGCCCCCCCTGAGGACGCATGGCGCCGACGGAGCCCACTTATCAGCTCGGACCGTTACACCTTTCTCTAATTTCTTTTCTTTATTTCTAGGCGTCCCCTGGGCCACGATCCGACCCGACTCTATTCTAGCCCCAAGTTATCTCAAAGATTACATGTGCATTACGGGATTGAGTCTTCGCTCTCTACTCTCATGGTTTTCCTACTCCTACTTCTACCACCTATACCCGTACCAACGAACGGGCTCATTTATATTTCCAAATATTCTCATATCTGATAATCATTCTCATATAGAATTATAAACATGACTGATGACCCTCTTAGAAACTGTTACCCAACTCGACGCTAGTCCGCATAGGCATATATGTGCCTATCACAGGAATTGTGCTGCTAACGGTACCCATCAACCTATTTGAATCAGTTCTCTATCCCACATCTAATTGATGTTCGACCAAGAGTGGCGGACCTGACAAATTACCGCTTCACTAGATACACATTGTTAAAATTGTTTTATTTTTCCTTTAAAATTGCGACGTGTACCCAAGTGAGGTGCTGTAAAATAACCAGAGATCCGAGAGAGGGTATATACACGTCTGCAGCACAGACGCGAGTCGCGTCTGAGTACCGTACCATACCGTAACGCGATGCGATGCACTGCACTGCATTGCACTGCACTGCACCGCACTGCGCGTTATCATCATCCCTCCTTGCTGGTTGAGCTAATCTTAGGTGTTCTTAGAAATTCATTCTCGATAGAGGATATTTTATTGAGGTTGAGAAGATGAAAGGAAAGAGCCCCTTCCCTCTCGCCGGTACCATTCCCTCGTTCCCCCTGCCCGATTGGTCGACGGTTCCAAGATGGCTGTCGCCGGTATAAACCAGAGTGCATAGCACAGTACCTACGTAGGTAAGATGATGCATTTATGTGTGGAATGGGAAATGGGCATAATATGTGTCCAGTACGTTGTTAAACTAATTCCAATTTCTGCGGCTGAAATTCATCGTTCCCATATAAGCGATTGAGTAGTTATTGCGATAATCGAGTACCTAGGTATATGTGTTCGGATTTTGTTTCCGCGCGGACGAAGAGGAATGAAGAACACTGATCGTGGACGCAGCCCGTTATCGCGTTCGGTGACAATGTTGAAAAGCGTGGATTAAGGGGCAGTCCTTATTGCTGAGCGGGACCTTCGCCCATTATTTGCGAAAAGAGTATTAAATTGATCGCCCACTGGTGGCTGAGGGTTTTCTGCCTGCAGTCAATTCTTAAATGTGCGAGGAGTCTAGCCTGCGGGCAAACCGAGGCGGATAAAAGAGGGAAGAGAAAAGAGGGAAGAGGAAAGAGGAGGCAAGGGAATGGAGCATAATGCCACGACCGGATAACAAATCACATAGGAGTGGCGGTCTGGCGGACTGCGGAGTGGAGTGGAAGCAGAGGGAAGGGATGGGACACTCGCAAATTGATTCTTCTAATCTAATCGGGTCGGGGCAGCGATGTCTTGGACTCTGGGAGTCTTCTCTTCCTGGAACCCGCGGGGCGGAGCGCGTATATGCTCCACGCAGGACGCAGGACGCAGGACGGTGGAACTCTCCACGCAGGATAGAGGACGCACGACACGCAAGACACAGGACGTTGGACGTTGGGCACAGAGCGCAGAAGAGCGAATATAAGAAGCTGAAGGGAAAAGGGAAGAGCAGAAATCGAAAAGCGGCGGCGACTAGCTCGCTCGCTCGCTCGCTGGCCGATCAGGTCCTTGATTCTAGTGAAATATTGCACTCAATGGCGCACTGGGATCCCGCCAACCTGAGCCATGTTTCGTTGTTTCACACCTACAACCCGAACTCTGATTTGGTACTTGAAGAAGATTTGTGCGATTTCGGAGCCACTCACGTTAGTCCCAGGGGCATGAAAGTACACCAATTCCTTCATCAACAACGTAACTTGTCCTTCTCATTCCCCTAATAACATTTCGAACTAGGCAAATGAAAAAAGTTTCAAAATATCGATTCGTTCTCAATTCGCACCGAGGAGTGTATTCTGAAAATTGAGAATACCATTTGTCAGACTCGAGAAAAGTAGTCCTCTACCCGAATTCGACATCCCGATTGTCGATCGCGATTAATTGTCCCTTGTTAGCTGAACGAATGAGGAATTTTTTTCGATCTGGTCTTATACTCGAGTCACCCCTGAATCCGAATGTCTTCCGGCTTCCACGTTTTTATCATATTTCGTTCGTCGAGGGGTGTTTGGAATAAAGGATTAAATTAGGTCTCCCGCACAGCTATGGCACGCGCGATAATCACTATACTTCTAATCTAATAGGTTAAATCAAGAATTTTATAGCCTATCTTCCAAATTCCTTGAAATCAGTATATGCATACCCTCTGCGCCTGAAAACTTCGTGATACCCAAAACGCGAACAGGTAATACGTAAAGGTTCTTTCGAGAGAATATACATGTAATTCCCTGGCTCGTCATTATAAAAGGTTCTAAAATCTAAACGAGTTGATCCTATCGCGGTTACACCTCAGTATCTCTAATCGAGCCTTATGGAAATCGGTGAGTATTCGCACGCGACAATGATTTTTACCTTTGTCGTCACGAATTAGGAAAGCAGCAAAAACCGTTCAAATTAAAAGGATAAAAAATGAGAGAAAGAAATAGTACTTTTCGATACTAGTGTGAAGTTTTTCGTTCGGCCGAAGCAAGGGTGGCAATCCCACGAGTCGGGTATCATCTTTCGCACGTGTATCGGATTTTGTTTTTTGACAGAACGCGCGTTGGGTTGAATTTTATGCGTGCGAAAAATGGAAATTTACGCACGGCGTGTTGAAAATTGTTATTTAGGAGAGGTAGAGCGTGCGGACAGCCAGAAATTAATCAACGTCGAATATAAGCTTCCTTTTCACGAGTCCCTGGAAAGTTATTTATTTTAACTGACTCGTTAGCGAAACGAAAACTCCACCCTGCCACACCCCTGAGAAAACTAGACGCGTGCCGAATGCTCGACCCAAACCCTGCGGGGGTCCCACAGATGTTACTGTTTTCTAGACTTATATAAATGCGGAAGAAAATAGGAGGAAATAAAAAAAAATAAGGCCTGGATTTTTCTCGACATTTTTTTATCCGAGAATTTCGAAACGTTCATTTCGAACCCAATCGGAATTAATCCTTATGCGAAGAATGAACGCGAGTCTCCCCAGCGTACTGTGCAGCGCAGCGCCTCGTTAGCGGAGAAAATCTTTAGTTTTATCTGCTAACGAGAGCGGTAGTGAACATTCATTGATTAAAACGAGTCGTTAATCAAACCGGGGATCGGAGTTATTGGCTGATTAAAAGCAACGAACCGTTCTGCGCGTCGTGGAGGTAAGGAGAAACTTATGGGGCAAAATCCGCCACGTAGATTATTATTAAACACAGTGGTATTAAATATGCGAAGAAGTATGGGGCACGAGGAGCCCATAAATACTCACTACGTTACACCATTCGCAGTTCAAAACGGATGTTGCGTGCGGATGGTACCGCACGCCCTTCCGCACATACGCCTACCTCGTTAAGGGTCGCGAGGAGACCCTTAATAAACTCACAAGCTAAGCAAACAGAAAGTGCAGAAGGCTGAGTATTTTCTGCCGTATTTCAAATGGCAACGAATATTGCCTAATGTAAGAAAGAAATTGGGGATTTGCGTTGAAAGATAACGAATTTAAAACCGCTCTGGTCATTTTCGGTTACGTATATCATTATGGGGGTCACACAATGATCAGACATTAAAGAGAGTGCGCAGGCGTGCCACAAGCTCGTTTCTAGGGTCGAATGACTGGTGGCTATAACCCTCGTCGGCACACCCCAATTGCCAGATCCCCTTTTTGATCACGGAACTCATTCCACTCGCCATGTTATACTTCGGGCAGGAATATACGCAGGGGAAAGCAGAAGATGGCGAACTTATTTTGAAATGATTCGGCAGCCGTTTGGGGCTGAAAAAAAACTGCCAGGGAATCAAAAAGAATCTCGAAATTCGACACAGAAAATAATAAGTTCTGGTACAACTTGATCGGATTATTTTAGTTTTGTTTTAGGGAGCTGAAAATTTGAGGTATTTCAACGCCCCAATAATTCCTTAAGCCAAAAGCAATTCGAGCGTAAGACCCTTATGGTTATTTCAGGGAGAAATCTATATCGTATCCTGCCCCCTCAAACCCCGACGCTCAAAAAATTCAGCAACTACTTAGAGGCGAAAAATTTTCGAGGGGGTCAAAAATAATCTCGAAATTTGACACAGAAGCTGAAGTTTTTGTACCATTGATTTATTAACTGTTCTAATTTCGTATCAAGGCGCTACGAATTTGAGGAACTGGCGACCCTTTCATCGCGGAAGAATTGAACTGGCCAAAAACCAAGTTGCACGTATGTCGAATCCCTTATGGTTATTTCAGGATGAAACCCCGACGCATTCCATTCCAGAATGAAGGAACGCTAATGGACAGAACCTCGGAGGGGTACGGCAAACCCTCGCGTCTTGAGTCGCGGACCCCCTCCGGGCACGTTTATACCTGGTTCATTTATTGGGCTGCCATGATGACGTTTGATGTTTGATCTTCCCTTACACGAGTTTCATCATTTTTTATTTTCATCTTCCCGGTGTTTTTTTTCTTATTTCTTTTTTTTTTTATTCCTCTTCCCATCCCCTCCAACAGTATGAACGTCGTGTCCAGTCTTCAGGTCGCGGCCTCTGGACCAGCAGCCACAGAAGGAAGCCAAGATCGTATCGCTCCTGCACTGATAATTGGCTGCTAAGATCGTGTTAGGATAAAGAACAAATCGCTACCCTCAAATGCGACAGCTACACTACACCGCCGGATATACATAATATATACTGTGGATCAAGACAATAATCCGGTATTGTCAGAAGCTAAGATTAATCGATAAGCTCCCGATATTTTTATCAGATATGTATTAAAAAAATGTCAAATCCTTTTTCAACCATCATTTATTTTCTTAGATGAAAAAAAAATTGACTAACAATTCATGTCCAACTAATAACGGCGGCGTGAATTTTTCATTCATGAATACTTGCGTTTTTCTATAATAAACGGTCAAAAATTCTGATCACTCGATATTTAGTATGAACCGTAAATCTAGCTACAACCATTTTTCGATGTCGAATATCCGAAAGTGAACAGTTTTACCGATAAAATGAAACAAGACCAAACGTTTGCGAAAAGTAATATGAACAAAATCGACCCATTCATAGTTTCTAATTATACGCGATAATCGTATCGTCAAACATGTAATATATGTGCGTCTAATGACAAGGTTGTCATTAGTTCAGGTGAACTAATCGTTGAATTTCTCGTCTCTTTTAAAATTGTGTCGTATTTTTTTTATTTATTTTTTTATCTCGTTGCCTCTCTCGTTAGTGAATATATAATATCGCATATCCCCTCATAGTTTTAATCTGGCTTATCTACATACGTGTGTACATACGTATATAGAAATAATACAATAAAAGTAATGATCAAAAAGCGTGTATAATTACCTTAGCAATAGTTAAACTCGAAGTTTCCAGCACCTATATGCTGCAAGTCCCCTACCCCTGATACAAATGTGTGTATGTACATTGGTAGATTTACCGATGTAACATATGAATGTACATACCTACGTATATGTAATTATGTATGTGTATTACATTCGCGTATAAGTATAATATAACATATGATATGATATTATATGATATGATATGATATGGTGTGGTATGATATGTATGTACATACATACGTACGTACGTATGTACGTGCCTACCTACCTACTAGCTCGCTTAAGTGCGCTCAAATTGGAGTAGATACGATATCGCTATGAAGTTTGCGTCCCAAGACAGGTATGTGTGTACTGAAGTATAAAATACATACATCAAATCTACACACATATCTTGAGATAAAGGTAGGTTAAATAATTATTCCTGCTTGTTCTCAGAGCGGCACGTGCGCAACATAGATCAAAGCCTGAAGCAAACCGTGAGTATATTAAGGTATATACAGGTACCTAGACCGCATAAAAAATCGGCAATCGAGATATTTTTCTTTTCCATTTTCTTCGGTATTTGATTTTTTCATTGTTCGTTTGCAGATTTATTATACAGACGGAAAAGTGGTACAGTAGTTGGATGGATGGATGGATGAATGAAAATATCAAAAATAGCGACATTTCGTTGGAGAGTTTTCTTTGTATAGGTACCCGGTTAGAAAGGTGTCAAAATTTAGTGTGGCCACCCCAAGTGAAGTAGGACTTCCGGTAGTTTCGCGATCGATATCTGTCCCAATACCTGGCTGCAGGATAGTTTCCGGTAGTATAACTCTAAATAACAGTTTTAGTGGTTCAACGTATAGTAACGACAGACTGGAGGAGGAAAAGGCGGCGATAATCGCGATGAGAGCGAAGAACGTTTTCAGGTAGGTATAGAGGCTCGAAGGTAGGTAATGTTTTTTGCAGATGACGTAGTTTGCATCGAACAACGGACTCCGGAGATGGAGAGGAAATAAAAGTAACTTCAGGGGTGGGGTGGGTATAGGTGGGTGAAAAAGGGGGAAGGGTGGACCCTGAGCCATTAGCCTAAGTGCAGAGGCCCCTAAAACTGTGCTGGTCACTTTGGTCTTGTACAATTTCCATTCCATTCCATTCCATTCCATTCCATTCCATTTCATGCCATTCCATTCGTTTCAATTTTCATTTAGTC
Source organism: Tenthredo scrophulariae (assembly GCA_963978835.1). Classification (NCBI taxonomy): domain Eukaryota; kingdom Metazoa; phylum Arthropoda; class Insecta; order Hymenoptera; family Tenthredinidae; genus Tenthredo; species Tenthredo scrophulariae. The sequence goes on from OZ022235.1 coordinate 2,281,540, forward strand.
TCCGCTCCTTCTTGCTGCAGAGTACCGGCATGGTTGACATCCTTTAATGATATTCGTGCCCATACACGTATATCCCTCCAGCATATTTCTGGTAATGGTAGTTTCGCTAATAGACTGACCATATTTATACCTTACCCATTAGCGTATGGTAATAAACCACGTATACGAACGTCACTGACTTATATATCATATTAATTGCCCGGCTATTTCATATGCCTATATATATATATACAAATCGGTTTAATGATCGTCATCAATCGATCGATCAATATTCACGTACTTTTTCCAAGGAAGTACGCTTTGGAGATCCTTTTTTTTTCAAATTACTGGCACGAGCTGAAGAATCGTGTCCAAAGATGAAAAACTGAGCAAGTGGAATACTTATTTGCAGCGTAGCAGCGATTTGAAAAAAAATTGTTTCCAAGATATGTGAGGGTCCTTGATTCGCTCATATTTGAATTTCAATGGCCCTGGCCCATGGGAGAATTCACATTCGAAAATGATCAAATTAAGGAGCACCCTACTAGGATACCTAGCTACCCCCTAGTAATTAATCCACCAAAATTAATCATTCAGAAATAAACTGTACCATCAGTCATTCGCTATCTATCTCGTCATTGTTATAATCAGCTTTCGGCTACCACGGGGTACCAGCATGTTTGTCAACCGACAGGAAAAGAAGCCGCCATTTTGTGGACTGTGCAGAGAAATATCACGTTGCCTTTAACCAGGTAGAGAAGGCCTTTATTCCACCATGAGGCTCGTCTAATTCCCTTTCAATTTACAATTCATCATTTTTTTTTCTCGTTTAGGTAAATCCCGTGAATTCAAACCGCGATTATCCTATACACCGTACAGTAACAAGAAATGAACTAGGTGCGATCTCTGCAGCACTTCAGCACATGAAATTTCTTTTCATCAGATATCGATACCCACGTTCTAACACGTCGTAGCCCACGTTTGAAAAATTTTTCATCAGGCGATGAAAATGGTTCACCATTACCATCGAGAAGATAGGACTTTGCGGATCGGAATATTTATTTAAAAATAGAAAATCAACAATTTTATCGCTAAAACTTGAACATGAGCTGGGAAGCATCATCGTCATTCCATTTGTCAAGAAAAGTCAATTTCCCAAATTTTGTGGGATACGAAATATAAGAACGCGACAATAATTCGTTTCACTGCACTCGTTCTAATCCATATTTTCTTATTTTTCAAATTCACGGTGATTACTGCTCGCTGAATCTTAGACCGCGATATATCGTATAACGAATAGTTTTGTTCATCGAATCGATCCAAGGAGTAAAGGAAAGAAAAAAGAAAAAAATCATTCATGAGAAATGTGGAAAATAAATTTGCGTTTCGATTACCTACATGTAGGTACATAAATAAAATTGAATATGTATACATATAGATATATAGTATACTATATACGCTGCTTCACGTACGTAGTGTGTGACATTATTACATCTTTATAAGGTGGTTACAATCCAGTTGTGCAAATTTATCATTAGTATACTAGTATATGACCACGTAACACGGTACGTGTACATAGGTATGGATGATTTATTGGGACTGATCAACCCGCACACTTAATTCTTGATTTTGTATCCTATTACCTTTATTCGTGTATTCAATTTTCGTTGAATCGTTGTAATGACGAATATGATCGATACCTAGCTTGACACCATCACGTCAAACTGTACCAAGGGTTTCAACCCCACTGTGTCTAAGCTGCCAAAATTTAATATACTAACAAATTGGAGCAGTGATCTTACGTCCCAATAATATTTGAATCCCCAGACTATGAATATCAGCGAATAACAAATTGTTCAAACATTCGACAGTTGGAAATTAATCATCTATAAAACGACGTCTAAATGTGTTACGAGATGACAAATATTTAATTGTATAAATAAATGAACGTGAACTAGAATATGGGCGACAGATATTGCGTGTAAAAAATTGTCGATAAATTTCGTACGTACATGATCGTTGAAATAAATTCTGTTAATAATTCCGATAATTTAAATTCGCGAAATGGAATATGGCTCTGAATTTTTTTTTTTCTTTTTTTTTTTTTTTTTTTGTGAAAAGAACTTTTTCTCGAATACCATGGATAGTAGGCGTTGCCCGACGTAGGCGTTCAGCTCCACCCAGGAGATACCATCGAGAACGCCTACGTAGTTTTAAACGAGCCTGCGGTGTGCCCTCTCCTCTGAATAGGTGATTGTCCAGGGCAGTAACAGACCCGCAGTCAACGGCTGCACGACGTTCTCGTCTCCGAAAGAGGTCCAAATCCTCCGATCGTTTAGTTCGAATGAATAACTCCGAGGCCAGAATCGATTGATTGATTATTAATCGGTGATAGATAAATTCGAGTTGAATGATAGTCAGTGATCCTGAAAGAATATTTGACAAGTGTAGCGGTGTGGATATGTTGGGTTCGTTTAAGTTCATGTGACAGTTCATCACAGCTATAAAGTTGCAGGCAGAGTTTACACACGAGAAAGGATCAAGGACTATTTCTGAATATATTTTAATCTCAGGACGTATCATATAAAAATAATTCATCATCCTGCAGAGTTTTAATCCAGTGTTCATTTATCCACTAATCGTGATCGTGATGAGCTGGATGGATTAGTGCGAGGATAAAGGATCGGACAATTCGATAACCCACTGTAGATAAAAGATCCGTTCAAGCCATAGGAGGATTCAGGAATGTGTGTTTTAAGAAAAAAAATGAATAGACTCTAGGAAATTACGAAGTGGCATACCGCGTGTGCATAAATTTAGCATTATACTCAAGTGGGGAAGCTTACACTAGTTAGCGAGTATAGTTAATTGCTTTTTGTCTCGGTGATTATACGCTCCGTGAATCTAAGGAGTTATACAGGTATAGGTATAGGTATAACCAATTAGATATTCAAATAAGTATAAGTGGTGGTGGTGGTGGTGGTGGTGGATCGCTGGAGGAAAGTAAAGTGTTAAAGACATATAAATAGGCTGATATTGAACCCTGTATGACCACCGAAGACATGTCGAACTACGATTGATCAAAAAATGTGAGTAAATTTACTTAGGTAGGTACTAAATTTAGGTTGAGTTGAATTTTATGCACGTGAAACGTGCGTAAAATCGAACTTCTCGCACGGCGTGTGGAAAGTTTTTTTTCTTTCTCTCAACACATGCGGCCAAAGTATTCCTTTGCGCACCGTCTACAGGCACCCAAAGTAGACGGTGCGCAAAGTAGGACTTTGGGTGCATGTGTTAAGAGAAGTACTGTTTTTTTTTTTTTTTTACAACAAGAGTAAAAATCGTCCCTTTGGAATTCTAAATCTAAATTATCGTCGGATTTATCATAAAATGGCGTCACAAGGTGTAATATAACGATATACATGCATATGCAAAACGAGAATTAAAAAAATCGGTTGATGGATGATTGATTGATCGGTATCTGCACGGTCTAGATCCCCACACGGCTGTGAGTGAGGAAAAAAACTGGTCAGTTGAAATTCTCGAGTGAAGGATGATGGGGCTTAATCATTGGTTTTGTAATTAGCACGTTCAACCAAAAGCCGAATGATAGGTAAAAAAGGACGGTGGATCTGGTATCCGCATCTGATATCCTCATGACTTTACACTGCAGAAAGAGTAAGATCTTAGATCGGATAGACATAGGTGTCGTATTCCTACTTACCGGTTAAATTAAGATAAATTATGTGGTTTCGTAGAGTGTCGAGTCTGACGCTCATACCTTCATATATGGACTGATAAATCATATATCGATTGTTTGAGACTTAGATTACAGCTATCGGTCCATATAGTTGTTACTGCGTAATGGTTGACTTGTGATTCTCATTTCATATTTTATAACCATATACTATTCATTTCATATTTTATAACCATAATCCAATGACTGCATGTTCGATGACGAAAGAAAACTACGATTGAGGGGTTGAGGGTCAGAGCCAGATCGAATCGGTGTGGAATACCCCATATGCATATATTACTGAATATAGTCCAGTTTCGTGGTAAAATAAGTTAGTAGGTATATGAGAGGTAGTAATGATGGCACCGGCATATAGTATAAACTCATAAAGCGCAGGTATATGTATATCGCGTCTAAATATCACGAGTATATGACGTACCCACTTTACTCGTTATCAACTTTTACCTATTTTTCAGTTTTTTAAAACGTGTGCACCTCGGCTACCGACGATATATGTGGGTGATATATGCTGATACAAATGCATCATGTGTGGTTGGGTCGTAGGCACGTACATGTAATGTAATAGGTATATGTGATGTATATAGATGTCGTATATGAACGCGATCTTGCAAAATCCGATCTATATATATATATATATTTATACACATGGGTACATATTTATTATTTATATAAATCATGAAACATCGAGAAGTCGAACAACTCGAGACGTATAGGTGCCTACCTAACTACCTGAGTACTTCAGCTATGGGCTACGGCGCTCTTCGGTGTCGTCCACGACGACATGGTATTTCGAACGCGTTGAACAATGGGCATTGCTATCGCGCCCTCGTGCCGCACTTTCCATATCGCGTTGAGTAGCTTATCGGTACTGTACGTTACCGCCGTCCGGCTACCATCCATTTGCCCACTTCCACCCCCTGCATATATGCGCTTCGTGTAGCTTATAACATATATTTTATTTTAATGCGGGCGAAGTTAAACGTGTATAGATAAAGAATGAACAGTAAAATAAAAGAAAAAGAAAAAATACGAATCTATTTCACTTCATTTTTATCGCAAAAATCGATTTTATATTAGTTTTTCATTTCTTCATTTTTTTATGATATAAGTTTTCGTCGATTTGTACAATAAATTTTTTATATTTTTTCTCTTTCTTGATTAACGTGAAAAATGATTAACTGTCAAAATGTCGATATCAAAATTTATAATGAAATTGTAGTAGAAAAACGATACGTGAGAAAACGGTAGCCAACAATCGACCTTGTGCCTTTTATGTTTCTCAACGGATCACGATCTCTGCATATTATAGCCTACCGGTTTCTCGTACGTTGTGATACGTGTTAATTAGCAAACCAATTATTAATGCTTGATTTGAGTTTTGGGTGAATTCCTCTAAGGCTTGATGTATATAAACCTAACGCGCTATTAATTAATCTGCATGTCGATCAATCCAACAATTTATTCATTCGTTCACATAATTATATCGCATACCTACGTAGAATTTTAGTATACGTTTTACACGTGCCGAAAATCTTAGTGTCCTCGAGAAAACTGTGATAATATGTAAAAGAGAAGAAAAAATATAAAACATAAAAAAATAATAGTTTCCAAAAATTCCTAATTTTTTTCTTCTTTTTTTTTTCTCTCTCTCTGTTCTCACTTCTGTTATCACTTCTGTTTCGAGTCGTCTTATGGTGATTTCCTCGAAAGTATATACAACGACAATGTGTTCATATACCTAGGTACGTATAGGTACACCTCTAGCCGTCTAGCAAACCGATACCCGTCAACTAAAGATAAGAAAAAAGTAGGCGGAATGCTTTTTGGAAATTCACAGAGACTTATATGTAGATATTTATGTATATGGACGTTAAACAACATATACGTAAGGTTTGACGATTAGCTATACAGAAGCGGCAATACGGCTAGAGGCACTAGCAACAACTCGTCACGGAAGTTCACACGACGGAAATAACCGGTCTAATCGCCAACCAACTCTGGCTGACAACGATAGGGTATCACTACTCGGCCTCGTATTCAGTACGTCGCTCTCCTTTACTCGAATAGCGATATACATGCATACGTGTATATTAGGGTGGTCCTCGATTTAATCATTTTTTTTCATTTCGAATTTCCCGTGGGCCAGGACGTCGCGCGCGAAAGATATTAAAAAATAATTATATTACATATTAGACGATAAAGTTTCAATAAATATGCGAGATCGAGGAGAAAGAGAATCATTCTCTCGAAAATGAACGACTGATTCGAAAATTTGGTAAGTTCGATCGGAGAAAGCGATTTGTCAGAACCCCGCGAATAATTGGTGGAATTATTTTTCTGAGTGACTTCTGTAAACTCGAACATCAATAAAATCGAGGATCTGATCAGATCTGAGAAACATAAAACCGCGACGACCGGTATACACCTCAGAACGCTAAATATGTTAAAAGAAAAAGAAATCGGTCGGTAGCATATCCTTACGCGTGTAAAAAAATTTGCCCGAGTTGATTCTTCGGATCTAGCAATTTTCGCCCCTTCGTTCGCATAGATTCCGATAAATTTTTATTTCCCGAAACTTTCGATTTAAAAATATACTTTGAATTTTATCCAAAAACATTACGTTGGTATCCGAAATATCGACGTTCAAATAAATATGATATCGTCGCTGCTTCGAGGCTCGCGGGGTCGTCGAAAGCTGCGGAAAACCAGACATAAGAACGAAATAAAGAAATGTTGACAGAGAGACACAGTGAAACTTCACCGGTAAGATTATAGAAAATCCGGTCTAGGTGTAGGGCGGCGGTCAGGAGCCCGTAAGGTTCGGTATAGATTTTTAGGCCTAATTAGTTGACGCCCGATGTCGCCTGGGACGGACGTCCCGACGGTGTCGCCGGTGTCGCCGGTCTCCAACCACTTTACAGACTTTATTTTCTACCCGAGGTTTATACCGGGTCCAGTCTGATGCAGGAAACTGAGTCTAGGTCGCAGGACGCAATTCTCACATAGCATCGCATAGCTGATAACGTTACATTTGGCGATAACACATATATGAGACCGAAATCTATATTCAGCACCTATAATGAGCGATATAATGTCATAAGTGCACAGGCATGAATATGAGACATCTATGGGCCGTAAACTGTAATATTAGAAAAATAAAATCGAAGGAAAATCGTCCTCAGAACCAGACGTATGTAGTAGGTACATACCTGAGCACAGATGCGGAGCGCGCAGGCCTATACCGAGATTAAAACTACACTTGAGAATATCAAGGTATCTGCCTGCCTGCAGTTTTTTTTTTTTTTTTTTTTTTTATATAGTTCTCTTTTTCTCATCCAAATTATCTAATTTTAGATTTTATTGGATGAGATTTTCAGAACCTCTAGACACTCGTCAGCTATGTCGTCATTAGAGATCATTCAATCGAATGAGGTATATATATTATACTTCAGAACAACAAAATTTAATCGGTTTTTTTTTCTCTTTTTTTTCCTTCTTCGTATCGAACTCACGACTAGTTGAAGAAAAAAAAAAAAAAAAATCACCGTGTCCTTTTTGTGTTAATAATTTTAATGAAATTTTTAAATCAGGTGAAAAATTTCAGAAATCATTGTGACATTGAAGAAGTGTTTTTCTGGCTATCGATAATTCAGGTCAATGTCAAAATCCAATTATTTTAATTGGTATTTTTTTTTTCTTGAAACGTATAATCATCGATTACAAATATATATATAATTGAAAATCTATATTGTGCACAATTTCACCTAGTTCTCTAGGTTTTCTTTTCTTGTTTTACAAATTTATTTATAACACGACTCGATTTATTCAAATAGGTATATATATATAATGTATATATATAGTAGAGTGATAAGGGGAGAAAAAAAAGCTAGGTTTAATTAATTACTTTCGTGCAATCGACCAGTGGACATATAAATATATAGGAGAGTTTGAAACTATCTTCTTCCACGCGATACAAAAGAAAAAAGAGAAAAAAAAAAAATAAAAATTAAATTAAAAAAATGTGTTCAGAATCTACGGTAATTCTGAAACACCGATGTAGTCACTATATATTTGAGAATCCTTCTCGAGGGTTGAAATTCTAAATTCTCTAACATTTATATTGCAGATTTTTTCACTGGCGGGAACAAAATTGATTTTTTTTTTATTGATAATTTTCGGACAAAAAAAAGAACAAAAAATTCACGGATTATTGAACAAAGTTATCAGACATTTCGAGATATTATAGCCTACACCCTGCATCAGCAGCAGGGTTTATCCAGATATGTGTATCAATTAACGAAAGATCTTCTCCGCAATCGAAATACATAAATAATAGATATGATATATTAATATACAAATATACATGGAGATGAAGAAATAAATTATAATATTATAATATTGTACACACACACATGTATATATATATATACATATATATATATATCTGCTTGACCACCTCATAATGCGACTGAATTAGTCAGGCGTAATTCAACTGGTAATTTGTAATCGTATATGTATATTGTATATAAGTATATACGTAGAAAGATTATTGAATAGTAGAGTATCAATTTTCGCATTTAAATCATATTGTGATACTAATTAATAATCTATCACCACGGTCTAGCACGAGCGCATGAGATCCGGAATAGATCGCATAGCTGTACCGCGATCGTTATATATCGCATATGTATCTAGGACAAAATAATATGTGGGCGACATATAGGTGGTGCAGGGTATACACATACGTATATAAACGTTGATAAATAATATAATCTACATTAATCAGGTATATATGTATAGGTATGTGAAATATAGATAAAGCAGGGGTTATAGCGGTTATAATCGCTCGGCAAATTCAACCGAGCATAAAAGCTCCAGTAGAGGTACAGGAGCAAAAGACAAGACGTCTACGTCTACGTCTCTACGCAGTCGGACAGGACTGGTTCCTATAGATCTCATCCGCGTAACTTATACGCGATAAATATAATATTATGAGATCGGGGTGTCTGTAGTACCAGTTTATTGAATAAAATTATTAAATTTATCGACGGTTAATTTGAAACGGAGGAAAAACCAACAAAAATTAAAAATTAAAAAAAAAAAAAAAACAATTTAGCCATGCGTAGGAGAGACGGGCGGGATGTTCATCCCGCCCGTCTCTCCTTTTCCTTTTCCTTTTCCTCTTCCTTCCTCGCTCTCTACCTCCGCGGCTCATTAGCCTCGATGTCATTTCTCTGTGGCAACTTTGTAGAAAAAAAGAAGGAAAAAAAAAAAAGAAAAAAACGAAGTTCAGATAATAAAGGATGGTGTATGAGATGAGAGAGTGAGGTGATGATCTCTTTGATCAGTTCCGTGGACTCTTTCCGAGTGCATGTTGCGCGTCAATACTATACGTCAACGTTCCTCAAACGAAACGGCCCACTGATCGAACGTGAAACTGGTTTTACCTAGCCCCAGTGTTTTATACCTGTGTTTGTGTATATAAGAGTCGAAATTTAAAGAGAGAGATTTCTAAATTACACATATATATCCAATAAAAAAGCAATCAGCGTATTTCGTACCGATATAAGAGAAATATAAGTATATATATATATATATATACACAGCCACTCGTTTCGTCCGCGTTTATATCAAGACGTACGATACACTACTTCACGTCGTAAATATACGCATATATATATATATACGTTTTTTTTTATCTCAATCCGCTTTTCCAGATTATATTACAATAAAATAAAATGAAGTAAAATAAAATTGAATTGAAATTAACAACAAGTAAAAAGAAAATAAAAAAAAAGGCTGATTTCGCACACGCTTCTTCTTTTCTTTTTTTTTTTCTTCAATACACCGAATTCCAAAAATTCAACGGTTTCAAGATTCAACTTCTATATCGAATCGTTATATTATCGATTATCTTCTGTTCGTTTAAAACCTTCATCAAAACGATTCAATGGTTCGAATAACGATTTTAATTTAATTTGAAAAAAAATTCAATCAATTTCACTGAAACTTTGCAAAATAATTAGTAACAATAAAATTTCACGTTATTATAAACGTACAGCAAAAATTATGCGAATGTTATATAATGCAAGAATATAATCTATAATTATAATTATTTATTTATTTTATTATTTTTTTTTCTGCTGTAGAAACACTATAAATAATAATGATAATAATAATGAGTCCGATCGTCTAATCGACTTCTAAATAAAATTGATTCGATATATATAAGTTTCTCCGCATAATGTATATCAATAAAAAAAAAAAAAAAATAAAAAATGTTCTCAATAACTTTCAAAAATTTATACTTGTAGTAAATCGATCATCTGAAATTTTATTTATTTCCCAAATTGGCAATATTCTTATATAATTATTGATCTTTCACCTTAATCTTATTCTCTCGTCTTGGGTATATATTTTCCTTAGTTTGCGTATAATTTTGCGGAAGAATGACTATATACACTCATTTCACGGCATTCCAATAACTCGAGTCACATCTTAGGTCCGAAGTAGGTATATACTTTCTCTCTCTCTCTTTCTCTCTCTCTCTCTCTCTATCTCGGTCCGAATATTTCACTCCGGACCCAAAAACCTTGTCGCTTTTACTTAGTTCTCAAGTATTAGTGTATAAATATATACCTCTATATATTATCATACACCTAGGTAAAGTTAAAACATATACCCACACATATGACCAAATGTACTATCATTTGATATATATACTATGAAATTTTTCCCCTATTCTGAGTGTAAGTTGTATAGAAAGTGTCACCAACGATGGTGACGGTGACGGTGACGACGACGACGATGACGATGATCGGGTCCCTTGGTTTCCTCCCAATTTCATCGATCGTATTCGTATACCAATTTTATTAACCATGTGCTAGCACGTGGGCTGTAAAACCGGTAAAATTTGTTTTTAGTGGATCGTCGAGGCGGTGCAGCAGCAGTGGAGACAGAACGGATCATACATAATTGAAGGGCCGAGAAGTTTTGTTCGAAATAAATAAGATCTAGTATATATAATATAATTATATATATTTATAATAAATAAATCAATTTATAAATTAATCCAACGAACGGATGATCAAGGGACAGGAAATTCATTGATCTATTGTATACATGCTTGCTAGCCGGTAACATAGTATCGATATGTTCCTAGTGCGCATGCGCTTGACGGTCAGCGCCATCTGACTGCGACTCAAAGCGTAACTGGGATATCTAAGCTTTTTTCATACTTATATGGGGACCGTTTCGTGTCGGGGACTACTGATTTTTCATGTGTGTACGTACGTACGTCCCATATGAATTTAATGCAGATATATATTATCATAGCTGTTTACAGTTAATTCATACCGGAATGTCGGTCCGGCTTAATTAAAACTAGCAAAGCTTAGTCAGCTAGAAACTGCAGGTACCTAAGTAGTTATAAATTTTCATAGCTCGAACGGCGGTATGGGTATAAGGTAGCTGTTGATATGCCGTTGCTAAAATTTTTCACATCAACGCAGCTTTGCTATATCAGATAATTTGTTAAAGATATTCATACACGTATGGATCTATAGATACATATATGCGGTATGTATACGTATATTTTACGTGCAATGAGTGCGCAATGAGTAGGTAAGTCCATATGTACGTATATCCACGGATGTCCGTAAAGATCGAAGTATTTAAATACTTATATACGCATGTACACACGTGGGTACCCATCCATACGAGCAACACCCGAGTAACCTGTTCGACTGGGCGTGACGGCATACCTGCTGCAATTACTTTAGAAATTAGATAGATATATAGGAATAATTGTATAAATTGTATCAGTTGATGTTGGTCGAGAAATTTAATTACTTATGCGATATAATATAATTAGAATGAAATAGGAGCAAGAACGAACCGATTTTAATTTTTTTTTTATAACGAGAGCGATCGCAAAATTTTTTTACTCGTTTCATTTATTTTTTGCATGCACACGAATTTGAACACAGTAAAAAGAAGACACTGACATTATTGTAAAACTGGTGTATAAATTCAGTAAGAAATTTAAGAAAAAAAAAAACGGTATAGTTTTTTTTTTTTCTTGTTTTTCGAGTGAAATTAATCGTCGTGCTGTATAATATATATTGTTATTTGTGTGTTTACGCTCTGAGGATATACGTAAAAGGTGAATTCTGAGTGTCGCTTTGCACACGTATGTCGCAATGAGAGTTGTTGATTTATTAGTGTAACTACAACGCGGTTATAGCGCGTAAGATAGGATTAAACTCGTTTATAGACCAATAATATGAAATGTATGTAAGCTATATGGGTATTAGAGTGGATACTGCATGCGTAGGTAATACCTACATTTATTGGAATTCGCTCATAAATAATATCGACACTTCTCCGTACAGTATAGTACACATTATATAATATATTATGGTAGTCCTCAATTCGGTCATATTCGAATATCGATGCACCCGGCCAGAAAGTTTCGAAATATGTGAAAAAAAAAAAAAAATTCAGTCAAAACCCCAGTTTCCTATCTCAATTCTAAGTACTGCCCCGAACCCTTTGAACTTCCCCAATTGAATAAGACACTTTTTTTTTTTTTGTATGAGATCTAAAATCGTAGTTTAGCGGTAATTTCTTTTATCAAATTGTCACCGCCGAGTACCTACGAATATCAAAACGATAATTGAAAGCGGAAAATTTATTAGATCTATTCACTCGTGAACTAGAATAACATTTTTAATGAAGAAAAAATAAATAAATAAAAGTATGTTTAAAATCGTCCGATTAGAGAATTTCACAATCAGTTTAGTACGCGACAGTAAGCATACCATTAATTCCCTTAGTATGGATAGGCACAAAATAGATTATCGATTACTTTACATGAGTGCTAAAAGTATAAAATCATCAGTAAAAGAATTTTAATGATAAATAACAGCTGTTACCTATACCATATAAAATAAGTACTATTATACTATCGGTGGTAGCTGGTTAATGCAGTGTATATAACCTCTCTGTATTAGATGCAGGTACGCAAGTAACGTTCATCTGCGTCGGCGATAACATTGGAATGCGGGGTAGTTGATAGTATATCGCAATTATTTCCTATCGCCACTAACTACAACAAATCCAACAACCTATCCTAGCCTATTTCTCTATTTTTTTCTTTTCTTTTTTTTTTTTTTTTTGGGTATAACTGCACAACCAATGTACAACACGTACCTCTTCGATTTTTTGTTTCTTCCTAATTTGAGAGATTTACATACGGTTAGGGAAGAGACGGGGCAATACGATCGGCGCATTTATATAAAGATGTTCAATATGAAAGATTTTTTTTTTTTTAACAATTTCTTTTCTCTCTTTCTCTCTTCCGGATCGAAGTACCAAGATTTACAGCTCTTTATATATAGTATCAATTTACAGTTACATCTTGGTGCTGGACTGCACGGTTCAAGTTCAGTTTGCAAACGTGCATGCAACAGCTTCGCATGCACGCGCGCGATACTATATACATATATATATATATATATATATATATATATATATATTATATATACAGCAGCAACTGTATTTATTTAAATAAAGCTCTTCCTGTCCTGTTCAACTAATCCCACCGATGCACACAACCTATTTATATATTCCTATTACTATATACATATACATATATACGTACATATGGGTACATGTATATATCCAAGATTTACCGGTATTAATAGAATTCTAACGAGTCCGACAAGTTATTATTTGGATAAAAATTTATATATACGTATGCATGTTACCTGTATACATGTATATACGCTTTATTCATTCAATCAGGGTCGATAAACCTTATATTTCAATCCACAGACTCACATAGGTGTGAGAAGAAGCCGCAAGAGGTATATATATCTGTAATATACTCCCACGATAATTTTCTATACATTCATATACATACCTACGAAATAGTATGGTTTTTGGAATAATTCTTACGAAGAATGAACAGAACGAGAAATAAAAATTAAAACTAATTTATGTACGGTTCAAATCCAATATAATTTATATATATATATATATATATATACACACACACATATATCGGTCGACACACCGCCAATAGAAAATGACAAGATTCTTCGCGCCAACTTTTCGTCTAGAAAAAGATGGAAAAATATAAAAAATAAAAAATCGTACGTAAATTATTACACACGAAACTGCAACACCGCTGTTATCCCTGTTCTCTCGATGGTGTGTTGCAGTTTCACGAAACTAAGCCTATAGGTTCCATTCTATAGTATATTATACCTTCATATATATAAATATTTTCAGCTTAGAAGTCCACCATATCTATTATGGCATATACCTATGTATAACCAACGGTATTTTGGTGAAGCAATAAAATGATGTCAAACGAGTTGAGCACCTATGAATATACATATATATATATATATATATATATATATATATTATATGTATTACATATACATGTATACGGTATATTTACGTGTTTTTGGTTTTTTTCTTCCTTTTTTTTTTCTCACGGGGTTATCCGAGGTGAGAGAAGAAAAAATTGAAAAGACAAGAAGGAATAGGAATTTAATCCGCTGTATCAGATCGCGAACATAAATTTATTGAAAAATAAAAACTAGAAAGGAATTCTCTACGGTTATTTGAAATTTCTATTTTATTTTTTATTTTTATTTTTTTAATTTAAAAAAAATGTTTAGTTGCAAGGTGGTGGTCTCTGCATTATACCTACCTACCTATTATATCAAGATATCTACGATAACATGAACAACCGTTAGATGGATGAAAAATAAAATGAAAAAAAAAAAAAAAATAGAGAGAGGGAAATGTTTTTGAAAAGTTGAGAACCGCTGGTTAGGCGGCACAGCCTAAAACAAGGATGTTGTTACCGATGAAAAGTTTCTTCCAGAATACCGCATATGTGGGGAAACAGGGAGAAAGGGAATTGGGGAAGTCAGGACACGAGGACAGGACGACATATCGCGGTCAGTTTAATATTATAATTACGACTGAAATTCCGAATTCAGTTTCTCACCGCGATGTTGCAGCAGGACCTTTCACAACTTCGATCGAACCGCCGACCGTATAGTTATGCTATACCTATACAGGGTGATTCAGAATTCGTCACGAATCTCTTCAGGGTTTAGTCCTTGTGAAAATATGGATCGAAAGTTCCTTCGCGATTTTTCCGAAGAATGTTTTTTTTTTTTTTCTGCTCGGAACCCATAACACATTTTTTCAACATCTTCAACCAAATAAAAAACTTTCACCGAAAAATCTCTCTAATATTGGAAAAAAAAAAAAAAAAATCGTGGGTCGGAAAATTTTTTTTTTAATAATTTCATAGCTTAAAATCGCCTCAAATTTTTACTTAGCCGTTGATTATTTTCAGAATTTGTTTTTTCTTCTTCTTCTTCTTCTTCTTCTTCACTTTATCGAAGTCTATAACGATTTTGTAAATTTTTTAGATGATGAAAATTTTATTTGAACCGGGGAAGGTACAATCCCGTTTTAAACGGTGTCAAACAATCGTAACGACTAGCGAAATATCGGATTTTTCCCGTTTATTCTAAAACCACTACCGCGTAGGATTAATGATGCGGAAATAACCGCGTGATAAAAATTGAAACTTGTACCTTATACCGCGATTCGTATTTGCGATCTTAGATCGTATAAATGTTTGTACATATATACGTATAAATAAATGTATATATATATATACATATATACCGTAACGTGGATATAATAATCGGACGTATAGGCAATTGAAAACCCTTTTTATTACCGCACGCGGATCTCAGAGCCAATTCCAGCACGATCAGGGACACTACGATAACGATCTATCGAGTAGGCATATGGTAACTACATCGGTATGGCGTGGGGCGATCACGTAGCGTAGGTATATAGCCACCAACGGATTGTCACAGGATTTAATAAATAAGTAGCCGAGTTAAATCGTGCGCGGTTATATTACGGCAAAATAGGAACACAAAAATGCGAGAAAAAATACAAAAAAATAAAATGAGACACCGTTTCATGGACTCCAATCGTTTTATTTCCGTCCATACTAGATCAGAAATAAGGAAAGGGGTGAAACTATGCATTCCCAGTCGACGAACTTCGCATAATAACTTATCACACTTGCAGATAGCTTCTATCGATGAAAAGTCCTTTGAAATTTGGAAAGGCCATTCTGAAATGACGTCATTTCGGGCAAGAAAAAAAAACATATAGGTATAGAAGACTTTTTTTCTCATTCTCAACGTTTACAAAGAAATTGGTTCAAAGATCGACAAAATGTTCTCATCCAAAAATGAAATTTGTCAAATAAATATCATCGGTTTGCTCCGAAATGACATCGAGAAGATTCGACGAACGACGCGTCTTGTACCATCTATTTTTTTTTTTTTTTTCTATCTTTCTTTTTTTTTCGGTTCAATCAATCTGCCTATATGGCGATAATCTCCGTATTATTTTTTTGTTCCCTTCAGCGTGACAGCGATTTGTAAAAAAAAAGTAGAAAAATATTTCCAAGGTGTATAAGTATACCTCGAATCAAGGGAACAAGGATTTTCAGTGACTTCCGGATTTAGGTTCGAACACGACTTTCCAATAACGAGATAAAACGACATCTGGATATACCTGGGACATTCAGTCTTTGTTTCTTACCTTTTCTTTATTCTTTTTTTTTTTTCTTATCCTATACCGACTTATCTCTCACGCAATATCTACGAACCTTCTTAGATAGCTGTTAATATACCAGCAAAGCTATACTTTTTTTTCTCATAACCATTGCACAGAAATTTATTGACCGAGTCTAAGAATCGCAATTATATAATTTACAGTTATTACGACAAAAATGTAATTTTTAATTTCAAAATTTTATTTAATTTTTTTTTTTCTTTGTTTCCTCATTACATCATCTCTAATAAATTGAAAGTGAAAAAAAAAAGAAGAAAATAGAAAAATAAAACCACTTTGATATACATAAATTTGCTGATCAATCGCGTGAGATAGTAGGCTTAATATGCAACCTTAAACCGAATCAATACTCGTAGCATAAAACACACTATATAAGGCCAAGAAAACGAAATCATCGCCCACTACCACGCGTTTCGGTAATAATTATATAATATGTAAATGAATATTGAATAATTAGTCTCGAATTAATGATTGGCCCTTGTTATCATAACGCACTCATTACCCTAGAATATGAAAATGAGTGGGAAGCTTGTCTCTCGTTTATTGAATAGGTATGTAACATATACCTATACTCCGATCGTTTTGTTATTGCTTGTTCAATGTATCCATGGTAATACGTGTATGTATGCGTATGGTATATATATCAGGGTGGTCCTTGATTCGGTCATATTAGAATTTCGATGCTCCCATGGGCGAGAACGTCTTGAAATATATACAAAAAAATCTCGTCAAAACCCTTAGAAATTTCTCATTTAAATAACCCTCGATTTTTATTACCTCGATGTTATTTTTTTAATTCCCATCGCATCACAGCTTTGAATAATCTAAAACTCCTTACACTCCTTAGCAATCCGTGAAAAATTAACAGATTTTTTAACGACAAAATTTTATACACCAAAATTTGGAGACAAGAATCAATTTTTTTTTTTTTTTTTTTTTTCTGGTGCGTTGCAGCTCGAAAATTATGTCGTTGAAAATCTGTCGAATTTTCATGGAATACCTACCACTATGGGTAAGGGGTGTACCCAGCTTCAGATTTTTTGGAGCCATACTGCAATAGAAAGAAAAAAAACTATCCGCGAAATGTCAGAAATCGTGTTTTATTAAAATGGAAAAATTCGAGGACTTTGACTTGGCTACTTTTTTTTGTATATATTTCGAGACCAGCTCCTGGCCCATATATGGGAAGCATTGAAATTCGAAAATGATAAAATTAAGGACCACCCTAGATCGTATATATAATACAAAACGCACGTGAATATACGATTTAATAAAGTGGAAATTATATTCGCGTGTTGCCTGCCTGCCTGCTGCTTACATTCGCAGTAAAAGCAAAATAAATTTGGGCGTAATGCTGATAAGGCACTATACAGTATATGTGTATTGAGATAAGCTCAGAATACTATCTAAATGTTTTATTTATAAACCAAAGCATGGTATAAACTGGTGAAATTGTAATAAACACATGTAAGAAAATGTTTATTCGTTTATATAATTATTATCATAAAACTTATTTTGTTAGACGGTTTAAGATTTTTTTTTTAGACCGGGTTAAAGTTTTGAATTTTCAAAGTCCCGAACGGCAAAAATTCCGAATTTAAATATCAGCGATTTACAGTTTTTAGAAATTTTATTTCGCCGAAAATCTACACAGCCGATCCAAAAAAAAAAAATTCCAAGAGCTAAAGATCCGAATGGTCATCTCCGAAATTTGAAATTCACGGATTGATCATATCGGAATCAATCAAATTAATCGTCTTGGGATTTTCTTTTTGAGAAGAAAGTAGGGTTTCAAAATCCCATCGATTATTTATGGGATCCCGGGGTTATCGATTTTGAAATTCTTGGATTTTCAGTGTATTCTAATTCCGAAAATTCCTGAAAATTCAAAACCGTCTGAAATGTATCCGGAATTTCGACCTGTCGGAGGTTTGAAAATTCGCAGCCTCAACCCGGCCTAAAGTCATTCATCATCGCTGTATAAAAATGCGAGCAGATCTAATCATGGCGAAGTTTTCTCAACCGGATACGTAATACTAGTTATCGCTTCGTTACCAGGACTAAGCGACGCGACGTTGAAAGATAATCATTTGAATGTGGTAAAAATGAATGACAATATTTTACGCGTTGCGAATCACGCGGTAAATATAAGTAATATAATAGATCATCATACATTCGTATTAGTCAGAATTCATTTTATCGATCGCATGATGATTCACTTGCGATCGTAATACAGTCACCCACGGAATGTTATAGACAACTCGATTCGATTAACGATGTGATAAAGCACCAGACCTTTCAATGATTCGGATCACCGCGTTTTAGGAAGGGAAAAAAAATGGTCCACTCTGTACGTATGACTGCGGAGAGAATCCCTTCTTCTCATTCGGACTATTTTGTCATCCCACAGTGTTGACATCAGGGTACATACATACAGGCTGTATCATCTCAAGGGTCGATCATGGCAGGGACTTGGTTGACGCGAAGTCACCCTCCACCAAAAAATTAACGAAGAGACAGAATTTCGTGGGGAAAAAATATCAACGACTCGAATCAGGCGTGACTTTGCGTCAACCAACTCCCTCCCATTCTCGACACTTGAGGTACGTGATAGTGTGATACACCCTGTATATACATCCCGGAGAACCGACAGTCCTAGATCTTCGAACTTGAGAGATAAGACTATCTCGCATGTATAGCCGAAGATTCTATTAAAAAAAAAAAAAAAAAACTAAAACAGAAATAAGAGAAAAATTTTATACGTACAGATTAGTGCAGTTAATTTGTATAGCCAGTCTCATTCGATCCGTATACCACAGTGAGGTACATATGTGATATTTCTGAGATTGTAAAAATTATGAAATTTCGTTTTTTCCTTTTCTAAACCAAGCCCATGATTTATATGTAAAAAAAAAGAAAAAAATTTGATCGTAAAGTGGTGGGTGATATTATTTAATTTTTTTTTTTTCTTCATCTCAAATCGGGCATCGAAAAGAAGAGATTGAGTACTTACGCCTGGTTCGATATCTCAGATTCAGGAAAGAGTAGATATAATTAATTTCGCAAACTCGGTGTGGTCAAGCTCTTATCGTAAACTATTTATAATCCACATATGTATATGTGTTATAAATGTATATTCAAATTCTATAATTTTAAGTGCTTTTGGTTACAGGCGATAAATTATTCATTTATCTAATACGCGACACGAAAATACGTATCTATATTTTGTTAAAATCCATTCATTAAACCTCTCCATTCATATAGAGCTCAAGTCCCTTTAACGACGAATATAGGGATGAAAAATATTTGCTTCTTTGGGGTAAAAGCGTATTTACCTACCTATACATAGATATGGATGTGTATATACTAAGCTAAGGGAACAGGTATCTATGTACATATATAAAGATGTAAAGATGTATCCGGAGCTAAAGCCTCGTCATGGGATTCTGGACGCGTGCCGTTGTCCGAGCTAGTGAACCCCTGGGTATTTATCTTATGTTTGCATCACGGTTTCGGGTTATTCCCGGGGTCACACCTCCCCGGCGCCCAGCCTCAGTCAGGAGCTGGCGCACGACCCTCGTATATTCGGTTTAGGGGAGGTCGGCGATCCTCCCCAGGTCGGATCTCGGTAATATTAGGAAAGCAGTGAGAAGTAGGAAAATTTAAGGAGGCTGAGTCTCGTCCTTCTTCATCAAGCTTTAGTTTTTTTTTTATATTTTCATAAATCTTCGATAATTTTCGACCTGGAATCATCCCGAATTTTAAACAACGGAATCAGACTTCTTTCGGCTACCGAATAGCAGGAGGCTAATCTTCAGTCTGAGTGTGTCACCGGGGCTAAGATTCCTCCCGAACGACGCGGCACGGTTATTCCACTGAGACGGGGACCGGGGACGTCGACTAATACGGAAAAGGACAGACTACCAGAGAACTACAAGAAAACCCTTCTACGTAGCGCCGGCGTCCTGGCGCCTCATCTTCTAATCGAACTTGTCTCTGGGAGAATCCGGCTACTCTCCTCGCGATCTTTGCATTATAAACGAACCGAGGTATTCAACAAACCTGCGGAGAAATTATTGAAAATATTTTTTTCGCATATACATGGGCAATTAATACAAAAAAAAAAGTAAAATTGGAAAAATTGATGGAACTCTATTATTCTATTTTTTTTTCCGTTGAACTACGGAAACGTATAGGATATCGCTTCGTTCTTCAGGACTTAGGTATACCTAGGAGTCGAGACTCTTCGTGATTTACTGACGTTTTCAATCCATTCGATGTTTTCGTTCAATTGGTCAGAAGAGAGCGTGGGCTTTCGAAAGTGGTAAATAGGTACGGGGTATACATAGTACGGTTTGGGATGGATGAAAGCTTCGCGTCGTTCCATTAGCGTTTCCTATCAACCGCTAGCCATAGGTATATTATAAACCTCAGCTGGCGTATCAATAAACCTAGAGGACTAGGCCTGGACCATTGTCCGAAAGCCATATGCCCGTAGCATATATACTCCGAGATCCTCCCATGATGCGCTTTCAGGCAGTAGTCAATTTATCTGACGGTGTATATATTTTTAGGTAAGTGTAGAGTGTGGACCTATACATCGCTCCAGGTATTTGTAACACCTACACAATCCCATATAGGTACCTATGTCTCCTTTGGCTCGTTTTTGACCACCTGATCCTCGGAGTGGGGTGAAAGAAATCTACCTGCATAGGTATTCTTGCGTATTGGTGCAGCACACACACGTATATATGTATGTATATGCCTAATGTCCGAGGACCGGAGATCTGGTCTCTCTGTTTCAGGACAAGACTGACCAGAGTAGAGTAGAGTATAGAGCCTCGTAGCCATATAGCCGGGTGCAATGTAACGGCGGGTGACAGATCCACTCTGATGTACCTACTTCGAGACTGACGCCACCCGACGGTGCCGACGATGCCGACGCTGCAGCCGGCGCCAACAAATGCACTCTCCATGGCGCCAACTTGAAACGCGAACTGAGCCCTCCCTTCCCTCCCGCCGCCCCAAAACGCCACCCTAATTAAGAACTCTTGATTATTTTATGCGGTACTTTAGACGATGAATTTCGATAATTTTTTCTACAGATATCACTCGTCATTTGCATACAGTTGTAATTAGTATATCTAGTCATTCTTCAAGGTTTAGTATTGTGGATCATTAGTTTCGGGTATGAAAAATAATTCCCATGGTTTTTGGATCGGAGAAAATTATTGCAGAAAATTGAATTCCAGTTTCGATGCAATTTTACGAAAATTGTTCTCGACCTGGCGTGGACCCTTACCATTTTTTATTTCTTTTTTCTTCGAGTATGATAGAGGGGACGGCAAAAAATAAACGACTTAAATTTTTTTCAGATTTTTTGGACCCCCGATTCAGAAGTTGACTCATATTTTCAGGCAGACATGTATTTGGGGATCCGTTAGTCCCACGAAAAAATCATCCAAATTATTTTCAAAGACTTTTTCAATCGCATCGTGGAGGCTGTTTTTTTCGATAAAACACTCTTAATTTTGGATTTCCACTGCGTTGACCGTTATCGATGTTCTTCAAATTTTCACCATAATTTTTTTTGCGAAAATACGAAACTTTTGCGACCGTGTCGAAAGTGGTACTAGCCCTGGTTTAAATGCCAGAATCCAATGAATTTCGAATAAACTGAAAATACGAGTGAAGCGGATGCACCACGAAAACGATTCGAGCTGTTTGACGTATGGAATGAACGAGGCCTTTGCATTTGTATGGTACCATATGACGACTGTAAAATGTGAAAAATTGAAAAAAAAAAAAAAAGTAGAAAAATTCAAAAAGCCAAAAATGAGATGTAAAATTGATTTCTGGGAATGCAAATTGAATCATCGAGTTTTTTATGCGGTAAGACGAGGCTCGTCTTCGTCGATCTGTCAATCCCGATAATTTTGTCGAAAGTGTTAAGAGAACTAGAAGCTGATCGGATGTGTTAGTGAAATACGATAATGTATCCAGGATCCGGGAATAATACCCCGCTGCACACCTCGTCTACCCTGGTTAAACGAAGTCCCCAGGGTACCGCCTACATGCCGCTAAAGCTGAGCTCGAAGCCGCGATGGCTGCGCATGGTATCTCTGATCGACGGAGGAGGAGACACGACTGCGCTCTCTGGCCTTCTCTCTCATTCCCTCTCTCGTATATTATCTCGGATTCTCTCGCTCCCCCTTCTCCGCCTCTTTTTTCTCCTTATTTTATTTCATCTTATACTATTTCTGATTGAGGTAAGGTTCTGCGCATGCGTATAAGCGAATGCGCAGACCCGACATGCGCAAATCTCTTAACTTGATTCTGAGATAGTAATTATGTACTTTGACAAAAGAGTTCATACAGCCTCTATAGGATAAAATATTCGGCGGTTTACATCCCCTGCGTTAATTCGAGTCAAAGATAACACAAAATATTTATCTCGTACACGGTGCGAATGCAAATAACTTTAATCTCTCAATTTTTCTTTTTTTTTCTCTGAGGTGAATAAATTTTCAAAATTTTCTCAACTCATTTGCCGATAATTTATCGACGGCGAATGATCTCAATAATAATTTCTGGTACCGTGTGCTTAAGAAGAAGAATTCCAAGCAATAATATATTCCTCTGTTTAAGAAAGAGAGAAAGAGAGAGAGACTGCGCGATAATAATTTCTTTAATATACGTTATTGCACATAACGTACTACGCGTGTAACATTATTCTTTCCTTTTTTTTTATCTATGAAACGATTATGCGTCGCTTCAGATTATACACTATGCCAGCACAGCTGTAAAAGATAATCTAATTATCATACTACTTACCGCCAGTTTACAAAGCTGCCACCGTTTTCTTTCTTTTTCCTTTTTTTTTTTTTTTTGTTTTTTTGTATCGCGTGTAACATATATACGCGAGTAAGCTGTAGCGTTGTAGAACAAATTTTGTCGAATGAAAATAATTGTTGATAAATGAAAAATAAAATTTATAATTATCGTTATGTATTATATGTTTTAATTATTTTTATTGTAATGAAATTACAGTTGGAGCAGATGTTATATACAACCGTTGAAAGCAATCGTTGGTATAGATAATGTTTCACGGAAGTAGTAGCACGGGGTACGGCGCAGGCTCGGATTACCAGCAACAATCCCAGCAGCAACAACAACAGCAACAGCAACAGCAACAACAACAGCAACAACAACAACAACAGCAACAACAACACACTCAGCAATTACAAGCCCCTGTCTACGTCCCATCTTCGAGACCGACGTTAGCGTCGGCAGCAACTGCAGCACAGTATCATTCCTTTTCTGCATCGGCATCGCCGGCTTGGTAATTAGTTAAAGTGATTTTAAAGAACTTTTTCATTTCGCAAAGGAACGAAGACGGGTAATAATAGCATACCAGAAAACGGGTTAAAATGCAGTTTCGAATTGTTTTTTTTTGAACTGAGTAAAATGAAAAGGTTGACATTTGTAACGGTCCAAATTTCTTTATACCTATAGAGTTTTGAAAAATAAAAACAACCGTAAAATCGAGATCTCGTAATGCCAGACAAAATGTTCGTCGTTTATATAGTAGAATTTTAAATCCAGGCAGAAAAAAAAAATTCCTAAATTTTTTTATCCCTGAAAAAATGTCGATGAGCAGATTTCCCTACTTTCCTATGATTTTCTGAACCGCATGTGCCGAAAATTTCATCGATTAATTTCAACCCGTTGAAATATACTTTCCAAAATTCAAACGCAAGATAAATCTATGGTTTTTTTTTCATAATTAGGGAGAAAACAGCTTCATGGCAACACGGAGTTGAGTCTTACGCGGCTCACCACGCTCTCACAAGTCACTCAGGGACTTCGACCGCCGGTATGGGTCCCCATGGTCCTCACGGTCCTCACGTTCCTCACACGGGTCATCCTCATTCTGCGCATCCCCATTCAACCCTAGCAGCAGCAGCCGCCGCGCCATTCTACGCTCAAAATGTAGCAATGATGTCATCATGGAGGGCGTACGATGGAAGTGGATTTCAGAGGGCATCGCCCTACGGTGGGTCATAAGTTCACATACATATTTTTTTTTTTTGTATTAATTTTGAAACAGTTTTTTCTCCTCTTTTTCCCCTTTTTTTTTTTTTCTTTTTCATTCTTTCTTTTTATTATAATTTATATCTCTCGAGCTCCTAGATCCTCTTATCAGGATTGCTTCGTCTTGAGAGTTCGCAGACGCGTTTATACTCGAGCTTTCGGTACATGGGAGGGAGAATCTAGCTTCTATACTGAACTTGCAGGGCAGTCATGGGAGAGCCATGTGCGACGAGTGGTGTGATAGCGGCGTCTTTGACGTGGGTTTAGATTCAAAGAAGCTATACGATGATGCTGCTGCTGCTGCTGCAACTTGGGTCAAGAGCATTCGATGCGTATAATATACACACGTATGCTTCATCGTCCCTTATATTAGGCCCGTGCCAAACGCGACCGAACCGACACTTAGCTCTGCGGCCAGAGGCCGTCTGTGTTTGAAGTTTGAACTCTTAATTTTCTCCCCCGTAAAAAAATCTTTCTTTCCATCTCATTTTTCACACACACATATAAAAACGAGGAATTTTACGGTAACTCACACGTAACGCAGTGACTGATTATACGTAGCGGAAATAATGACAGGATAAATCGACTTTTTAACATTTTTTCAATGTTGTAATCGTTTTTTTTTGTCTTTCGATCAAAATAAAATTCGATTATTATAACAGTATGACAGACCCCGAGAACTATGATTCTGAATTTTTTCATATCACGTGTGATTTTTATCTTTCTCTGGGAGAAAGCCCTCGATAGATTTTTTGAGAGTTTCATCAGCAGGATGAAAGAAGAAAACAAGAAAACAGAAATAGAAGAAAGAAAAAACAAAAATCTACACTAATTTTTTCTTTTTTTTTTCTTTTCGCATACCGCTTACAGGACATATACATACATCTTCAATTTTTATCAGCGTATATTAATATCCGCGTATTACGTATAAGCTGGCTTTTATACTGACCCTATAAGGTATTGATTGAGCAGTTGTGACGGATGGAAACGTCGCTTGCTCTGCACTGTACCTATAGTTCGCATTAAACCAGAAAAGAAAAAAAAAAAAAATGAAATAGTAATTGCATACGAGTCGTGTGACTATGCTATTTGATATGTTGAATTCGGACTACCTAATTCACAGATTTTCAAAAAAACTGGACTTCAAACTCGTTTTCTAGATTTTCTATCAGGCATTATACTGTATTTTTGATTCCACTTTGTTCATTGTGATTATGGTATGGATGTTTGATGATTGATACGAACTTTTTCACGCATTTTTTCATCCCCTTAGCGGCACCAATCACTAAAATATCGCGGTTACAAATTTTTTTGCAAATTATTACTCACAATAAAATATATGCTGAGAATATAACCGATACACGTGTATTTTAAATGGGGAAATCCACCCTATGGGTTGGAGGGGTTAGAGCTGAGATAAAAATTCGAAAAAATAAGGGAAGTATTTTTTAATTATTTGGAGCCAATTTGTGGGGCACCTGCTATGAAATTCGTCCAAGCCCTAGATAAGGAACACCCTAATCCACAATAATTCTTCTAACCTCTATCATTATCTATAAAATTTTAAAGAAATTTTATTCTATATGTTCTTTCAGACACGGCAATGGATTTTCAATTTGGTGAAGGCAGAGAATGCGTGAATTGCGGGGCTATATCTACCCCTTTATGGCGGAGGGATGGGACAGGACATTACCTCTGCAATGCTTGCGGTCTTTACCATAAAATGAACGGGATGAATCGCCCGCTAATAAAACCTTCCAAGCGCCTCGTAAGTCTATTCGCAATCTTGCAATATGAAATCAAGAAATTTTCATCTTCGGAAAAAAATGATAACTTTTAAAATAAACGAATCAAACGATTCATCAAAAATCTCATTATTCGGCTAAAAAATGTTTATTTCTTTTTTTTTTTCTACTTTGCCATTTAATAAAAATGATATATTCTTTTTTTTTCAAAGTCTATTCTTAAATTTTCTAGAAAGTAGGAATGGGGACTACATTTCCCAAATGAAAAAGTCAAATTCAATGTATAATAGACGACATCAGATCTGATAGAATTTTGAGACAGGAGCGTTTTAGCAATGGGGTAGATCTCTGAATTTCAGACCGCAACAAGACGGCTTGGCCTCTGCTGCACAAACTGCGGCACGAGGACGACAACCTTATGGAGACGAAACAACGAAGGTGAACCAGTTTGCAACGCATGTGGCCTTTACTTCAAACTTCACGGTGTAAATCGCCCCTTAGCTATGAGAAAGGATGGTATACAGACGCGGAAAAGAAAGCCGAAAAAAACGCCAGAACCAAACGCAAGGCCTTCTGGTGACCACGAAACTTCAACATCAACAACTTCTTCACCCTCCGGAGGTGAGCGTTTACAAAATTGAAACAGTTTCCTCAATCCTTTATATCTATTCCGATTTATTTTTTTCCAAAAATATTCATTTTTTCCACGTTTTGATTTTTAAAAAAATTTTCCGACAATTAGCGGAGTTGAAATCGAGTCAACAACAACAGCAGCAGCAAAGATCTCAACAGCAACAAATCGATAATCCAAAACCGTCCCACTCAACGGTAACGTCCGAGAGGCCAGTCTACCTCGGACACACCTCACTTCTTTCAAGCAGTGCTACTGCTACAGTAAAAGCTGAGCCTCGCAGTTGCGATACTGGTGTTAGCCAACAGTACGCGTCTTACTATCAACACCCTCATCAGCTAGGAACTCCCGGAAGTGAGCACCAACAGCAAAGTTATTACGGAACCCAAGAGGCGCCGTACCATCATCAACACCACGTAACAGCGGCCGCGAAATTATTGGCTTCATCGTAAAAGAGAAAAAACAAAAAAGAAAAAAGAAAAAAAGAAGAGTGAAAAAAGAAGACAAAAAGACAAAAAGAGAGGGAAAAAAAACAAAAATTAGAAAAAAAAATGATCAAATTTTTTTCCAAACATTTTTTCAAGGATTAATATGGGAAACCTAGTTGAACTTATTATATTGTTAATCAAAATTTGGAGTTTTTTATACATCTGAATGAGCGAAGCCTGCAGGGACAACGAATTCATGGAGAATCGTGCGGATTCAATTGTTGAGAAAAATCCTATATACCTATGTAGCAGCATTTGCACAACTATATCCAATATCCTGTTTGTTTTTTTTTTTTTTTTCATTTTTTATTATTATTATCATGGATGAGAGATGAATAATTGTTGCCACTGTGTAGGTAGAATTATTGATATAATTATTAATTGTTAGGTGTAAAGATATAGTATAAATATTACCGTGTACATAATAATTGTAGAAGAGAGAATATCTCGCTCTTGCTCTCTCTCTCTCTCTGTCTCTAGGTACCCCTGAAAAATATCCTCAGCAATACTATACATAATACATATGCATACATAGATACATACATATACATATAGATATTATATTATATTATATATATATATATATAGTTTTAATATTATTTCTATAATAAGCAAATAAATAAATAAATAAATAAGTATATTAGAAACAAAACAAAAAAAAATCATACCGCTATAAATATATATATATATATATATATATATATATATATATATATATATATATATATATATATATATACATATATATATAATGTAACTATTGCAATAAATATTCGTTGAAATTTTTTTTTTATAAAACTAAAAAATATGGTATGAAATAATATCCCAGCATGACTATAATAATATGATTATTGGGGTGGCCTCTAATCTAATTATTTTTTAATTTTTATGCTTAAAATTTTGCTGTCAAAAATCTGTTAATTTTTTACGGATGCCTACTACTATGGGTAAGAAATGTAAGGAGTCTCGAATTCAGATAAGGAATAATGCGAATAATTAAACGAGAAAGTTCGAAGGCTTTGGGGTAGTACTTAAAATCGAAATATAAACCTTCGGTTTTAAATAAATTTTTTTTATATATTTAGAGACGTTCTGGCCCACGAGAGCATTGAAATTCGAATATGACCGAATTAAGGACGACCCTAATGATTATATATATATATGTATATATATTTTTTTTTTTTTTATATTTCTCACTTTTTCTTCTAGGTATAACAAATTATTTAATGTCATAATTTCGATATGTTTTCGATTTTTGTATAGACGAAAATAATCCCTCCCTCTCTCTCTCTCTCTCTCTTTCTCTTTCTCTTTCTCTTTCTCTTTCTATATACCGCATTAGTGAGGATTAATCAATATCATACGTTATACGCATATATGTGTAGGAAAATAAAGAAATGCGAGTTTCTATAACATGGTAAGTATAACACCTATGAACAACTCGGTTCCGATAGGTCGAAGGGTTACCTGCGCACTGACCGTAGCCTGACCAGGCTTAAGACCTTCCCCTATATCAGGGCGCCTCATTCGATCTATGATTCTTGATCGACTCGCTTATCTAAACGGGGATATACGTCATATATATATATATATTCAAGAACCAAAAATAAAAATACAATAAAAAAAAAAGAAAAAAGAAACAACGAAATGGGTGAGTTCAATATATATATATATACATATGTAATTATATACCATGCATTTTCCTAACGTGGCACCATCCGTGCGCCTACGGGCAGGCAATTGGAATCACATAATTTTCAAGTGACCACCGTATCTCTCCACGGCCACCCCCAACCTCAACGATTGTTTGTAAAAATAACCAACTATTTAGGGTATAATGCACAAACAATCATTGAGGTTGGGGGTGGCCGTGGAGAGATGCGGTGGTGACTTGAAAATTTGTAATTCGAATTGCCTGCCCGTAGGTGCACGGATCGTGCTATCGTTAGGAAAATTCACTATATATACGTAGTGAAAATTTTATTCCGCAAATATACAGTTTTATAATAAATGTCAAGATATATCATACATAGCAAAGATTGATTTTGGTGTTATTTTTTTTTTTTTCTTTCTTTTCATTTTGATTCTTTTACTTTTTTCTGTCCCGCAATTTTTTTGGTTTTTTCTTTGGTCTTCCTTTTTTTCTTTTTTCAACTTGTGCAGGCAGGACGCTTCCCACACCAGTCGCTTGTAAAGTCTGTGGGGATCGGTCTTACGGGAAACATTACGGTGTACATTGCTGCGATGGATGTTCCTGCTTTTTCAAAAGATCTGTACGTCGCGGAGTACTTTACACGTGCATAGGTCAGAAAATCATTTTTTTTTTATTTTTTCATTCATTCATTCATTCATTCGTTAACATTCAGTGTTATTCATTATACATACACAGAGTATATTTGATTATTTTCTTCTTTTTTTTTTTATATGAGTATCAATAATTCATTCTACGAAATATTGGTGAAATATATCCATCCATAGATTAAAATTATATACAGGACGATACCGCGGACAAGTTATTCAACAATTTATTGTCGAAAACATGTATTTTTTTTTTTTTCGTTATATAAATCTTATCAAATCGTCGGAATCATATCTCTCCGATCATAGTCTCGATTTCAAGGTTTTTTTTATATTTTATTTGTAACGATACCGAAACCAAAAAAATTCAAAAAAGTGTGTCGATTAATGAGGAGAAAAAAAAAGTAGATCAATTCAAAAACCAAATATTTCTGTTCAGCCGGAACAGGAGGCTGCGCTGTAGACAAGGCAAGACGTAATTGGTGTCCTCATTGCCGTCTAAAAAAGTGCTTCGCAGTTCGCATGAACATCGCAGGTAGGTTGAAAGAAGAGGAAAAAAAATCAAAGATTATGTTTTTGCGTGTTAATTAATAATATAGAATGTTGTAGCTGTTATTTGATTCTGATTTTTTTTTTTTTTTTTCTCGCCCACACAAGACATTTCCTTTTTTCGCATGAATTCCACTAATTTGACGCATGTACCTATTTAAACACGTAATTTAAAATGAAGTCAAATCTAGTGATTATAGAAATTTGATTGTTAAAAGTGATTGAGAGCCTTCTAAGTACTCGTCGAGCAAACGATAGGGCATATGTTGTACAAGGATAGCATTATAGCGATTGAGGTAAAGCGATGAGTAGCGAAACGAGATACAAATATGAACACGCGTCGCCACGCGGCAGTATCTTTCTTCGAGGGTAACTAATTGACAGGCGTCGAAAGAGAAAATCATTCTTCGATGTGAGGGCAGTGGGTGTTTTTCTTTTTTTTTTTCAATTTTTATAAAAATTAAGAATTACGAAAAATAAATTGAAACCAAGTGGCACGTAGAATCAAAATTTTCATGGTACTTTTTCACCTCTTTGAAAAGTTATGTAATTGATATATGTAAAGAATTTGGATTGTCAGTGAAAAAAAATTTTTCATTTAATTTCTTTTTTCTCTTGTTTCTCGTTTTATTTTTAATTTTTTTTTCATATCTTTCGAAAGATTAGAATTTCGAAAAATCGATGAATGATGTTCTAAATATGATCTTTTATTTTGGAACATATGAAATACAGAATGTCGGTGGTAAAAAAAAATAATAATTGAAAGTCCAATTTTTTTTTTTTCGCGGTAGAAGTGAACGTTGAAAGTATAAACGAGACGTGGCAATTTTTCATGCCCATCATTCGTAGACGTATGTGATGTCCTCTAAATTTCAGATTTTTTTTTTGTCATCTCATCAATTCGGAGATCATTTAATCAGTTTTTCAGACAGACCGAGATCGATCTGTTTTCTGGATACTGGAGAGCTTCGATGTTAATTAACCGATTTCTTTAATTAATTCAAAAGTTAATTACTTGAAACGATAATTTTAAATACCAAAAAGTAAAGAAAAATTTGCGCGCCTGTGTTGGTTTTGCCGTAGGAAAGAGGCTGTCCAGTCTCACCGAAAACTCTCGGTATATTTATACGGTATACATATAGGTATGTGTAGGTAAATGTTGGCGTGACAGTTTCTGGGCGGTCTTTTATCATTATCACCTGAACATTTGCGTTCTAGCCTACACCGAGTCTACATATACGGTTAGGTTTTGAGGGGGACAAAAGTGGAGTAACAAAGCACTGACAGCTCGTGAGCGTACGTAACGCGTTGTCAAACGTAACGACAATCAAATCACTCGCTTCATAGGACTGTGTATGTGGTTTGTTTGCGCGAGGGTTGTGACAGTTTACCCTCTTTTCCACCCTAAAGCGTCGCTCACATTGTAGATGGAAATAAACGTGGAATGAATTTTTTTTTTTTTTTTTTTCAATCCGAAAAAGAACCGAATAAAAAGACACTTGACCTAAATATTGCTTAAACTTTGGGCATCACTGCTTAATTACAGAAGAAAGTGCCTGAGTATATCGTTTTTTCAAAATTTATAATTTTTTCTTGTTTCAGTTCCACTCGATTGTTTCTACACTTTTGAAATACTCAAACCACATATTTTAAACGCTGTATAATTTCATTTGATAAATAAACTACCGATAAACTACGATTTTTCGTCTTATACATAAAAATAAAAACAAAAATTAAAATTAACAAAAAGGTTCACATCGTCGATCGCACGGTGTGAAGGAGCTTCAATATATTTCAAGTTGGCGTGCTTAACCCCGGATGATATATCGTATACCGAGTTGAGTTCACCACCGTTAATAATTCAGAGACTGACCACTTGAATGAGAGAAGCAGGTGGCGGTGTCCCGGGGGTTGTATATGCGTCTACTTATACATACGTCTATACTATTATGACATATCACTGCTGCTCTGCCTCTTCGAATGACATTTTCGATATTTGCCAATTTTTTTTCTCCATTTTTTTTTTCTTTTTCGATTTTGATCCGTAGGAAGAAAATATAATAAATAATTAAAATTTTTCATCGAATATAGGATTCTTTAGGAAATCAAACACCCCTTTTTTTTTCTTCGCTTTTTCAGCTGTGCAAGAAGAACGTGGACCCAGACGGAGGGTTAAAGTTTCTTCGTCTCGTGGCCCTCCGATTAACACATCTGCAGGAAGCGCGTTTACGGGGGTCAACAACGTCCAGCCTATCCTTATTTCGCCTAAACCTATTTACGATAATCGTACTAATCCTAGACTCGTTTTACCACCCATTCCACCCTATCCAACACCATTTTCTAGAACGATATTCCCAGGTTAGTAGATACGAATAAAAATGGACATTTTTTTAAGGACTGGTGAATTTTGAAGGCTTCGATTTTCGGAAATTCACTGGTTCTCAATTAATATATAATTGAGTAAAAGTTAGGATCCATCAGCCATCCCTTAGCGCCGTTAAATGCAATCGAAGTGAAATGAGCTGGGTCAAACGCTGATCTGATTTTAGATATTTGAGTGTCTAATGATTGGGAAGCGAAGCCTCTATCGGGTGAATAGACTGATTTTTTTACCCTGCAAAACGTGACTTGAATAATGAATTTTATTTTCTATCAAATTTTCGAGATTCGTGACCATTTTTTTCCTCTAGTTTTCAAATTTATGAAATTTATAAAAATAAAAAATCCACGTGTCAAAATGTTATCTATGTTCATCAGATACGGATTGGTTTTCCAAAAAATTAATTAAAAACCAATACACCGCGCATCCCCTGAAACGTTACGATAAGTTATTTTACTTTGACTGCGTTAAGCTGGGATAAAGAATCCTATTTTTGTTAATCAATTTTCCTAATGAAACTGGGATGTAAAAGGAGAAAAAAAAGGAGAAAATCTAGGGCCGATCAATTATCACTTATCTTATTTCTCAGGGGAAGTTATCCAGTACGAAGTTTCCGCTCAGATTTTACTTGCCGCTGTTAGATGCGCTAGACATCACCGCGATTTTTCACTCCTGAATAAAACGGAGCAAAATAATATACTCCAGAGAGGATGGCCCCTGCTTTTTGCCTTAAGGGCTTCAATTTGGCCACTGGACGTCGGTGTGCTTCACGGAAGGACTTTGGGATTGGGAAAAACGGCCGCAACCTCTTTGGCCAGAGCCAGAGCTGCGGTTCTAGACGTGCGTCCGGATCACGTCGAGCTATCAGCTCTGGAAACATTCGCGCTTTGTCGTCCTGGTGAGCTTGCGGATAATAAAACGACTTTTTTTTTCCCCGAATAACGATATCAAATTTCAAATTCATTTCAGAACTAACAGAGACGAATGAAAGCCAGGTTACTATGGCCAAGGCGCGAGATATGGCCACAGAAAATCTTCTCAGATATTTAGACCAGCGAAGTAATCCTGGGCAAAGACTGGCGAGGATAATGCTCGTTCTACCAACCCTTGGGGCCTGCTGTGCTTGCGATTTGGCGAGTAGTTTATTCGCACCTATAATCGGCGACGCTGCTCTGGATCAAGTTATAGCCTCTATTCAATAAACGAAACTTTTTGAAAAGTTTTCTGCACTCGGATGGTTTTTTTTTTTTTTTCTTTTCTCCAATTTTTCCTAGCGGTGTCTTACGATCAGAGCAAAAGTAGTATATAGTATTAAAATTGGTAATATCGATGTATAGATTGTATATTTTGATTCTTGATATAATACGATGTGAATATATAGAATTCAGCACGCCCGAGTGTGACGAGATGAAAAAAATACACTTTTTTGGATTCCAGATAAAAATCGATGAATAAAAAATGTTACGGTTCTAAAAAATATGAGAAATAGATTCGTTTCCAATCATCTCATGCCTATGTTTCAATTATTGTAATAAATACACTGCCGATTCCCTAATTGCGGTTAAATATTAATCCTCAAAAATAAATTCAATGTGTTTTTGCAGTACCGTGAAGAAAAAATAAAATAAAACACAAATGAACACCAAAAAATAAATGTACTACTATACACCTTCGAAGAAGAGCCTATTTCCGCGAGAAGAAACTTTTCTACACGAGATAACCTGGGTTATTATATTACGAAGTATTATATCGCACTTGTGTGATAACGTATGAACTCATATCGTATCAGAGGCTCCTGCTCAAGAATACCTCGCAGGTACTACTAATACATGTACAGAAAATACGTCCCCATACGAATTAGTTTCTGTCACATCAAATGTGAGACGCCGATTTTCAAAAACTTACTTTCCCTTGTTCATGGTTCAGACTAGAGCAAGATCACAGTCAGTGGTCGTGCTGACGTGTAAAGCATGGGGATATGGCAAAGACCAAAAACCACCACCGCCCGCAACGTTTATTTCACGTTGGAAAGCTTCGGAAAAAAATCACGCGAAAATCAACGTGAAAAGGAATACTGGATCTCGACTTATTACTGTGTATAAATTTCTATAGAATAGCGGATGATTATCTCTCCATAAATTTTAATTCATATTTCTTACACCTATGAGAATAGTGGAATATATTAAACTAATACTATCGAAAACTACAATGTACTAACTGGCGACTGTAACTAATAAATCTGATTCAAGTGAGCCCTGAAATTAAACACTCGCAATACTCGAACACCTTTAAATATAGACCGATAATTATATCGACAGTAATAATTGAGAATGGAAACTGAGTTCTGCAGTTTCGTATGTCAAGGTTTCGAAAACCGCGTAACTTTATACGCACGGATTATTTGGAATAACAATTAGCCCGTATACTTACATGACTTACAGAAAAGTCGCATCGAATTCGCGGCACGAGAGTGAACACACAAGAAAAAACGGACATCAACCAACTTACGATACGAAACTAACCGGCGAACGGTGCATCGCCAGAGATTTCTTCTTCTTCTTGATCCTGTGCCCAACCTGTTATCAGATGTAGCAATGAATGGTATATATCGCCAGAGATCATGAGTGACGCTGTTTGATAGACCGTTTATACCAACGTACGAGAGGGTAATGCCGAGCACCCGACTACTGCTACGTCACATTCGATTCGCAGGTGGCGTCGTCTGATACAAAACCATCGCCGTTCACCGTCCGCCGGTCAGTTGTCGTCGGCTGGTCGATGGATGATGTCGTGTTCGTTCTGTGACACAAACTCGAAATTCGATGTAATTCTTCTGTAAGTATCCAGGCTTATCGCAATTCTAACACGCATAAAAATATGATACATGAGTTCGGTCTGATCCTTTCAATCAACTTAATAGTTGTTTGAATCGCGATCTTCGATTGTTTAATCATTGTTCAAGTAGGTTGTGGGAAGGGATATGCTCATACTTTTGTCTTAGGATGTACGAAATCGGAAATTGACGATCGGTGCATCATTCTCTGCAATATTCGTATTTGTTCTTTTTCAACTAGATATACTGTACAGTACTAGTCATACGAAAATCATGAAAAAAATTCTAGACCATCGTTCTGAAGTGACTTATAAGTCAGGAAATAATATTCTCATTTTAGTTTTGAAAAATCATCGGAATGATTCGAAACGAAAAAGTTCTGTTCTGTTTATCGCGCGTTCCATGGTCCTTTATTGTCAAATTTGAAAACAAATATTTAATTTCGTAACGACGTAGGGCGTAGGGTACAATTGTCTAATAAAATCTGTGATCGTCTCTAATGTTCGAAGTCGTGCAGGGAGCGGGAATGTGAGGTGAGAAATTCTTTCTAATGCTTTATTTCCAGCGCCAGTGAAAATCACAACACCGTACATGATGCCACGGTGAAAACGGTTCAGTGTCTCAATCCAACCCACGATATCGATCATATAATACAGAAGTGAAGTGATTTGGGAATCTTCGTTCCGACACGCCAAAGGATTATTGTCTGAAGTTCGTCGGATGCTGTACCGGGATCAACGGATGCGACGCGACGTGCGCCCTAAGATCAACATCGGTGAGTTTCACATCCGATTAAATTCCTCGACTTCTCTGCCTATCCACGCTGAGGCGTATAGTACGTCAGTGTTGGCAGAGACGTCGTTGTTTATATATTTGCCTCTGTCTTTCCCTGGCGCGTAGCGTGGCAGTCACATTGATTGCATTAATCGTATGTTCGGATGTATTTCTTACGGTATTTTCTATCAGCCCGCGCTTAAACCTTCAAGAATTTTCTAAATTAATCATCATTCATTGTAATATTATTTTTCTTGATACTTCCTGCTCATCCCTTGAAGGAAGTTTTTGAATTATTGATTTTGAAATTATTTCGACCTAAAAATTTCCCACATGTTTTTTTGTTACTTCGTATGAAAAAATCTCCGTATGAAATTTCTTCGTCTTTTTCCCTCAGTC
Organism: Tenthredo scrophulariae; assembly: GCA_963978835.1. NCBI lineage: Eukaryota > Metazoa > Arthropoda > Insecta > Hymenoptera > Tenthredinidae > Tenthredo > Tenthredo scrophulariae. The sequence continues at coordinate 2,318,163 of OZ022235.1, forward strand.
AAAAAAGAAAAAAAAAAAAATTCACAATTTTTTAAAAACATTTTTGCGATTTATTATGAGGTTGTCGTCATCGATATGCGACTTTCTTATATATTCTAAAAACAGTCTCGTATAACATGGAACGGCTAAATTAGTAAAGGGTTGGGGCGGGCAAAACGGGGACGTTAAGAAAATAGTGGACTTTCATGAATTCAAATACGCTGAATCTTCGTTTTTATTTACTTTTAAAAGAATTGAATTAAATTTAAAAAATCGTTGATATTTGCGGAACGTTGTAACCTTCGTTTAAAATATAAGAATCCATAAATTTTGTTTTTCTTCTAAATACGTTGTATTGAATTCCGAGATTCCAAATCCGTTCACTTTACCTCGTACTACCTGGTCCTAGATTTTCAATATTTATTCCATAAGTCGAGCCCACAAACATCGTAATGGTTTGAAATGCTATCGGACGAGGGATTTCCCTGCAAATGTCACATGTCAAGATTAGGTGTATGTAGGTATTACAGGAAAATCTCTTTATAAATTGTTCAAGAATCTAATCCATATGCTTTGATATATCTAAATATAAAATATGAGGATTCTATATACGTGAAAATATTTATTATTGAAGCAGCTACAGCTTATTTCACTGTACATTTTTTCGTCATTCTCGTATTACCTCTTCTGTCTTTAACAATAAGTAAAAGTCCCTAACGTGTAAAAGTGCTTTAGGCTCCTTATTCTTGCCCTAATATCATCACTGTCCTTGACGATGGATTTTTCAATTTCTGAGACGAAATGGGTTACTTAAATTCTCGTAATGTTAAAGTTCAAAGCCGCAAAGTGACCGGGCGATTAAATTAGTATTCAAATAAGTGTGTGTATAGGAGATGCGAGACCCTAAATTAAGATTTTGGGTGGGTTGGTTCGCATAATTGACGCAAATAAGAATAAAGACAAAAACACACGCGAAGCCATAATCTACACAGGATCAACCTCGCCACGTAGCGTACGTCCAATTAATTACTGAGATCAATCAGTAGATTACAGAATTATTCAGGATGGAAGAATTTGACACATTTTCGGGAATCCTGTCGACGAAGGTAGAATGTAGTACGCAGATATATACCGTTTCAGTTGTTTATTCTACCTAATGTTACCTACAAATATTGATGTTAGAAAACATCGCATCTTACATCATAAAGTGATAAGCTCTGTAAAAATTACAGTCATTAATTGTGAACTTGCTTTCGGAGTCAATTTTAATTCGAACTAACCGCTTACTAACAAATATACAAATTGGAATTTTTTTGATTTTTTTTCCAGCCAAACGCGTAAACATTTTTGAGAATCCATACTTCACGCTATAATCACGCGTGAGGACTGCATATGGAAAAAATTATAGATCGATCAAACGAATTCTCAGTTAGTATTCGAGTTAATAGTTAGCTCATTCCAGTTTTACAGATCTATCACTTTGGTCCATGCTGGTGACCAGATGGTGTCAAATGCGAGCATTTTTGATATCGAGATTTGTAGGTGAGAATACGTTGATTAAAGGCCTAAGACATGATATCTGTGTATTATTTACCTCAGTCGCGACATAATCACCGATTCGTAGCATCCACAGTATTTAACAACGGAAATATTATGCCGCGACCCCGTTCGTAGAAAAAGTACATGCTTATACATCGGCTAACGAAAATCATAAATATATGGAATTTTCCAACACGCAATTATCAAGGGAATAAAAAAAGGTCAAGAATACTGCCTCTACCACCACGCATGTCACGCGAAACTTACCCGTGTATGTAGTAGGTATATATATATGCCAATCGCAATTACGCAAATGAATTCAAAGCCTCTATTCGATCCGTCCTCGTTAGTCTTCGCCGTGTTTCACCGCGCGAACAAGTGCGATTAGAAAATTTTTATAAGCGATAGCGCAGTTCCTTCTCGTCATTATTTTCATTGATAGCAGCACGATTTGCGTGCTAATCAAAATTTGTTCTCTTCAATCTGAGAAATAGTGAATACCATTAGTCTGTATTTTTCTGAAATTTTTCTCTTTCTTCTCTGTAAGTCTCTTTCTCTTGAAAAAAGATGTACCTGTACCTGCGATCAGCATCGTCTCAGAATTTGATTGAGTGAAAGTGAACTCTTCGAAATATATACCCAAATAGCCAGAACGTATACACCGAGGTATACAATCGAATTTCATAAGATTATTACAATTTTTTTGAAATACTTATCATATATTGAGGAAAATTTTTTCATTGTTCGAAGTTCTGATTGCCTCGCGATTGTGCCTCTGCACTTTCGAGATTCTTTATTCATCAACATCTTTGAACTTTTGAAACTCGCGAGTGATGTTCAATGGTCTAATTATATTAATTATCGTGAATATTTATTCATTTTTATTTTTTACCTCGGATCCGTATTGTTGAAATAATTTTTATTCCAACAAATGAATAATCTTGTGCAGATAAATCGAGTGAAACAGAGCCTCTGTCTGCGAAGAGAAAAAAAAAAAAATTAAAATAAAAAACGAAAGCTTGACCGAAAATTTTTCGCACCATTTTTCTCACTACCCTATGTGAAAATAAATGAATAAATAAATATAAACCATTTACCAATAAGGAGGAGAAAAAAATAAATAAAAAAATAAATTCTGGGTTGAAACCGCAACGAGCACGGAAATTCTTGTTATTATATTTATATTTATATTTATATTTATTTTTATATTTCTGACTTCCTGCTCGTTGCGTAACATAAAACGAATTTACCCACCCCTATACCCTAGGGGATGGTCTTGTTATCCGCGGTTTCCTCGCGCCTCTACGTTTCTCCGCAGATTTTGGGGTAGAGTCAACTAAGACGAAGGGAAACGCCCGCGCCAGACGCGTCGAAGAGTCCTTTCTATCCCTAAGGGTTAGAATTTCTGGGCCACAAGCATACAGAGGAAAATTGTTGTAACTAATCTTGGTTGAATTAGAACTTTAGTCAGAAATCAGGTACAGTGGGGTTAAACGTTGACACGAAATTATTCAGCCTCGTAATTACACGGCTGAAGATAATTACGCGAATAATTTCATGGTATATATTCATATATATATTTCTTTATTTTTTCAACCAATTTTATTCCCATCGTATGTACAGGATTCAAAAAATGTCATAAATGTTATAAATTAAATTTTTTCTTCAACGCACTGAGTTTTTCGATCCATTTGTATAAGGATCACCAAGTAGGTACTCACAACGCCGACTATCTGTAACGATAATTAATTTATTTCTATATTACTCAGGAGAAAAATTCTCCTTATTATTATGGGCGTTGGGTAGAGGGCGTTGGGTAGTTTTCACTTACCGAACAAAGCAGCGTAAGATCGATGTCGAAAAATCCGCAAGCATTGAAGTTAAGATTTTCGTCTATTAGCTGAAGGGAGAAAATTTGTATCTGTTGGGAAAGAAGATTGAGTGATTTTCACAGTGTCATATAAAATATATACTTCATTTTATACCTGGGATATGACACCGCTCGATAACTGCTGTAGAGGCATATCGTGGATAATAGAAGACGTGAAACTCGCCTGTGTGCAAAAATGACACACAATACAAATTCGCGCAAACTCATCAGCACGGGGTTTTCCAAATTCAATAAAAATCTACCTCGTAGCTGGTACGACTGCAGGCTTGACTGACGTGGAAAAGACGTCCGGCGTAAAATACGATCCACATTATTTTCTGGGCTCCAATTTCTACTGGGTTATCGTTCACCATTATGAAATGGTAAGCTTCGTAAAGCTGACCTGTTACCATTATTAGCGATATCGTGGTGATGAGGAGCTGCTGAATACCGAACGACTTGTTCACCTGGTCAAATCATGGGTAATATATTGATCTGCAAGATAGTTTTATGAGGGATCATCGAGCTGGTTACCTTTTTTGAAATCGAGCAAAGATCGTGATGCAGTATTCTAAGTCTTTCAACGTTCGCGTGAATGTTTTCATTTTTACTCCTCATACCGTGTCTTTCGACTACGTAAAGTGTTGCTAGATTAAAAGTTGGAAATTTATTCTGATTTACGATATCGGTTAGTAGCTCGTTGAGCTTAATAAATCTTCTATTTATCAGGTCAAGGTAATCGACGAATAGACAATCGGTTATCATTGACAGTGTTATAACGTAGCTGTAATGCAACCAGTGGCAGAAAGTCATCAGAGACCCTTCCCGAATTGATCGATATAGATCCCGGGCGGTCAGTAACGTCGATGCTATCAACGAGGCAAAAATCTGCAATGACTGTTTCCGGTGCAGATGCGAGTCGTTGATTTTCACCCCGAAATACCTGCGGGGGAAAAGCGCTTTAGCTATTCATTCAAGCTCGTAAACAGACTCAAAGAGTGTAAGGGGTCCCATGAAATTGTATAAAAGACCATAAATACCTAAACGCAATGTCGATTTTTCTGATATCTTGAAACGGGAATTGGAATTGTCGCTGTCTGATGATACAGACGCTGAGCACAACGGAGAAAAATATCACGTTAGTCACTAGCTGTGTCCACAATATCAGAGAGTCGACCCCAGTCAATATGTTGTCATCGTGATCATCAACGAGGTGTATATAACTTGGGTAAATGAGGAATTCCATGATCAATAACACGATGAGAGTATAGGCTCGACCCAACCACCCGTTCACGTTTAGCCCCATCATCTGAGAGACGACTCTAAGTGGCTTCAGGGCTGAGGGTAGTTCCATCACTTTATCACTAGACACGGTTTTCCTTATTTTAAACGATGGACTATCTTCTATTCACTATTCGGCGAGGTATGAAGAGAAATGGGGAATCGAGTGAAGAGGAGGTAGCCTGAGTATGAAAATTCTTTATCCCTGGCACGACAAACGTTCGAAATACTTGCCTTATCTCAATCTCGAATGCTGCTAGTTTGGTGGCGAACTGTCAGTCAGGTAAATATCTGATCGGTCTTTTTACAGCGTGATAAGGACGGCTAGGAACACCGATAATGGCATACTGACGAAATTATTACCTGTGCTCGTAGAACACGCGATCATCACCATCTGGACACCTTCCTAAATTGCGATACTTACGGGCTATTAAGTAAATGGTAGAAGAATGTCCGCTTTATCATTTGGCAAAAATGACAACGATTTATCTGCAACATTCCCGCCACCATGAGAATTAGTGAAATCACATTTGGGTTTTGCGGACGATAGCAAGGCATGGAATAAAACCGAATTAGATTAACCACCCACCACCCCTCTCAGTCATAAAACCAGCTCGTATTAGGATGCAGAACACGGGGATATCCGGGGAGGCTGTATTAAGCCAGTGGGATATGTCTTTAAAAAAATTGCTCGTGGAATTAAAACGCTCTGGTTTCTCATCGCGTGCGATTACTCATTATCAATAAATCTTACTAATCAATTACGAATTTGGTGGGGAATATTACTGGCCTAACAATGAACGGGATATGCGTATACATTTTGGGAATAATTTTTATTTTTTTTCCATCTGTACCCTGAAACAACTAGTTTTTTACATGTAATTAATCTGCGTTTTGCAGGATCCACAACATGACAAATAACTATGAATTTCAATGTCTCGAAAGTCGAGTGACGATTCGTAAAGAAAAAGAAATAAAAAAAAAAAAAAAACGTTATTTCTGTAGCTTCTTTTGCCGCTGCGGTATCGTCGTTACAGTTTCTCGGTGAAGCTGCAAAGAGATTAGGAAAAAGTGAAATTCTTCTTTTTCTTTAAAAACTGGATTCCCTATTGTCTCCTCGACATTGATTTGCGATTGAAATTGATTGCAGCAATCAGTGCCTTTCGTCGTGAATCAATAATCATGAATACTGAACCCCAAATTTGATGGTGGGGGACGGGGATATTAACAGTGAATTCGGCGAGGTCAAAGGGGAACAATTTGTTACGAGTAGTTGACCACCGGCCAGGCCGTTTCAACCCAAACCGTAAACCGAGAAAATTGGAGTTATTCTGCAGTAGGAACTGACTGATCGACTTTTAAAATAATAAAATTCAAGATCGATTTTTATCAACCCAATACTGGTCGCAGTTGTCCGTCAGAAATATGACGACAGCCCTGCACCACGGTACCAAACGGTCAATTTATACCATCGAATTCCGTGTTTCCGCCCGATTTATCACACGCGGTGGGGAAAATTATTCCATATATGTGCAGATGAAATATCGGGTCGCACGTATGTACTTCGAGATCGGTAAATGGAGAAATAAATAATCGCGGCGACTGGTGACGAGGAATACTGACTAAAAAAAAAAAAAAAACGGAATGAAAAATCAGGCAATAATGTGAGGGGTTTGTCACTTTGAAATATTTCCTACACCGGAATTGAAAATTTCAAAGATTTCAAAGATTTCATCAGGACTTATAGGAGATTAGACGAGTACGACTTCGAACGGCTCGAAATATTTCACAGGATTTCATGAGATTTTGAAAATTTCATGGAGTTTAATGAGATTCGATATGATTTCAAAAAATTCCATATGCAGAATTTTACAACAAGACTTCACGAAATTTCATGGGATTCTTCATACACATAAGTTTTAAAAATTTCATAAGATTTGACGAGATTTTATAGATTTCATAAAATTTTACGCATACCTACACATATGATATCGTTAAACTTCACACTTCACCTGCAGCTAGTTTGACACCGGATTTTAATGATGATCATGATCCCTCGGGTAATAATTAAATACGTTACATGTACGATAGAAAAAATTTGATTTATTTAATAAAAAATTCCATTTTCAATTTGACGATAAAATTTCAGATAGACTTGTGTAATTGTCTTATAATATAGTAAATATAATCATTAATAGACGCGTCATTATTATTGCAGGTTTGATTGTCTCACTATACCTATAAGTGGCTACAGGTATTTTGAGGTAATTTATAATATTAGGTTTCAGTTTCTTAATAATAATAATAATGACAGTGATAATGATAATGATAATGAAGTGGGTATAAATAATGGAACAAGAGATTTATGTGACGATAAATATTCTCATATCGCTGACGTTTTGTTGTTGTTGTTGTTTTTTTTTTTGTTAATTTGAAAAAAAAAGAGAAAAAAAAAACTTAAAAATCTTACGATTTGATCCCATCGCTAAGTTACAGCTTTTATTATACACGATATTACAATATTAGGTAATAATTAATATATATATATATATATATATATATATATATATATATATAACTCTGTAATTTTACATTGAATAATGAATTAAACGTATAACTATAAATTATAATAATACTATAATTGTATGTATTAAATGACTGCAGCGTAGAGACTAGAATATAGTCCATATTATTATAATACTTCATTCACTCCGATGTTAAATGACAAATTGTGTAGATATTTGGCTTAAAATTGTATAATGGAAGATTCTTAAAAATTAATCTAACAATAATTAATTTTATATACTATATCTAAACTAAAGGGTATACCTACCGTAATTATTATTCCCTGACTAGAACTACGATATAAACGTGGATACAACTCATTGATTTATTATTATTATTATTTTTATCTATTAGTTTCTTTCTTTTTTTTTTTTCTTCGTCAAATTTTTCCGAACTTAAAACGAGTTAGGAAATTGAACCACTATCATTGGTCCCGCGCTCTTCATTCGTCAATCGTTTTATATTGCCTATACATTCATATATAATTTTTCCACGATATATATGAATTAAAGTTATTCGACTAGTTGAGAAGGAAATTTTGTTTTTTTTTTATCAGAATAACACAAGCCTCTATTTTTATATCGCATTTAATTCACTCGGTTGATTCTGGGCCCAAAGTAATAGTGATTTTAACCACTGGCTCATCCTCGCCGGAAAGCACGTCGTCTTCTTCCCGGATTCTTGCCGCTGAAATTCCTTCGTCATCGTCGAGTTTTTGGAAACTACTACGCCCAGTTATTTCTCGTTTACAGTCATTGACCATCAATCCGTTAGAGCTGTAAATTAATAACGTGGATATACTTGTGGGAGCGAGAGAGAAAAAAAAAAGGAAATCAGCAACTGTTTCGTTAAACTGAAAAAAAAAAAAAATTAAAATTGAAAAAAGAAAAAAATAATTACGGATCAACCTCCCGGAGCACTAACCACTTCTGCAAATCGTTGATCAAATTTCTTGGATCAAGTTCAGCCCAGTCTGGAAGTTGAAGCTGAGATCCTCCCAGTACGAGCGAAGTGTCGCCCTTGCAAGATTGGAGACTTTCGGATTGGGATGAGGCCTTCTCCTTTATCATAGCTTGGATTTTTTCATTAGACTTGTATATCGTCTCGTTTGATTTGAATATCTTATCCCTACTTGATTTAACCACGTTGTCATTTGAGTTGCAGATTTTTTCTATAGATCTGCAAAGTTTTTCCATAGACTTTGAAGTCTTTGATATCATCGACGATGTGTTGTTCAATCTCGTAGGTGAAATTTTTTCATCGTTCAATATCTCACGAGATCGGGATATGCTATCCCGCGATGTACTCTTGCGGTTGTAAAAACCGGCTAACAATTCGGCTCCGGTTTGAACGCTCAGTGTTCGCCGCAGTATAGTCTTTCGGCAATTGTCTTAATTTTGAAATAATGACAATACGAAAAATGGTTAATAAATAAAAATAAATAAATAATTGGCCATATTTTGGGGGTAGATACCCCGCGAAAAATCTAAGAATACATTTTTGCCTAGCAAAAATTTGAGAAATAAATAATTTCTGAGTTACCGAAGATATTTGTTGAATAATCAGACTAGATATGAGAGCGTATAGATTAGATGGACGGGGCGCCGTTCAACTTCCACTTATTGCCGGCCCTGACTGCGTGATAAGTCAACTCAGATCAATTCCGTAGCTCGGAAACTATGGGGCCCTCGAATTTTTAGTAAAGGAAATTTAGTCTTGAAATTCCGCACGGAATCTGCCCTAAAAATATGGCCTTTCCAACCTGAATTACACTGTATATATACGAGGGGTAAATCAACATGAAATTGACTTAATGAAAGAAGGAAAAGAGACACTTTCGTCACTACTCTCTCTCTCTCCCTCTCTCTCTCTCTCTGTTTCCTTTTCTCTGAGTCGGACTTTAATGTAAAATAACATGAAAAGGGGAATGGCCTGAAAAAAGAGAGAGAACAGACTTCCTCAAAGGAGTTTGGGGTGGAATTACATTGTCCCCTGAATCTTTCATGAGGTTTAAATTTGATTTTCCCATCCACACACGAGCATAGCTACATCAAGGATTATTTCATCCGAATGCATTAGTTTATTCCTTCTCAATTAACATGTTCATTATACTTAACCTTTACACGGTTCACAAATAGAAAGAAAAAAGAAAAAAAGTTCAAACTTCTTCCTTTTATTTCATTTTTAATTTTTTTTTCCGTCTGTTCTCTCTCTGTGCCGTTGCTAAATCCATTTCTGACGTAATTATAACACGTGAATCGGTTTTTATTCCCTTAAATTACCATAAGAACAGGATCTCGAATTCCCGGGTTAGCAATACAAGAGAATTTGTTAAATCAAGTCACGCGGAATAAATTAACTAAGAAATTAGCGGGCGAAATTTAAAGCCGAATTTCTATTAGGTGAACGATATGCGATTTGAATAGCGATTATATTATATTGCATAATCAAGAAGGAATATAAATTTTCCTTACGCCGTGTGGAAATTCGATTTTTCGTATCAATTATTGCGTGAAAAAATAATGTCAGATTTTATAACGCATTTTTTAATCGTTCGCAAAGTGAAGTTCCCATGCATGCGCAAAATGCGGTTTGCGTACAGAATAGTACATTACGCAACTAGTCCGCAAAATAGGTGATTCCCGGACTTGTCTTGCTTGCTGCGTAATAATAATAATTATAATAAAAAAAAAAAATGACTAATAATTGATAAACTTACTCGTATCGGTGACATCCGAACCGGACAATCGATAAATCGTTTGTTTGGAAGGTGGTTCAGCGATCGCAGCAGCAACACGAGCTCCGATATGACACCTTATGGATTTACTGGTGGTGAACAAGGCCCTGTTGTTACGTTCAGGCCTTAATACGATTATGTAAAGTTTTGGAAGAAAGAGAAATATCAGTGTTACCGAGGCGCTGAGCGTAACACACAAGCACATCGTAATAACCTGGAATATAAAATTGTATAAAAATGTAAAATCCGGTACCTACTCCTTATTATTATTCTTATTTATCATTTTATTTTCCCTCTTTTTTCGTTGCCTATATTCAACGGGTTTCATACACCGACCTTTGACTCGCTGCCGAAATAAATTGGGACAAAGGCTACCCATATAACGCATGTCGTGTACATTGCGAATCCGATGAATTTAGCCTCGTTGAAGTTTTCCGGTACGTTACGCGTCTTTACGGCGTACAAGGTGCAGAGTACAATCAGAAAAGCGTCGAATAATAAAGGGGAAAGTACTGCCCTCGGTGAGGTAGCGCAGGTCAAAACCGACCTATGTCTTGCCGGAAATTCTTGTTGCGGCATTGGCGGATCGATCAAAAGCATAGCCGTGGCTACACCGGCCTCAATGAGTATAAGTACGCAAGTTATCACCACCTGTAGGTATCGATTCGAAACTGAGTCATTTTTTAATTCAAATTAACTTTTATTCATATAAAAAAAAATTTATTCATCACCTGGGCCGTGGCGGACATGAAGAGCGGCTTTCTGGTAGGAAATCGCTTTTTAGATCCCGCCAATATCCGGGCTATTCTGTTGGTCTTGGTCAACAAACTGGCATAGATCATAGCGAAGCTGATACCGGGCATTAGGCGACTTACAGCACAGGATATTCCGCTTGGTTTAGCCAGGATCGGAAATACCTGGAAGAATATTATCCCTGTTGAATGAATCCCGAATAATAATAAGAATTTGTATAATCGTGATTTTTAATTAATCGATTTAGACCTCTTGAGGTTATTAATCCGAGCTAACTACCGGAGCATTAACTAACGCTATTCAATTCGCGGGGAATTTAGATTGAATGGAAAGTGGGATGGAGGATCCGTCGCAAAGCTTTCAGCCCGGGAAGTACAGGAAAAAATCTTTTAACTCTGCACTAGGAACGATCTTCTGTTTCACAGTGAAAATATTCCTCCAACAACGAATTTTTATTCATCAAATTTAAGTTCGGAATTTAAAACGTTCCGAAAGCTCGAAAATCTGAAAATCTTGGTCGATTTCATTCTGACAGAGACCCCCTTTACGAAAACCCATTTCATCTACTCCAATCGATAACTTCGATGTCATTTTGGCCTTTCGGAATTTTGAACCTTCGGTCTTCTTAATTTGAGAGTTTTTCAAATTGACTACGTACATTTTCGGGGAAATATCATTCTCAAAAACTGTGAGTCGGTAGTATTCAAATTCGGAAGTTCAACCCTCAACCCTGCATCGCACTAGCATCCGGGAAACTTGGCGAGTGCAAATCATGAGATGGGGTTTAACCCCTCGAACTTTGTTAAACTCGATTATTAATTTGCAATGGAGATTAAAAAACTTATGGACATATTATACCAACCACTTAAATGCCTTGTGTGGAATAAAGATCGGCTCACCTCGTGGCTCGGTTCCCCTTATTTTACGAAACAACAAGTTTTATGAAGAATGTACACGTACCGCTACATGGGCCAGCGTGATCCCTGCCAAAATCAGGTAGCTCAATTCTCTGGTACTCGCTTTAACGACGGGCGTGTTATTGTGTCTTACGAATATACGACAGGTTGCAAACGTCGCCAAAAGTCCAACGGCACTGAACGTCATGGCTACTATCGCCTCCGCATCACCCCAAGACATGTATTCCGGAGGAATAACATGGCACTCTATAAAGATTGGAGAACGAGTAACAATTTATTAGTCGGTATGTTGGTTTCGAGTAAACGTGAAAGATTTTAATCTCTTGCTCATCAGAATACCGCCCGTATATTTTCCATTATCGATGGTAAAGATCTGCGCTGCAATTTCCGCTCAAAAAGACATTACAGATATGTGTTACCGAGAGCCTGGAAATTATATGGAGTCATGATACGTGCGTAAACTGTTAACCAAGTGATCTTCTATCATAAACTTTAGAAAAGTTTAATATTTCCTCGTTTCAAGTTACTATCACCTGTCTTATTGCCGTTTGGCCATTCCCCGTAAGGACAAGGCTCGCACTGGAGCTGTTCCTTGTCAGCGACCTCGTGATCTCCGCACCGGACGCAGGCCCAACAGCACCGTTTTTCCTGACCCCCGGTTTTGAAGTTCTTTGAAGAATAATACAAAAAATTTATACCTGTAGTAAGTGTGTGAGCCATTCTCCACCACACGGAACACTTTTCTTCATCACCCAAAAATTTTGGGGAGGGTGACGACTAAGAAGTTGCTGATTTGGTGGATAATGCTTCATGCACGACTCGGGGTGGAATCGTAAATTTTGTTAAAAAATGAGCTTGTTAAATGTGACTTTTACTCAATCACGAAAGTTGAGTGGCTATATACGAAGAGGCTTGTCGATGGGGAGGAAGACGATCCACTCTAATCGAAGCCTGAGTCCTCGAATATAAGATTCGTTGGAATAAAATACGCGGGAAATCCCCCGGACCGATTGACGATATCATAAAAAACGAACAAGACTGCAATCTTCAAGAGTGTGACGGATAAAATCGTTTCATTACTATGGAATTGCCGGGATATCGGATTCGGGAATGAAAATCTCGTTATAAAACCACGTTTTTGTGTGGAAGAAGTCGAGATGAGTTTACTTCCAACTCTGAAGTAAAAAAAATTTCCGATTTTTTTTTTTTTTTTTTTTACGAAATATAGAACTCTTCCTCCAGATCTGAGACATCGAGTACCTTTTCATAACCCAGCTCTAGTATTTTTCCAGAAATATCTCCTGAAGACTGTAGAAATACAGTTTTTCCGATTTTTTAAAAATTCTCTCTGAAATGACTCGGCTACCTATTCTGTGATAAATTGTTTAATTATCTATTCGATCAACGGTCTACGTCGTGATTAATGTTAATCGCCCCTGAAGGCACGTGATGGGTCGCATAATCTGTGAATAAAAAAATTTGCGATCGTGGGAAGCCCGTGGTGCAATGCAATTAAAAATGTCTAACTATCACGAATGTGTGAAAACGAGGCACGAAGGTTGTGAGCAGAAAACAGTCGGTTAAAAGGTTGGTAATTAAATTAACCGTACATGACTGGGATCGTTGGTCGATTAGGCTAATTACACAACCGCGGAACCCCCGCGTCTCGTCACGGAAACGAATGTTTCGTGTCCCAAAAGACGTAATTCGATAATAAATTTTACTTCAAGATGATAACCACAATTAAGAATTTTATGATTATAAATTATAACCGTCGAGATCAAGCGAACGAGAGTCGGTCATCGAATTATTAACAAGATTGGGTAAAAAGTGTGAAAATTTTTTTAGAAAAGGTAAAAATTTAGGTTTTTTGATTTTATAAACGAAATTCAAACGCATTTTTAAATACACGAAATCAACGATCTCTTTCTACCCTTCTATAAAAATTATATTTTCGCCCTTTTCGCACCCTCTGTCTGTCGGTTGTTCTTTTTTTTTTTCTTCCCGTAAATTTCTCCGTCTCGCGTAGATTTCTATATCGATTCGTGTAGCTCCGCGGGGAACCCGCATACCAATTAAGCTTGTATGTCTACCAGTGAATTCCCTCCAATCAACCAGAATCGCAAACGAATGAAGTAAATTGTTACGCTGGGGATAAATTTGTTGCCAAAAGCTGCTTTTAACTAATTCATTTCACTCCCCTTGTTGAGTCTCTTTTATCTCACGTTTCCGTATACGTATTTGTATCAGACGTACGTACGTACGGTACGTACGTAGATATAGGTAATTTCATTTTCTCAAAAACTAAGTTTCTTTGATAATTCTATTTGCGCGTATCTGCCTATATACAAACCTACATACCCAGACGTATACGTGTATTCCAAATGAATTACGTACGTAACCAGATATACCCTATTAAAATCAATGAACAACCCCTCCAGCATTATTTCGCGTTGCACACTTACCCCTATGACCTGCAGTACCACGACTCTAATTAAACAAAGTGAAGTTAAAGAGATGTACCGGAATTTAAACTCCAGGCCTGACCTGGAGGTTGTCTATTTCCGAAGGAATTGGAGTAAATTTTGAACACGGGTTTATTTCATTCTATTAATTTATTAATTTCTCTCTCTCTTTCTCTCTTTCCCTTGTGATGATTATCAATATGATAACTTTTTATCCTTCATAAAGTTTTTTTCAATTAGAATTTCAGTTTTTCACCAGGAACCTCGATTCCTCAAATACTTGATAGTTTTTTCGGTACGTTAAGGCCGGGTTGAAGTTCCGAATTTTTAAAAGTCTCGAACGGTAAAAAAAAATTGAAAATACTTCGAATTTCAATCTTCTAAACTTGAGCGTTTCTTTAAATTCGAAATCGCCTGAAAGGAATTCGGAATTCTTTCGTCGGAACTTTGAAAATTTGAAACTTAAACCCGGCCCTTCGGTAATTGGACGGGGCTTCTGTAAACGGTGATGAAAATTACCGTAAAAAGATGTTCGTTTCATTGAATTTCTGCGAAAAAAAAAAACCAAGACAAAAAAAAAACGAACTAAATATACATGTAGTTTCATTTCCCAGGGAATTTCGAACGGATACCTAAAATGTTTAATTAATATTTACACCGACCTTATAAAAACCAGGACGACACGGCTTAGAGCAAACGCTTTCGACGAGTTGGGTAACCCGGGACTGTGGCATCCCCGAAAACGCTAGAGTCCCATTATTCCAATCGCCAATTTGAACGTACGAGTAAGTCATGTTCGGTAGTCTTTGGAAATTGAGGATTTCGTACCTGTGGGCAAAATATGGTAGGCGCAATTCTTAACTGACTAAAAAACAAATGTTGATATATCGTTATATTCGCGGAAACGTGCGTGCGAGAGAAAAAAAGAAAAAAAAAAAAGAAATCAACCATTATTAATTAATGATCAAGTTACCATCAAGCTGATTAAGAATTTCACTATTTATAGTCAAGTTAAAATAATTTATGAATTATACGTCTTCTACGTCGACGTACCTCCGCGATCCTCATCATTCACAAGTAATGAATTACTCGCGGGGTATGAATTGGGCCCTCGCGGCTAGATGGGCGACATATTAGTAATAAAGTTGAGATACTGCGGCGGAAATTTTTTATTTTTTATATCTCATTTTTTTGGCTTTCACCTTTTTCCTTTTTTTCCTCTCTCACGCTTTCTCTTCTTATTCTTCTTTCTTTCACGCTAAAGTTACCGCCGGTCATAACGAGCTAAAGATTAGGTACCTTTGATTTATGGAATTTTCACCACACGCAGGGGATCTCTTTCACGCGTTTCGTATAATACATAAGGACGAGTTAAAAATCTCGCGGATTTTTTCCGTATGCGATTCATTCCGCACTTTAAATCACAAAATCGACTGAATCATTTTAAAAAAAAAACTGACCAGATGACGAAAAATTTATCGAACGTGTTATAGTCAAACTCTGACAATGAGTGTCTTTATTATTGGTTCATCTATTCGTGATAAAATGAAAGAGATTCACACTTTTCCTCTCCGGAATGCGCGTTTCTTTGTTCTCAAAAGAAAATTTATGAAACTCATACATGAAGTAGGGATCAGGGGATGCGATCATGTGATAAGGCAATTTTGGAATACGATATACGCACCGACCTGCCTGGAGGATCCCCACGTCGATCAAACTCGACGTCCTCTCCGCCGAAGGAGAAAGTAATATTCATCAAGTGGTTCTGCGTCCAAAATGAAAAAAAAGCAAAAAGTGAAAAAAAGAAAAAATCCGCTAATTACTATTCATTTTATTATTGTCGTTATTATTTATTTATTTTTTTCACTTTTGAGGGTTGTGAAGCTTCCCAATTTGTACCTTGAACAATGTTCCGTTGAAGGGATGCATCTCCTTGCAAACACCAGAGAAATTTTTACCACATACTTCCTCAAGCATGTTGTGAAGCCCGTGTGCCATAGCCCAAAATGATTTCATAACAAAACTCATTTTCGGATCCTGCTTGTAGCGTTCGCTCAGTTTTTCGTTCCCTATAAATAACGGTGCTGTGTGATATTACGCCATACGAAAAATGATATCATTAGTCGCGTTAGTCAAAAGTAACTAATACACGAAATATTAAAAATCGTGTGTCATTTAAATGGAAAAGTTCGAAGGCTCCGCCCGGGGCAGTACTTAGAATTTATATAGGAACCTGGAGTTTTGACTGAAATTTTTTTTTTTTTTTTTATACATTGAGACGTTCTGGCCCGTGGGAACATTGGAATTCGAATATGACCGAATTAAGGATACCTATGCGAAATTTAACCCCTCGCCGTTGTGGGTATCGACTTTAATCAGTTTTTGAGGCGAACACAACATCTCAACCCGTGATACTAAACTTTGCTTCTGCACACCCTTTCGAAACACTCAGGGTAAGTTTATGAAGAAGATGGAATATTGATACTTTGAAAATTGTTCTTAGCAGTCTGTCATTTTCATCTAACCAGTTACAGAAGCTTATAGTTCACCCTAGTTATTCGCATTTCTATAGAGAACAGTAGAACTGGGACAATGGCACCTATACCTATACCCGTAAATCAGAACAATACCAAAGTCCTCGCTGCAGAATAATCACATTCAATTATCAATCAAAATCAAAACTATATTGTACGTACTTATGCATTACGAACATTTTTCCCTAAAAAAAATTAGAATCAAATTTGACTCTCAAATTAATTTCATATTTCTTTCAATATTAAATAAAAAAAGCGCCTGAAAAGCAGAAGGAAGAAGAAGAAGGGAAAAAAAAAACACCTCTTAAATCGTGGAAAAGGGAAAAATAAATTGCGTACAAAATCCTACTCCCAATTTTTTTTATAAATTATACCTAGTCGTAAAACTTTCAGTAGTGTAGATATACCTATGGTAGATACTAGGTTCGGAAAATAAATTTCAGATATTAACTTGACCCAGTATTTTAAATTTTTCAACGTATATAATGATTTGTCGAGGGATTTAATAAACATATATCCTATAAATAAACCTAACTAATGCTGCAGCCCTTTCCTCGGTTTTATTATTCTACTTGTATCCAGAATATACACTATGTGGTATATCCGCCCCCGCGGCGATAGTATATACGCACGTTTTATTGTCCTTTGATAAATAATGCCATCAGCACTAGCAGTAGTAGCAGCAGCTGGATGGTATATTTGTTTCTAAAAAAAGAAGTTTTCATTTCTGTTTTTTTTTTTATTTTGATTCTGCCAATCGCCTTACAGATTCGCAATAATTCCGAGTCTATAAGGGTGATACAGAACGCGGTACTTTATTTACACCGGTGGATTCCTCGTGAAAATCTAAGACGAAAATTATTCATGCTAAAATGTCGAATGGAAATCCACTGGTACAAGAAAATTACCGCATTTTGTATCACCCTTATCATCATTATCGCAATTCAAATATATTAACTAGCATCGAACCGTTCGCTGCAGCTAATCAACCCTTCAATTCACTCTAATATCATTTTGTCCCTCAATTAGATCGGAACAATTCAAGGGCGAAACCCCGCGACGCGATGAAATTGGATTTCCCAAGCTACCAATCGAAATTCTGAACCCCATGACCTTACCTTACCCCACCCACCCTCCACGTCAACCACGGAATCTCCAGATAGAATTTAACCACCTATATTTCACTATACCCTTCTTTTTTTCATTCTCCTTTTATTTCATTCCTCGCATATACCTACGAATATATTACGTGTAGATTTTTTTTCTTTTTTTAATTTGTTTATTATCTCATCTCTCTCCCTCTTCGCCCCCAAATTTTTATTCATATTTTTGTTAAACCCCCTTTACTCACCGGTGCAGATCTTTTTGTCAAGAGGCAAGGCGGTCGTTGTGGCGGCCCTTTCGGAGTCCTCATCGTTATTGACGCCGGGTAAGAGACAGTTGAATTTGTGCTGCCACAGCTCTTGAAACCAGGGATTTCTCGAGTTGTTGTAAGGATTTAGGGCGAAATAGTGGTCGTCGAATTCACTCACGTAAGGGGAGTGTATACGAATCGAAAGACTACCCCATGCCTCGAATTCAAGATCCTCAACCACATCGTCTCTATCCGCCCATCCGTCACTGCAGTAAGAAATTAACCATTATTATAAATTTTTTAAACATTTTTCAAATTCTTGTTTTTTTTGTATTTTTCTTATTTTTTATATACATACATGAATTCTCCTCCGTTTTGAGTAAGATCCCGCAGAATTTGAACTTATACTTCGATGGAAATTAATTCTTGACATAAAAAAAAAAAAAGGCGAAAAAGGAAAAGAGGAAAGTGAATCGAATAACGGAATTTTATAAACCAGTGAACTGAGCTTCGGAACGATGATTATAATACTTCGAGAGAAACCGTTCATCCCTCTAGCTAGTACCACCAGTAATTACGATTGCGGTTACCCGTGCGCAATCGGGTCTAGACTCTAGGTAGAAACCCGGAGCCGTAACCGTTTTGCTTCCTGCGGACATCATATTACGCGATGGCAGGGTACCCTACCGCGTCCGTTATTCAACTGAGAATTCCGTCACGCTGTGAGTTTGTCATTTATAAAAATATCAGATTCCATTTTTGTTTTGTTTCAATTTTTTTTTTTTCCAATTTTGGGACAAAAATATGGGTCACGTGCTCAACACGAGGATAGAAAACAAAACTGACCTTATATTTATGCGTTATTAATTTTTGACAAAATTACATAATTTTTTAATATTTCATTGCAATCAGAAAAAGTATCTGTACGAAATATATATTGGGGGTCTCTGTACGCCGCGTGTAGAAATCAATTTTCTTCTCGATAGAGAGAATCTATCATAATTTAATTTTTCAAAATACGATCATAATTTAATCGCAGCTGTGAAATGAAATTAGTCGTTATAGAATATTTCTTTGAGATTCATAATAATAACGATTTGAAAAAATATATATATTATTTTAAACCATTGAAACGTTTAACTAATAAACGTTCATATTCAGAAGTGATCCAATCCGACCTTCGAACCAATTATGTCAATTGGTAAATCGCGAACTTGAAGCGTTACTAATTCAATTCGCGAAGATCGCGTACGTACGTGTTGAAACGTTCGCTTATGAACCCTTTGTACCACAACCTTTGAGTATAAATTTTTTTCTTTTTTCTTTATTTAAATCGTAATAGATATCCAGATGAATATGAAAGATAAGCTTGTAGTTAGTTTGTTCTTTTTTTTTTTTCTTCTTCTCATTTTTATTTTTCTTTCTATCTTTATCGTCCTATTTCTACATCGCGTATAGTATATTCTACCCGTCGATCCAATCAGCGTAGAATTAGGTTTTGGGTGATCGAATTATACCGCGACAAAAAAATACGTGATCTACTATTTTTATTGGCTGATCCCGGGAAAAGGGTCAAAGGTTACGGGTATCCGGCTTGTTACTTTTCTCATTTCTTACCTTCCGATAAACATGAAACGGCCTGTAAGATTCAGTCTTTTAGAGGCGGCAAGTAATCCGCGCATTGTCATACCCTCGCAGAAACACACAACCACATTAGCCGCTCGATCTTGGTCAAGATTTGCGAGGACACCATCAAAGGCAGCATCTTCGGCTGTCGAAAGGACGGCGTCTTCTCGGGCTACGCATACTCCACTACGTTCGGCGAGTTCTCGAAATGCTTGAATACCACTTTGACCGTAATTTTCTGAGGGGGAAAGAGAAAGCGAAGAATAATGAAAGATGAAAAGATAAAAAAAAAAAAAAAAGGAAACTAAAGACGAAGAAGAAGAAGAAGAAGAAAAAAAGTTGATTTCAATTAAATTTCGATCCTCGAAATTGAGGGCTGTTATTTTACTCTCTGCGAAGGAGGATAGCTGAGCCAGTATAATAATTTTTTGACATGAAAACCTAATTGCCGATCTGTAAGAAAAAAAAAAAGAAAATTCGATATGATATCTAAGTGAGAAAAGGAAGAGAAAAAAATCTCCGAAAAAAATGTAGAAACGTTTAAGGTAGATTTATATACAGTGTAGCCTTTATGGCATTAGAGACGCGATATTTTAACAATTTTATTCTCACTTGGAATCGTACGTTTTTTTTTTATTTTTCCAGATCGGAAAAAATTCGAAAGCTACTTTTGCATGATATACACATATGCGTCGATATTCGTTATTAGTAATTGAATAAAATCGACCCGTTGCGTTGTAATCCCGGTAATAACTTCCGTTTCCGGAAATAAATTCGTTCTCCTCCAACCGCATGTATATACATACGTACAGAATTCGGTGACTTTATCGTTGCTTATATTTATGCCCAAAGTTAGAGGCGAGGAGCTTGAGAATTGAAACAAATTTGTTCCGAAACATCCGACATCCCCGCGTAACTAAATTGAAATTTATCCTTTTAGTATCAAATTGCTATACCTATATATTATGTTATTTATCTATATTGGATAATTTTCATTTCGGTGGAAATGAAGTACTCAGCAATGGCTTCAAGCACACACGCTCTCTGTCCCTGTCTCCCTTTCTATTTCTTTTTATCTTTCTATCTGCCTCTACAGGCGTGAATGAATGACTGCAGCGGCTCGCAGGAATGATCTATTGAGGTAATTAGGCTAATGGGGCCTAATTCCCTGGGTATATAAGATTCAAAGACAATAGAAAATATTTTTTTTTCCTTTTTTTCTTTTTTTTCTTTTTTGGTGGTAAAGGGGACCTTTACTCGTTTAAGTATGAAACTGGAGTAGTAGGTTGAAGTGCGTGGGTACATATTCAGTTAAAATACCAAAAGGAAAAAACAGAATTAAATAAATATAGACACGAGTATAACATACATCATCGGCGAGGAATTTACACATTCATAAAAACCAGCTGAGATATTTTTGCCCCAGAATTTCGTCCGATATATCTTCGACTATCATCGAAGGCGTTTCTTATAGTCTTACATTAAATCAATCGGCGAGAGCTTTTTCATATTTGAATTATAGAACGTACGTAAATTTGGATTGAAGCTTGAAATTTTTGGACACCCAATTCCATATGAGATTTTCTATTTGCCAAAAAATGAATAACCCAAACCTCAGCGATTATTATTCAATGGAGAATTTTAAGCTATGAAAATTCGGTTTCAAGTTTTGAACCAGCCTTACTTCCGCAATTAGAAACGAGAGGATCTGCCAATTCCGAATTGGGCCATCAACCCTGGACCTTTGAGGGCCGAGATTTGACCCGGAACGAAGCAATTAACATAGTAATTCGAAGCCCACCGATATTCTCTTCGGGAAACTTTGATAGCCGTAGGTATATGACCGCGTATTGTGTTCAAAAGCTTATTGTCAAGCATTGAGGACCTTCGGTCATGTTCGATATGCTCTTCATCATTGGCTGAATGATCTTCAATTATTGATGAATATTTTCATCAATTATTACTCTATAATATACATATATAGGGCATTTCGCGTCACTTCAGCCAATGAGAAAAGAAAAAGAAACATCCTCACAAAATTACAAGAAATCGGGTTGTATATGATACGAAGAAATTGGCGAGAATTCTAATTTTTTCTATTATTTTGCCCTGAAATGTGGGTCAGAATTACTCACTCGAATCTGAATGAATTTTATCTCCGTGGCCCTTGGAAGACCGCAGATTTTCGATTTTTAACATTGGCGAAAAAAAAAGTTTCAAAAAATTTGAAATCTCGTGAATTTGTTGTAATTTTGTGAGTTTTTTTTTTTTTTTTCTAGTGACTGAAGTGACCCCGAATCCCCCATATATATTATTAATTATCATAGTCGAAGCGTACTCACCGTCAGTATTCACGATTGACACGTAGGTCCAGTTGAAGTAGCGAACCAAATCGACTAGTAGCTGAGCCTGGTAATGATCCGATGGTACAACACGCAGGAACGTTGAGTACCTAGTCTTGTCACTTAGGTCGCGAGACGTTGACGAATATCCGACCTGTGAAAAGAAAAAAAAACTCTACATTTTTCGAAGAATCGTTATTAGAAGAAGAAGTTGTTGTATGTCGTCCATTCCCAGGATATGGTCAATTTTTTTTTTTTACTTCAAACTTGAAATTTAAATTCTAATCACGTTCATTCCTCTTTGAAAATTCTAGAGAGAAATAAATTCTAGTCCAATTCCGAGAGGGTGTGGGTTGACGATACTTCCCGAATTTTTTTTCAAAATTTCTGATTTTATATGATTTTAGAGTTTACGACCTGCCTAATTATCCTAATTTCTTATCTCACGAAGTCTTTAAATGTTTCATGAAGGTATGGCAATCAGAAACACACGAAAATTCATATTTACCTAAATGACAAATTTATCGATCATAATCTCACCTGAGGTATCGAGAACAGTTGGAGTAAATTTTGTACTTGAAGAGCGACGGAGCTAGATCCGGGACCAACTACACCTACGAGGGGTGCCTTGAGGACGGGTGTTTCGATCTGAAATTTTTTTTAAATTATAAAAAAAAAAGCCGATCAATCATACCACAGAAATTAAGATGTTCTACCTGAGCTGCGACCAGACATTGCGCAGTATCTGCATTCTGGGATAATTCGGGCTGGGTTAATGCAGGTGTAATTGCATCGCGTACGAGCTCTATACTCTGCTGTAAAGCGACCGGCGCTGACCAGCACGAGTCTCTTGCTTCTAGACCCAGAGTCACACCTGAGGAGAATGAAATTTCGGGGAAAAATAGGTCGATTAAAATTTTTTTTATCAAATATATCAGACTGCTTTTACCCACCAGGTAAGATACTGCTGTCGTTGTTTATCTTGTCGAGAGTAATTAGCGCGGTTTCTACCCTCTGTATACCGTAGGTCTCGCGAACAGGACCACAAACAAGGGCTCCTTGACCACCTCGTGGAGTATGGTGCACGCTGAAGAGCGCCCCGATTACCAAATCGCCCTTAAGACGGGCGGAAGGGTCTCCAGCCCCGACACCAACGATTAAAAGAATGGCGTAACTCGCGGTAATCGTCGTCATGTTTTTGGATTTTTTTTTTCCTAAGGGGGCGGGGGATTATTACGTCGAACTATTTGGCCGTGGTTTCATTTTTGGTTTATTCAATACGACGCCGGTTTAAACACTTCTTCAATCACTTTCTCAGCCAGGTTATTTCTTTATTTTAGGTAATCTTAGCTTTATTATATATACTTACTGTTCTTTCATTTTCGGCGAATGAATTCAACCGCATAATTAATTCGAATTAATCACTCGGAAAAATTAGTGAAATTTCTATCGATATACCTATACGAAAAATTGGAGAAAATTTATCGACACCTTAAAGCACGTTGAATATATATCCCAGTTAAACGAGGGCTGACGTTTTTGACATTTTTTTTTTTATTTTTTTTTTCTTCTTCTTTTGACCGCTTGGAAAATAATATTATTCATAATTCCAGCTGCCAATTTCCGTGAATTCGTGGCTTAACCGAAAGAGGGTATATAGGGGTTTATAGGGTATATAATACTTATTCGTGAGTGGTCTCTGTGCGGAAATATCTGTACCTGAGGGAGAAAAACGAATTGAGAAAATCATATTCTGTGTGATTCAATATTTTTAATCCCTTCATACATATATCGACGTCATATACTATATGTTCATGGGTCACTACATACCGAATCGACCTGGGCCTGACCCTCAACCTCTCGGATTCGGTTCGCGATTTTTTATGTTATTGCTTCAACTCTAGAATCAAATTTTTCAAAAATTGACTGATTTAGTTGTGATTTTTAGAAACGAACACATCGTTGGCCATAATTTCATATTTTTTTTTCGGACTGTTTCGATAAAAAAAAATTGAAAAAAATTGAGAAAAAACCTTTTATGGGTACCACTATAACGTCCCGGAGGCCTGTTATACCCCGCCTTACCCTATAAAAATATTCTAGCTAAATTCCATACTGATCCGAATTGTGCTTCCAATTTTTTTTGTTTTGTCGAAGGGGTAAAGAAAAATAAAAAATTTAAGCGAACGCTGGCCTACTTTGGATATAGACTGAAAAATGTCGATATTTGAAACAAGATTTTTCAGAATTTTTTCAGATTTTAGAATTATGGCCAGCGATGTGTTCATTTACAAAAATAATAAGTAAATCAGACAATTTTTTTTTTAATTTGAAAAACAAACAAAAACTGATTCATTTTTGGAGTTGAGACAACAACGTAAAAGGTTGAGGGTCAGATCCAGGTCAATTCGGTGTAAATTGTCCCGTATATAAAATGGCTTAAATATTCTCAATAAATT
The DNA here is from genome assembly GCA_963978835.1 of Tenthredo scrophulariae. Classification (NCBI taxonomy): domain Eukaryota; kingdom Metazoa; phylum Arthropoda; class Insecta; order Hymenoptera; family Tenthredinidae; genus Tenthredo; species Tenthredo scrophulariae. The sequence goes on from OZ022235.1 coordinate 2,342,584, forward strand.
TTTATCCCTGATGCCCCGAATCGTTAATCGATAAATTTTAATAATTTGAATAAAAGCGAGGTCCTGAGAGGTAGAAATCTGGTATTGTTGGTAAAACGTTGGGAGATTGTCCACCTACTTGAACAGTTCGGATTTCAGTTGTTCTGAATGGTCAATAATGCAGGGAAAGAGCTTGGTGCTATAAAAATTGAAAGAAATAATTTATATCGAAAATCTGATCCTCGAGTTTTAAATAATGGAGAAAGAATCCATTTTTCTCCCCATTTTTTTTTTCTTTTTTCATTTTTTTCTTATTTTTCATTTGTCTTTTTTCTCTGACATTATGAACCGAACAATTCAATTCTTCCACATTCTTACAACGCTTAATAATTCTCTTTCGCCCCATATATTTTTCTCGACTATCCATTCTATAACATCCCGCGATCCATACACCCGCGTAATAGAAGAATAACGGATATTTATTTTCGGTTAAGACAAACTGCGAAAATTATAATCTAAGGAGTATATTACAAGTATTCTTCTACTCCTTGTTCATATCATGAATATACCATACGAGGTGTTGAACAAACGGGACCAGCCTATTGATATAAGTTTCTAAATCAGTTCCAATATTTTCACACCTGATTACTCGTATTTTCAGAAAATTCAATCAAGAATTTGAAGTCTTCAAATTTTAAGGATATATTCTAAAATTATGTAATTTTGTGAAAGACCGCGATAACGTAACAAACTTTTATCCCAACTTTTACAGAAAACAAAAGAAAAGACAAAAAAATTGTTTAAAATCAGAAATTTACGTACCCAAAGATTAGTTTCATCGGTTTGCCCCCGAAATCACATAAGTGTTGAATATTTTCGTTGAATTTGGAATAGTTTAGATTAACGATGCGACAGTCTAAGAAAATTGAAATAATTCTGAATTATGCAGTCGGAAAATGAAAGAAAAAAACTGAGCCATTAGAATATGCTTCTTCGCACCGTACCATGGTGATTCCTAAGTGTACCCATCCATCCGTGCAGTAAATATAGGTACATACATGTGAATTAACTCGCGCTGATATGTAGAAGGATCACAGAACCATCAAGAAGTATTGAACATATACCCTAACATATCCCAAAGGAATAGAGTAAGATTAAGCAAATCCAGCCACGTTTGTGACACAGCTTCTGTTTCGTGGGAAAATTTACACGGAGATTATGGGATGAAAGCACCTTTCGGGTACATGTACGCTAGGGTGCTCCCTAATTCGGTAATATTCGAATTTCAATGCTCATATGGGCTAGAACGTTTCGAAATACATACAAAAGAAAAAAAAAAACAATTAAGTAAAAACCTCAGGTTCCTATCTAAATTCTAAGTACTGCCTCGGAGCCTTGGAACTTTTCCACTTGAATAAAACGCGATTTTTAGTACTTCGGTGTTGTTTTTTACTCCCTATCGCATTATAGCTTCGAATAATCTGAAACCTGAAGCTAGTTATTTCAGAACTCAGAAGTAACGATCGTGTACCTAGTTTGCAGAATGATATACCAGCAAGATTGTAAACGCATCTAAACTGCACTTTCTAGTATTTTTATTCTACATTCGCCGCTATGATTCCTGGTCAATATTTCTATCATTATCAGAGTCGGACTGAAAAAGAGGAAAAGCTTTGTTCTCCCACGTTCGCAATATCACGTCGCGTTGATTCCGCTACGTCTAAAACTGTATGGAACTATGGAAGGATGTTTTACGAGGCGTAGCTAAACCGCGTAGGAGAAATCCCAGTGTTCAAGTGCCTTCGGGTGGATTAAAAATTCAAAGCATATATGTATACACCTAGCATGTATGCACATGTGGCATATACCTATACGTCATGACCTGCATAGAAATTGTAATTTGCAACCGAAGATAAGAACCCTATACGTATCCGTAAGTAGCTCGGGGATGATGCATCCCTATAATACCTACTTTATAAATTCACTTATGCACAGTTATATATATCTTTTCAGTATCATATGTGTGAGTTTTCAAAAGAGGTAAGCTCGACCGGTTGATTATCCCGTAACTTGGAAACAGAACAACATGTATAATTCCAGTGGCTTTTATTGAAATTCTCTTTCTTCACATAAATTGTATAAGGACTGTTGTTATATAATAGTTGGCTTGTATACACGTAGGGTTCGCCCGTCATTCGGATTTTATAATTATTACAAGAAATCGATTGGCTGCAGTTTATCATGTATCAACTATCGCGAAGTGAAGAATAATAACGTGAGATAAATCACGGCGATCTTTTGTCGACATCGCGTATGGTCAAAGACCTTTCATCGACGAGGTCTAAAGCGCCATATGGACATTTTTATTTATTTTTTTTTTTCTCAATTTGAAAAAATTCCTAAAATTTTGATCAGAATTTTATACCCCATTGAAATTATGGGGAAAGACTGTTGCTTTTTTAGTAGTAACTGCCGGGTTCGGTCAGCCACGTAGTGGTCAAGGATCTCTCTACGCATACGAAACGCGTAAAGGTTTATCATGTATAGATAGATAATGAGGATAAACTAAACGTGTTAAACATTATCTACTCGCCTAGGTTGGTCATATCCATATATGGGGCATTCGCGTCACTCAGTGACTAAAACAAAAAAAAGTCCTCACGAAATAACAACAAATTTACGAGATTTCAAATTTTTACAAATTTTTTTTTCGACGGAATACTTGAGTTTTTTCATTTTACATTTACAGAGTCGTAACAACAATGTTAACAAAACTAAAATCTGCGGTTTTTCCGAGGCCTACAAGAATAAAATTTATTTAGATGTAACCGAGTGATTCGCTGACCCAGATATTAGGGAAAAATTATCGAAAAAAATTATTTTTTAAGTAAACGACGGTTGATATCAACGCCGAAATTATATCCTCGAATTCTGTATGGAAAGACGGAGTTTTGAGTGTATTACTGTTTAAATGAAAAGTGAAAGAACTTAAGTACTCCGTCGGAAAAAAAAACTTTGAAAAGAATTCAAAACCTCGTGAATTTGTTCGTCTTATACAGCCCAATTTGTTATAATTTTGTGAGAAATTTTTTTCTTTTTTTATTCAGAGGCTGAAGCGACGCGGAATGCCCCGTGTATATGTAAAATGACTGTAAGGGTCGACGTTCGAGGGTCGAGATAAACTCCGGCTTAGTATATGTATGGGTATGTATGGCGATGTTAGGTTCTAGTTTATACAGCTACACCTACGTGTTATCATCGAACAAGGATCCTACACTGTAGGTATAAAGCAAGTGAGTGCGTGATGGGTTCGTTCTGAGTCTTATCTACCTCGTTTGGCATAGGCTGACTCGGCACTCTCATCCCTCTACTGCAGTACCTGGTTGTTGTTAGCGTAGCCTACTTATTCGTTTACCTATCTTATTATACGAGTGGGTGGAGGGGCCCACGCACGTAGGCATAAACAGATACACGTGATAATATATTGATAGAAAATATACTTGAAAAAATAAAAAAAAAAGAAGAAAATTAAAAACCCTTTTATCTACTCGCATCGGCTGATAAATTCGAGTGGTTTACGGGAGTATGAAAGAGGATTTTATTTTATCACTAATAGGCAATATAGTTATCCAACGTTTTACAGGCGTGGAGATGAAGAAAAAAATAATCAAAAAATAAAAAGAAGAAGAAAAAAAAAAGGCAACGTTTTGTAAAAATCTGATACAGCAAGATTATGTATAGATTTTCGTTTATAGACTGTGAGATCGTGGACAGCTTGGCTGATCGCCAGTTTCACGATATCAAAAATACTTGGCTAGTTTTGTCCGAGATTTTTATCTATGACCTATGTATAAAATCGCTTAGCGAATACGTATGATTCTGGACATTTAATATATGAAACACCGCCGCAGCTTCGTGCATAGATTGAATTAGCAGAGTTTCGAGCTACGCCACATATTTCCTCTTAATGCCTTTGCGTATGTCTATATAGTACATATTATACTTTATAGGCGTACACTATATATAATATGTGTCCTAATTGAGATAATTGTTGCGTAGTACTATACTGCAATTACCGGATGCTTTAATCTAAAGAGATGATATAATTTTATATATCGGTTGGTTCTTTATAAAATTCATGACTACTATGAATTATATGACCGTGTTTTTGGGTTTCATTCGAACCTTCAAATTCCCGAGGATTTGATATCGAAGGGACTTTATAGAATATCACTTGGTACTAAATGGGCATTTTTTCATAAAGCTAACGAATTTCATGATAATATTAAATGGAAAAAAAATCGTATTTATTATTATAAAGCTGCGTCTCTTTTCAAAGCTTATAGTATATAAAGCTCCATTTTTCAATCCGCTGATTTTTTTTTTTTTACGAGCTGTAATTTACCTCGAGAGATTAATTATTGAGATTCATTACAGCACCGACTTCTTGGCCCACTTAGGGTCTCTGTACAACGTCGTCAAGGACCTTTTTAACAGCTGGTAGGTACATATACATACCTG